>OZ010583.1:79102640-79797640 GCA_963932145.1 Acanthosepion lycidas | reverse complement strand
TCATTTCATGCAAGCCTAAAATTGTTACATCAAATCTATTTTTAAAGTTCTTATTATTATCAATGATTAATTAATTGATTATATTTATAAAGTACTTATTGGGCTTTATTTATTTATTCATGTATTTATTGGTTTAATAGATAGCTGATAGCTCAATTGCACATTTAGAAATCTAGAACTGCAAAACTTATCAAGATCATTTGGATTTGGAATATAAATAAGATCTATCCTATTTAACCTTTGGGTAACTATCACAGAAAACAAACTTCAAGCCATCTTAAATTATTATTAATTTTTCATTTAGTATTTCTTACATCGCAACTTCAGCTGCTTTATAAATTCTCAGACTGTCATTCTAAGGCCATCAGCAAATGTGCAAATTGGAAATAAAGAATAAGCCTCCAGTGAGACTTGAACTCACATCCCTTTTTACCTTGGAAAGCCTGCCTTAGCAATTAGGCCAGAATAGCAAACAGCTACAGAAGCTCAAATTTAACCCTATAGTTTTCATTCTTTATTTTCCCTGAATACCAAATTTGCTACCATTTTTTTAATGTTTACATATGCTCGTAGTATTAGTAGCAATATTATCTTGAATTTTATTTGTTAGATGATGCATTGTCAATTATTCATTTTTCAGCCCAACTTCAGTTGCTTCTTATTGCCAATTTTCAGACCAACATTCTGCCGTTGTCAGCAAGCAGTATGAATCAGAAATAATTGACAATGATTATTAACATGGTAACTGACAATGTTTCCTCTAATTGTTGTGTCTTAAATTAATAAGCTACTTAAGCTGTTGGGAGATGAGTTCATACTTCTACAAGAGGAAAATGTTCTTTAAAAATTTTAAGAGAAAAAAAATAAAAAGTATAAGAGAAAAACAAATATCTACCCTTCACTTCAACCTAAAAATGTCTAATTGTCACTGTAAATATAATTATTCTATGGCAACTTGCTTTTTGTAATGCATAGTTGTAAACTAAATAAACAAAAGCCCAATGGTCTGTCTGCAGGCTCAAATCCTTTCTCTGATCATATCATTCGATATTTGTCTGTATACTCAACCTACAAATGTTTATATACTTAATATACAAATGTACATTGAAAAAAATTAAGTTGTCATGAAAGAATTATATTTACATGCTTACTGTTTTGTTTATATTGTTACTATTTGTTTGTTTTTTTATTTATTGAAACAAACATTTTTATGTGAAGAGCATCAAAAAAGAAGGAGGCTGTTTATATAATAGCAATCAGCAATTTAATCATTTATATTAAGAATACTAATGTGAAATCCGGTCATATCCTTACCCCCACCACAACCACCTCACCAAGGCTTGGATGTACTTAGAACATATACATATATCAAATTAATCATGTTTTCATGTTCCCAATCCATTAAAAATAAAACTAATTACAATTTATTACTTAATGTCTAAGATTTAATATATATATATATATATATATATATATATATATATATATATATATATATATATATATATGGTTGCTTTTATTATTGCATTTTTCATCAGTTTTGGTAATGGATTTATAGTTGATGTGAATTAATGTATGTCTTTTTCTCTTTTCTCTTTTTTTATCATCTTTTTCAAATGTTCTACATTGTAACTATTGTTCCTAAATTAAAATAACAAAAAAAAATGAAATTATTTCTGTTTGAGCAAATCCCCAACTGTGAATCTCATATTTCCGATATTTGCTACCAAAAACTACTATGAAAAAAATACTCCTTTTCAATTACTGACTGCTCTGCACATACAAAGTCTCATCTGATGAAGATGTCAGTTTTTTAACTGGCGCAGTTTCAAGTTAAAGAAAAATGTTTTGACCTTGAACAAGTCTTTCTAACTTCGTAACCACTGCAGTCTGTTTGTGTACTTGTATAATTTGCAATTCTAAAGTCGAATATCAAATAATGTTATGAATCTTTGTGTACTACTAAAATCTAATAAATCTCTTTTCTTACCAAACATTAATTTGGACTTTTTTTTGTGAATAAAATAAAACAACGATGCATCTGAAATGTTACATAGATCTACAAACAGCATTTATTCAGAAAAAAATTAAAGTTAACCATTAATTTTATAAATAGATAAATGTTAATTTCATTTGTCATAAATTAGATTATATCTCTTGACCACTAAAGCCTCTCTAATATTCATCAACAATTAAAACAACTCAGTATGAGGTTTCGATAATTTAATCTTATTTCTAAAGTGACTTTCAAAAGAACAATGGTTTTCAAGTTATTATATGATTTTCTTTGTTTCTCAGTAGATGCCTCAGTATAAACTTTTATAATATATTCTGTAGTTTTTCTAATTATTCTTTGATTATAATAAATCAAAATTTACCAAGGCTCAAATGTTGATTTTAGAGTTTGTTTTTTCCCACTTTCTTCCAATTCCAAAACGAGGCTTATCTTCCAAGCATAAAATTCATCTCTGTGTTTGTAGCATCTAACTGTCCTATTCTTAAAAAAAAACATTTTTTTATCTGTATCTTTTTTACAAGTTAATACTCTGTTCATTAAAATTCAAACAATGAATTATGCAAATATGGAGCTACAGTTTTTGCTATTTGAAGCCACTTGACTAAATTTTACCCAAATGCCTATTTCCCATTGTTTCCAGTATGTTAAAATATCTTATTGTTATAAATATATATATATATATATATATATATATATATATATATATATATATATATATATGTGTGTGTGTGTGTGTGTGTGTGTATGTGTGTGTGTGTGGTGTATACAATGTACACAAACCTGCAATGTTTTTATCCAGAATATAATATGCATTTTATTACTTTATCTCTTATATTTCATGTGTGTATATTAGTTTGTCTAATTCACTTTTTTCATTGAAGGCTGGCAGTAATAAGAATTACATAAATGCCCAAAGAAATACTTCTCTTAACAACGAAAATGATTGTGTGTTTTGTTTGTTGGTTTGTTTGTTCAAATCTTGATACTTAAAACCAAGAAAATTAAATAAAAAAATTTTTTGAATGAGTAAAAGCTAATTTAATAAGATTAAACAAAAAAGCTGTTAAAATCAATCAGATCAAGTTATCTTGTTCCATAATTTACAGAATAGAAAGCAATTACAAAAGAAATCTCACGGCCACCACATAATAGAAGTCATATAATTTAGGAATGCAAGATGGCAATTCAGTCATGCCTATGAAAAACACAATGCCAGAATAAGTTATATCATCTTATTTATTATTTTTTTCTTTGATTTGTTTTTTATTTTACTTTACTTCATTTATTTTTATTTATTTATTTATTTATTCATTCATTTATTTATTGTTAGATAGACTTGGGCCCAAGTGAAAAAAAATTTTAAATACAAGAAAAAAATTAGTCAAAAAATATCTGCTTCCAGGCTATTAAAAGAATTAAAAATATATTTAAAAAAAAAAAAAAAAAGAAAAAATAATAAAATTTGAAAAAAATACTCATTCATGTTCTCTGGCAACAGAAAATTTTTTATTAAAAAATTTAAAATATTCTAAAAAAATAATTTTAAAAAATTACAAAAAAATAAACTCTGAAATAAAAATCTGAGCATGTTGTATATTTTGCTCAGCCTAATTCTTGGCTTGCTGCTAAGTCTGTTAGAGACTTTATTCATTCTAAAATGCCTAAAGATGGACTTCCTAGGCCACGGGGCATGCTTCATTTTTTATAGTCCTGATCAAATTTGTAAGTCAGCCACCAGCATCTAATCTTTTTCTATATTTGGGTTGTGACCATGAATTGAAATCAAACAAAACAAAAAAACTTTAAAAAAATCACAAAATAACTAAAAACAAAAAATAAATAAAAATGAAATCATAACTGTAGCCAAAAATATGCATAAAGAAAAACAAAAAAACATTAATCTATTGTAAGATTGTGTAAAAGTGTTCTTTTTTAATGTAATGTTCAATTCTTTTTTGAAATCTTCAGATTTGATCTATTTGTAAGCCTATCAACTGACTGCTATCTAATTTTTAAAAAAAATGGCACTTTCTCCATCGCCATCATCATCATCAGCTGTCATGGCTGCCATAATAATAATAATAATAATAATAATAATAATTGTACTACTATTACTAATAATAATGATAATAATAATAAGAAGAAGAATTACTATGATAATAATATTTAAAGACTAAAGCTGTGATGTAACTAATACCTCGTGGACCTTTTCGAGGAAGATTTCCTAATATCGGCAGGCGGCCGAGAATCGTTGGCTTGTACATTGCAGCTGCTCTCTTGCCAACCCCCCCGGCGTTCTTTCGTTGTGCAATTCTACAAATTTGCTCAACAAAGTTTTCAGTTATTTTTGCTTGGATCTGACAACTGTCTATATCTGTGTACTGCCATCAGTGTCAAAACTAGAAGGCAGCAGAAAAAAACCCACTTACTGCTGTTCTTGGTGCTTGCTCCTCGGGTAACCAAAAAAATGGAAGTAAAAACGAGAAAAGAATTTCAATAAAAAAAAGGAAAAGCAACAAGAATAATGAGTTGCAAGTTTTCACTATACTATAAAATAAAAAAAAATAGTTTCTTGAACTTAATGGATGGCAAAGGTAGTTCCAACTGAAATGGCTCTGCTACCCAGGCCTTGTTATTTAAAAATGAAACAAATAAATAAAATGAAAAAGAAGAAAACATTTCTCAAAGACAAATGCCAGAATTTCTTCTTTTTATATTTTGCGCGCTTTGGAAGTGTCCCTTATATTCATATTATAATTGAAATAAAATTAATTATAGAAATAGTTTTTCTCTACTAAATTAACTCACTTCCTCATGAATAATATTTTTCTTTCTTTCTTTCTTTCTTTTCCACCTATTAAGGGCTTCTTCTCTTAAAATCTACAATAAAAAGAATTAAAATATCAAATAGTACCATTTTACAAGCATATATAAATTAAGTACAATAATGATAAAATTAAAAGAGAAAAACATAATGATATAAAGATTCAAACAAATAAATAACATTGTTATTCTTTTTAATCCTATGAGGATTTCTATGAGGATCAAAGAGGAACTTGCAGTAAAAGCCTGATTTAGGTTTTTTCTTTAACAATTGTCATTGTTCAGTGTTCAAAAAGATTTTGAATAAAGAATCTAATTTAGGATTCTTTCACTTAAAATCTTTAAAATCTTCCTCGATATCTTTTAAAGGAGAATTTTTTCTTTTTTGCATTCTTTTATATTTTGATGGTTGTCATATTCCAATAAACAATAAACCATAATTCTAGTGACATGAGTTTATATATATATATATATATAAATATAAAATCTTCAAAATGCAACCAAAGATAAAAAAAATATTTGAGTTAGATAAAATTGCTAATTGCTACTTCAAAATTTTGCATCATGGATAGTTGTAACTTTAACTAAAACTAGCACTTGCTCCTAGTGTTCTTTGGTAACTTATGATGGAGAATCTTTCTCGTCTTTTAAATTCTGTTATTAATAAAGAAATCTTTAACTAACAGTAGCTTCTTGCAATTCTGCTCAATAGTGAAAGAAACTAAGCTTAAGAGAAATGCCACCCTCATTTTTTTATTCAAATATTTAGACATATTTCCAAAACCATTTTTTTTCATAATTTTAAAGCGCTTTTCCTGTTCTCATGTAAAAAAAACTTTTTTTTTTTAATATTGCAAATAAATATGATTAAGTCATAGTAAAATTCTTTAGATGGTACTGATTAGTACCTTTGTTTCCAATTAGTCCCTCTCTTTTAGTATTCTTTTTCATTATAATGAGGTAAAATTTGGACCAGGACTGCCTGGGAAAATTTGACTTTTATTCATTTTCATAATTTAAATTTGAAGATTCTAGATACTTCAATGTTTACATTGCAAAATTTCATTCATTGTCTCCACCACCCACACCTACCACAATTTTTACTTTACCATTATTTACCTTATAAGCAGACTAGACCTTCTCTTAACATGTATTTCTATGATCGAACACAAGTTCATATTATCTCTTTTAAATTGCTCATAATTCATTTAAATAAAAGATATTGTAATAATTAATATTTATTATTGGTTTTGAACAAAATAAAATAAAAAAGGTTCTTGAATTGCTGTGTGCAGTTGACAAAAAAAATAACAATTTTTTAAAACAGTCGTTAAAACAGAAAATTAAAAACTTACAAATGATGCTAAAAATGTTGAAACTCTTTCTCCTGCAAAATAGAAGAAATTTTACCCTTTAGACAATGTTTAGTCTCATTCTTGTATACAAAAAGTAGCATTAGCAATCTTTGCTTTTTTTTTCTTTTTTTTAAATCGAAGGAAAAGCACAAAAAAGTAAAGAAGGAAGGAAGCATGGTTGGTCCCAACTGACATAGTGTATCCAAGCTATGATGGGAGGATCAATGGAGATATCCTGAAAAGGTGATAAAAAAGAAGTTATTGTAATTGTTACCCAGTGGCCAAGTAGCAAGTGATGTAATGTGAAAACAAGGGTCTCTGCCATAACCACATCCAGAAAGAAGGGAACACCTTTTTGCAATAAAGGTGTTTGGGCTATTCACATAATTCTGCAAAATGGCATCATGTTACTTTAATCAAACCTTTTAGTTTATTTTTAATTCCTCACAAGAAAAAGCTTTTTAGGCAAAACACCTACAATTTACAATGCCTGTTTTAGTGATACAAACAAACACAAATCTTTACACAAGCATGCACCATGTCACTCTTTATTTCTAATATATATATATATATATATATATATATATATATATATATGCACACACTTATGCACCTAATATTAGATATGTATTTAAGCATGCTTGTGCATGCTTATATTATTATGTATGTATGTAAATACACGTGTTTTTGTATGTTTTAGTATATATACATACAGATATATATATATATATATATATATATATATATGTATGTATGCATGTATGTATATATACCTTCACATACACGAATGAGCACTTACTCAAAATACACCAACATTTGTTCAACAACATTATATATATATATATATATATATATATATATATATATATATATATATATATATATATATATATATTATGATTATATATATGTATATGTATGTACATGTGTATATATAATGTATATGCCAGGGCTTTCATCATTTTTAGAAGAGAATTTTTTTAAAATTTAACTGGGAATGAATGAAAAAGAAAAGACATGGGCTGGGTGGGGTGGGGCCAAACTTTTTTATAACATAAAACAAGTGTCATATGCAACATCAGCAGTTACAACTCAAAATCATTTCAGTCTGACCATTTTAATTATGCGAATAGCCCCAATACAATATTTTGTAATTATTTCACAAATTATGCATAATATTTTTTAAAACAAGGCAGCTAAAAGAATTATTTCTCAGCACAATTCCTTTAGTTACGGATGCAAAACAAAAAAATTCAAAATTTTTTCTAACGTTGCTATGACTTATTTCCCCTTCTCCCTTCACCTTGACCAACACCCAAACCCAATCTGACTTCCCTGTCCCCCAACACTGAATTGAGAACCCAGTTTTTCAAACAGTGTAAGAGTTGAAAAAAAATGTAAAATGAAAAGTATGATTTTTACCATGTGTTTATAAGCTTCTTTTGTTCTTCCTTATTAAATAAATTTTAAAAAAATACCAACAACAACAACAAGTTAACAGTTTGTGTCAACATTAATAATAAGTGAATATTAACAAATAAAAAAAAATTTCCTTTAAAAAAAATTAAGCAGAACTTAAAAAAAACACCCAAAAGGAAAAATCGATGATCAGAAAAACCTGAACAAAATTTTTAAAAGTACCAACAGATTGAATAAAGAAAAAATGAATGAAAGAGAGAGAAGGATGAACAAAATAAAAAAGAAGAGGAAGAAGAAAAAGAAGAATTAAATGCAGATGGCCTTTTTACTCTAAAAAAATAAAGCAAAAAACTTTTAAAAAAACCTTGCAGAGTATCCTTACATGGCAGGATTTTTTTTATTTATTCTCCTGCAAAATTAAAAATTATAATGAATTAATAATTTGCCTGTCAACCCAATTTTCTCCTTTTTTTAATTTTTTAAACTAAATGACAACGCAGAGATATCTTCTCAGCCCATGTGTACTTCATGTGTTAAAATCCTTCATCTATGATTTCTCAATACTATTTAAAAACTCAAAAAAAATATATAACTAAACCTCTGTATAAATTATTTACGGAACTTTTTTACCCATTTTTTTAATTTTCTCTTTCAAGCTTTTTTTTTCTTTTTTTTTTTTTTTCAGCTATCAGTTGGGAGGAGATGTGATAGTATTATTTTTGTTAATAGAAATAGTCACTGATGGCAGTAAGATATACTCAGTGAGCAAGCTAGGTGTTTGATTTTTCAAGTTAGGCAGTGTTAGTTGAATATTTTTAATTCAGATTTGTTGTTCTAATATGATAATAAAAATGATAAAATATATTTTGCTTTTTCTGTTATCAATGAATTTACTCTCATTTTCACTCATAAAACTTTTCATGATTTTTGTTCCATAGCTTTACTCCCTACAGGTAACCCACTGTACCCAACAGATAATATGTTAAATTTAAAACAAAAAAGGAAAAAAAAAAAGAAATATATATGTCCTGAGTTTGAAATAACAAATCACAAGGGTGATAATTAAAAGACTTTATCTCAACTGCTACTATAAAAATTAGTTATATTGTCTGCCTAATTTTCACTACATCTTTCTTACTACTGAAAGTCTAGATCCCCTCAGTAGAACATTGTCTGGTTAAAATTTAATTAATGGAGTGCTTAGAGAGAGGGAATGGTCTTCTTCATTTGTCAAAGTCTACTATAGGCTTTAGTATATACATGATATACTAGCAACTTAATATGACAAAAGGAAGGACCAGATATATTTAAGCAGAATTTGCCACTAAGGCAGTTTGTGACACAAAGTCGTTTTTATGTGGTGACTGTCATACACATACATATGCATATAGGCAAGGACAAAAGTTTTTGGCCCGTCATCACAACTACTGTCACACTGTCATCGATATTACATCAACCCTACCTCTTATTCCAATGAGGAAAGTGCTGCTGCAGGGTTGGAAATCATGGAACTGGGCACCTTCTCCCATTTAAAATGAGGAGTAATGTTTACTTCCTTTCCAGCAAAAAGTTAATTCCTGTGCTAGGGCCAGGTTTACCCAAAGAAATGTGTTCCAAAAATGAGTTAAACATGAAAACATTTCATGCAAAACACTGTAGTACACACAAATATAAGTTACACTAGGATGAAATATTAGGTTGGTGCAAAAATAATATCGTTTTCTCACATATGTTACTATGTGAGAAAACGACATTATTTTTGCACCAACCTAGTGTGTGTGCGTGCGTGTGTGTGTGTTTTTTTGTTTGTTTGTTTGTATATATATATGTATGTATGTATGTATATATGTTACAAATTATCCCACACAGAGAAATTAAAACATATAAAAAAAGGAAAGCAGGATGTGGAGGGAAAGAAAAAAATAGAAGGTTTTACTTGTAACATCTCTAAGAGGGTGATGGTACAGCCCTGTGGATATGTCTTAGGTTCTTATTTAGAACACACAGGGATTGTGCTATCCACTGTGGTCTACTAAACCTCAACTGGCTATCACATCTGTCTCCTTCAGATGCTAAGCATTCTCACAAATGAGCTATCACATGATCATCAAGACCCCCTTAAAACATCAGTAAATTTATCCTTTAAAAAGAAAGGTAATCGCCTTCTGCATCGCTACATAATATTTCAATTGTTTTTATTTTCACATTTTTGAACAACTGTAAAACTCTATCAATTTGATAAATATCCTTATATTTATTGTTTCAGTCATTGCTTTAGCCATCAGGTTCTACCTTCCTCAGGTATATGCCAGTTATATTCAATAAATATTTAGCACCATTCATCATTTCTCCCATCAAAGAAGTGTAGATCTGACCGACAATTTCATAGAGCATTGAAGTAATTAATGATTCAGAAATTTTTATCCTATAGAATAATATCTTGGTAGAATACATCCTCGATTATTTTTCCAAATTTCAATTATCTGGACATGAAATAAAGAGAAAAATTGAAATCATCTGAACATTTTTCAATTTCCCAAAATAAAACCCATTCTAATATTTCATTTCATAGAAACGTTTTGAGAATTTAGAAAACCAAACCTAACATTTGATAAAAATGCTGATAAAATGTTAACATTGGTTGCATGTTCAACCAGAAGCTACTCTTAAAAATACATTTATGTTAATTCAGCTTCAAGAAATATCAGCAGAAAAATGCCAGAAGGCCAGCCAGAAACAGACAAAAAATTGATGAAGTTTTAACTTTTATAACTCTGTATGTGACTTCATTTGTTGTACAAATGGTTTATCCTGGCACTAAAGGTAACTGTGATCCCTGAACAATAGTGTGCTTGAATTTCATAGTTGTGTTATCATATCCTGCTATGGCAAGAGGAAACATCTTTGAGTGAAGTTAGCAATGATATTGCAACTGAGAGGCCTTGAAAAAGAATGCAGTGGAAAGTGAAGTAACATTAATCATGTAGAGTGTTAAAGGTTAATAAATAATAAACTGAACAAAAATTTTTGAACAAAGCATTTGAAAATGTTATTTAATGACATGAATGTAAAATTTCTTTCAGAAAATGACCTTTGTCTACATTCTTTTTTGATAACTGAGGTATTCAATTATTTAGTATTTTGAATTATGAAAACAATTTTTTTCAACCCATATCTCAAGGTGTCTAGATAATCAAGAAAGTACTATAAATAAGGATGTTGAGTTCTACTGTTAAATGGAGTTGTGAGTTCAATGAAGAACAATTGCGCTTATAGGGGATAGATTGATAAAAAGAAATAGTTGAAAATTCAAACTGCAAAGAAAAATACAAAACATGACAAAAAAATCAAGAATCAAGAACAACGCATCTTCCTGAAACAAATTAAAGTGTTCTGTTCAAAACCTCTTGATGATTACTAAATGTGACATAGACTTGGAAAAGTCAAAGAGTACATCAATTAAAAATAATGTAATGAAGGCAACATAGATATGGATGTGGAAAAAATTCATACATTAAAAAATTGTGAATTTTAAAATTTTTATGTGTTAAGAAATAGAAAAAAAAACAATGAAAGAGTTAAGATACTTGGGTACAGTATGTTAAATGAAGCTGCTTTGGGCCAGTACTGTTATAAGTTTGTTAACACAAGATTAAGTCATTTTTAGAGCAACAGAAGTTCAATGGTTAATACGCAAAGTTAAAGATTGCTACATCTCGAGTTCTAATAGCTGATATTTACTTACTTCAACTTCATCCAGAACTGAGCCACATGAAGATAAGAAGAAATCTGTTGCACTAATTGTTCAAGTAGAGATGACCTAACTTAAAAACTGGCAATGAAAATCCTGAGTTTAAACACCATAATTAATAAAAAGATGTAGGCATCTACCACAGCAACCAAGTATGCTGTTGTATATATGCTGTAAATATATGTACTTAGGTTAACAAAAATATGGCACCTTCTTAAATTTCAACTTAATATCAAGAAGCTAATTAAAGAGCTAGAAAGGATTATTATAAAAATAAATAGACATAATATGTCTATATTATTCAATTAAACATGCTTGAATGACAATATGCTGCCTATATATATATATATATATATATATATATATATATATATATATATATAATATAGGGTTATTAAAAAAGAAAGCAATTTTAAAAATTTAATAAAAACAAATGCTAAGAGAAGAGACAGAAACACAGTCAACACATTACTGCATAGGAAATGGTTCAAAGTTTATTATTTTAAGGTTGTTCAACTTGTATACACTCAACCTGAGCACCATGTGTCACACAACAAACATGAAAATGGTATTCCACTTCTTTGCACAGTTGAATCAATTGATCAGTGGATATTGACTTCACAGCTTCAACAATTCAGTGTCTTAAATCTTCAAGAGTAGCAGGCATAGGTGAAACAACACTCTTTCTTTTATATACCTCCACAGATAAAAATCACATGGGGTAACATCTAGTGACCTGGGAAGCCACAGACAATAAACAAAATCCTCTTTTCCACAAATTATAACAATTTAAATTTATACAAAATTTGAAAAAAAACAACAAAAAGCAGCATTTAACAAGATTGAAAAAAAATTTAATAACTTTGAACCTTTTCCTATCTAGTAATGTGTTGAATGTGTTTGTCTCTTAACATTTGTTTTTATTAATTTTTTATTAAAATCTCTTTCTTTCTTAATAACCCTGTATATATACATGAGATCTGATCCAAAAGTGTCAGGACTGGTTCTATAAATATGTCTGATCCAAAGATGTTACGACTGGGGCTATAAAAAGAAAACACATATCAATTTGACATTTAATCTCCTTAAGAATAATCCCCTTCTGAAGCCACATATTTTATCCAATATCACTTCTATTGATGGATGCATACCTAGAACTCCTTTTTTTATGATAGGAAGCACCTATATCATCACATTCTCTTGTATTTCCTCAACATCTTGAAATCTTGTTCCTTTCAAATGGGATTTGATTTTTGAAGAGATGAAATTCACAAGGGGCACCATCTGGAGAATATGGCAGTTGTCAGACCTGTGAAATGTTGTGCTTGGCCAAAAAATGCTGCACAACCCATGGTCACCGATAGTGAACCTCTGTCATGTGGTGAGATGACAACACTCTACAATCTTTCCAAGCACTTCTATAAACAAAAGAAATAAGCAAGTACATTATAACTTAGTGTGTATATGAAACAGTTCAAAGTCAATTTGTGCCAAGCAGCTTCCTTCTGCATACTTTAGCTTTGTTATCATAGCAAAAGTCCCAATACTTTTTGATCTTGTATGTGTATGTATGTCTATATGTATATTTCTTCTTCTTATAAACCATATATTTAATGGGCACATGTGCCAAATAGATGCTTTTTAAGAAGTGGAAATTATGTGAACCAGTCTAGAGATTGAGATCTACTATAGAAAATGCACCTCCAAGCAGGTATAGAACTAGTATTCCTTCAGGTTCAATTTCTTTCAGGGGCAGATTTTCTTGAGTATGACTTCTCAATCCATAGACCAGTAAGCAATAATTTCACTATTGAAAAAAACAGGGATATCTACTCAAACATGTGTACCCACTAAATATAGCATTTATAGCAATAAGAAATAATGTTGGATATAAAAAAATTCATTAATTGCTTATATATGATCCGGTGCCCCTGTTATTTACCTTGAGCTCCTTGATAAAATACAAAGAATCATCAATATTATTGGTCCTGATCTGGTGGCTTTTCTATAAATACTTTCATGGTATGTATTTATGTTCAGATGCTCTCTTTGCTGTGGTACCTAGACTTTTCGAATTTAAGTGCAGTACAAGATTGGCATGGAGATCTCATCAATTTACAGTTTAGTTGGCTGTAAATTATATGCTAACAGTTTCTTTTCTTGTACTTCTCACTTGTGGAACTTCCTTCGAGCTCCATGCTTTCCAGCTAACTTTAATCTGCAAAAATTTGAATGCAATGTCAGTCACCATCTACTGTCCTCCTGATTACTCTTTCCTCTTCCCACTCATTATTAATGTTTTTGTGCCTAATTCTTCCATGCCCTGTAATCCCTGGTGTCTTAGTGACTTTACTGCATTGCATGGGGTGATACTGATTAAAAAAAGTACAGAAAATATTAACCTTTATAATATTAACAAAACATAGACCTAAGTCAATGGTATCTTAGTTTCTTCCAAATACTCCCCCTGAGATCTCACATACCTATGCGAGCTTCCTCCAGCTTTCAAAACAGTCCTCTTTTAAGGCCACCATGAGCCATCACAACCAATTCTCCTTCATCTTGCCTATAGCCTTTTGAGGACAATTTTATAATTTCATCTTTGGGAAAATCTAGAAGTTGCAGAAATTTGGATTTAAGAGAAATGACAGATTTGGATGAAGTGATAATTTGTCAAAATTCCTGTACATGAAAAATGATCAAGTGCATTGTTATAATAAATGTGATTGTAATAGAATATGAGTTTAAACCCACAGGAGCATTACTATTTATGCATATGCAATAAGGTCATTTCTCATTGCTTACCAGGTCACATCAAAGTTGTGGTGTTAATTTTTTATATATGGCTCGAAAATCCTTGAGATATACAAAATATTCCAGATAAATCTATTATATGTTTGTAATAATTATTGTTAGACTTCACACTGGTTAAGAGTTTTCATTTTATTCTGTATATTGGTCAGAGAGAGAATGAGTCAAGCTAGGGATGTGGTTATTCCAAATGATTTGAATACCTATGGTGTAGCTAGAGTCTATGACACCCAGGACAAAATGTGTGGTGCCCAGAATAGCCCTTGTGTTTGCTGCCTCTTTACCTACCCCACCCAAGATACAACACATTGTACAGTGACTCCCTCTTTATATATATATATATGTGTGTGTGTGTGAGGAGGCACAGTGAAGTAATGGATAGCGGCTTGGATTGAGGAATCGCAGAGCCAAGTTCGAATTCCAGTTGAATCCATTACATTCACTTATGTGCTAATACCGTTGGGAAAGGTGTGAATCCTCTTCTTCTTCCTCCAGCTATGGGTAAATAACAGGACAGACTGGGTTCTATAGCCTTGGATCGCATAAGGGTTAACAATTTGTATCAATTTGTTAACCCTTATGCCCCTTATTTAAATAATTGCTCTAGCCATTTCCATAGTTATTAATTTTACAAATGAATATGCTTATAAAGATGAGTAAATTTCAAGATTAGTTATTCCAAATAATTTCACTTGAAGATGAAACAGAGCTTGATAATTCAATTTAATTTTGACAATTATATTGAAGTTTTTAGCTCTTGTTTTTGAAACATGAGAACTCTTATGTAGCAAAGGAATCATATTTTTAAAAAATAATTATAATTATAATATATATATATATATATATATATATATATATATATATAAACTATTAACAGGCCTAAAATACAAAAAGTAGAGCAACACATACCCCAAATTAATTTCAGTCAAGAAAAATAACTGAAATTTATTTAACAACCAAGATGTGTCTTCCAAACACAACAGTGTCACATTAAAAGAATGTACTTGCGTCCGTTCACAGGTTTCACATTGTTAACAATGATAAAACAGCCCTGAATACATCACTAGATAATGTTTATTGTTTGGCCAAGATAACAATCACTTAAATACATATGCATAGTTTAAGTTTACTTGAAATTGAAAAGGTCCTTCAAATGTGAGTAGTGCTCAACATTAAAACCACTTTTATTTCAATACAGCCTATACAGGTTTATCCAGCAAACACAAAAGTGCTGCCCCCATAAAAGTGTTGCCCGGAGCACCACACTCCACTTAAACACTCCCTCTAGCTACACTACTGCTGAACACATCCTGATCAGGGTAGAATTGGAATCTTATTTCATCTGCTTCTACTTGATAGTTTCTCCACTTTCTGGCTAGCTGGTCACATTTTTATAAGCCAAATGCACAATAATATGTATACATAAATCACTCAGCAGTATATAACACCATGACCTTGAGTTTGTATGAGTAAAACCATAACTTTGAGGTTGTCAGCCTACTTGTTTCAAAATCCATTGATCGTGATTTTAATTCTTTATGAATGCTCTAGAAATATGATCTGGATCCCTAATTGCCTTTGATCAATATCAATTTAGAAGCATGCATAGTAATCGTACATTGTTTTATTTAAACTAATTTCTTCATCTTTGTTTTCTATAATGTTTCAGCCATATACCTTGCAGCTGTCTGTGCTTATCTGTCTGAAATGTTTTTGAATATAAAAACAAACATCAAAGATGAAGAAATTAGTCTGATCAAACCACATAAAATGCATAAAACGCTCCAAAACACAACAATTATTTGCTAATCTCACAGGATAATAGTTATTGAGTGTTCTACCATTGTGGTCTCATACCAGTCTATGCTTAATTAATATCTACTATATTACATGTACATATGCAGATTATTCCCAAAATCATTACAGAGTTTAAAAATTTAATGTTATAAATTTACATTTAAATTTTGGTTAAAGATTGCCTACTAATCACTAGGTATTAGCAAGACACTTTAATTATTGACTAAGCTTAATGGTAGCACAAGGTCAAGTGTGCAATACCAGCTGAGAAACAGACTCACTACTGTAGTAACCACTAGTTTATGGCAAAGTACTTGTACTTTTTAGCTTTGTATCACAAGGTAACAATGAAGATCAAACTAACTTCAGTCTTTGATACTAACAATTATTCCACATTGAAAGAATATATAGGTACTAGTTTCACCCATGTTTTTATAATTATTGTTATTATATGCAAATACACACACACACACACACACACACACACGCACACACATGCAAAAATATATTTATGCACTAGAATTCACTCAAGCAAGTTTTAAATTCATCCAACAGGATATATCCATTTAATTTTTTATATTTTTTCAATTTTTGAATGTTTTACCTCAGGATTAAAATTGTGGATTATGTACATTTTATTTGAAAGATGGAAAAATGCAATAAAAAATTAAACTGACAGATTTTGTCAGTTGAATTTAACAAAACTTATTTGGAGTTATATATATTCAAAAAAACATGTTTAAAAGAAATGTTTCTTCTCAAATATACATTAATATATATTGGTGTGTGTGTGTGCTAAGCTTAGTGCAGCACAATGTATTAGTGTGAGGCAGAACCCGGTGAGAATTGAAACCACTACAACAATAATGATATACAAGACTAGTTTGCTTACTATTAATTTATGGTAAGATGTCATTATATTTATGGAACTGATCTTTGACTTATGACTAACATAGAAGAACTAAGAAGATTGTATTGTGTCAGTTTTCAAAATGGGAACTATCTGCCTACCATTAAAAGCTGGATTCAAAGTGCTGGCTTTTATATGGGCTTGAACACTGACCATTGATGAAAAGTGTATAAATCCAATCCAGATGATCATACAATAAAGACAGAATTTTCTCTTACAATATATTATAACTTCCTTATTGTAAGGTTATTGTTATAACACACACTCATACTTGCTATACGTAAGGCTAAGGCTATTGCTGTAATGCCTGTATAGTTGGTATGAAGACCGACTCCAATACAACTGCCAATGGACTCATACCATGGAATTCTTTATAGTATTGGACAAGTTCATAGAGTCACTAGGGGTGTACTCTTTACTCCACAACATCCACCCCTTTTGAGATTACTACTTTATTAAATAAATATATTTTTTCTTTTTATTTTATTAGTATCCCTGCCTCCTCTTTCTGGAGAGTTCATCAATGTATTTTACTTCGTAGTGTTTCCATCTCAGATCCACTTCTAGTTCTTCAGTACATTTTCTTTTTCTTGAACTTGTCTCTTGTTGGTTCCACGATTTGTTTAGGTATTGGCACATAAAAAATTTCATACAGCATTTTAAACAGTTCTTCAGGTCTTTCATCAGTGAATTTTTATTTCAGCTGATTTTGGTGTCTTTTATGTTGAAATTTTTTTCTCCCATTCAACTTCAAAGAAAGTTCTCCTGGGCTTGGTAATGAGTAATTCTGTTTTTCAAAACAACTAAAAATCCAGTTGAGAAATCTGCAGAAATACAAATTTTGTCATTTTTTTTCTTTATGTACCCCACTGGTGCAGCCCAATTTGAATAGTTTACTTTCTGTAATACACCAATTCTTTCTAGTCTGTCCAACTCTTCATTTATTTGTTCTAATGTTGTGAATGGTACACTCAGTTTCAGCTTAAATACTGGCGTTGAACCTATTTTTACTTGAAAATTCACCTTCAGTTTTGAACACTGAACCAGTTCATAAGACAGAACATCAATGTTAATGCTGTAGTTATTGCCCTTGCCTTTTGGCTGTTGTTTAGTGCCACCAGGTGGTGGCTTCTATAAAATGCTGGCAGCCATATTGAAAATGATTCATTTGTTCAGTTGTCAATATTCAGACTAACAGGAAGGATTACCTTAATGTAAATGCAATTGATTCATTGAGGATTAACAAATAGTAGTAGAGTGTAGTTACAATCTGTGGACCTCTGGGTTGTGAACCCAAAGGTCCGTAGTTCGTAACTACACACTTGTGAACAATTCTGGTTTTTCCCCTAATAAGTTGTTTTTTGGTTTTAATCCAACTGTTTCAGATATTTTACATAATAATCTTCCCGCGTTGGAACTTGTCACTACATCTACTATAGTGAGGAAAATTTTGAATGCTATGCAGGAATTTGTAAAGCTTGAATCTAATAAAAGAATAAGAAGAGCACTAAGAAGTACTAAGGAGTAATAAGGATACTAATAAAGAAGATTTAAGAAATGGAAATTAAGTATTCTACAAAAGGAATCATAGCCAAGAATGGCATGGGTCATATATTGTGATTGGAACTGATGGGAAACTAGTGTTAGTTCATCATGGGGGTACATACATCAGAGTTCACACTTGTCACTTGGTTAAAGATTAAAATGCTAGTCATGATTTCTGATTAGATTCTAGTGGTATTTAAAATTACAACAAACAGCAAAATAATTCTCTGCAAACTCCTTATCCTCCCTCTCATTACACCCCACAGAAATATAATGATGATGAAGATATCCTTCAACCTGTTCCAGAGGAACAAGAGGTTAACATTTCAACAGGGTCCAGATGTCTTTATAGGAGAAGACTGGTCATCTAGTGAGGTTTCTTGTGTATGGCCTTGTCTCAGACTAACAGACTCCCACATGTAAGCGTATTTGATATTCCTTTAGAATATCAATGGTTCATGACAAGGTTAGCAATGGTAGAGAACGAACAAACACGAATGAGGTATGAGAGGCATAACAAAATATAAGTTTATTTTAACAACAAATTGACAGGATGAAGAAAGGAAAGAATGCAGTGTCGAGTTCCTGGTCTCTGGATAGTGGTCCAGCAAATCTGTGCAACGTGAGGTTGATGTTGATGGTCGAATGTTGTTGCATGCCAAAAATAATAATGGTTGGTGCCAAATGTTCTTGAAGAGGAAGTAGCCAAAACGTGGAAAAGATTAATTGTAAGAATCTCCTTTTTTTTTTGAATAAACGGTACAAGGGAGGCAACTTTATCTATGAATCTTTTATTTTGATAAAAGAAGAAGAATCAAAAGAGACTCAGAAACAGAATTAACTTGATTGGTTATGAGACTCCGACACGAGTTTGACCAAGATAAAATCACTGAGTTTAAGTTGCAAGAAAACGTTTGTCACATAGAATGAAGTATAGACCAAAGGAAAAGATCCAGAAGATACAAATACCACGTGTGAAGACTCGTGGGTTCCTGACTTACTTGTTGCTTGACAGGAGGTAAGGTCCGTTTGATAGTGAGTGTTTGTAACGAATGCTTATTGCTTTGGACAGGAGGTTAGGTCCGTTTGATACTGAGAGTTCATGACAAATGCTTGTTGCTTTTCTTTTTTGGAAGAGAATCTTGTATTATGTAGGAAGGTTGGAAAGTTGGGCTAAGATCGAGTCAAGGATGATGAAAGGTAACTTCAGGCAAAGAAATTGACTATAAACGTCTATCAGCGAAGTCTAGGTATTTGAAGCATATGCTGAAGAGAGAGAGAGACAGAAAACACATCTTCCTGACTCAATGCCCGCAGGTCATCTCTTGCATGTGGATATTTTTTGGTGGGGATCCGATAAGTCATGTGACCTTTGACTGGCAGCAAATGCCAACCGTCAAACCACTTTGAATAGGTGTTCATTCCAAAATAGTCACGTGCCTTAACATTGAAAGTGTAGCAACAACAAGGAAGGAAAGAGAAAGAGAAAAGGTTTGAGGCAACTGTTGATAGAAGGAAGGGGTGTGCTGATATCCACCACAAGAGGAGGTTGCTGCATTTGGACCCAGGAAGGGTTGTGTGTCTCTTCTCAAACCAGATGACATATAGTGCAAGTTGGGAGATGATGAAGAATCTCAGTGGAAGAGGGTGAAAATCGTTAGCAAAGATGGTAAATCCACTGAGAAAAATAGGCACATTATGAATGTAGCATTTGAAGAAAGTGAACTTTCTGGCTGGATTTTGAAAATGGGGTTTCAGAATGGAGGAAAAAGCAAGATGGTTGTTCAGATGGATATATAGTGAAAAAGAGACATCAAAGGGCCATGTTATCAAAACAAGACTGATCACTTGAGGATTTCAGGATAAAGGAGACAAAACTGTTTGTACAGATTCCCCCAACTGTTCCAAGGAAAGTTTGTACATTGTCTTAGCCATTATATCATCCTCAGGATGAACTTGCAACTCTATGGACATAAAAACTGCCTTTTTACAAAGTAATGATTTTGAAAGGAATGTTTACTTTGCCCCCACTCCTGAAGCTAATGTACCCAGTAATTGTCTCTAGAAGCTCTAAAAGTGTGTCTATGGTCTTAATGATACTTCCAGATCATGGTATTTGGCTGTCAAAGGTACCCTACTCGTTTTCTCAGTAAAATATAATTGCTGTACCTTTCATACTCTATTGGAGCTATTTTTCTTAACAACAACCTGATTTTTTTATCATCTTCCCAGCCACTACATTCCTGACTCACTATTTCTTCATGTCTGCAAAAATAGACAGCAAAAGTCAGTCCATCATCAGGATTGAATACAAATTCTGATATGGTGTTTTGCACTGTATCTGGTGTAAGAGATAGTGAGGAATTTTTCTTAAAAATTATTTCCAACAACTCTTGTTGTTTTTGCAACTGTAGCAACTGTTAGGTATTTTGTTGTTGTTGTTGAATTTCAACTACTGAGACCAAAATTTTCTCTATATCTGCAAGAAATCTTTTTTTATTTTAAACCAATGTCATTGAAATGCTTATAAATCTTGTTGCACACACAAAGTTAAAAAATCCTTATTAAATATTATAACTCCAGTTATAATATGGTGACTGTTAAGACATGCTTGAGTTTCAAATACCTGGTTGCCTGCTATTATAACTTCAGTTATAATGCGGCACTAGGTTTAGAGATACTCATTGCCAACTATTATAACTTCAGTTATAATGTTGTGATTCTATCCAGCACTTGTGTTTGCATTCCTCATCACCAACTATTATGACTCCCTTATTGTAAGATTATTGTTATAACACACACTCATGCTTAATTCTTTATATATAAGGCTATTGCCGTAATGCCTGTAATTTGGTATGAATACTGACTGCAATATGACTGCCAATGACCTAATAACATGGAACTCTTTATAATATTGACTGAGTTCACTGAGTCAACAGAGGGGGGGTACTCTTTACTCCAAAACACAATGTGGTTTTAAAAAAATCTTTTAAAAAATAAAAGGAAAAGAATTAACAGGGGAGGTAATTAGAAGGTTCAAGTTATATTTTCATAAAGATCCAGTTTTTCACTATGACACAGTGGTTAGCAAACAAGTCTTACAGATAATTACTAATTTAGTGATTTTGATCTTTATTGGATTTCTTACACTTGTGTGCATTTTTTTCTTTAAAATAAATTATCTGTAAGACTAGCTTGCTAACCACTGCATCATAGCAAAATTTTCAAACAAGATCCTTAGAAAAGTTTACTTGAACATTTGAATTACCTCCCCTGTTAACGTTTTACTTCTTTTTTTTTTTTTCATACCATATATATTACTTTATCCTCTTCCTCAAGGCAAAAGTCAGAGACCAATAATAAACCAAAAGACAACAAAATAGCAATAATTATTAGCCAATGATGATTTATTATGAAAGATTTGAAAAATATAATTTTTACATCGGTTTTAATAGCAGAAAGAGAAATATATTTTTTTGTGGGGTGAATGTAAAAAAAATAATATAAAAGCAAAGTTTTCTTTTTTGGCATAATATTAGTTTCATCATGTGTATGAGTTCAAATCAACTAACAGATGAGAAAATGATTCTAATTTGTTTTTAAAACAACATATTTTCCTGACATCATTTTGCAAGTATCATTTTAAATTTTTGTCTTTTGCTATCATAGAAAATAAATTTTTTTTAAAATTATTCATTTTTCAAAAAATTGATAATTTTTTTTATTACATGTTCACCCAATACAAGGTTCAAGTGCAACTCAAGGTAGAGCATTACTGAAATATGTTGTTGTATAGATGTAAGAGTAGGAATTAAGTGCAGATTATAATGGTAAGTAGTAGTCTGTTCCACAAAGTAGTGATTCTCAGAAAAAAGTTGTCGGAGTAAAAATTCCTTCTTACATAAAAATATATAACAGGAATGAACATAAATCAATCCTGTGTGGACATGGTATGGTGGATCTTTATTGTAAAGGTTTGAACTGGGGGAACCAAGAAATGTAGCTAATCTGATGATTTGCTATAGAAATAGCAATAGATTGGAGATAGGTTTGTGACATTTTGAGTGTGAGAAAAAGGTTATAGGGTTAAAAATAATTAATCACCCAAAAGGCTTCATAAATACTTTGAAGTGCTATCAAGACTGGAAAGCAAGAATTTCGAAAAAACAGCCCAGATATGGCAGTAATATTTCATTTTTGGTTTGATCTGACTCTTGTAAAGATCTTTCCTGCCAACTTTGATCTTCTAAAATTCCAAATGCAATATCAATCATTATTTTCTCTCTTCTTAATTCTTCTTCTTTAATGTTTCTATCTCCTTAATAATGTTTTTTCTCATATTCTCTCACTCTCAGTAATCCCTTGCACCTTTGTGGTTTTATTGTCTTGCTTGTGGTAAAATGTTTAAAAAACACACACATATATATATATTATATATATATATATATATAGGAAGAAATATACTCTTAAGGTGTGCTATATTTATGGAATAAAGTGCTCAATATCAGAGATAGAGAGTCTGTAAATATAAAAGGGAACATTGAAGTCAACACTTAGAGATGTCAGGCTGTTTCATGCTAGACGTAATCGTCAGGTGGCCTGACGATTACATCTAGGATGAAACAGGTAGCCTGATGATTGCGTCTAGCATGAAACAGCCTGTCACCTCTAAGTGTTGACTTCAATGTTCACTTTTATATATATATATATATATATGTGTGTGTGTGTGTGTGTGTGTCTACTATTAAAGTGAAGCAGAAAATTATTTATTTATGACCACATGATAACCTAAATAATAATAAAAACAAAATACTTTTTATTAATAAAGTTAAAAGATTTTATCTATTGTTTTTTGTACTGTTTTGTCTCAACAGGGCAACTTAGTAATAATCATTAATAAGGTGTGTTTAATGTTATGACCATTCTAACATCACCTAAAATAAACACAAGGAATCCTCCAAACAATTTACTACCCATAGATAAATTTATTACAGAAATTAATTTAGTTCTAGTGGTTTTCTATAATCAGAAAAAAACTGTGAAAGGATTCATAGAAAGTTTATTCAAAATATGAAAGAAGCTTTTAAAAAATATCACAAAAATATATAATTCATTTTCATAATTTTTGAATTAGTTTCATAATTTGGCTTGCATTTTCCCCATTAGTTTCTCTAGCTTCATTGCCATTCCCATATCACCTTTGATTTTAAGTTTGCCACTCATAAAAGCCATAGTAGGTTTCAGTTTCCCCTGAAACATTTTATTAAAATCCTCACTCGTCATTGACATATGCACATTACTCTTGCCATGTGGGTGGGCTCCTTGACCAATCTCTCCTCTTCCTGTAACCATATCAAGATACCATTCTCCAGGTTCACCACCTACAGGAATCACAAAATAAATAAATCAATAAAATAAACAAAAATATTTGATAAGGAAACGCAAGAACATACATAAAAAGAATGAATTTTGTCTTGAAGAAATAAAATAACTAGATATGGCAGCTAGTATGAGCTTAATTCTACTATGTGCCATGTGCTTTCATGATGTGGGTGATCATAGCTCTCCACAACTTTCTATCCTTTGTAGCTTTTAGCAATATTTGTCTTTTCACCATAACTTTCTACTCCCTGTTCTGTCATGCATTCACATAAGCATGTCAGGTAGGTGACCCACTGCCATTCTATCTCACTTGCCCTAAATATGTACTGTGGGTGTCAAATTCTCCAAGCCCTCTTTCTTCATTATGTATCCCAGAAATTTCATATAGATTCTATAGTTTACTAAGAACTCAGTTACCCAACATCCTCTGTGATCTAATATTTAAATATGTTAGCTTCTTTTATTAAAAAAAACAACTAATAGAAATTCAAGCAATGTGTGTGGTTGCTTTTTACAAATAACTACCTT
Source organism: Acanthosepion lycidas (assembly GCA_963932145.1). NCBI lineage: Eukaryota > Metazoa > Mollusca > Cephalopoda > Sepiida > Sepiidae > Acanthosepion > Acanthosepion lycidas. Next base: position 79,773,302 of record OZ010583.1, on the reverse strand, counting down.
TTCTTTTGTTCAACTGCCTCTTTTTGATTCTAAATATAAGCACCCTTTATGTTTTAAAGATCGCAGTTATCGCTATTCAAAATTTTATTTTATCTAAATATTTTCTGTAAATTAGATTTTGAAAAGAACAAAAAAGAAATTAACTATCATTGTGTTCAGCATGCTTCTTCCTTAAATTAACCAAACATTTCTGTCTGAATTTCTGTGATGAGGAGTTATCATTATTTACACTATTTATATTTAAATTATTATCCTTGTCTTTGTTGTGATAAATACAAAGATGCAGACAATAGTCCAAATATAAATAGTGTCAATAATTATCCAGCCATTTTACATGAAAGTCAAGATAGTGAAGGTAAGAAACAAGACAGCAAGCTAAGGGCTGACAAAGGAAACAGCATCTGTGTATTTGTGTGTCTGTGTGTGTGAACCAAAGGAAAAGACAATAAAAGATTGTCTTTAAAGCCAAAACAAAGTTTGTAGTCTTAGGAGATAAAAACAGGCTGTTAAACATTTATGGATATAATTCAAATTAACAGAAAATGTGATAACATTCAAGACAGAGAAGAAAAGGGTTTGTTTCAAAGCGAGTTTTCAAACAAGTTTGTACATGTATTTTATGAGAGGAAAATAAAGAACCTACTTTTGTTTCTTTATTGTGTCATTAAATGTATGTGACCTAAGCATTATGTATAGTAAATAAACCAACTCAACCATTTTCCTTGGGCCCAACACCCATTAGTGTCAACAGCTTTTCAGTAGGATTATTAATAGCTGTTGAAATCTACCATATTTTGTGTTACAGACACTATCAGCATCTTATGTCTAACCATCTTGTACATTTTCAGGTGGCCAAGTCTTAAATTCAGAGTTGTCCTTCTCCTAGAGAGGTTGTTTATTATAAAAACTTTAGTTTACCTATAACATAAAAAATGAGAGTATATTTTATTAAGAACATCAGATTATTAGACTTTTCATAAGTTAATCTTTAAATATAGAAATAAACTGCCAGTGTAAGTGAGATAAAACTAATAGAGTAAAAAGTTAGACATTATAGAATGAAATTTGATGTATTATGACACTGTGTTGATGGCAAATTCAGAAAGAAAACTAAAAGTATAAATTGAACAAGGTATTTAAGGAAAGAAAGAAGGAAGTACTAACCATTTATTGTAAGAAGACAGATTGTCAATAAAAGAAACAGCCTAAGTATTAAGCTACATATTGGAGATGTTAAAATCAAGCAGGTGTAGAAATTTAACTATCTGAATAGTGTAGTAACAGATAATGGAAAATATGACACAAAAATTAAAAAATATTAGGTTGGTGCAAAAATAATGACGTAATAATGTCGCTTTTGACGTTAAAAAATATGTCAAAAAACAACATTATTATGTCATTACTTTTGCACCTACCTAATATATAGGAATAGTGAAAGTTGCTATCTTCCAGAAACTAAGTAAAGTATTAAGGGATAGGGAAATGTCCTTAAAAACAAAGAAAAGAATGCAGAACTGCTATATAATATCTAAACTCCTACATGGCAGTAAATTCTAGAAAAAATAGATTTTAAGCAACAGAGATATGGTTTTACTGAAAAATGATGAGAATACCATGAAAAGAGCATGTGAATAATAATGAAGTTTTAAGGAGAATAGGAAATAGACAGTTGAAATTTTGGGACACAAATAAAGAAAGGTTTGGAGAATTTCATATTTCTAGGACGTATTGAAAGCAAGTGAAGAAATGGGAAGCTCCAAGTAACCTGACTGATGATTTCGGCAAAACAAAGGCCATAAAGACAAAGTGAAGTAGTAAAAGGAAAGAGTTACTTAGAGCAAAAAAAGACTGGAAATGTGGAGAGCCATGATCACACATATTCTGACCGGACATGATATATGAGAAAATAAGATAGTAAGATTTAATGAAAACCAACATCTTATACACTTTAGAAAAGACTATAAAGACTAAAAAGAATAAGTTTATTGTTATCATAAAGCCCAATTCATTCATCATAAAATCTTTTAAAAGGAAAAAAATCTTCTTTACAAATCAGTTACAATCAAAATATCCAGCCTATCAGTTATTTTGCCTATAATAAACTGCAATACATAAATTAACCTGTTTCATAAATTTATTTAACAAAGTACTTAAAATAACAGGTTAAAAAATTCAATATAATTAAAACAAACTCTCCCCACATGACATTCCATTCATTTGGCACAAAGTCACGGCAGATAGTTATATTTGTTGCACTAAATTACATTACCTATAAACACTATAAGACCCTAAATGATAGTGGCAATAAAATATACACTACTCCCATCATCATTTACACAGCACACCATCAAAATATCATTTGGATTGATTGTTTATAGTGTACCATTTGTTGGAAATAAAGTATGGTGTTGTGTTCATTTATTTATCTACATTTTGATAGTTCTAATCTCTGATTTGAAATAAGTTAAATCAGATCACCAAACATGAGTTTTGGTAAGAAACATTTACGATAGCTTAGTGAAGTGATGTACACTAAGTTTTAGACAATCTGTCCTATTTATTTCTTACTTGGTTGGTATGATATACATATAGATCAGAAGAGATACTTTCCAATATTAAAATATCAAAATTGCATGCCATAATTAAGAATATTTTGCTTCAACACATATCAAGCTCTACTCAAAGATGATGACTCACCAGTCAAATTAAATATAAAGACTCCACCCATGGATTTGACTAAATCTTCAGTCAACATTCTTTCTATTGACTGAAATGTCTTAACTGTTTCCCCACTTCCTGTGATTGACTGGCTTTGCTGCTTTGTAGAGGGTTCCTCTTTCTCAGCTGCAAAATCTTCAACATCCAAAAAGAAATCTGGCATCAAAGTTGCTCCTGAAAAAAGTGAGAACACACAATGAATTGTAAAAACTTAGAAATATGATTCATATGAATTCATATAACTGAAATAAGCTCATTTGAAAATGGTATTCTACAAGTGATGAAGAAATCTTATTACTTTTCAAGAATTTTTACCTACAGAAGAATTGACATACTTTAATCCATCCTTAAATTTCTGATTAGTTAATAATAGGACTAGATTAACAATATGTGTAATTGTGTTGTGGCAATCTTTCAAGCAGAAAATATTTGTTTATATTCAGAATTGGTATTCAAAACCTGGACACTCATGGAGAATAAGCAGCTAAGTTCAATATGAAAAAAAAGTTTTTTTTTGCACAACAAATATTTTCCAACATAATCTTATTCCCTGTCAATACACTTAAGTCATTGTTGAATATTAATCATACAGACTGAATCTTATATAGTGAAAATTCTGCTAACTACATTGTCGGATGACAGACTGATTCACCCTTGTATGTACTTCTCTCTTTTTCTCTCTCTCTATATAAGGTAATAAAAGTAATGCCTCGTATTTATATACTACAATTTTGGTACAGAAAGCATAATAACACCTGTGGATAGAGCAAGTTTACATTTTCCACATAGTCTATGCATTTTCACTAGCAATCAAAAAGAGCCCATATGCCACACTCCTAAAACTCTAAAACAATGGAGACATGCCAAATTTTCACATATATTGCTATGATCACTGCTGAAACATATTACCCACCACCTAACTGTGCTCACATCCACTGCTTGGTCTCCATAAACACTCAGCAATATTCAATAAATATTAATAGGTCCAATTTTTTCTATTTTTCTATTAGGTTAATTCATAAGTAATTTCCATTTTGGGGAACCAACTATATTTTGAAGAATAAAGTTGATAAAAAAAACAGAAATTATGACTCAATATATAAAGGAATTCAGGAGATGTATTTATAGATCCTATGATATTGACAAAAGAAAGATGATCACATGTTGCAATAAAACATTAATATGCATATATCAACAGATATCAAAGAAAAAGAAACAAATAGATAATCTGAATAAAATCATCTGATTAAATTATGGTTAGATTAAAAATTTCAATGACTGGGAACTTGCATCTGTGTCATGTTCAGAAAAATTAAAATGTACATAAAATTTGTGATATTACAAATATATTCATTTAAAAAAAAAAAAAGTTTTACCTGGAACACAGGAATATTTTTCCAAGTCTGTCACACCAGCTTCTTTTAGAATATTATCATCAATACAGAAATTTCCAGTAAAAGATTTGCTATCTTTGGTTAAAATGACATAAGCAGCATCAGCCACAATGTCTGGAATTCGACACTGGTTAGCAATTTCTTCACCGCCGCCCAGCATTTTCATTGCAGCAGTGTAGATGGCTGAAAAAACAAAAAAAAAAAAACCTTGAAATACATAAATGAAAAATGAGATAAAAATAAATTTGAACATGCCAGGCTTGACAGTAATCTCTACAAGCTAGGTCCAAACCCTGTTAGAAGGCACATTTTCTTTATCTAGACTCCATGATGCAATGAAAAATAAACACAAAAATAAAAAAAGACCAACATTTTTATTTTCTCTTCCATATTTGATTTCTGATGAAATGTAAATAAATGGGAAACGTGTTAAATTTATAAATGTTCCTTATCCTATCATTCTAATTCATATTTGATCCGAATTCATATATATGATAAAATAAGAAACAAGTAATAAAACCCTAATAAATTTTACTATTTATTTAGCCATATCAGAAGTTTTAAGGGACTTCTAAAAATATTTTTTGATGAAGCTAAATAATAGAGAAATATTAAATTTACAAAGGTTTTCATACTTGTTTCTTATTCAATCATTTCATCAAATTTCATCTGTAACTTCAAATAAGGGCATGCACACACACACACACATATATATATATATAATATATATATATATATATATATATATATATATATATATATATATTAGGTGTAACAGCAAAATTGTACAAATCATACAACAGCAAAATTGTTCAATTGTTAGATTAAGCTTTGAACTGTTGTATCTTAGAAAAGATTAAAGATATCTTACTGGAATCCTCTGAGGTTTTTACAACACTATTGGACTCTACTTTGAACAATAACAATGTATTTAGCTCTAAATTGAAATGATGATCTCTCTTCCTTTGTGACCTCCTGATCCAATTTTCCTCTCTACTGTTCCCTCTCTTTTTAAACTCCCTTGATGGTTCTTGATGGACTTTGAAGAGTATGAATGTTGGTACCATTATTGAAGGCCTGAATGATCATTTCCTCTCACCATTGCTCATTTGAGAAGACATAGTGAGGCTGAACAAAATGATTTTAACCTGTTCTCTTTCTAGGTGAATAACTCAAAGGGTTTTTCAGTGATTCTTATGACAAATGGTGTCAAGATGGCTAAACATCTATTCTGAAAACCTGGAAAAAAGAAACTCAGTTTAGTAGTTGTTTAGATATTAAACAGTTTGTGGGATGGACAATTATCTGAAGCTGTAACATGATTTGGATAATTTTGCTGTTACACCCAGTGTGCATGTGTGTATATATATATATATATATATATATATATATATATATGTACACACACACACATTACCAACCATCACCTGAGGAAGCACAATCATAGTATTAAAACATGAAAGCTTTTGTGCAGCAATGCAAAATATGTTTATTATAATCTCTTACAATAAAAATATTCTAATTATATATATATATATATATATATATATATATATAGAGAGAGAGAGAGAGAGAGAGAGCTGAATTAGAACAGGAAATAGTAGTATTAAAAAGTGCTCAATACACATCTAAAAAAAATAAAAATTTAACATGTAGAACTTTTAAGTATAAAAAATTAGATCAGCCAATTCACTTCCTTGGTTTCAACCTTTCATATCTTCAGGCAATTTCAGTCAATTGATTTCCAACATAATATATTTTATAATTTTATTATACACAAAGTATACAACAACTTATCAACCAAAGATCTGTTTCACATACAATTTGTAACCATTTCTCTTATTGGTTTAGTCCTTTTGACAATTCTTATTATGGATAATGTTAGTAAATATAGAAATTAAACAAAATTTTAATTAGGATTATTCCCCATTTGTGATCTAACATGATTTTATTATTATAACATCAAAATTTTATTGCTACAACCCAAACATTTAAACAAAAACTAGAAATTAATGCAATTTGTTTCAAATTCTTACCTGTTCGTGGCCACAAAGCATTCACTGCAATTCCTTGTGATTTTAACTCTCCTGCCATGCCCAAAACACACATTGACATTCCATATTTGGCCATTGTATATGCTAAAAGTGAATAATCATATTTTTTTTTATATAATGACAATAATAATGATAAAAATAAATAAAGATGATATACACTGGTTGAGTGTTTAGGTGGAAAACACATGTCTTCTCATATATTTTTCACACAATAAAAATCACAGACTTGGAGTGTGAGTCTGGGTAATAAATGACAAAGTAACAAAACTATATATATGTAAATGATAAAGATGTATTATCAAAACATCTGTATACATATACAATAAAAGATTGTTGCATGTTACAAAACAATTAACATGAAAGAAGAAAACATTTAAACTAGTGAAGGTGTTTGTGTAGAAGTAAGTGTAATAAGCATGTGTGATAGACACATATATATGTGCGTGTGTGAGAGAGTTCAAAAGTCAACAGAGGATCAAGGGAAGCCTCAGTGGCAGTGTTCTTATCTATGTGCGACTACATCTGAAAGCTAGAGAAAAATAACGGGAAGAAAGAATGATAGAGAATGTTACTGCCTATTTATAAGCTTAAGGAGCACCCCTAGTGGTGTTTTTTTTGTAGGAAAGTAAGCAGAGGTAACGCCACAATAGTAATAATAATAATAATAATGATGTTGAAAATAAATAAAAACAGTACTGATAATAATGAGGGATATGAGTAAAGGTAATAATAATGATGATTATGGAAATGAGTAAATATAAAAATAATAATGAGTGATGCAGGTAGCACGAGAAATCATATCAAGTTCAAACTCTGGTTGTACTAATGCTCTAAAGGAGGGCATGAATGTACTTCTGCCACCAGCTATAGATAAATAGTAGGGCAATTGGAGCTCTTTAACCTTGTAAAGGCAATTCATCTTGGACATTCAACTATTTGTAGGTCAGTCAACATTACTTTCAGTTGGTACTCTGTAACCCAATGTGTTGAATGTTACTTGAAGAGAAGACAAGCTACATCAAGTAAATTCCATTTCCCAAGATTCCATGATACCCAACAATCATAGGTCATAGGAAATAATAATTCTGCCTCACAAGATGCCTTTGGGATGCCTGATATCATTGGGAGTGCATATGTGGCAGTGCTACTTATGTGCTAAGGATGTTGTGTTTCTAAACTGCAAGCAGGAACTAAGATATGACCATTATCAGCTGGCTGACACATCTAGGAATCAGAGAGGATCTCAATATAATTAACAAGAAATGTAAGTAAAGACAATGATGATGATGATAGGAAAGAAAAAAGATGATGATATAAAAAAGTAATGAATGGTAAATCTAATACTATCAACACAACTACTTAAAGTTTAAGTTTTATTCTGAGCAAAAATCAGTACTTACCAACATGATTTTGGAACCATTTTGGTTTCATATTCAGAGGGGGACTGATATTAAGTATATGTGGATTTGAAGATTTCAGCAAATATGGAATACACACATGAGAACTGAAAGTAATAATAATAATAATGTACATAATAGCTGAAAGTGAAAGAAATCAATTTAAATCATCATGTTAGCATTACTTCATTGAACTAAATAAAAGTACTATGGAACGTTGACATAGAACAGGGGTTAAAAGGCCAGTTTCGTGAATTTGATTATCACTGTGTGGCCTATACATATATACTTGAGTCAGACAAAGTAAATATCAAATAATAAAAACAAATTTAAAAAATTAAAATATTCCAGCATTCAGTTTATAGAAACTGAGAAACCATAAGAAATCAGCTTGAGTAGGGTGGGACTGGTTGGTGAATTTTACAACATATCAATCTGTATTGGGTTATTATATGTTAAAATCTTTTTTTTTTCTTTTCTTTTTTTTATACTTGAGCCTATATGTAAAAATTGTCAGGTTTGCACTTGAGCCTGTAGGTAAATATTTGTCAAGCTTATATTTGAGCTCATAAGTAAATATTAATCAGGTTTATACTCGAGTCTATAAATAAATAGTCAGAGTTATATTTAAATATGCGAACATCCACCCTTTTTTAGATTTGAGGTGTTTACATAAGCTGCAGGAGATACAATTAATGTATTTAAAGCCCCAACAACAGGGAAAAATTCAGTCTGATTTCAATTAGTTATTAAAAGGGAAGAAAAAAGTATATTTGTGTGTTTTTCTTTTTCTAAACAAAAGAAAAGTGTGTTGAACTGCTATGTGATATCAGCCATTCTATATGGTAGTGATTGCTGAACAATTTCCTCACAGATGAAAAGGAAATTCGAGGCAACAGAGATGTGGTTCTAAAGAAGGATGATAAGAATACCATGCACTTAGTATGAAGAAGTTTTAAGGAAAATGGAAACAAAAACAACATTTATACTTAGAATCAAAGAGAGAGAGAGTGTTGAAATTTCTGAGAGATATGAGAAAAGATGGTTTGGAGAATTTGATATTCACAGGACATATTGAAAATCAGAGGGAAACATGAGTAGCCTACCTAACAAGCTTGTGTAAATGGATAGCAGAATAAGGAATAGGGAGGAATAGTAAAAATAGTTCATTGCTAAGTACTAAAGGATATTGGAACTCATGTTGAGCCATGATTACCCACATCCTGAAGGGACACAGCACATACAAGGAACTGACTACTGATACCAATTTTCATTTTGATTAATAAGAGTAAAAGTGTATGGTGACAAACTAAGGACAGCATACTATAGACATGCAAAGACATACAGGAAAATAATCAAAATTTTAAGATTAATTATTGACCAATGATTAACCGATCATCTTTTTCAAATTTAATGTTCTCAGCACCAAACATTATCAAACAGCAACATTATTTTTTATTTATCATATTAAACATTATCAGGCATTATTAATTTTTTGTCTAGTATTTGCTGTCATCTTAATTTTTTAGTTGCTTTAGTTAGGCCATCAATTTTACAGCAGTGAGTAGACTGCACAGATTAGAAATAAAGGCAAAAGAAACATGAGTTCCATTCTCACCAAAAGCTTATCCTTATAAAGTTGCAATAAAAAAAATTAAAATCAAAACAAATACAATACTAGCCAAAAATAATGATTATCAAGTAGCTTTGTATCCAGTTCAAAGATGTAAATTAAAGGCTTTAATTATTGTCTTCAATAATTTAGAGATCTAAAAACACATTTAAAGAAAACTATTGAGTACCGAAATCACATCTTGCAAGAGCGCAGAAACTTTTTGTTCATTATTTCAAAATAATAATAATAGTGTTTTAGTTTTCATGTGTGTGTGTTGGGGGGGGGGGGGGCGCTGTCTCGTAAGGGAAATAATATTTTTTACCAATGTTACATGTCAATATTCAAGTCCAGGATTTCAAATATTGATTTTCTAGATAATCAAGATCTTCCTACAACTACATTGAAGACTGCTTTCTTTTCTGAACAATTGTCCTTGAGAAATACATTTGATTTTTTTTTTTTTTTAATGAAAATACAAGGGACATAACTCCTATTTAGAATATATGAATTATTCCCCTTGTATAACCCTATAACTACAAATTCTTCGGATTGGAAGTGCTTCAGTTTTCAGATTTTTTTCGGATTTTGAAATACAGGCTATTTGTTTTTGTTTTTTTAATCATTTAACTCCAAGCAAAACTAGAAAGCTACTAGTACGCAGAGGATTATAGAAAGTGAAGATGAGAGAAAAGACTGGGTATAGTGGGGACTGAGAAAAGGATAAAACCTGAATGGGGTTCAAGAGAATAGAATATGGCAGTTGATGTTGTATTTAAATTTTTGAAGATTATAGTTATCAAGGAAGCAAGAAAACTGAGGGGAATTTCACAGGTGGAAAGTGCGAAAAAAGAAACTGTTAGAGTAAAAGTAACAATTACATTTAACTAGTTCAACAGTAAAAGGGTGGGACCTACATGCCAATCTAGTAGAACGCTTAAACTCGCGTAATTCAGGTACCAGGGAAGAAAGCTCATCAGAGCAGTTGCCATAAAAATATTTGCAGAAAAGACAGAGGGAAGCCACGTCACATCAATGAGAAAGTGACTGAAGTCAAGATGCTAAAACAGGATCTATTACATTGCAGATCCTGCTTTGGATTTTACGAAGAACCTCGAGATGAGTAGCAGGAACACCAGACCACATATGGCAACAGTATTCAATGCACAGACGAATGGTAGCTTTGTAAATGTGCAAGATGGATTCCTACGAGAAAAAACTTCTGGCACAATACAGTGACCCAACTTTCCTTGCAGTAGATGCAGCTATTGATTTAATGTAGGCATTCCACTTCAAGTCGGTTGAGGCCAAAAAGGTGCAGTGTGTTTCTCTCCATGAGTCTAGCATCAGTCATGCTGATGGCAGGCAGGAAAGTTTCTCTATGGTGATTAAATGAGAGTAGTTTAGCTTTGGAGGCATTAAAATTTACAAGCCATTTCCTGTCCTCGTTAACCACAGGTTGGGGGTCCTTTTCAACAGCAGCAGCAGCCAGGTTAGCTCTGTCAGATCTGTCAGATTTGCTATTGAGACAGGAGTAAATGGTAGTGTCATCAGCATAAATGCCTATTTGGGAACTGATGACATCAGGAAAATCATCGATGAAGCTCAGAAACAGCATAGGACCCAGGATAGAGCCTTGGGGGACAACTGCATTTGCGTGAAACAACCTTTGTTTCACAATTTGATAGGAATGATTGCATTAAGCCAAACAATTGCCCGGTAATACTGTAGCAAGAGAGATAAGCTACTTGACCATTTCAGCATCGATTAAAGCTTTGAATACTTTGCCAAAATTGTGGTAGAAGACTAATAGGGTGATAGAGAGGTCAGAAGGTTCTCCAAAGTTCTTAAAAACAGGAACTCTCGAGAATCTGCCAACCTTCTCAATTTCTATTCTCTAATAAGTTTCTTTTTTTAAAGAATATATATTGTTCTACCTTCTCAAAAGATGTTTCAATTGTTGAAAGTTTTGTTGAAAAATTTTTATTGGCTTTAAGAACTTTTTTGAATTGGTTATCTTGTCTTAATAAGATGCACAAAAAAAGGAAAATTTGTGCAAACGTATTTGTGCATTTTGTATTCTGTTTGTTAATGTCTTGTCAATAAGTATAAATTTTGTTAAGTTTCACTACAAAGTTTCAAGTCTTGTTTGTACTTTGCACCTTATGAATAATCTCTCACTTCTAAGTAGAAAAGAAAAAAACTTTTAAAACTCAACAAAGTATTAAGAATTAATAACAGCAAGTAATACTAATTTCTTTTGTACATATCTGTATCAAAATAACAAAATATATGTTCAAGATGACACTTGATAAAACTTACCAGAGGTAAGTCCCTCTTGCATTGATTCCATTCATCAAATCATATTTTTTCATTGAGGTCTGCAAAGTTCCAGTCAGGCTGATGGCACTAGCATTGTTTACCAGAATATCAATTCCACCAAATTTACGCACAGTTTCCTGAACTGCTTTCTCTACCTGATCTTCACTGCGTATATCTACAACACAAGCAAGACTCTTCCCACCTGCGTCTTCCACTGTAAAACAGAAAGGGAATAATATTTAAGAAAAGGCAAGGGTTGTCCGGAAAGTTCATGCTAATTTTTAGTCATTCATGTTCCAACATGTTAGAAAACATAAAATTTATTGACAGTTATAATCTGTTTACATTTCTAAAAAGAGCACACTTCAAACTATCTTTTGAGAAAGAAAGATTAAAATTACTTAATTTGTGTCAATTTTGCATTCCTATGAAAATGGAAGATTATAAGGTGCTTTTTAGACACTTGATGATTTTTTTTACCATAAAGCCAAAATGCCTTGCAAGCAACAAAAAAGATATGTACTGTGAATGGCGAACATGCTTTAGCTGACAGAACTGTATGGAATGTAGGTTATTCTCAATCAATGTCGTGGGAGGTCTGTCTGAGCATTCTTCATCAATAAGGCTATAATCACTAACTCTAAACTTAGAGAACCACTTCCATACAGTTGTCAGCTAAACTATATTATTAATATCATAATATAAGTACAATTTAGTTGTACCTTTTGTTTCAGATGTAATAATGGCAGATATAAGACTTAAAGTATTAAACTAATCAAGAAAAACATTGAAGAATTAGGGAAATAGAAGAAACTGAAACATGATCTGACAACACTTCTCAAAACTGGTTTAAGCATTTTAAGATTGGTGACTTGTCGCTTGAAATAAAGATCAGAAGTGAACAACTGTTTGTTGTTATGGTGCTTTAGAATACAAGGTAAAAGAGAACCCAATACATCAGCACTAAAAACTTTCAAAAGCACTAGTGTTATAAAAGATATCATAGCATTACATAAGCCTAAAAAATATACATTTGATTAAAAATTGAAAATACTTTTGATACACCCAATACTTAAACAGACCATAAAAATGTAATCTCAAATTAATTTCTATATCTTTCATTTCACTCTCATAAACACATACAATGTTACCAGGATCAAATACAGTATATTCCAAATAAGAATCCTGCATAAATTCATCTAAAATTTGTTTAATATTTTTGTGGGTTTAGAAATTGTCTAAGCTCAGATTATTTTCAAAATGGATAAAACAGTAAGAAAATTTGTAAAGAATTAATTATGACCAATTCAGAAAATGTAAAAAGAAGTAAACAACTATGCTGCAGACAATTGACAAAACAAGCATTCAGTTGTAAATAGGGGTTACTGGTGGCTCTCAGAGGCTCATATTAAACATTAATTTTACTTGACAGTATAGTGTGATATGACCAAGTTGAAGAATAGAAATTTTAATTTCCATCACCATTTTCTTAGCTTATCATTGACAATGGCATGTGTGAAGGGAGGCAAGACATAAACCAGAAATGACTCAGTGTAAAGTAATTATCCCTCTCTCTCTCTGTCTATATATATATATAAATAAAGTTGTAGCCTCTTTTTGTCATCAAACTCCTCCTACGGTTTTGGAGACAGACCCAATAATCATATATATTCTGAAATTACATTACACAGGGTACTTGGATAAGCATATTTCATTTTGATCAAAGGGGACCACCAGGGGGCACAAACCCCTCATTGAAATTATTTTCCTTCTGATTTAAATTAAATTTAAATTTGAACAAGAGAATGACTCCTATCCAAAATATAGGAGAAAGCCAGAAGATGGAGGTCACATCAGCAAAGTGAAACAATATGGACATCAAGCTGAGCAAGAAATCAGTGGGTAGTGCATTACAATACATATTTATTATATCAATGTTGGAATCTGCTCATCAATTTATTCTATCAAGTATTGCATCAAATACATATTAAAAGGGTCAAATCAAACTGTTTCTGCACCAACAACTGAAATCTTTTTTCCCTTTGATTTAAATTAAATTTAAATTTGAAAAAGGGAATAAATTATCAAAAATATAGAAGGAGAGAGCCAGAAGATGGAGGTCATATCAGCAAGATCATTGAGTAATATTGAAATGCATCATTTTTCTCCACAAATTATAACAATGATTTAAAAACAATCATCATTTTCTTAAAAGAAAAATGTGTGACACACAGCAAGATGTGGGTAATTTGGCCAGTTATTTTATAATTGTAAGAGTGACCTTCCAGTTCTGGATTATGGAAGAGGTGGAAAATAAATGTCATTTTTTATGATTTGAGAATGTGCTTCTGTAGTTTCTTCTTATTCAGCCACTATAGCCCATGAGAATCACAACTATACCAACATGATAGTACTGATCACAATACTTTCTGTGTTTGCACATAATAAGTGCAAACGTATCATAATAAATGCAAAAGCAGCTGAGTTTTTGTTTGCTGAAAGAGTGAGACAACTTATGACCTATCACAAGTTTGTGTTTGTACTTGTGACTAATCATGGTTCTGTAAGAGTGTGTTAAATAAGGGTAACAATTGCTGTATTACCTTAATTTTTCACTTGTTCTGGGAGAGAAAAAATATTTAACCACAGATATATTGCAGTTTATTTGGCGACTTGTTTGACTAGGGTTAACATTAACATGCACAAACTATACAGATATATTTCAATGTAGTCAGAGTTTGCTGGTAGTTAGATAATATAACCTAATACAAAATTTGGCTTGACTACCATTTACCAGGCCTGGAGGTAGGCATGCCTAGAATAAAACTGTTGACTAAATGGAATAAGCCTAATTGATTAAAATATAGATGTGATCTCATCACAATATCTTGACAATTACACTTCAGGCCTCATTGAACAATCATAATTGAATTATTGCTACTATTTTATCTACAGTTAATTGCAATTAGGTTGAATATGGTTACTTGTTGAAAGTGGATCTAGCACAATAACAGGTGACATTATCTTCTTTAAAATATTACTTCTTATTCTTAAGTTTTCTTTTAATTCATTCTTCACAATCATAAGCATTGGAAATTAAAATGAAATAAATAAAACATTTTGCTATTTTTTCATATATACACTTATTTTGTAGATAAGCTATATTTTATTTTAAAATTTAAAAAATATATGTATCCCAGTGTCAAACTATTTAGCAAACATGTTATCTGCTAGTTTAATGATTTTTTTTTTATTGCAGATGTTTTTATCATCTGCTTTAGTGTTGAATTTTTGTATACCAGTGGAAAAAAGAAAAAAGTTAACTGCTCTGTTTATTTTGCTCATATAGCATCTTCTCATGTGTATTGCAAATTGACTCGTTTGAGTTTAACAGAGGCTTGGAGATGATCATAAAACAGTGAGATTTTAGGCATTGCACTGGGGCCTTGTTCATCACCTTTAGGCAGAAGGAAGATTGACATCATCATCCTTTCCTTCTTCAATTCAAGAAGGTTGATCTAGCAGCAGGATTGAGCAACATCTCTATGACAACCAACAACACAGAATGGAGCAAAAGTTCTCTTCATGAAGAAAGCGGTTTTATGAGCCAGAATTTTACATTTTTAAACATCCAGTTGAGTAAGCTGAGATTTTAAAGGGTTAAGTTTAAAACACATTATTAAGACCCTTAGTGAATGTATGAAACTGTCTATAAAAAATACAACAGCTCAGATAAAAATAGATGAGATATCCTTTTCATTCCACTAGTAAGTACATAAATCACTTTATTTACATGTCTGATGTTTAATGGTTGTGAAAAATCCCATAGCACTTAAACCTATTATTAGTGCAATTCAAGTACTATTCATTTATGCATAGATATAACTGTTATTTATATTGTAAATAAAGTTTCTCTTTCTTAGTCCTATAAACATTGAGCTTTTTGTTGTTTTTTCTCCTTTTCAGTCTTGTTTACATTGTTAACCTCCATATTGAACTTGTTGTCATTTGTTCAAGAACAGAGGGAATTTCATGATAATACACTATCAAGTTACTCCCCATCTCTTTGTTGTTTCTAGTATTATTGTCCCATAAACGTTCAAGATCACAGGCATCAACTTCTAATTTATTTTTCTGATATAATTAGCAGCAGTGTACTTGGGTTTGTCACTTCCATCTAGTCAACTGTTTTATTCAAGTCATTGCTTTCCAAGCCCAAAACTGTACTAGGTAATCTGCTGCTGCAAAAATCAACTATATTCATAAGAACTAGTGAGAGTCTGAGAACAAAATTGTTCTTTAGGGACATCCCCCACACAAGATGTATATCCAATAGTATTATCTTTTAATAAACAGTTATTGCACTTATTATTATACAAAGCACACCAGCATACAATAGTATCATTATCTGTGGGAGTATGTTCCAAGAAACCATAGATAGTATGTATCAAACCCTGTATATTCTATGCTTTTTTTTCTCTTTACATACATATCTATGATAAAGTTTAATTTATAAATCAAGCACAATAAGACAGTAACAGCAATAACTGATAATAAAATAAAACAATTATAAAAATATGCTGTAATGAAAGTTACATGATAGATAAAATTCATTCCTACAGCCAAATAACATTGAAAACACCAGTTCTTATTTATCCACTGAAGTTAAGCAGTGTCAAACCCAGTCAGTACTTAGATGGGGAACCTTTTGGGAACACCAGGTACTGTAAGCAGCTTCCTACAATCTGAAATGTTTCAGCTTTAAATAACTCAGAAAGGATTGATAATATGTATAATACAAATCAATCAATTCTTACTGTAGATCTTAGCACCCTCACTATATAAATATTTTCTTTTCTTATTAAATCAAGAACTTTACCAATTCACTTAAAGGAAACACTTTATGACTTCTCTTTGGAACATCTAAAATACCTACATCTTATTATTTAGTGCCATTAAGTAAAACTTGTAAATTGTTTCTGGTGTGTACCCCCACCCCAGAAAAGAGACAGTAGATAAACAAAGACCCTTATGATTTGGCAAGGGACATTGTGGTTTGAATGACTGAATAAAAGCAAATATCACTTATCTTGCTTCCAGCAAGGAAACTGAGTAAAAGAGGGAAAAGCATTTTTATAGACAGAGAACCAGTGCATTGTGGGTATCAAAAATTTCTTTCTTATTCTTTTGTTACTTCCCATGGAATATTGCCAACATTTTCTGCTGAAGAGCTTGCACTTGACATGTTAGATGTTGCACTGATCATGCTGCTGCCATTTGCATCTCTTCCAAATGAAGCAGTGGTGAGATCCAAATGGATTCTTTGTGAAGCATTACTAAAGCAACTTAAGACGCAACAATCTTCTTCACAATTTATGCCTGCAACAAGCTATGAACCATAGTCCTTAGGTTTCTGTGCTATAAACTAATCACTCGCAATATACTGGATTTTTGTCTGTAAAACCTCTTTCTCTCATTTACTCAGTTATCCTGCTAGCAGCAAGGTAAGTGATATTTGTTGTGTTATTCATTCATTCAAACCACAGACATTTAAGTAAAAGAAAAAATAAATTTTCTTTTAATTCATAACTCCTCCATTCTGTGGAGTAAGACAGGAGGTACATTTTGCATGAGGAACTGTCCTAGAGAGTACACTGGCAACAGAGCCAGACAAATAGTTTTCCCTTGCCACATGGACCAATATATATAAATGGCAGTCATTTGGGATGGTGGCATCTTGTCTCACTCCAGACATTATACATGGCATAACCAGTAGGATATCAAACAAAATTTTAACTGCGAGAAATACCAATGGTATGTATTTGTGAAGCAAAACTTTACAAGGATTATTAACAAAACAAGGCATCAGTGTAACCATACGAGGAAACATGGCTGCCCCACCAGTTATGGATCAACAATATGTGCAACTAATGCAACAAATGGTTGAGTAGTAAAGAGGAAATATATCACTTCAAAAAGAAGGGCTTCACGACAGGTCTGGTATGTCCAACATGAGGAAGCCAGAACAGCCTACAATAGAGCCAGATGTAACAGACAGCGACTGAGCAATGTTTATGGGCTCATGGACCTGGTACAAGGAAATGTGTGGATTGACCAACCAAGCAGAGATTTGCAATGAGCTAAGGATGAGGTGTTCCCCTGTGGTGCTTGGTGGGGGCAAAAATATTCAATTCTCCCACTACATAAAATATGGCTCATCACAGGAGACTACACAAAGAGATGCACATGCAGAACTTCTACACTATGAGACAAAAGGAGGGTGAGTCACTTACACATTTCTTAGCCCAATTATGAGCCTGAACAAGTTTTTGTGAATTTGTGATTACCTGTCCAAATGAAAGTGGTTGTGGCTTGCAAGTAAACTATTCCAGGGACATGGTTGCTGGAAAAAAGGTGGCAGGTTGTGCTAAAATTGAACATCAAAGTACAATATTGTTAGAGGCCACTACACTCATCACTCTGGAGCAAAAGTTTGAAAAGCTGATCAGCCTGGAAACCAGAGACAAGTCAATCCCTTATTTCCATAATGATGTACCCACTATCACATTATTTTAATGTGCAAAGGTCAGACAGAGAGCAACGGTCCCAGGGAATCAAGATCCCACATTATGCCAAGCCTTGCAGGGGACTACACATCCCAATGGATCATTGAATAGAAATGAATGTCCAGCAGCCAAATTAAGGTGCTTCAATTGTGGATTGCGGGGGGCATGTGGAAAGGGTTTACCAGAAACTCAAAAAGGTGTCTGCCTCATGAGAAGCATAACAAAACACAATTCATTTGTGTTTACCAACAGGGGGCACACAGATAATCCCAGCAAGGTGACCCACCAATTTGGACAATCATAATGGAGTGGTAAGACCAACCCAACACAGCCAAAGAGCATACTTCATGGAAGCAAGTTCCACAGGGAACCTCCAGAACCTCTGTCATCTTTAACAGTGGAAATGACCCTGACACCAGAATCCCATGTTGAATTCAGGTACACTACAACAAGCTTGGGTAGTCTCCACACCCACCAAATTGTCACTAGTGCTGACACCAGAGCACAGACTTGCTCAAGCAAACCCGAGATACAAAAGATTCTCAAATGCCCAGACAAATATCTCATGCCAACCAGTAACAGGATACGTGACATAACAGATGACCAGTTATGCATAAAAGGCATATTATTCACGCACATCAGGGTTGGATCAAAGGAAATGCAGCAAGCCATGTATGTATTGGACAACATGTCTGGATTTTACTCATCTAAGTCGGCCTGGAAAGATCTAGAATTACTACCTTCTAACTTTCCAAAATCACGGAAAAATGTCACAAGTGCCAGTAGAAATGATTGGTATGGATGCCCTCAAAGAATGACCACTCCACCAAAGTTGACTGCTATCCCATTTCCCCCAACAGAAAACAATAGGCACTGACTGGAGTAATGAATACAAGATCATTTTGGGCCAAGAATATTTAATATGTGCCCTCACTAGCCACTACAGATGATGAAAGAGAAGCCTCTAAACATCACCTTCATTCCAGGAACAACACTGACAAGTCTACACATGGATCCCAGTTTCTTATCATTGGAAGAGGGTCAAACAGGTCATTGACTGGGATATTGCACTGGACATCATCAAACCAGGACTGGTTGGTAGCACTGCAACTTGGTGCTCAAGAATGATGGTTGCACCAAAGAAGGATTGATCACCAAGACATAAAGTGGACCTATAAACCCAATGCTGGCACCATAAGAGAGATGCACCATACTCCATCCCCTTTTAATCAAGTTTCAAATGGTACCAGCACAAACAATCCACAGGGTTTCTATGCTACAAGAGATGCATATACTCATCATTTTGATGATATGATGTTGTATAGATAACAGCATACTTTGGAATGACTCAATAGAAACAGCATTTTGGCACACAATGAGTACATCACCCATTGCAGCAAGAATGGCATCATCTTCAACCTGGAGGTTCCATTTTGCAGAAGAGGTGGTGGAGTTTGCCGGGTTCCAGATAAGAAAATATGGCATAAAACCTAAGAAAAAAAATGACAGAAGACATTCAGCAGTTCTCTACACCTACAAACATCACTAGTGTCAGATTCTGGTTTGGACTAGTAAACCAGGTATCATACACATTCACCCAAGATGAGATAACGGTTCCTTTCTGGTAACTGCTATGTTCAAAAGACCAGACGTTTTACTGTTCAACAAATCTGAACAGGTGATTGTGCAAGAAATTGAGGATGGAATAAAGGCATTTGAAGTTAAAAGATCAATATGACTGACAACAAACTACAGCGGGAATGGTATTAGCTTCTTTCTGTTTCATAAACACTGCAAATGTGCTAAAGAAGCAGGACCCAATTGTGATGAAAACCACTGGAAACTTCCCCAGTGACACTGAATCATGCTATGCACCAGTCAAAGGAGGGGCACTGGCTCTGGTATATAGACTGGAGTCCACGAATGTTTGTACTAGGATGTCCAGACTTATTGGTAACTATGGACCACAAACCACTGATAAGAATTTTTTGGGACAAGGCTCTAGAGAATATAAAAAATCCATGATTATTCAGCCTCACGGAACACTTCCTGATGTATAAATTCTGTATAAATCACCACCCCAGCAAAGTCAATGCTGCATCAGATTGTAGCTCAAGGTACCCCACACTATAAACACATGCTGGTAGAATGGTTAAGCATGCTACATAAATAGTTGACAGTGCTATAAAGGCATCATTTAACACCACTTATGAACAGGACCCCAAGCTAAGGGGAATCACAGGGCACAGAGTTATGGCCACTGCAGCCATAGATGAGGAGTGCTGAACTCTAGCTGAATATATACAAAGCAGATTCTCCAGGTCACATCATGACCTATCAGCAATAATCAGCCGATTTTGACCTATGTGCAAAAGAGTACTAATAATGGACAATAAGATCCTCATACACAAACAACTATTTGCAGAGGTACTTGAATCACTCCACTCCACACACCAGGATGTAAATGGCATGCTTGCAAATGCCAGACAACAACTGTTTTGGCCTGGATTAGATGCAAGTATTTGGAAGACTAGAGATCAATGCCAAACTTGTAATGGAATGGCTCTGACACAGCCTAAGGAACTTTTGATGGCATTGTCAAATCCTGAATTCCCACCAGAAAAAGTTTTGTCCTATGGAGGACCACTGGTCAAGTGACAAGACAATAACACATTCGTCAACAATTGAGAGATGAAGAAATACATATTATCAGCATACTACCCACAAAATAATGGTCAAGCAGAACTGGCTATAAAAACAGTTAAGCAAATATTGACAGACAGCAGTGACACCCATAGTCAACTATCCCATGATCACACAACTACTCATGCTCAGGATCTTGGCATATCTCCAGCATTGATGCTATATGGCCATGTTATAAAAAACTCCATGCCCAGTCATTTGGGACAGTAACATCTTGTCTCACTCCAGACTTTATACACAGACATTATACACACTCAATAATATTTGAGCAACATCTGGCAGGGTACAGATATTATTATTATTTTTATTATAATGATAATGATGAAAATTGAGGGGAAAAAATTTTAAGGGGAAAAATGCTCTTTAAATGGCATCATAATGGCATTGTTACATTAAATAGAAATATAACTAAAAGACAGATACATGAAAAAGAGAATTTACAGTAACTTTTACCTTCTTGGGCAGCTGTATATACAGTTCCTGGAAGTTTGGGATGGGGTTCTGCTGTCTTTGCAACAATAGCAATATTGGCTCCATCTTGAGCAGCTTTTAATGCAATATATTTACCAATACCTCGGCTGGCACCAGTGATAAACAGAGTTTTCCCAGCCAATTTTCTGAAGAAAGAACAAAAAAATAATTAAAAAGTAAAAAAAAAAAATGAATCCTGACAAGTGTTGAATAAAGTCTCACCATTTTTGTCTGATAAAAACATAATAGGTGGTCCATGCTTCAGAGGAATATAAAAGGCTGATTAGAACAACTGTTTCATAGATGCTGATCTTTTTGCTTAAAGATCAGCATCTTTACAATCAGACCATACTCTCTTTTCAAGTTTTCTGAATGCTTGACTTCCTTGTTCAATGTGGTAATTCACTTCTGCATCCAGTCAGCTATCCCGAAAGAGTGAGTGCACTGCCTAAGTATACGAAAGTGTCAACTACCTCCAACCTGGATCTGTTAATGAAAATGTTGGGCTCTATGTAAGGCAGCCCAGGTGGAGGCAAGTACATAAATTTTGCTTTTTCAGACTGACAGTCAGCCCAAAAGCAGTACAAGCCCCCGAAAAATGGTTCATATATATATATATATATATATATATATATATATATACAAACACACACACACACAGGGTGTCTCAAAAATATTTTGACAAACTTTGGTGGTGGGTTACTCACACCAAAACAATGACAAAAGTCCATATAAATATATGTCTACAAATATTTTATTTTTGAGTTAAGTTTAAAGTTTACAGTAGATTGCACCGTGTTGCCATGCAGACTACATTAGATTGGTCATTCATGTACATTTGTGGCTAGTTTGTATTCAACATTTAACATGTGTAGTAGTGAGTTAACTGAGAAGTGTTCCATTTAATAATGGCAGGGTATTCATGTCATAAGCAGGCAGATAAAATTTTTACATATGGCCACACAAATGGTAATGGACATGAGGCTGAATGGGTGTTTCAAATTGTGTTTCCAGACCAAAGGCAGCTGAGTCATCCAACCTTTGCTGCTGTCTATTGTTATGTTACTGAGACAGGACCCATGGCACCACAAAATAACGAGGAAGACTGAGACCTGATCATATGGCTGATACAAAGAACACATTTTGCAGACTGTCAAAGAAGATCAGCACATATCAAGTGGCCCTAGCATGTTGTACATCTCATAGTATTGCCTGGAGGGTACTTCAAGAGCAGCTCCTGCATCCATATTATTTGCAATGTGTGCAGGGTCTTTTGCCCTCTGATCACCCACTACAGGAGAACATTTAACAATGGTTTATTGCACAACTACTGAACTAGTGTTTGTCTCTTCAGTCTTGTTTATAGATGAGCCAATATTAGAAAGAAATGGAATAACAAATTTACACCACCAACATTTGTGGGCAGATTGAAATCTCTATGGTACAATACAGGCTAGATATCAGCATCAGCTTATGATTAATGTGTGGGCTGGAATTGTAGGTGACTGTCTGGTAGGTTCATATGTTCTCCCAGCACATTTTACAGGAGTTGTCTACAAGGATTTTATTTCCAACAGACTTTCAGACCTGCTAGAGGATCACCCCTGCTAACACAAAGACACATGTGGTTCATGCATGATGGGACTTTAGAACATTATAGTCACATTGATCACGATGCACTGACTGACATCTACCATGAAAGATGGATAAGTAGGAGAGGACTAGTTCCATGGCCTGTACATTCCCTTGACTGCAATCCTTTGAATTTTTATTTATATGGCCACCTAAAACAATTGGTTTATGCAGAAGACATTAATAATACAGAGATGCTTCATCAATACGTCATGGGAGCCTTTGAAACTATTCAACATCATGTAGGAGTATTTAAAAGGGTCTGCCAATCAATGATCCGATGGTTGCATGTGTGTAGAAGTAAGTGGAAAACATTTTGGACGCATGTTTATATGGACATTTCACCTTGTTTTGGTCTCAGGAACTCACACCTAAAGTTTGTACAAGTATATTTGATACACCCTATATGTATATGTAAATAAATCAGAAGTTTATATACACCTTAGCTAAATATACTTGAACTCACCTTTTCACAATTTCTAACATTTAATCCTAGTAAATATTTCCCAGTATTTCAGTTCACTTTTTCTTTTTTTATGCTAATGTTCACAACAAATGCTCAAAAGCCACTCATGGTATAGGATTACTGACGAAAGTGTGCAATATGAATGTAAGAGGAAGTAGAAAGAATTGAAGATTATGAGGACAAGGAGGATAGATATCAATTGACCCTTGATATCAAGAGGTTAAGATTGTCATGATCAGAGAAGTCTTTCTCATGAGTGTGTACTACAAAGTAGCAGTTCTCAGGAAGAAACAGCTTGAGTAGAATTTCCTTCATAACAATGGAATATGAAGGGATTGAGGATAATTTGAACATTTGCAGTGGATATAGTAATAGAGTAGCAAAAGGCTTGAGATGTTTTGTCTGTGGGAAAGTGACTGTAGAGTTGAAAATAATTTATTGTTCTGTAAATGTTTTTGAACTCTGTTGAGGCTGGAAAGCAAGAATTGGGCAGCTCCAGTTCAGACATGACAGCAAAGAAGAATCTGCAATGATGTTGGTCCTGATCTGGCATCTCTGCTTCAGTCACTTTCCCACTACCATAACATAGCTTCCCTTTGCCTTTTCTACAAATATTTTCATTGTAAATGTTGCTATGAGCTTTCCTCCTTGGTATATCAACTTTATGAATTTAAGCACAGTACTAGATTGGCAGCTAGGGCACATGATTTTACAGCTGAAATTGCTAGATGTAACCCTTAGTGTGAGAGAAGAAACTGTTAGTGTAGAGTGCTAACAGTTTGTTCTCTCATACTTCTTGCTTGTAAAACTTTCTTCTGGTTTCTTGCTTTCCAGTCAGCTTTGATCTTCAAAAATTTAAATACAATTGTCAGTCATTATGTTTTGTCTTCTTAATTCCTTTTCTTTTATTGCTCTCTCTCCTTAATAAATTTTTTTCTCATATTCTCTCACTAACCTCCCTTGCATCTTAGTGAATTTATTGTCTTGTTTCAGGTGAAATGATTAGCAGCAAGGTCTCCTCATTTTACTACTGAAATGGTTAGCTGTAACTGTAAGTTCTATGGTAACAGTTTCTTCTCTTGCAATTCTCAGTTGTGGAACTCTCTTCCAGCTTTTTGCTTTCCAGACAACTTTGGTCTTCAAAAATGTAAATGCAATGTCAATCGTCATTTTCTGAGTGCAAGAATCCTGTTCTTTTATTGTTTGCTATCCTTAATAATGATTTTCTCATATTCTTTCACTCTGAGTAACCCCTTGCATCTTAGTGGCTTTATCACATTGCTTGAAGAGAAATTTTTAAAAAACAAAAATACTCCACTTTTAGGCTACATTCACTCTTGTAAAGATAAAGCATCGAAGATATCAAGTATTTTTTTTTCTGGAGCAGTAATAGGAACCAAGCATTTTTAAGAATGCAAACTATCAGAATAATTAAACAATGATTTATTTCAGTTTTTATTTCTTTCATTTCCAATGGTATACTCCACTTCAAATTAGATGTAAGCACTAAGAAAGCAAAACCTAAAATAAAAAATGTCATTTTCTGTACAGAGTCTATGAGCATCACATCTGGCCTACAAAATAAATCCCTACAAAAATCTAAAATAGAACATGAAGGAAGCCAATCATGAACGTTGCCACCAAAGAAAAAGGATGAGCTCAGGAGCCACTAGATTTGCTTTTAAAAAAGCTGCTTATCAACAACTGACACAAAACATAGCCAACAGGCCAGCTGTCATTCCTCCCATTGGGCTCTTAATGTCACCATCATAATTTCAGTCAACTGATCAGACATATATATCTGCTGGAGGCTCACTCTCCTCTAAACACCCACACCATACTCACATACAAACATTCTGCCTGCATCCTCTTTATCAGTAAAGTCAGATTTGCAGCCTCACCAATCCTCTCCTGGCCTCTCTTGTCATTACCACTATGACCTTGGTCAACCAGCCTGTAAACACATCAAATCCAGGCCTGATCAACTCTACTCACATTCAAAATAGCCACACCTCGCCCACACAGACATTCCACTTACATCCGCTGTATCAGCAAAAAAATTTTATATTTACTATTTTTGTCTTTTCTTCTTTTTGCCTCACCAGTGGTACTGTTACCTTGTTTGTCCCCCCGTGCTAACATATGCATGTTTATAACACTAACATTAGGACAGAAGTTTATATGCACTTCAATAGTATTTAGTAACATCTTCTTTAATGAAAAGGACTTAATTTCTTTATAGAATGTTCATTTTTGCTCTAGCATTTTTACCATTCTCTTCACAGAAAACTTGATGTTAATTAACTGCTCAAGATTTCTTTCACAGAACAGTCCATTCTTGGAATAAATATGTCTGACCATTTTGATAAATTGCCACAGTGCGTGTGTGTGTGTGTCTGTCTGAATTTGCAACATACAGTCAATAGCATTTGAAGATTGCTGTTATACTGGTCAAAGTGCTATGATAAACACAATAAAGATAACAATACTTGTCCAAATAATCCACAGAATATTGTCAATATTTTATCTCAGAATTTCAAATAATAGGAAAAGATTTCATTTTCTCCTTCCATAAACTAAACTACATGGTCTGAAACAGACTGTCGTCATTCAGTGTTTAATTAATGTCCACACTACTTATATTTACACATGCTCTATACTCTATACTATACTGAACACTTTTATCCTCTGAATACAGCATATCTTAAAACTATATAGTGAGCAAGAGAGATACAATTAAGTTAGATATAATAATGTTCAATACTTATCGAAAACCAACTCAGTTTTATAATTTTTCAATCACTCATCAAGACTCCCAACTAGAATGCAATCATTCTTGTCTAGAGTCCCAATGAGTAACTGAAAAGTTATTGAAATTGAGTTGAAGTTGAGTATTAAATATTATTATATCTAATTTGATATTTATTGCTCTAGTCTAATATTAACTATTTTTATATATGTTATATTTTTAGGAATGAATTTTTCATTTATTAATCAATATTTTATTACTTAAATGTTATTTTTAGTGGATACACATATTTGAGTGGATGCTCTGTTTATGTATTAAACAGTGTATTTATTTATTATTATCTACTGGCTTGAATATTCAAGAAATCTTATTAGAAAAAATCTGTGCTCTCTGGCAGGATTCAAACATTTTTTAATAAAATTTCTCAAATATTCAGGCCTGTAGATGATAATATATTGTTTAATAAATAAGCTGAGCATCTACTCAAATTTGGGCATCCACTAAAAATAACATTTAAGTAATAAAATATGTTAAATTATAGATCTTTGTATATATTGTTTGTATTATTATTTCATTTTTCTTTATATATATATATATATATATATATATAAAGAAAACAAAGAACTTTTCACTTCGCACTGCTAAAAACACAACTCTAAAAAAAAAAAAAAATAGTCATCCTTTAATTGACTTTCTGTTCAATATTACTTGAGAACAAACATTGCAAGTATCAGCTATATTTAAAATAAAAATACATCAGGTATTTACAAGTAACATGATCAAATAACATTTTTTTGTCTCAAAAAAGACAAATTACAAGTTTACCTGTCCTAGATTTTATCATTGCTTATTTAAGCTTAAAATCCGCAACCCAGATAATTGTTTTTATCAGTAAAATTCAACAACAACCACAGCAATAAGAACAGAGGCAGAAATCATTCAACCTGTCAAAGCAAATAAATCTATTAAAAGATAAATATATAAGGAACAGTATAAAAAGCAAACTTTACTTTATGAATTAAAAGCAATTTTTATATTTTCCACATTACTTTATTAAATATGCTGTTTTGTTTGACTATTGCAATCTTTCAAACATCTTAATTCCAGCATCTCAGAATATTCTATCATTCTGAACAAAGAACTGTTCTACATGTTTTTTTTGCATAGTCACCAAAGAAATATACAGTCTGACATTATTTTTCTGGAATATTTGTCTTAACTAATTCCAAATGCTTTGTGATATTGCCTGTTTAGTTTGGGAGCAGTATCTGCTTGACTCAAACATTTTGTTCTCCAGAAGGAACTTGTATACATAATGGTGAGATTAGCCATTTCCTTATATGGAAACATCTACTGGCCAAAGAGTTAGCATTACTGTAAGTTAAAATTCATAAAATCTTTATATTGACAGATTTTCAGGAAAACAGGTTTCTCAAGTCCATTAACTTATATCACTCTTTCTGATATTGATGAAGGTACAGTTAGTTCTTTTGACTTGACTCATAATCATCCAGAGTTTTTTTTTAAAAATATGTCCAATCACTTCAGGACATAATAGATCATGGCTCTCCACAGCTTCCTTCCTTTTTTTAATCTGTAAATTCTACATTGCCATGAATGTTCTTGGGAAAGATAGTGGGGTGGTTTCCGGTTAGCTTCTCTATGGTTTTGAATTCAGCGTTTTCTTTCTCCTAGACTGTTTCCCTTACAAGATTAAAGTGCAGTCCAGTCTGCTATACTATTTTACTCACAATTGGAGAAGGGAGCAGGGAGAAAAAAGAGATTTATTCCACCCACAAGGCATTAATGCTAAATGAATGCAAAAGTATCAGGTGGAATTTGACCATGGAATTGCACTACCTACAAATCACAGTTAAAGAAGCTGTAAAAAAAAAAATAAAAATAAAAATAACTCCATCAATGAGAAGAATTTAATTTGGCAAAGGCAGCAAAAAAACTAATTGCTTTCAAAGAATAATTAAATGATAACAAATAAATTATAAAAGATCATAATTGTATAAGGGTTGCATTGGAAGTAATGACTTCTATTTTTCTACTTTATTGGTCCATGATGTCAGAAGCAGATGTAAGTGAGATGGCAGTAGAATTTGAACCTTCCCATTAATAACGTTTTTCTTTTTCTTTTTTTAGAGCAGGGCTTTTTACAGAATACAACTGAGCAACTGTCTGGCAAAATTGAGTTTGACATGAGTATAAAAAAGGTGTCTCATTCTGAATAAATTGGACCCACTGACATTCATCAACACTTGCTGAAAATTTGCAGAGAGCAAACAGTGGATATGAATAAAATTAGGTATTGTATTGTAGCTTAAAAACTTTCTCTATCCAATGAATCTTTTTCTATTGACCGCATCTGTTATTTTCTGTGGAAATAAATAGAAAGCATCACTTTCAGTGCGTATTATTATCAATTTTAGGGTTGTGGTCTAGAGACTAAAAAGAAAGTTGTAGAAGGACTTAAAAGTAAAAAAAAAAAATTATTTTTTTTGTTTGATAGTTAAAAATTGGTTTCATTTTTTTAGTAAATAAGAATAGTTTTAAAAATAAACGATGTATTGTAATTTCTTGAAGAATTTATTTTACCTTACGATATCGAAAATAAATCAGATTTTTACCGTAACACTAAAAAAGTAAAAAACAACAACGACAAATAATTAAAACATAACACAAAATGACAAAACGGGAAAGGCAAATAAATGCCCAACAAGTGGAGTTATTAATGTCAAAAATTGGGACAACGTTTCAAAATCATTTTAAATTTTTCATATTTATGATATGTTTACTACATCATTTACGACTGTTTAAGCCTAAGGAACATAAAAATAAAATTAAGTCCATATAAGAACCTAAAGTTTTAAATTTCCTATTTAAAATCTCATTTTTTTATTTAACAAAGAAAGGACTTTGATCCCGTCCACAAGAAAAGAAGAAACGGTGTTTGTTACTGATGTAATACACTTCGATCGATTCATCGGAATATATTTTATTGTTATTAAAAAAAAAATCTATTGAAACAGCAACTGAGATGTGCGATTTGTTGAAGCTTTAAACGAAAAAAAAAGTCAACGAAAATGAAATAAAAGTGTTACCCTGTGTTTGCAGCCATGGTAAAAAGGAAAAATCACGTTTGCTGTAAACGACACCTGATTGCCTTTTGGACTTCTGCAACAACAAAAAAATTTGCTCACATGTAAAGTCATAGAAGCCACACTTACGCACGTAATTTTCTCCAAGAACAACAACTCTCTTCGCTTTTTTTATTGAGTTGCCTCTCTTGAATATAGTGGCGTTAGAGATATTTTTTATGGGAAATAGCAAAAGAGTGAACTAGAAAATATGAAGATTTGTGACAAAAGCCCGAAAATATGCCTGAGTAACAAATATATTTCCTATAGAGATGAAATATCGTTGATTTGGTGGTTCATTTTATGGGAAAAGTAAATTTATTTGTATCTTTCTGGTTTTGTGTAAATATAAAATATAACAAACAAATAAAACCTGAAAAAATAATATATACATTCGGACTAATTTACTAATCTATGTTGTTATTATCACAATATTTTGGTTTTGTGCTCTCTAACATTCTTTATGTATCTGTTGATCCAGGTGTTATATACTGCTAATGAGAGTGCTAAGCAAGAAAGTAATATTCCCGGTTGCATTTTGCCTATTATAGGCATTATTATATTCATGATATAGTAACACTTAACACATAGGCAGGACAGAATAGCTGAAGGAAAAAGAATGACAGACATGCTTCATTCACAAAAAATTTTATACAGCTAAGTCATACACAAAATTATATACAAATATTTACACTTGTCCCACAGAGAAATTATAACATATACTATGACAAGCAGTGTTAAAATAGTGACGAGACATTGAGTCTTACTGGTAATAACTCCCAATGTGAATAAAACTATCTGTATGACCCATGTATACATTGGATCAAGAAAGAATGCTTCTTGTAGGCAAGTGAAGTGACACTTTTCAGGGAAGAAGTCTGATCTCAAATATGGGAGATTTGATTGCATGCTGACCTCATATTGAATCTTGCATCAGATCGGTTGACTAAGAGGCCACTGTGAACTGCTTTGAAAGTCACCAAGTGGCTTCTTTTAAGCAGTCAGGATGGATACAGGGCCCAGCAGTTTCATGATTGGTTCCAATATTTAATTTTTTTTTTTTTTTTTTTGGTAGGGAGAGATTTGATTAGTGAGCCAGATACAGTGCAAAGAGCAACATTTTTTTAATTTGTTTTGTAGTGTTCACATCTGTCTAACAAGTTTTTGATGTGGAATAAATCAGAAAGAAGTCTGATTTGAAGCAGAGTATAATACAGGTAAACCCTTTATTTAATCTATAGGGTAGAGTGTTCTCATTCCACTGTCCATATCTAGTGATATTTCATCTTGTTCTTATTTAGTATTGCTCAGTTACTGCTAGTCCTGTTTTCACTGAGTGAGTCTGTACTAACAGGCAGAAAGACTGAACTCACAATTACTGTCACCAAATTTATGAACCAAAATTTTAATCCACAAGGCTATTGTTCCATTCAATCCTGAACTTTGAACTTGGAGCTTTAAACCTAATGTTCTTCTTTCCTACCTGCTGCTGACACTGCTGCTGTAGTCACACTTGACTGCATTCATCATTGATTTTCTTTCTTACAGCTGCTATTGCTGCTGAAGCCTTGTTGTCATTTGTTGTTATAAGCTATGATCTACTTTTAACACAGAATTTGTGTTTGACTTAACAGAAATTTGTCTGCTACACAAACAATGCCAACTAAACTCCTAAGATTAAACAGGTAGAATATAAAAATCTAAGAGAAAATATTTATGACAAGTAATAAATTTCCTATAAAACAAGCAATGTCACAGATTTATCACAAATTCTTGAATTTTAACAAAATATTTTGTAACATTATCAGAAAAGTAAAACAATTTGGGCTAGAGGCTGCTCCTGTATGAATCTGATATTTTCATATTGTGACAGAGAATATAAAAAGGTATTTCTAAGGTGCTCTTGATTAGTGGTAATGATGTTTAAGAGTCATCATCTGATGAAAATTTTGTGATATAGTGGTGACAGTTTGTTAACACATGACTGGTCAAATATAGTGTACACTAATTAGAGAAGAAGGAAAGTTATTTCAATAAACAAATGGATGGGATTCAGAACAAAAACAGCCACCACATCCATGCCTTAAACGAGGTGTTTTTAGCCATAAATCTGGTAGTTAAAGATAATGGCACTGCATTTAAATCTAAGGTTCTAAGGAAGATGTTGGACAAGTAGAAAATGAGTTGCTACTGGGAATGGAATGAGAGAAAGATTACACCACATATGGGAGATGATTAGCGAAGCCATGTAAGGTAATTGAGTAGATATATACATTTGATGTGATTAATACATAAAATGTTGAAGAAGAGGGGATGTGCATTGTAGGAAGGGTTTTGGGAATATAAGCCAACAATTACATTTAGAGGATGAGTAACAACATCATAGTAAACAAAGCAGTGAAAATTGTTTTGTAACTTTAGTTTAAAGCATCAATCAATTGGTTAACAATTGACTGATCCTACTCATTCCAGCATATCATAAAATCAACGTAGATTTATATGGATTGACAGGAGAAGGAACAAAGAAGAAAGGAAGCCAATGAGTGGTTTCTGGTCACAATTCATTTATTTTTTCTCTGTTCATGAGGATTGTTCAGTTTCATCATTGGTGACTTCTGTGAAAGGCAACAATAAATAAGGTGAGCAGTTCTTTTGTTTGTTCAGACCACAACTTTTACTAAAATTGTTTAATGCTATTTTCAATACTTACGTTTTAAAATTCTGATTTAAAACTGAATGAAGATTTACTGTTGTGTATTGTACTGAAGGTCATTCTTTCTCAAGGTTGATATCAGTGAATTTTTTGTTGAGTTTATTAAGATTACAAACCAATATGAATAACTCACTGAAATGAGTTGTAGTATTTCTCCAAAATTATAAAATTAATAAAATAAAATAATACATACAATTTAGTAAGATTTTTAAAAGGAAATTAAAAAGAAATAATTAATCACTTAAAGTAAAAAGCAAAAACTAAAATAATATTCTATGAATTAATGGGCAAATATGTGCAATTATCATGTGCTTTTTCTGCCTGTGGCAGATTACAAATTCACGTGACATTATCAAGAATTTCAGTCATCATGAGTTTTTAGGTTACTACATCCCCACAAGTGGTCAGGCTCCTGGAGATGAGTGTTTTTATTGATACTCTGTCTCTGGACAGATTACCAGCCATGGTTAAAAAGCTTTTATCTGCCCATTAGACAAGGGCTCATGGCTTTGTTTTAGCTCAACCATCCAGACAGTTTCATTTACCTAATTTCACTTACAAGGCTTGTATCTATGTGTGATATGGATTTCACGCTCTTCTCAATGATGCTGCACACTGGAATTGTTTCTCCAAACTGATATTATCAGGAATTCACCATCTTAACTGATGTAATGAGTTTCAAACACATGTCTTGTGGTTGAGATGCTAACATTCAGTCATGAGGCTGAAAAGAACATTAAAATAAAATATAAGGATTTAAAAATCAAAGATGAGACTATTAGGCTTTATATATCACAGAATAATAACAATAACTGATTTCAGAATCTCACACAATATTCAACAAACATGATAATACAATACAACCAGGAGCCTTTAAAAGTTCTCAGTCAGACAAAGGGGTATTTATAACAAAGAAACTGGTGTTTGGTCAGTTGTTCAATTTTGGAAAGTGGATTGGGCAAAGAACATCTCAGCAAGATCTTGTACAGTAATTTGCAATAGAATAAGAAGTCATCTGAAAATTTAAAACAATATTTAACAAAGATTAAACAAAGATTTTGCTAGACAAAATAATTTAAAGAATAAGAACAGTATCTCATCTCAATATTATGATGAAAATTTTGGGAACCATAATTCACAGAATAGTAACTATATCTAATCTTAGAATTTTAAACAATATTTTAAACATTTTTTAACAGCAGTTAAACAATATTTTAAACAATATCTTTAGCAATATTTGAAAATATTTTAAATAATATTTTAAATGATATTTTAAACAATATTTCAAACAATATTTAACAACATTTAAGCAGTGATAAAAGCAGTCAGTATTATACTTCAAACAATAATTGCTGAACCTAGTCAAGGAAATTTAAATAAAAATTACAAATCTTAAAAATGCTGGACATCATTAACATATATTTTTACAATGTCTGTTTTTAAAATTATAATTTACAGTTTGTAAATCAGTTTCAAATCATTTTTTTGTATAGTGACAAAAAATAACATGAATAAATTTCAATTTGTTCTGTATGTGAGAATTCAAATATAATTTCATAAATCACATTTAAACAAATATTGGAAAAATATTAAACTCTCACATTGTAAGGAAAATGGAAACAAAAAGGTCACTTGAACTAAGAATCAATAAGAGACAGTTGAAATTTTTGGAACACATAAGAGAGTTTGTAGAATTTTTACACTCACAGGACATAGTGAAGTTTTAGCATCCCCATACCACTTTCTTATCAATGTTGAATTTTGTACAAATCTGTGCAAAAAGTGGATCAAAGAGTTTATTTGGCTTAATACACATTTTCAGGAAACCTCAGCTTCTAATTGGTCAATAAACACACAATTTGCAATCCACCGATGTACAAATATTTTTCCAGCGCATGACCAAGTCAAGTTTTCCCGCTCTTTTACCATGATCCTGTCACATGGTTACATTAATTATAAATAGCAGACACAAGCTTGTTCATTCTCGTTTCTCTTTTCCTGCGAAAATGTAACCTTAAAGGATTCCAGTCTTGACCATGTCCGGTCAGACACCCATGAAAACATATTCACGCATGCACATACATACAAAATTTTCCAACCTACATTACAAACATACAAAACATTTCCAAACACGCAACAAGAACTTTTCTCTTTGAAATACTCTTCTAAAGCTAAAAGTTTATTCAGCATTTCACAGCTTTATAATTCATTCAACTTTTGTGAGTTCAGATAAAAATATTTCAATTTCATCAGTAAAACTTCAGTACAGTCAAAGGGACATAACACCAACAAAATAGTAACCTCTATTCATGTACATCATTAAAACAAAAAATAAATATAAATCTTGTTGTTATAAAACCATTTTTGTTCCTTCTTCTTGTTTCATATTTTGTGGTATTTTGTATTAAATATAAATCGTGATGTCATGTTAACAAACAGACATCTACAAATAGTCATAACATACCTCAACAAAGTTAAGACAGAAACATCAAAGGCTTCAAAGCTTGTGTAAATGGCTGGTAGAACAGGGATTGGGAAAATAAGGGAACAAGCATTGCTTACAGATACAAAGAATAGGAAATTGCAGAGAGCCATAATCGCCCACGTACTGAAGAGACATGAAAAGAAGATTTAAATTTTTTTATAGTGTATATCTATTAAACATGGATCTTAATAGAAAAATCATTCTTCAGTATTTAAGTAACTCATGTCCTAAATAAAATGACGTGTTTTCAGTTTTTTGCTTATTACTCATTAAGAATGTTATGCAGTGTTTTTCTTTTGTCCTTCTTGCCCTCTACCTGTCCTGTGAGTATCAGATTTTCCAAGCCCTCCTTGCTTATTATTAGGGTGGTGCAAAAATAATGACGTAATAATGTCGTTTTTTGACGTTAAAAAATACGACAAAAAACGACATTATTACGTCATTATTTTTGCACCAACCTAATATATGCCCCAGAAACCTCAACTGTCTTTTCCTGATGTTAAGTATTAGTTTCCTTTTGTTTACATTTTCTACAAAACTTTGTCATTACTCACATGTTCGGCCCACGGTACCCTCAGCATCATTCTGTAGAACTACTTTTCTGTTGTTTCTTATAAAAATAAAGAACCAAAAAACACAACTAGTCAACAATTAAATAATGATGATGCTTTATAAATGAAATTCAATTCAAACAAATCAAAATGATTACATCACACCCATTACATTTTTTTTATTTGTTTTTCATTTATATGCTTCGTTTATTTACTCTTTTTTGTTTATTTATTTATTGAAGGGTTCAGCATCTGTTACGTGCATTAGATATTTATTGTCTAATTCTTGATGCAAGATTTGTCTCCCTTTATCAGAAGGTTTATAAAACGCTCAAAACTATAAACAGAACACGTGAGTAACGAGTTTTAGAGAAAATAGAAATAAAAAGGAGAATCACAAAAAGAAAGCTGAAATTTCTAGTGCTCATATTTGGGGCTTAGAAAATTTAACTACCACAAAGCATATTGAAGACAAAAGGGACCAAAGAAAGTAACACATAACCTACCTAATGAGCTTAAATGACTGTCAAAACAGGGATTAGGAGAGATAGCAAAAAGTAAAACTTTACTAAAAAGCTACAAAGGGCATCTCCATACAATTTCCTGAGGAAATTGTATGGAGATCCATGATCACCCACGTCCTGAAGGAACACTGTACATAGAAGATTCTCAATAGCACTCATGTGATACATTGAAAGTGGGTTGTCCTGGTAAGGTGTTAACCTTGTCTGAATGTACTTTTTTTAAATGTGTAATTTTGTTTAAGGGTTAAAAAGACATCATCAGCCCACAACAGAAATACATAAATTACAAACAAATCATATACAAAATACAACACAACAAGCATAATATACTTTGGTATATATTTCAGAAAAATTATGTTCTATTCTAAAGTACATAAGGGATAAAAAAAAAAATGTGCTTATCTGTTGGTAGCAACATGTTCTATCTGAGAACTGATCCAGACATCTGACTCCTTTGGCCATTGAAAATGAAAAGAAAGAAAATTTGATTTTTGTTTATATTTATTTAAATATTTTTTTTATAATCTAACTTTTTTTTCATTATTGTTAATCATCATTCTTATTTTCTTATTTTAGAGTATTTTTTATTACTTAACTTTTAATTTTTTTCTTTTATTATTAAATATTCTAAGGGTTAGAGGCTATTTAGTGATTTATTTGTTGCTATCACTACAAAAGCAAGAGAGGCAAGAGAAAATAGTATGAAATCTATTTGATGAGTTGAGTGAATGGATGACAGAAGGACCCCAATAATAAAGAGGAATGTTAAAGGTGCAAGAGTTAGAGAGTGTAACAAAAGCTGTGGAAAGCCTATGTTCATTGGCTACATGTTGAAAGGACATTGCAAAAAGAGATGCTAGAGAGAGATTTTCATAGGTTTCTTTGAAAATCGTTTAAACTATTATCTCTATTATATGTAAATAAAAAAACTTCAAAATGTCATTATAATATCATTATGAAAGACCTTTTCGCAATGACATATGACATTTAAATATAATATTCTCACTTAGCAATGATGAAATCCTCACTTCATTTCTGATCATTAAATTAATTACTGTGAGCATTAGAACATCTTAATGCTTGATTGCTTAGCCATCAAGAATATTCCATTGAGGCTAATAAAAACAAGACTACTGAAAACCTAGCAATATGGATATTCATTTTCTTTTTTTGTGATTCGAAATCTTTTTATTTCATTATTTTTTTACCAAAATTTTTTTAAAAATTAAAAAAATATATTTTTAAAGGGAAATGATAATACTAATGACACAGGAAATTTTACAGAAGTAAATTCTTTATCTAGTCAAATAATAATATTAGGTTGTTCAGAAATGAATGATCAACACAATAACTATATATATATATATATATATATATATATATATATATATATGCTTGTTCATATGTACAAACATGACACTTTCTTACCTAAAATCTATGCCTAATTCCCAGTCTTTTGTAGCTATAATCAGTTACACTTTCTGGCCAAAAATAAGGAAAAGTTACAAGAGAAATTAAGTGAAAACAAAGGTTGTGAAAAAGGAAATGTGAGAGGTATAAAAACTAGAGAAAATGAAAAGAAAAGCAGATGAAATGAAAAATGAAAAGAAAAGCAGATGAAATGAAAAATAAAAAGGGGTAGAGAAAAAAATAAATAAAGAGACAGACTTAAGAGCTGGATATCAAGAAACAATAAACAAAATGGAAAAACATAAAAATTGCAATACATTAAAATTCTTTTTAGAACAGAAGGGATGTCAAAGAGGTTCATATGGTGGCATAGATCAACTAACATCTGACTATATTTCTGAGATGAAGCATTGTGTAACTATTTACACTATTTATATTGTCTGGACTATTATCCTCATCTTTGTTATAATATTCATGATATATGTTAGAATTTAGTCTATGGAGATAGATTGCTCTAGTTTCACATGCCATGCCTTTTCCAGATATCTCACTTTCAGTAAATTCCCTTTAGTAATCAAACCCTACAAGTTTTTTTCATCTCTGCTGTGGCCAGGTATTGAACTCACAACTCTTTGGGTCAAGTCTCTGAATTACTTCAACCAACGCTTTTATCGACTGAATGAATTTTGGGGACTCAGTAATCATTTTTTACCAGAGCTCATGTTACAATTTTTGTTATTGTTGTTTTTTTCTAGCTCTCTGTATTATTCTGATTCCCATTTTGTATTCATGTCTATACTTGGCCAGCTTAGGAGATTTTTGTGGCCTAGCATATGCACTGATTCCTTAAGTTTTCATATTTTCCAGTGATATTCTCTATTATTTCAACTTCATCCGACATAGGGTGGTGATCTCTCTTTTCCCTCCATATATATTCAGCCATGCCTAATTTTTCTATTTCCCCTCATGTTACAGCATCATGGTGCTCCTACAGTCTTATCTTAAGGGGTGGGGAACTGTTTCTCCTTTATAGTTCTTGCCACAGCTGCATGAGATGGTGTACACACATATTTTAGTCATGTTCTCCTCTTTGGAAGCTCTTACTCAGAAGAGGTATCTGCATAGTGTTGAACCACTTCTAAAGGTCATCCTTATTTTATATGTGCCACAAATCTTTTGCATTTTTTCTGATAATCCTTTCATATATGGTAGGCAGACCAAGACTGTTTTCTGAGTGTTGTTATCCTCTTGTACCCTTCAAGAGTTTGTGGGAGCTGATGTTATGATGGTAGTTGTTACATTGTAGGGTACTGCTTATACTGACTATTTCTTGTTCATATGTCTCTGGGTCATGATTTAAGACTTTTACACAATGTTGTAGGCAGTGGATGATCCCTTTCTTTACAGTGGCTTGTGGTATACAGATGTCTTGACCCCATGCTTCGTTTGAAATATTAGTACACCCAGGACGGCTAGTTTGTTGATGTTTCCTCTATATATGTTCTTCATATGTTCCAGTAGTAGGTCAGAAGGTGTCATCTATGTATCTCAGCCTCATGTATATGTTAGCTATTGCTGGTGATAACAATGAACCCATTACTATATTTTCATACCGATACATATCTGATTTCGTTCTGAAACACATTATTTGTGCACAGAAAGTCAGCATCTCCATCAGTCAGTCAGTCAGTCATGTGCCATGCGTGATACATGTTTAGGTGATCATGTATTTTTCAGTCCATGACTAACAAGGCAGATTTTTTCCTGCAGTAGGTTGCCATTTCTTTCAGCGGTAGACCAGTTGCTATCCAAGGCTATAGAATCCAGTCTGTCCTGCTATTTACCCATAGCTGGGAGAAGAAGAAGAGGATTTATACCTTTCCTAAGGGTATTAGCACATAAGTGAATGTAATGGATTTGACTGGAATTCAAACTCAGCTCTCCGATTCCACAATCTGGGCTGCTATCCATTAGTCCACTGTGGTTATCTATTTGTATACTGCTATGTTCTCCAAGGGATGAGTCTGAGGCCAGTCTGTCCCTCAATAAACTCACCCTGTCCAGGCTCATCATCTGGTTGGATTGGAACCAAACCCTTTAT
The DNA here is from genome assembly GCA_963932145.1 of Acanthosepion lycidas. Taxonomy (NCBI): domain Eukaryota; kingdom Metazoa; phylum Mollusca; class Cephalopoda; order Sepiida; family Sepiidae; genus Acanthosepion; species Acanthosepion lycidas. The sequence goes on along the minus strand of OZ010583.1, from coordinate 79,734,288 downwards.
TTAGTCTACGTAGATTGTAGATTTCTAGTTCCATGCGTCATCTCAGTTTCAATTATTTTCCTTGAGTAACTTTACTCTCCAAGTGGCCAGGTATTGAACTCACAACTCTTTGGGTCAAGTCACTGGATTACTTCAACCAACACTGTTATCCACTGGTTCATGTGTCCTTGGAGACATCGCTGTAAAAAGTTTTGGGACTTATAAACCTAATGTCTTATTTTTTTTAACAGAGCTCATATTACAATTTTTGTTATTATTGTTTTTCTCTAGCTCACTGTATTACTGGTCATCCAACCACATTATCCCTAAATCACTACCATTTCCATTTGTTTGAATGTTCAATGAGGAATCTTTCAAGGAGACTCTGTTGCCCCTTCTGTTCTGTATGTCCTTAATCCTCCTTTTACATTAACTAAACAATAAAAACTATGGATACAAGCAAGTTTTTAATCACCTATATCACTTATATTTCATGAAAATATAACAGAGGACACAGATTTACAAAATCATAAGGAAAATGACCCACTACAAATATATTAGTGATCAAAATCTTTTCCCAAAACAAAAAAGAATTAGAGATCTTTGCAAGAACAATTGGGATCTTCAGCCAAGATAGCACGATGTGATTTGGGATTGAGAAGTGTGTAATACTAGAGATTTTGTTTTTTTTAATCATCCCAAGCAAGGCAATAATGCCACTAAAAAGCAAGTAGCTTACTAGGAGTGGAAGAGAACCAGAAGATTCTAGTGAGGAGTAAGGACAATAAAAGAACAGGTTTCAGGAAAACAGAAGATAGTAACTAGCATTGCATTTACACTTTTGAAGATTGTAGATGGCATGGAAGTAAAAAAAAATGGAAGAGAGTTCCACAGGCGGCAAGAAATGTAAGAAAAGAAACTACTAGAATAAAACATATGGTTGGATGTAGCTAGTTCAACAATAAAACAGTGAGACCTAGCTTCCAATCTAGTAATACACTTAAATTCATGCACTCAAGGCACTAAGGAGGAAAGCTCATCAAAACAATTAACATGAAAATATTTGTAGAAGAGACAGAAGGAAGCCATCTCAAGTTGGTGAGGAAGTGACAGAAGTCAAGATGCCAGGTCAGGATTGATTACATTATAGAACTTTCCTTGGATTTTGTCAAGAATCTAAAGATATATAGCAGGCACACTAGATCAGTCTCACCAGCAATATTCAATGCATGGATGAATGGCAGATTTATAAATGTCCAAGATGTATTCTGATAAGAAAAATTGCTTGGCATGATACAGTGAACAAACTTTCCTAGCAGTAGACCTAATAATTTATTCAATATAATGAATCTACTTCATGTTAGCAGAAAACATGAGCCTAAGAAAGCACAGAGTTGTTCTCTTTGAGGTTTGCATCAGCCATACTAACAGAAGGCAAAAAAGGTTCTCTGTGGTGATTAAATGATAGCAGTTTTGTTTTAGAGGTGTTAAAATTTACAAGCCATTCCTTACCCCAGTGAAGCACTGACTGGAGGTCATTTTCAAGTGCAGCTGCCCATTTTATTTTGTTAGACCTATTGGACTTGCAACTAAGACAGGAGTAAATAGTTGTGTCACCAACATAAATACCTAGAACTGATGACATTGGGGCAGTTGTTGATGAAGATAAGAAATAATATAGGCCCAAGAATAGAGCCCAGTGAAATGATCTACAAGTGTATCCACCTGACACAACTTTCATTACATGATTTATTAAGAATGAATGGATTATGGAGAAGGTCAGCATGCCAAACCCTGTTGGATACCTTCAAGACATCTAAAGCCACAGCCCAAGCCTCACAGTTATTATCTAAAAGCTGATAAACAAATTCAGTAGACAGAGAAAATATCAAACAACAGAAAAATTTATAATACCTAAACAAAAAATCATCAGAATGCTCAACAGGAAAGAAACACAAGTACTTGGCTATTGTGGAATTAATATAATCAAATAGAACAAAATGAAGGCAATTGGTGACAAAGAATTGCTCAGAATCAGAATTTGATCAAAAAATAAATACCTTGGTAGTTTTTATTGTGAGATATTCATGACACTTCTTAAACTGCACAAAAGAAGAACTCAGAAATCCAGGCCACAAAACAAAAAGTCTGATGACAATGCATAAAACTTTTCATGCAAGAAAAAATGTTGACAAATTATATATAAAATGAAAATGGAAGAAACCTTATCTGTATCAAAAATTGTGTTGATTTTTCAATCATAGCTCTTCCCAGACTCCTATTTTTATTACTTGTAAGCTACTATCATTTTTTTTTTAGATAGTGGAGTGATTACTGTTATATACTCCATGGTGTAAAATTCAGTGTCTTAGACTCATCCAAATTACCATCCAAATTACAACACTTAAAATGTGCAATATAATTAATAGAATAAACAATGAATCCAAAAATAAGAAGACAAATAATCATACAAACAAATATAAATTGAAGGTATTAAATATGAGGTACAGTAGAGTAATGAATTGTGACTCAGACTGAGGAATCAGAGAGCCGAATTAAAATTCCAGTCAAGTTCATTACATTCACTTACATGCTAAGACCCTTGGGAAAGGTATGAATCCAACTCTTCTCCCGCTAGCTATGTATAAATAATAGGACAAACTTGGTTCTATAGCTAAGGGTGGCAACCGGTCTAGCAAAAGGAAAACTCTGAATTCAAAACTGTATGTAGCCCCAGTAAAGGACATACTATGCAGCTAAGGAAAGGATCATTCGCATTGATTCAATGATCCTGACTATGGTTGACTCCTTTTTTTAAAGATGAAACAACATGGACATTGGTGTGAAGAGAAACTGTAGAGAAATTGAATTGCTATTTATGGTGATCAAGAACAAAACCAGGAGAACCAATTATATGAAGACCAATATAGATAAAACAGGAGAATATAATATGACATAGGTGGACATGACTCTCCACAGATTCCTTTTATTAATTATTACTGAATTGCCATGCTTTCTTCATAAAGATAGTGGAGTGGTTCCACTTCTCCACTGTTTGGAACTTGGAGTAAAGATCAATTATTTCTGCTATTTAACCCATAGAAGATGGAGAGAAAAGATGGATTCATGCCTTTCCTAAGGACATTAGTGCGAAAGTGAATGCAACAGATTAGGCCATAATTTGAACTTGGTTCACCCATTCCTATTTCTGTTCTGATAGCCATAAACATGACATACTCTTCACAAATTCAATCTATGCAGAGATAAATATGAAATAATCGGTCACATAATAAATGAAAGTATCAAGTAAGTTCATAAAGAGTTCAAAATTAGACATGATTTTGTGAGAAGGGTAATCCACAGAGTACTGTTCAAATTACACTTATTTGACCATTGGTATATGCACAAACCAGAATCTGTCTTAAAGAAAAATGTAAAATCTGATAGGAATTTAAGATTCCAATAAAGTACCCAATATAAGCATGAATATCAGGTTCACTTATAATGAACAAGAAAGAATAACTGTATCAGATTTGTGGATTTCACTGTTTCAGCAGACGACAGAGTAGAATTGAAAGAAAGATAACAGCTGAATAAGTTCCTACAACTGGTCAGAGAACTGAAGAAATTCTGGATCATAAAGTTTAATTCTTAATGTGTGCCCCATATGTGATCTGGAACAAAATATGTTAAACTTAGTTCTTTGTTCTAAACTTAAACAAATAGATAGATAGATAGATATTAATAAAGTGAGATGAATAAAAAAAAACACTAAACTAATTGAGTATCTTTTTCCAGGTTTTCAGATGACGTTTAGTCATCTTGATGCCATTTGTAAGAATCACTGAAAAACCCTTTGAGTTATTCAGCTAAAAAGAGAGCAGATTAAAACTGTTTTGTGTAGACCCACTGTCTTCCCAACTGAGTAATGGTGAAAGGAAAAAGATCATTCAGGCCTACAGTAATCGTACCAACATTCACACTCTAGCTTCCATCTTCAAAGTCCAGTCAAGAACCATCAAGAGAATGGTGAATAAGAATAAAAAGAGGGAACAGTAGAGAGAAAAACTGGATCAGAAGGTCACAACAGGAAGATGGATCATCATTTCAGCTTAGAGCTAAAGAGATCAATTAGAAAAAATCTAACTCAACTCATAAGATGTTTGGTGTAAGAGGAGTTTCATCTATGACAGTCCAAAGAGCAGTGACAAAAACTTGAAAATGGTATCGTCTGTGAAATGTGTGAGGTACTTTGTTACTGGACAGAAAGTTAGAAGGTTAGAAAGGGTGAAGATCATCTTGAATAAGTTGGAAAATGGTCTTGGAATAATATATATATATATATATATATATATATATATATATATATATATATATGAACTTTATTTCAATACTTCATGAGCTCCAGATCCTTAGCTATAATTAATGATGAACATGTCATTTTCGTTTATGATCAATTAATGATGAAAATGTTATTTTCGGTTATTATCAATTTCATCACAATATTTCTGTTAAGCTTAGAGAGTAAGTATACATTCTTATTGTTCAAAGAGTTCAATAGTGTTATAAAAACCTTGGAGAATTCCAGTAAGATATCTTTAATCATTTCTAAGATTCAACGGTCCAGAGCTTAATCTAACAATTAGATAATTTTGCTGTTATAGCTTGTATAACAAGTTGTTTTTATTAAATATCTTTTTACGTTTGCATGATAAATTTATACAAAACAGACAAACAGGGTATTGGTATTAACTATAACACATGGAAATAAGCTTTTATTTATATATGGTATACAAGCCTGTAATATCAACAACAGAATCTGTTTATTTAGTTTAAACATGAACTTTGGCAAAAGATATTATTGCTGAAAAACTAATTTAGCTGACAGCTGACACTCTCAAGTACATTTTAACATTCCATACAAATGAATATTGCTTTACATTTGGGCCTAAATAGTGTCAAACCAAAGGAATTATTGATCTTTGTCACCATTCTTTGTGTAGCTTGTGAGGTTGACTTACAACATTTAGTTGAAAAAGCTTAATAAACAATGAAAGACAAAGAAAAATGTTGCTTTGTTGTCTGCAAAGTTCCTTTTTTGTAAAAAAGCAAATTGCCATGATGAAAAAACAGAATAATTTACTTTTACAACTACATTGGTTAAAATTAAGTCAAAGATTTATCGCTTATTTCATGGCTGAAAAACTGTTAAGCATTTTCTATTGCATGTATGATGTGTATTTCATGTTATAATATACAAACATTTTTATTACAAACATTTACACTAACTTATTTGGTGATGTGAGATTTTATTAAGCAATTCAAGGCTTATTCATCACACTGCAAATGTAATGATGGTATCAAGATATATGCAGAGAATTATTGGAAGTTTTTGGAGGAAACATTTTTTGAATGGCACAGTTCAGAGTGATAGACTTTAAACCTTAAAGTGAAGCAATTCTGTAAAAGGTATTGTAGAAAATTCTGTCATCCAGGTTTTTTTGTATTAAAAATCCAAATGTCGAAATTGCAAAACATAATATGATAAAAATAAAGAAAATATGAGTATGCCTGTTAAATAAACATTTGTATTTAGAAACAGAATAGGAATAGATAGGTTCACACTCTTCCCTTTATTTCCTATTTAGGATTAAGTTTCCAAATTCCTTTTAAAATCTTTTTAATTTTCTTTCACTCCCAGTAGCCACTTGCATCTTAGTAACATTATTGGTGAATTGATAAAAAAAATATGTACATGAATTCAAAAGAGTCAAAAAAGAGTAAAGTTGTTTCTTGAGTTGAGTCCAGAGGAAAAGGTAGTTAGAAAAAAACTTTTAGGAGTTGGTCCATAGTAAAATTCTGTGGTTGAGTAAAGACTTTTAAATAGTTGGTCCCCAGTAAAATCTATGGTTGAGAAAAGACTTTAATCATTAATGAAGATTCACTGACCATCTCTGATGTTTGAACTCTCTGACACATATTTCTTTCAGCATGCACTGGGGGGTGGGGAGGGAATATCTGAAAGTCTCAACTCAACAAGACCTAATTTAATTAATCTGTTATCTTCAAATTACAAGACTGCTTATAAGAAAATTTTGGACAAACATCAACTTGGCATCAACATAACATCTGACAAAAAAAGGATAAAGCATATAATTGAAGCAATTACAACAATCACGCTATACACATACACCAGCAAATAATGTACATTGATACATTATAACATGTAAGTAAAGTTGGAGGAGAATACAATGAAATAGTAAATATATAAAATAATTTAGAAAACTTCTACCTTGGCATGTTTCACTAATAAACCAGCATCATCAGCAAAATAATTTTTATTCACAAGAATAAAATCTGCATTGTGAGACAATACAGTTAAAATAAAAACCAAGCATTCAGATCCTTAACATGAATCAAGTTTTTGTCTTGCTAATGTAGATTTTGTTCATGTGAAATGAAATTATTTTCCTTTTTTTTCTGATAATGCCAGTTTATTGGTGAACAATATCAAAGTAGAAATTTTCCAAATTACCTTATATATTTGTTATAATATAATGTGATAATCATATTATAATTATGTTTGTTCCCCTGATAATTAGTAAGTTCATGCATTCATTATATTGTCATTACACTGGTTTTAGTGAGAAAAATAAAGAATACAAAGAAAGAAAGAGAAAAGCAAACAAACAAGGGGAAGATAAAGGAAGTGATAATGTTCTCATGCATTTAATGTCTGCATCAGTGAAACAGAAAACCTTGTCAATTTTTTTCTTTTCATTTGTACTCTCTTCTTTAAATAATGATCTGCATTCATACTTATGATTGTTATTGCAATATTTTGTTAAAGTTGTAAAGCACAAAATTTATCAATGTAATGGGAATATCTATGAGTATTTTATAGTCTTAGAAATCGAAAGGATCATATTCAATCATTAAATTAAGAATTATGATTCATCAGAAAATTCAAACAGGAAAACCATGAAATTTTCATGAGTATTTCTAGTATAATATAATTAAGCAGAGAGCAGGAAGATTATTTTTTTAATCATTTCACCCCAAGTAAGGCAATAAATAATTAAGACACAAGGAGTTACTGTGTGTGAAATAATAAGAAAAAGAAAAACATTAAGGGGCAAGAACAATTAAAGAAGAGGAATAAAAAAGACAATAGATAACAATTGACATTGTATTTAAATCTTTGAAGATCAAAGTTGGTTGGAAAGCAAGAAACCAGAAGAGTGTTCCTCAGGAGAGAAGTGCGAGAAAAGAAACTGTTAGCAAAGAACTTATGGCTACATCTAACCAGTTCAATAGTAAAATGATGAGAGCTTGTTACCAATCTAGTACTGCACTTAAATTCATAAAATCTAGGTACCATAGAGTAAAATTCATCAGAACAATTACCATGAAAGTATTTATAGTAAGGTCACAGGGAAGCTATGTTACATTGGTGGGAAAGTGACTGAAGTCGGGATGCCAGGTCAGGACTGATAACATTGCAGATTCTTCCTTGAAGCAAGAATCTCTAAATATATAGTAGAGAGCGCCAGACCATATGTGGCGGCAATATTCAAAGTATGGATGATTGTTAGACTTATATGTAAGATTCTGGAGAGAAAAAATATCTAGCATGACACAGTGAACCAACTTTCTGAGCAGCAAGCCGAGTAACTGATTGAATATAATCTTTCCACTTTGTGTCAGTAGAGAACATTAGCCCAAGAACACACAAGTCTCTCACCTGGAGGTTAGCATCAGCCATGCCAATGAAAGGTAGAAAGGGGTCTCTCAGATGATTAATAAAAAGATCAATTTCTAATGGGCATGCTTGTCATGAAATTTAGCATATGAAAGTTGGTATTGATTCAGTGAGGTTTGTTATGAAAATTCATGAGGAAATTCTGCAGATAAGCAGATAAACTATCTTCAAAACTGCACTCAATTCATAGCTCAATGAATTAAAATGAATTGTCAATAAAAATTTGTTTTCAGTATTTTCCATCTGATATTTTTCTATGTACTTATTAAATGCACATAATCTTTGATTTATCATGATAAAGAACAGTCTTGTTCAACATGGTGCTTATAAATTGCATAAACTAATAACATAAAAATTATTCATGAATTTTCTTCCTGCACTAAGAGGATTACCTAACAACATTTATGTATTTTAATAAGTTATATTGATTTGTGTGGTGATTTTCACAAAGAACTCGAGACAAGAAAACTGATTTTGAAAAAGAGGCTTATTATGTTAATTAGGCCAGATAATCGAAAACAGAAGATTAATTAGTTTAATTTTTATTCATTAGGATTCAATATAGATTTTTTAATCATTTCACCCCAAGCAAGGTGATAAAGTCATTAAGACACAAGGTTACTGAGAGTGAAGGAAACTGAGAAAATATTACTGAGGAGAAAGGACAATGACAAGAACAGGATTTCAGGAGACAGAAAATAACAATTGATGTTGCATTTAAATCTTTGAAGATTGTAATTGTTAGAAAAGCAAGAAGTGGAAGATAGTTCCACAGGTGAGAAGTATGAGAAAAGAAACTATTAGAATAGAACTTACGCTTATATTTAGCAATTTCAACACTAAAAAGATGAGACCTAACTGCCAATCTAGTACTATCTTAAATTCATGAAATTGAGATACCAAGGAGAAAAGTTTATCAGATGTCATGAAAATAGAATTAATAGAAAAGGCACAGGGAAGCTTCATTACAGCAGAGTGAAAATGTTTGAAACTGAGATTTACTTTTTAATCCAGTCACAGTGAAATATTTTCTTTTTTCAAGTTTGTATTAGGATTTCTGAAGAAAAGTGTTGGCAATTATGATATTTACATAAATAATTTAGATAGGGTAGAAATTTTACTACGTCTTTAAAAACAGGCATTTTAAAAGTATATAGTCACATAAATATATACAAATGTATTAAACAAGAAGTGAAGAACAAAGAAACAAAAAAATAATTACTGTAAAGTGGTGAATCAAAAATATAATAAAAAACAAATAAGAAACTAAATGATTATTGCTCTATGCTCTTCAGACCTCAATCAAGAACAAAACATAAGTATATGTGAAATGACTAAAATCAAAGGAGAGAAAAATATTACCAGGGAATCAGCACTATAAGTTGCATATATATGTACACACAAACATGTGTGTACATATATATATGTAAATATAATAATTCTCAACACTATTCATGTGTGTGTATTTATGTGTTTGTACATATATATGCAGACAGAGATTTATTAAGCTTAGAAAAGTCTAAGGAGGAGAAGGTTATATTGTCCCAATTTTCCAAATTTCTGGGCATGCTTGCCTTGAAAATCAGCATTCAAATTCTTAATGCTTACTTAGGCTTGAACATTAAGTGGTGGAAAAATTCCCTACCACAGCCATATGTAGACATATATATATAAATAATATTATTGGATATACAGGATACAAACTAAATTATGTATGGACAAAAATAATAACTGTTGTGGAAGATAATGTATGGTTTCCAACAATCATTTCTGTTGAATCAGGCACAAGCTTGAAAATGTATATATAAATATCCTATTTGTCAACCTATAAAATGCAGGGGTTACAAATAAGAGGTGGGAGCTACTACCCCTCACTCAACAACTCATCCTAATCCCATAGCTGTCCATTGAAACATTCAGTAGATAATCCCTAGTCATAAAACCAGCATATTTGACCAAGTGAAATATTTGCCTAATTTTGTCTTTCTATTTAAATTTGTGTCTTACAGCCAAGTAAACATGCACACACACACGGACACACACACACACACACAAACAAACAAACAAGCACAAACACACACACACATAGTTTAAAATTTACTATATTGATGAAGGGAGAGTGTTCAATATTAAAGACAGTATACCATCTGTCTGAAGATGCTTGAAGGATGAAGCTGACAATCATCATGCAGATTTGATTTCTATGTCCACCCTATCTGCCTATCTATCCATCTATGTACACACACACACACACACACACACACACACACACACACACACACACACACACACATATTGTTTTAAATTCGCTCTATTTATGGGGAAAAAGTTTGCAATATGAAAGATAGAGGGTTTGTAGAAATAGAAAGTATGGTGACTATCAGTTTCACAGCTCAAATTCACTTACATGCAAATACCCTTGGGAAAGGTATGAAGCCATCTTCTCCCTCTAGCTATGGATTAAATAGTAGGACTGATATCTGAAAAATTCATTATTCTCAAAAAATTGTTAATTTAATATTCACTCACAAAAACAGAATTATTCTTACAATCCACAGAGGGTTGATAAGCCATAAAAAAAAACAATTAATCAACAATTTAAATGATCTGCAGACTATGTGTCATTAGCCCCTGTGCTGGCTCTATATATAGGCTACTGGGGTTTATTGGAAATGGAGGAAGTGTGGAAACCTGCCCATCCCTGTTTTTTTGTTTATGGTTGATGCTTTAGGTTATCAATAATCCTGACATTTAGCTTGCTTATTTTATTTATTTATTTTTTATTTTGTTTATTTATTGAATGCATTTATTTATTTATTGTATATTTTCTCCATTTTTAAGATTTAGATTAGGGGATGTTATTTTAGTTTATTTTTTGAGTTGCAATATAGATACATATAAAATAGCCACAAAACTGCATTAAGATCCAAAATTATTTATATCCAATTTCCCCTAGAATAATTTTAAACATAACTGTTACTGCCCACCCAATAACCATTAGAATAATATAATAGGTATACCCATAATGCACCACTGACCAGCATATATAAATAGTCAAAACAAAACACAACTCACATGGCCTGAAGATTGCATTTAAGCATGAAACAGACTGTCACCACTGGGCGTTGACTTCAATATCTACTTTTTGATATATATATCTTTTGAACAATAAAAAAATGTTAAAAAATTAAAATTTTTGGACACACTGGGTTGTATATTAATATTTTTTTGTTTTATTATTTCAGTCAGGTTCCTAGATTAGTTCCAGTCAGCATTGCCATCATCAGGAGAAAAAAATCCCCACTTGTTAGTAGCAGTGAACTACAGAAGTGAAAATACTGTCTCTGAAGAAAGTGAACTTTATCTGTAGTGTTCATTTGTTTTTTATCGTTAATTTTGGTCAATCCTTGTATTGGTTAAACAGCCTCTTTAAAGTTGTTTTTAAAAAAAAAGGCTGGGAGATTCCTGAGTCTCAGAATTCCCTCCTTGGTCATTTTGACAGTTTTATTGGTTGCCAGGAAGTGGATGTGTGTTAAGTGTATGTTATATTTTATTTTTTTGTGAGTGTGTGTGATGTGTGTATGTGTATATATTTGTGTGAGTGTGTGTATATGTGTGAGACTTCAACAACTCTGCAAGCATGTCTGTCTTGTGTGGGTGAGAAATGTGGTTAGGGCTTGATTTATGGGATTATATATTAATTCTATCTGCGTTGTTAAATTTGTGGTTAAGTTCCTCCAAGCAAAGTGTTTTGAGGTGCAAAATCCATTTGTCTTCATGTTCCTCTAGTATTTTTTTAAGGTCATCTTTTCTGCCTATTTCTATTTTTACAATTATAGTGAATTTTGCATGGCTTTTAAAATCATGTTTTTCTAGGCAGAAATGTTCTACAGGTAATAATCTTTTGTGGGGAGGCAACTTGATATGATTCCAATAATTATTCAGAAGTGAAAGGGCCATTCAGATTTTCCCACATATTATTTCTGGTACAGTGTGCATTCTAGGAGGTAAATTATGTTATGACTTCTACAGTTTGAGTTGTAGTAGATTTTGAAAGTAGATTTAGTGACTGAGCTAATGAACGAATTGGTATGTCTAATGTGGTTACAGCATAGGCTCCTTTTGTTGTTACATTGTTGGGAAAATCCTGTTGTTTTTATTCTTGGTCTGTTACAGGTTACCTTATCACCTGAAATTTGGGTACGTCTTATAATTTCCTTTATGTTCTCTGGTCTACAATATGATAGAAGGCCAAGTTCCTCAAAGTCTTTAGGCCTGGTTTCAGATGTAGTATTTCCCAGCAACTTTTGATTATCTGATTTAGTGAAGGAAGAGTGATGTTGAAAGTGGTTACTAGAGAGATGTGTCTGGATTTATTTTTAATTTTAGGGTGTCTTCTCTAGGTGTGGAAATTGCTTTATTTATTTGTTTCATGATTAGGTGTTGTTTATAGCTATGTGTTGTGAAGTGATGCTTGAGATTTTTAGTGTGTTTACTTAGTTCTTTATTGTTAGAAGATATCTATATATCAACCAAATCTCAGACTCATTAGTCATTTCCGCATGCGGAGGACAAACATATCAACCAAATCTTATGCCACTATTTGGACAAATAATAATAGGCATTAATTGTCCGTTTATTTATTTGACAACTCTTAATAATAGTAATTATTATGAGAATTCAATCTTTTTAATATGCATTGATAGGCTTCCACCTAAAAAAGCTGACATAGCTGAATATAACAGCTTTTGTACTGCAACTGTACTACAGAGTTTCATTTACAGTTCAATAACTACAAGAAAAGCATCAGTGACAACAATTTCCTGGTCTCTGTACACTTCAACCAAGCTGGTCATATATCATCGATGATGTCAGGTGCGTGCTTTTAGGATAGACACAGGTCAGAGTTGAATTATATCTTTAAAGTAAATACACACTTAAAGAGACTAAACAGAGATTTGGGTTTACCCAGAGAGTATAATTTCCACAAGGAAACCCATTATCAGCAACACCACTCCTTGGATGAGTAGGCCCTCCACCCACATTTTAACTCCAGATTTTAACAGCCATCACTTACCTACTATATTTTTATGTTCTGCCACCTATAATTCCCACATTATGCACTATTCAGTAATGGAAATATTGTCATGTACACTGAGGGCTACTTTCTGGTCACCCTCTTTTATACCATCTTTGGTTCTATAACTATAGTTTCTTTACGTATAAGCTTATGTAAGGATTGTGGAAGGTTAGTGTAGATACGTTTTAATCTTGTATTATATCTTTACGTGTATTGAGATTCATAAGTTTATGTGGTGGCTTATGTATATTTACACACTGTTATGTGCACTTCTGTACACATGCGCATCTATATATGTATACACTTTTCCTCTCTGCTTTTCCTTCTCAATTTTTTTCTCATCACATGTTATTCTAACTACAGCCCATCTTTCTGAAACTTGGTTGAACAATTTTTGGCTACAACTGGCTACACACAAGATGTTTTTCCCCCTCTTCATCTATGTTTACAATCCTACTTCCCCTACTACTAATAATAGACCGGCCTAACGCTTTTATACCAATCAAAATTTTAAATTTAAGTTTATTTTCATAAAAAGTTTCACATGGCGAGGAATCAGACAGAGATTTGGTTTTTGCTAATAATGTGATTTCCACCAGAAAATATACTGTCTACAAAAAAATCATCGGTAAGTAATTCCCATTTCTCTTCAGGTAACTGGCTCACTGCATGCATGGCAGTTTTCACTTCAGATCCCCAAATGCATCTGTCATGAGGGTCAACTGCAGAGAGCTTTCACTCTCTATAATCATGTTCTGTCAGCTCCCTCTATAACCTTAATTTCCTGCAAGACAGTGTTTCCACCACTTCACATACCCTTCCTCTTAAGGTGTTCATATTGAGTGAGCCACCCTTGAACTTTTTCAGGCACTTTCTTGATTTGCTGCAATGGCCCAACCTTGCTTCTCACACACAAAAGGAGACAAAGCAAGAGACTTTACCACCACAACTCTGAGGTCTGCTAGTACCACCTAATACAGGATCTGTTGACATAATACTAGTGGAACAAAAAGTTTTGATGGGATCGCCTGTCCTGGCTATCATTCCAACTCAGACTTAAACAGCAACTAAGGACTCCACCATTCCCACACTCAGGCATTATGCCTTGACATTGTCTTCATAAAAGGATCATCCACTGAACCACACTATTTACCCATAGCTAAGACTCTAACAGGTGCTACCACCTCAGATCAGGGTGGACCTGGGAACAACAGCAATTCAGAGGTTCCATGCTCCTCAAAACCTCCAATCTCCTGATCAAAGGTCTTGCTGCCAGATGTAGTTTATCATCATACCCAGTACCATATTGCTTGTATTACTTATAATTTGCTATATTGATGGGGAAATTGTGCTTAATATTGGATATAGAGAACTTGGAGATATAGACAGTATGAATATAGAAATCAAAAACCCTGCATACTGAATAGTCATTTTCATGTAATTTTCAACTCAAGAGTCACTATTCATTGCATAGGCTCTCTCTCTCTCTCTCTCTCTCTTTATATATATAGAGAGAGAGCATACACATGGGGGAGTAACATATTTTTTATAAGATTACTTAAGCATAAAACGGAAAGTAATCATCCACGTTTTCATCAGATGATTACCCTAGAATCAACTATTGTTTGGGAACTAATGTCTGTCTATGTGTGTGTGAAACTAACTTCAGGCAATTTTAAAGGAAGAAAGAACTTACTTGTACATATGGTATTTGAAGAACTTGTACATATTGTATTCAATAGAATATAAGACTCCCCTGTTTAAGAAAAGATAACTAAAAAATAACTTCTGTATCTTATATGTGAATTTTTGTTACCTAGTAGACTAATGCTTACCTAGAAATTGTTGACTACCAGTACTTGTATCTCATCTACTATATAATACTGCAATATTAGATGTAAAATGGGGGGGTCTTATAAACCATTATGACAATCTTAATTTTATATAATCAAAATTTAATTCATGTTGACAACTGTTTAATGCTTACACATAAAGATTTATCTTTTCAAGTGTTTTATCAAATGTAACTTGATCAGATTTACAAAAAGTATGGATGTTCATCATATGTGTCTCAAAGGTTACATTTCAGATCATACAGTTAACTTTCTAATGCTTGAATACTTTTAATAAACCCCCATGAAATTTCTGAATAGAGAAATGTCGTAGGTGCAGTATAGTACCTAACAAGTACCTAGATTATATCCCCTGGAAAGAACTCTCCAGACCTTAGGGTAGGAAGCCGGATACCCAAAGAAGAGAACTGCTAGTTGCTGGTGTAAACCTGGTATATTTTAGTCAGAATATTTCATAGCCCTCAGCCCCTGGCTATGAACTAATACCAAGTACTTACAGAAGTATATTACAAGAAGTATTTCTTTTCATTTTCAAAATTGGCTATTTGTTTTATTCTTTTTGATAGGATTTATGAGCAGAATTCTTTAATGTTATCTCTTATTGTAAGAAGTATCAAAATATTATTCACCTGCTTCTTCAATATTTAAATGTGGACAACTATAAAGAATATTTAAAAGAATATAAGAACCATTTTATCTTTGAATAAATAACACTAACATTTATGTGATTATTTTTTCTTTTCATTTCCACACAGTGTTAATGTCAAAGAACATTACAACAGAAACTTCTACGGAATTTCCATGCTGAATTCTGATTAAAGTGAATAATAAATTTAACTTGGAAATCTCACTTTCAAAGAAACCAAAACCTGACAAGAAAATTGCTTTTGCTTTATCTTTTCTATGCTTCATTTTTCAAGAGAACTTCCTAATTATTTATTTGAAATGAAGGAAATGAAATCATGAAGAGATCAGCCTCTAATTTTTGGATGTAAAAGTTAAAGTTGATTAATGAGAGCATTTGAAGATGTTTTGCAAATCAGTACAAAATATCTGCATACAAAAGAACTGTCATAGATTTACTGCATAAAAAAGGTATTGGATAATCATTCTGCTTTATGTATGATTTCAGATGTCTTTGGAGATAAATGCTTGCAGGTTGAAGGAGATTGAAGCTGAGGAAACTTGCACAGTGTTTTCACCTCTCTTTATTATTTTTATGATATATTATTATCATTATTAAAATTATCAAAATGTAAAGATGCATAAAAGCATAAGAAAATTTAAATTCATTTCTTTACACTGGTATTTTTTTAAAATGTCTTATCAAATTCACCTTTTTGAGTAGGTATGTGTGTGTATGTGTGTGTGTGTGATAAAAATATAGTTTTATGTTATGCTATATTCATGGGTAAAAGTGCTCAATATCAGAGATAGAGCGTATGTAAATACCAATATAAAACTGGACACTGAGGTTAAGACCAAGCGGCAATAGTCTGTTACATATTTCAGCACACTCTTCAGGCCATACATGGAACATTATATTTATTTGAGTAGACATCCATGTTTTTTACCTTTTTTTAAACAATAAAATTAAAAGTTTTATGAAAGAAAATGTTCCTCCTGTCAAGAATTGAACCTATATCTCAAGGCAGGTAGCTATTAATATATTTACAAAATAAAACTGGAATCCTTACTTAAACATGTGCACCCACTAAATATAACAATTATATTAATTAAAAATAATGTTGGATTAAAAGAATCCATTAATTGCTTATAGTAAAATATAAAATTAAGGGTTAACTTAATTTATCACTAATCTGAGTTTTGCAAAGCTAATATCTGCTAATCAGGGGATTTTACTTTTAAAATCAAATCTCCTGATGACTATATATTATTATCATGAAACTCAGAGTAAGAATAAGTTAAGTGAACATTTTATTTTATTTATTACTATGTGTGTGTGTGTGATGAATTGGAAATATGGATTAAATCCAACAAAATAACAGAATTAGGAACAAGCAGGAAATTTTTATAAATTTGGCATATCAAATTTATGGAATATTTCCTACTTGTTTCTTATTCAATCATATACTCCCTAAACTCTATTTAAAAATATATATGTGTACATATGTATGTATGTGTGTGTGTGTGTGTGTATATATATATATATATATATATATATATATATATATATATATATATTATTAATTAAAGAATATCAAACACTTAAAATCTATTTTGATATTCTTTAATTAATAATAATTTTACTGTCTTTTGACAGAGTTGTCCCTGGATCTATATCCTCCTGGATATAGATATATATTCTAACAACAAACAAAATACATCATAAGACTAATCAACCATAATTAATAGCCTAACATTTGGAAAAAAATCACTTTACCATTTAAGCTTTAATTAATATATCAATAACAAATCACAGGTGCATATGTGCATGTGTTTGTGTGCACAAGTTTGTACATATATGTATATGTATATGCATGTATATATATTTATATATGTATATACATGTATATGTGTTTGTGTGTGCATGAATGTATTAATGTAAGCATATGCATACAAATTCAAACAATAAATAAAAATTTAATTATAAACCTAACCACCTATAATTGACACCCTAATACTTAAGATACCACCAAATCAAATAAGAAAAACAAAATAATGACCAAGTGAAGAGATATATAAATATTTACCTTATTATTTAAGCATTAATAAAAGAAAAAAATTATTTATGTAAAAAATGAAATACAATTTTCCAAACTCAAGCAAACACTAGAATGCTAAAAAAATAACAAGAACAGTGAATATCTAAAAAGCTAGATGTAAAAATTGTTGCAACTGAAAGAAAAGAGAAAAGTATAAAATCAATAATTAGAGAGTATAAAGTGACATGAAAAACAATGGAAAAAGAAATGCCCACACATGTGTGCAGACTGGCACATGAATGAGCACACACATGCATAAACACAAAGACACACACACACACACTATGAAAAAAATCGACCTTGCACTAATGAAATGTGCATATATAAAAGAAAAACGAGAAATAAAATCAGTCAGTTGCCCCCTGAAAAGTGGATGAATTGATTACTGGACAGTTCATCTATGAAACTCTAGAGTTGGGATGCTGAACTCTAGAGCTAGTGACAAACTTTATATCTAGTATTAATTATATATATATATATATATATATATATATATATATAGAGAGAGAGAGAGAGAGAGAGAGAGATGGATAACTTGTCATCTAAATTATGCAAGAATGAAAATAATACTGATATTTCATTTTAACAGATATATTTATCAAAATTACACAAAAATATCTTGAAATACTAAAGAGTAAATTTATTCAATAAAATCACCATTGGCTTCAACCATGTCCACCAGACAATTTCAGAATCTTTGGTGGTACAACGAGTTTTGTTGGTCTCACATAATAATCAAGGTGGTTGCAGTCTGGGGAGGTAGGTGGCCACATGTAAGGGGTGATGTAATCACAGAAATTGTCTGAAAGTCATGACTGGGTTCTCCTGCTTGTGTAGAATAGTGAAGAATCCTGTTGCCAGACATAGAGTCTTCCAGCAGCCACCCTCTTGACACAGGGCAGCACTACCTCCTCAAGACACTTGATTGATGTAGGTATCCATGTTGAGTCTGAGGCCCTCACCAACAAATTCAGGAGTTCTTTTCTTATCAAAATGATCAGAGGGAGTTTTCTAAGCTGCCATACCTTTGTAATCATCATTAGACTCATCCAACTCTTTCTGAATCCTCTTCACTGTCCTCATATTGACACCCAAACACTCTGAAATGTTCCTATTGGAGCTTCTGGTGTGAATGCCAAGAAGTACAGCATACCATTTCCAAAATTCTGTTAAAGTGAATACTTTACTATATAATTGACAAAATCAAAAACAAACAGCACAAATGCATGAAATTCAAAATATAAAATGGCGACAATTTACCCATCGCACCCTGTATATCAGTCTATCTCTCTCTCTCTCTATATATATATATATATATTCTGTGCATATAGAATTCCATGGTGATTGTCAATTTCACACTTCAAATGACTTTCAGATCATAGATTTAAATAGAGCAAATTTTAAACACTTATGTTTGTTTGTTTGTATATGTGTTGAGATAGAGACAGAGCAAACCATGGTCAGTAAGCTCATCTAACAGACTATCATTACTCTAGTGAGTTCAATTGTCCCAAGATACTCAATACATGTGGCCTTGTACCAATCTAAGATAGATAAATAGCTATTTATACACAGAGAGAGACTACACTAGTGATGGAGGCATCGTACAATTCCAGCCCTGTGTTCAAATTAAGCTTAATAATACGCATGAATATATTTTGATCAATAGTATATAAGAATATGAATATATACAGAATATATACAGTGCTGCATCAAAGAACAAATCGTGTGTGTGTGTTTGTATGGACATGTACAATAAAACAAAACATGATGCATAATAATAAAACGTATATATCACTTCAGGGTCGATTTATCTGCTATGTTCATGCAACAAGGTTGAAGTTGCTATTTGTGGTCACCTGACTCTGATTGAAAGTGAAAACAAAATCATGTTTCTTGTCCAAATATTTCTATGATCGAAAGTTGTCATAAACAGGTTTTATTAAACAGAACTTTACATGAAAAATGAAGTATTGCTTACTTCAATTTTAAGTTGTAAATTAACATGGAAAGTGGAATTGACTAGTTGAGTTCAAATTCTGTGTTAGTCTGTTGTATACAATTAGCATGAATGCTTTTTAGAAAGACAAGAATCCATATCACAAATGGCACTATGAAGAAAAAACAAAGCCAGAGAATTCATATTAGCATCACTCTTTATAAGCAGCATTATATAGGGATTCAAGTAGCAGTAAATATGTCAATAGATTTAATTTTATTTGCCAAAATATAGCATAAGTAGATTTTTGTAGCAATTTCTAGTGGTAACTAAAAAATAAAACTTAGCTGGCATTATTTAAGGATTCAAATAACCCAGGTAGCAGTGACTGTGTTAATAGCTTGTTTAAACAAGCTGTTTACATGTTTTTATTTAAGTGTGAGATCGTATGGAAATATAAGAAGGAAAAATACAGAGAAAGTGACAGAAAGGTAGATATGATTCTATGGTCTGGAGAATAAAAAAAGAAGGCAATCTATCTTAAAATTTAAAAAGAATTCTTCTAAAATCAACATTTTCATGACACTTGCTTAAAATAAGAAATTACTCAATAATTCTCTTAATTAATAAAATGAATTTTATTTACCAAAGTAAAGCATAAATTCTTATTCTTTGTGTTTATTAATTAAGAGAATTACTAATTGATTTAAAATTTAATTTTTGGAAACCATCAGATAATATACTATTTTTACTAAGCTTGTGAGATTATCCTACTTATTTGCCAAATAATTTATGCTAATAACTGCTAGATGGTATTGCCTAAATAGGTAAAAATGGTATAAAAGAAAAGTACACAAGGTCTCACTCTCTCTCTCTCTTCTTTCTTCTTTAGCCATAAGATTCTTTAGAGATAAGACATATCTTATTTTCTCCTCTGAGGGTCCTTTTGGCCATCACCAAACCTAATACTGCATTGAGCATTACCCAGGAAGAATATAAAATGTAATGTCGTAAGCTCATTTTCACTACATATGCCTATAACCTAATTCTATCAAACCAGCAAAGGACATTTGAGAAGATCAAATGTAAGTCTTTCAATATCTTCAATAGGATTTTACACATGCATATGTATGAATAAGGACATCTACACACATTCTACTGCACTCATTCTTTTTTATATACTTTTTATATATTTTAGTTTGTTACAGTAATAAAATATATTGTTATGCATTTGTTATACTTTATTGTTTGAAGAAACTTCTATGAATCCACTATCAATTAATATTATTACCTTTTCTCTCACTAAATATCTCTGTTCAACAAACAGTAAACCTGCAACATAAAATGATAACTAGACTACAAGTTTGATTAATTTACATTTTGTAAAGAATCTCAGAAAAAGAATAAATATTGTACTATTAATAAAATAGTATATATATTTACAATAAGAGTGAAAACACCAACAAAGTCTTCAAAATCATCTCAAACATTTATGCATTAATATGTTACAATATCGTGTATATAAAGTACAGTGTGTGTGTGTGTCCAAGCAATTCTCTGCTCCCACTGGTCCAATTTCAATGATTCATAGCTTATCCAAAAGCCCTAGAAAAGTTAGGGAATGATTTTTGTTGAGCTCAGATTCAGGGTTGCCAGATTATGTGAAGTTAAAAATATATATTAATATATTATTTAACCATTCTCGTTGCTTTCATAGTTCAAGGGGAGTAACTCTTATTTTCCTTTTGTATCCAAAATTGCAGCTAGCTTAAAAGTTGTCCTATTGGGTGGCATTTAAGCTAGTTCCTGTTGAGGACTCTTGGTTTGGCCATCATCACAATAGCTAGGTAGGAGTAGATGCAATAGGCATGAATAAACTACAGAAGAACTTAAAATTGGTCACTGCATTTAAGTATTGAATTAATGTTTAAGCTTACCTTTTCAAAGTTCAATGAAGATTCTTCTGCTGCCACTTAATCTAAAGATGATTTGATGTATGTAGATCCTTATTTTCTGTACAAACAATTATTTTTATTTTATGGGTGACACAACAGTGGACAATTTATAAGATAAAATTAATATTGTGTAAAGATGGGAAAATAGAAATACAATCAGTTATGCATTCAATATTTGACGAGTTAGAGAAACATAATAGCTAATTAAGTAAAACCTATATTATGGAATCTATATGAATAAATGCGAAATTGGAGCTGAATTCTACCACGAATTCCGAGATTAAAAAGCCTGTGCTCTACTTTATAGTAATTTGGTATTTATTTGGCTCCCCTCCCCCAACAAAGTTGCATTGTGATACAAGGTTGGTTTAATGTGGGGAGCCTAAGCGCGTACACTTGGACAAGAACAAAAATTTCCCAAGTTCACAAAGACAACTCACACAACTGAGAGATGATAAATAAATGTGTTAAAAACTACTTTATAGTAATTTGTATTAACTCAACCCCCAACGAGGTCAGGTGGTGACACAAGGTCAGTTTAATGTGGGAACCATGAGCTCATACAACCAGGCTAGGAACAAAAATTGACTGTCCTTTGACAGAGTTGCTGCCTGAGTGAACTCTGCCCAAAGACAGAGATGCAACTGAGAGATAGCTGGTCCAAGCCAGTTGTAGCTGTGATACTACCAGTGCAGGGACAGATCCCTGTGACCAGTAAGTATCAGAATGTGTTGATTTACTTGACCCCCCCACTGAGTCAGTTTTTTACATGGAGACCCAAGCAAGTTCACTCAGGCTGCTCATTTTTTCTCAGTTCCTTTGACAGAGTCGCCCCTGAATGCACTCTGCCCAAAGACAGAGACAGAGGGAGGGGTTTGTATTTACTTGAGTCAGGTTGTGACACAAGGTCGGATTTTAACATGGCAACCCAAGTGTCTTCACTCAGGCCGCCGGTCATAGCTTGTCCAAGCTGGTCACAGCTTGTCCAAGTTGGTCACAGCTGGTCTAAGCTAGTCATAGCTGTGATACTACCAGTGCAGGGATGGATCCCTGTGACCGGAAAGTATCCAAATGTGTATAGCCCTCAAGGGAGGAGTTTGTATTACTTGACTCCCCACTTTCTCAGGTTGTTACACAAGGTCAGTTCTTAATGTGGGGACCTGAGTATCTTCACTTGGGCTGGTCATAGCTTGTTCAAGCTGTTTAGAGCTAATCTAAGTCTTAGCTGGTCCAAGCTGTGATACTACCAGCACAGGGATGGATCCCTGGGCCAGGTAAGTAGAGATTTACTTAACTCCCAACTGAGTACGGTTATGATACAAGGTCAGTTTTTAACGTGGGGACATGTTTTAACTTGGGCCGCTGGTCCAAGCTGGTCTTAGCTTTTCCAGAGCTCATCTAAGCTAGTCATAACTGGTTTTGGTTTGTCATAGCTGATCAGAGCCAGCCCAAGCTAGTTGTAGCCATGATACAGGTAAGGAGATTTACTTGACACCCCACTGAGTCAGGTTGTGACACAAGGTTGGTTTTTAAGCTGGCCAGAGCCAGTCTAAGCTAGTCATAGCTGTGATACTACCAGCAAAAGATTAATTTAAAAAAAAGTTTATTTCATTAATTAACTGTCCTTCATTACTGTTCTTTTATTTGATGATTGTTTGATATTCATATCAAAAATAGTTCTGTTTAGGAATATCATCTTATATAGTGCAGAAAAGTGTTTTAAATCTGCATTTTACTAGGCCTTCAACAAGTTGGCATCTATTTTTAAAATTTTCCATAAATATAACAAGCCAATTTATGAATGAAATTTTTGTTTCAAAGATTTCAAGTAGTGAATATATCTTACTTTGCAAAGTGATAGCAAGTGGGTGAAGCCTGCTAGTTTTTTTATAAATTTCACTGCAGAAGAGCTCCTCATAACAAAAAAGTGAATATTTTGGTATCTGGTTATTTTACTTGTCTCCACTTCCAGAGTCATTTCTACAATTCTGCCATTCTCTCTGTACTTCTCTTTCTTGTCTCCATTCTATTTTAGTATTAAGTAGAAGTAGTCAACATGTTGGTCAAACAAAATGTTAATTTTGTTTCATTTTTTACTCTGGTCTTTTATCAAGCGAACATTTCAGTGCAGAATCCATTGTTGGTCACTTTTTCTTACATTCATACATGTCTTTGATAAAACAAGTTTATCTTAACATGTTCTTGTTGGCTTCATGAGTTTCTTTTTTAATTAATTGTTCATTTCAGTTATCTTGCTATTTTGGTGGCTTCGTGTCTGCTTGTATAAGCTCATTTAAGAGACCTATTTTTTAAGGGGGAGTAATCCAGATATTGATATCCCAAAATGCACTGCAACAAATGATGCAGGAAGACATAACAAAACAAAGCTCCTCTCCCTAACCCATAATATAAAAAAAAAAAAATAATTCACTAATGAGCTTATACTGGCAGACGCCAGAAAAGGAAAGAAATGCTGGAATCAACATGACAGTAGAATATCTGCGACCACAAGACTTGGTTTTCTGAAATTTCAAGTTAAACAATTTTCACGATTCCGCTTTATTTATTTACATACTAGTTTACCTGTTCTGATAAAAATGATGTAATTTTAGGATCTACCATGAATTCATCATAAAAATTCAAGATGTTGAATTAATAAATACTAAACACTTCAAAGGACACAATGTATTAATTAGTTATAACCAATTTAGTAAAGGAGATAAGGAAATTGAATATAGAATTGGCTGATTTAGGAATAGTTTCATGCAAAAATGCAAATTGCTACAAAACCAAACTAAGTACTTTGGTCATGTTCTTAAATAGCCTTTTTATATCAGGACTTTCATACCAAACTTGTTCAGAATTATTAAAAGTGTCAACTGTATACAACTGCTTTCTTAGATCAATGGTTAAATACATCTTAGAGCAAATAAAACCTGTAGGTCTTAGAGATGACCATCCATCTTTGGACATAGTGCCACCACAGAATCACAAAGAACTGTATGAAATAACAGAAACGACATCACTTGAGAACTTTCAACAGCAGTAACAACTAAAACGGATAGCACTTGTAACTCAAAGGGAAAATAATGATATTGTCAAGATGTTGACATTAGACACTACTTCAAAGAAAAGATTTGGAAGGAAGCTTCCATTATTACTGAAAACAACAATGACAGCACTGGCTGCTTCATCAATAAATGTTGAATGTTTCCTTACAAAGGAACCACTAACATTACCAATACCATTGTATTCACATAATATCTAAAAATTTATGTTACTCTGCTTTTTCTTTCTGTCTGAAAATAGCTTTGTGGATTAAAGCATTCAATTTGAAATTCCATGTAGGCCACCAGATACCTGAAATATAGTGACAATGATGTAATTATCAACAAAGATAATCATGTAAGTCTGAATGTAAATAATGTAAGTATTACTTTTTTTGTTTGTTGCTGAATACTTCCTGAATGTCAAAGGTAAAGAGATAAATTAAAATAATAATTGCTCCTCAACATTTTCCCCTTGCTATAAATGAAAACAATTATTTGAAACATACAGAAGAGAATGCAGAAGGGCTTTCATCCCATTAAAAATCATTAATCCATTCATTTTGGGTGCTGTTGTAATTCTTCATATGAAATACAAGATCCTCCAAAGTTCATCTTTGCTGATAAATATAAACTTTCTACCTCAGAATGTTCCATGAGTTTTCAAACAGGTTAAACACAGGCAAACAAATTAACCACTTCATCAAACAAGTGTTTCTTAAAATATATGTATAGTATCACTTCTTCCTTTTGCAAGCTATGAATTTATTAAATGGTTCTCTTTATCCGTAAAATCAGCTTTACAAACATTTTAAAATTTCAACCTTGTAATATGGCTATTAGTTTGAAACTTCAAAATTTAGAATAATTCCTACAAATGGCTGCCAAATTTTAACAAAACAATCAACTTTCATCTTATCTCCTTAGACAGATAATACTGTCAGTATTTCAGTACCAGTTTCTGATGCAGTTGTTGACCATGTAAATTAGTCTTGTTCTGGGTATGCTTAATTGTTAAAGTAGAAATATTCATGACACACATCTTTTACCTTATTAGCAAGGTCTTCATCTGAATTTGTTAAGCTTCACCCACCAATTTCCTGATATAATGGTGTCACCTGTATGATTGATCTGATAGCTTATGTACACTTTATATTTTCAATTTTCCTTATGTTTTGCACAATATTTTTGCTTAAATTCAATCTTGTAACTAACTTTTGAAGCCATCATTCTGTTTGTGGATATTAATAACACACTTCATCAAATTGGAAGAGAGTGCTTTCCCATGCGGAATCATTACTGAACTAAATGTCTGTACAGTTGTCCCTTGTTTATCACAGTTAATCAGTTATGATAAGTAAATTTCCGTGAAGTTAAATTCTTTATTTATAAATCAAATATTTTCATAGTTACATCATAGAAAACCTGTTTATGACCTTCTAAATACAGTTTTTGACATTATGAGCTCCCTAGACATGAAATAACACCCCTGTAGTCACCTTTACACTCATATTACACCATGTATTAGACAAAATAAGATATATTAGACATTACAAATATATTATTATTATTATTGTACATTAAAATCACACACAAAGTTCTTACGTGAACATTGCTTCATCATTATTTTCCTAGATTAGAACAATAACATTATAAAGAATAACATTATAAAACCAAATAAAATTTGGCTTTATTTTAATCAAATACTATTGCCTTGTTGTTTCATACTTGGTTTGTTGTGAACTTACTGTCTTCTGAACAATTTTGTTTGTGGGCTCCTTTGTACCAACATGCAGCCAAACACATCACCAACAAGTGGTCCACAGCACACCTGCAACAATAGCCAATCAGTGAACAGCACATTCTGATTGCCTTGGTTTCACTACACCTGATTTTTGAATAATAGAGGCCTGGAAAAAAGTTCTTGCCCACACACAAGGAGTGGTCAAGCGGCTGCACCTGGCATTAAAGGATTTATGGGGATGCTCGAATACATTGGCCTACTGTAATTTTAATACAGGGTTGTATAATTGACTCAGACAATTGAAGACATGCTGTATTATTTTCATTGTCTCAATCAAGTGAAGGATTGGCTGTGTGTCTACTTCTAAGTTATAGGTAAGAATTTTTTTCCAACCCTGTAGTAGACCATAGTTGACTCCAAAACAGTGAGGAACTTAATAAGTACTATTTTTAACATTGTGCATTTTATTTATATTCAAATCTCCATTTTAGAAAAAAATAATCATTAATAGTTTAAAAATATACTGACTATACAGAATAAAATAATCTCTTTTCATTGCATTTTTGGATAGTAATATATTCATGTTTTGAAAACTGTTTCAATAATGTAGAGTTTGATTATAAATAGTAGCTAATAATATTATTTTGGCTGTAATCTGTCATTAAAAATAATAAAATATTGATTTAGAAGAAAATTATATTTCTATAATGAGTGCAAGCCCAAGTGGTTAGAATGTTAACATTATGATTGTCAAACCTGAGTTCAATTTTAAATTTTCATCATGGTCAATTTGTTAAAGAGTTGATATCAGCCTGGGGATATGATCCCAATGTGTGATACTATTGGAAAATGGTTGAAAATCATAGTATGAGTTGACTCAAGCCTAGTGAGCGAAATTGGGTAGACAGAAATGTTTGGAAACCTTCAATGGTTGTGCTAGCACAAAGTCACAAGTCATCATGACTAATGATTTGAGGTTACTGGCCTTGTTCAAACTGTTGATCAAGCCAGATTATATACTTTCTTCAACAAACTGTAGCTATGATCTAAACAGTATAGTTACAGTACAAACCACAGGTTGCTTCTGTGAATGTTGAAGAAACACAAATGCAACAAGGATTAGCTCACTACTCTAGCAAATAGGCATACTCAGAAAAGAGCAGCCAGCGATTATTATTTATTTCTATAAAAAAAAATATTAAGGCTGTTTTCCAGCTAAGATCATTGTGTGATAATCCTTTTATCAAGTTTTTCAGTATAAAATTGTTAATTTTATTTAAACAAAACAAAATAAATTGATTCAAAAAATTATTTACTTTTTCAAAATATTCCACTTTGGTCTCTAAAAATTTATTCCACTTCAACAAGTCATCAGTTTCCTTTGTAAAGAATTTTTATTCAAAATGATAAATTCATGAAAATATTTATCAAGAACTTTTACAGTAATGTTCACATTGTACAAGGCTCAAGAGCCACTCGATGTAGAGGATTACAGAGTAAGAGGTAAAGGGCACATTTTATGAGGGTATGTGAGGAAGATAATGTTTAAACAAAGACTTGAACAGGTTATGATTGGGAGTCATTTCCACAAAGTAATGTTTCATACAGAGAAGCTGTTCAAGTAGAAATTACATCTCACCAATGAAATACAAATGAAGTTGAATGAAGGTGGTTTACTACAATGTTCATGGAATGTTAGGCCTAAGCTGACCCAGGGTGGTAGCACCTAATAGGGTCCCAGCTATGAGCAAATAGTTAACCCCCAAACAAAAACAAAACATTATGAATGTATGAAAATACATTTTCATAGTAAAAAATACCAGCAATACACTTTTATATAAAAAAAATGATCAATGATACATAGTAGATGTCAGCCAGCACATCTCAAACAATGTGACTAAAATGTGTGGGAGGCCCATCATGCATGAATCACATGCATCTTTGTATTAACAGAGTTATATCCTCTAGCAGGTCTTGTTACAAAGTTACACATTAATCATAAACTGATGCTGCTATCTAGCCTGTATTATACCATGATTTTGATCCACACACAAATGTTGATTGTATAAATTTGTTATTCCATCTTTTCCAAATGTTGCCTCATCCATAAACAAAACTGAAGAGACAAACAACCAATCAGCAGTTTTTGCAATAAACCATCAGCAAAAATTCTCTTTTGGTGAGTGCAAAAGAGGGCAAAAGACCCTGCACATGCTGCAAATGATATGGATACAGGAGCTGCTCTTGAAGTACCTTCCATGCAGTACTATGAAATGTACGATGTGCTAGGTTCACTTGACATGTGCTGATGCCTGGATCATCCCTGACAACCTGTAGAATGCGTTCTTTGTGGTCAGGCATATGAGCAGATCTCAGTCTTCCTCAATTCTGTCTCAGTAATTCAATGATAAACAGCAATAAAGATTGGATGACGTGGCTGATACAGCCATGCAGCCTCATATCCATTACCATTTGCACAGTAAGAATCATATTCACAATATGAATATCCTGCCATTGATAAACGGAACAGTTCTCACTTAACCCACTGCTACACATGTTAAACGTTGAAAACAGACTAGACACAAATGTACACAAATGACAAATATAATGTAGTCTACATGACAACACAGTGCCATCTACCAAAGACTTTCTTGAAACTTAACTCAAAAACGAAGTATTTGCGGATATGTATTTATATGGACTTTGTCTTTGTTTTGTTGTGAGGAACCCACCTCCAAAGTTTGTAAAAGTATTTCTGATAGATGCTATGACAATATACATCCCATCTTGTAGGTTGAGCACTTTGGAAGAAAAGGAATTCAGCAGCTACTGCTAATTAACACTAAAAGCTCTTCACTATGAATTGAGCAATCTGG
Organism: Acanthosepion lycidas; assembly: GCA_963932145.1. Taxonomy (NCBI): domain Eukaryota; kingdom Metazoa; phylum Mollusca; class Cephalopoda; order Sepiida; family Sepiidae; genus Acanthosepion; species Acanthosepion lycidas. The sequence goes on along the minus strand of OZ010583.1, from coordinate 79,705,327 downwards.
TAGCCAATAATGCTTATATTTTGTATACAATGCATTAAAAATTCCATTTCCCCACTGCGTGCACAGATAGCCTAAGGGCGAGAGATTCTGACATGTCAAATCAGTTGGATTTTGATGCTGGCTTGAAGCAATCGCATGTCTGGCCACACTGATGAGCTGTGATATAGCAAAATAGTCTGTCTGTGGATGACTATATATATATATATATATATATATATATATATATAATGTATATTTAGACAGCAGCTTTGAATTGATACAGGAAAGATTTGATTTGTTTTTAATGATTTTAGTTGACTTTTCTTGTTTACACAGAAGAGAGTCTATGAGTTCACTCAGTAAAGCTATTCTCTGAATGTTTGTGATCATGTACTTTCAACTATGCATCTGTTAACCTTCAAGACCTAGAATTTTTATCCATGTCATTGTCTCATCTTTAAAAACTTTAAAACTTGTTAGCAACCATTAAAATTTATAGGCACATGATGGGCAGGTGACTGACTTTTCAATAGTTAAATGGATCATGAGTTATTGAATACATTCAAAAATGGCAGTTCTAATGCTGAAGAAGAGTTTGTTTAGTTTGTGATTTGAAAAAAATTATAGTTAATATTAGATAGTATGAGATTACCACAATAGATTTTTATCAATGCCCACCAGATGATTTGGCAATCAGCAATATAAAAATAAAGGTCTCACTCTCTCTTTGCCTTTTTTGCTCATGTCCAGTAGTTCCTGCTGGGGAAGACTTCTTCTTCCTGAAACATCGACTACTTAATTCCAACATAACCATGTGATGTACACACGCACACAGACACTAATTCCATAAAAATGTTTTCTTACTTTTTTAAATCTATCTATCTATCTATATATATATATACACACACATATGTATATATAAATAAAAAGAAAGAACAGTAAGATATATAATCCGGTGTTCTTATAGATATTTTTATATATATATATATATATATATAATTTTCTTTTCTTCTTTTGGGAGCTGTATTGTTCTTTACATCTATAAAAATCCTTCATGTGTTGATTTATTTCTTTTGAAAGTTCTCACTGCATCTGCTACATTAGCATATGTGTATTGTTTATTGGTATTAGTATTATGGTGGTGTAGATCTTTTTTGTAGATATATTGTAAACAATAAATATTTATTGATGAGGGCATGGGCTGCACTGTGACTTGCAAGGTGGCAGGTTAACCTATTAGGTAAAAAGAGAAAGAGAAAACAGTTAATGTAGCTATTCTTAAAACTAGATGAAAACTCATTCTATGTTTTTCTTAAGTATAATTTATGGGAAAATTTAATTAAAATCATGCACAGTAAATCTTTATAGCTTAGGAATACACAGGGAGATAAGACAAGCCATGAAATATTTATTAAATATGTAAGTTTACAGTACTTTTTTAAGCTAGAGAATGAAGACCCAGTTGAAAATTGTTTTTTTTTTTTATAAATAAGATATGCAGGAAACTTTTGCAAACACTTCATTATTATAGAGCTATTCAGTTTCTGAATTAGCACTTGTTCAGTAAAAGAAAGCATTTAATTGAAAAGAGAAAATAAGTTGGATGATGAGATAAAGATAAGAAGCAAATTAGAAAAAAGAGATAGAGAAGAAAGATGGAAACAGAAAGGAAAGAGGGAGCTATTAAAGAAAAAGGATAAAAAGGAGGAAGGGAAAGAAAGTAGAAAAGTAAGAGTAGAGAAAAAAAGAAGAAGAAAAAAAAGCAAAGAGAAGAGAGGAAAATATGAAAAGAAATATAAAAAGTAGAAGAACATGAAAAAGAGGAAATGTAGGAAAAGAGGAAGAGAGACAGAAAGAAGAGAAAGAAGAAAAAGAAAAGGTTAATATATGAAAAGAAGACAAAAGAAAAGAGGAGTGTATAAAGGAAAGGAAGAGAAAAAGAAAAAATATGAAGAGAGAAATGAAAAGAAAATAGAAAGAAGTAGAAAAGAAAGAAGAAAAAAGAAAATATGAAGAAAAGAAAAAATTGGAATACAAATAGAAAAAAAAAGAAGAAAGATAAAATGTAAACAGAAGAGGTGAAAATATGAAGAAAATGAAAAATGAAAAGTGGGAAAATGTAAAACAATGGAAAAGAAAAAAGGGAAAAAAGAAGTAAAAGCAAGAGAAGAAAATATAAAGATAACAAGAAAGAAAAAGGGAACAAAAGAGAATAAAGGAAGATAAAAGGAAAAAAAAAGAAGAAAAAGTATGGAAAAATGAAAAAAAATATAAAAGGAAGAAGAGACAGAAAAATGAATAAAGAAAAAGAAAAGAAGGTATTACAAAAGTCAATAGAAAAAAGAAAAATAGCAAAACTTGCCTCTAGGCAAACTAGTTTGAAAGAATAGTGGGCGGAAGATCTGATGGGTAATGGAGTAGAGGGGTAGGTGGAAGGGCAGTAATATGAGTGGGTGGATGGTTGATTTTCAGAAATTAAATATTTTCAGGTCTTCATTTATAGGCATTGGAATGATTCATTGAAAACCACTTAAGGGACAGAACCTCAATAGCCATTCCCTTGTCTCACATTAAATTTACCCCTCACTTACTGTTGAACTTTTATGTCTTTATTCCTTCCCTTCCCTTCCTCCCTCTTTCTCACACTCTCTCTCTATCTATCTAATTTTCCTCTTTCCTGTCTTTATCTCCCTCTTTGTGAGTAGTTTTCCTCCCACTTCTCTCTGTCTTTTGTGCCTCTGTCTGTCTATTTCATCCTTTCTACTTTCTCTTTCTTTCTTTCTTTCTTTCCTTTATCTTGTTCTTTATCAAGTTCTCCACTTCCACTTATCTCCCTTTCTTCTATCTATCTATCTATCTATCTATATATATATATATATGTGTGTGTGTGTGTGCATAAATAGAGAAAAGATGAATGAGTGAGAGAAGGTGTGAAGAAGTGTCAGAAGATATACAGACTAGATATGAATAGAAAGAGAAAATTATAAAAAATATATAGAAAAAAGAAGACAGTGAAGTAAAATGAAAGTAGAGATAGAAATTAATAGTTAGAAAGAAGAAGAGCTAGAGAGAGGGAAAGAGATAAATAGAGAGAAATGTATCTCTCACTCCATATATATATATATATATATATATACATATATATATATATATATATATATATATTCCCTAACCATCCATTTCTCTCTACTATCCTTTTACCTTCAATTTTGTCTATAGATATTTCTTTCTTCTTATCATTCTCTCTCTCTCTCTCTCTTTCTATCTATCTATCCCTCTTCATATCTTGTCTTCTATATATCTTCTCACTTATTCTTCTTCACACTTTCTGTCATTCCCTCACTAACTCACTCATTATATTTTACTATTTCTCCTTCAACTTTTTCTTTTTTTCACTGTTGACTGACAGGGATCCTTCTCCCACTATGTACCAAAAAAGGGGATGTCAGTGCACTGGATATCAGAAAAGAGTAGAGAAAAAACTTCTTGGGGCTGGAGGGGGATTAGTGAAATCTGAGAAGCCTGCTTGACCTGTTGTCCACTTTGTCAGCAGAAGGACTTCCTGTGTTATTAAATTAAATCTTTTTGTTTTTCTTTTTAGGTCACTAACACAATGACTGCTTCATCCTCAAATAAGTTTTTTTTACATTTACTCACATTCCCAGTTGCCTCTTAAAACTTCTTTTGTTTCAATCTATGTACATACATAATTAGTTATTACAGATAAAACAGTTTTAGAAAGAGAGGCTTTTCTGCTAATACATTCCAACTGGCAAACTTTTTTAATTTATCTCTCTGTATCTTTATACATATTTATATCTATTGTACTTGGATTATTACAGTAAAGTGAAAAATAAAGAGAAATAGCAGTAGAAAGACCATGTTACACCATATAAAACAATCTTTATATAATCTAAGAATGAAAAATTGAATCACTGAGTTTGCAAAGGGTCCAACTGTATAATTTTTCTTTATTCAGCTTAATATTAATCTATATAAAACAAGGCACCAGCTTAATAAATGTGAAAGAAAAGGGCCCAATTTCATATAAGACAGACTGAATTGTAGAATAGTCCACCTTCAGGAGTTGAAACTCTACTACAAACACAGGATTAGGATTGAGAAAAATACTGCTTCCAGAAAGGCCCTTGAAATCCAGAAGGATTTGTAGAAGAGAAAAGCCAATGAAAAGATGAAAGATTATTCAGAACTGGCAAAACAAACAGAGGATACAGATTGTTTAAGCTTTGATTTCATGCTAAATACTGAATTTACCAAATGGAGATGCATTTTTCTCAAGACGACTCTGGCTGTTCATTTTTGGCATTCATTCTCTCAGGTACAGGTTTTGATTGGCCTGATCCACTTACAGAATCAGTGAGGCACAAGACAATAAATACATCTCAAGGATTATAGCATTAGATATTCCAAAGCCCTTTGACAAGGTGTGGCATAAAGGATTGCTGCATAAACTCTCTAGCTAAGGAATCACTAGAGGAGTCTTTTCAATTATAAAGTCCTTCCTAATGGATAGGGTCTCTGAAGATTGTTGTTAACAGCCAGTCCTCCATGGCCCTAGCAATCAATGCAAGCATGCCCCAGGGCTCACTTTTTAAATCAAACCTCTTTTTACTTTGCATAAATGATCTGCCTCAAAGTATATTCAGACCATTTGTAAATATCTATGCTGATAATACATGGTATATGGGTGCACCTTTAAAGCTCTACATGACCAGAGATTAGCAGTTCATCTCTCCTCTGATCTAGCTCTAATATCTCAAAGAGGGAAAAACTGGCTGGTTACATTCAATGTCTCAAAAACCAAATTAGTTACATTCCATCATCACCAATCAAACACTGAACTATCATCAATCATGATGAATAGATATTCTCTCAGCAGAGTGTTTGGCCAGGTAGAAAAAGATCAAAGGAGAAGAGAAACTCCTGAGATGTCAACAGCTTGGGATGAGATGACAGCTGAGTCATTTCAGGTGAAATTATTGATTCAAATGGATATGTGAGATTTTAAGGTTTTTCTTAAAAATTACTTCATTTTAAAAATGTCCATGATCAAAGATGGAGAGAAATTTTCAGTCACAAAATACAAGCTGTTTAATTTCAAGTCAAATAAGTATGGCATGCTTGTGTCAGAAACTGGTACCATGACTAATAAGTTTTGCTTGATTAAAAGTCAGATTCCTTATCCAAATCATCTTCTTTACTAGGACCTATTCCCAGTAAAGGTAGCCAAGTTAAGGGATATACAAAATCTGGTGAAGTATCTCTCCCCTGAGGACCAAATATTTGTAATATGGAAGGCAATGTTTTCACAATAGAATTCGTACTAATTAATTACTGAAATATTCATGATATATTGATATAAGTACACAATATCAATTTCAACTTATCAATATTTTTAATGATATTATTATAAACTAAAACCAACAGTATGCATTGATCAGATATCAGGACAGCCTGAGGATTTTACCAATATTAATTGGTTGATAACAATTTTATTATTTTATTGATATATAAACTCTATATAATAGGTAAAGGGTGGGTTGTTGAATGACAAAATGGAAAAATCTTATGTGAAGCATTGCATCATTTAAAAGGACCCCTTCAGATTAAAATTTAAATTTCTGCAATCTTTGTTCAATATTATCAGAACAGAATTTGAAATCAAGAAAAGAGGATTGACCAACAAGAAAATATTTGAAGAAGCTGGTAATGTAATGTTACTAAAACAGAGAGAAAAGATACAAAATATAAAGGATATTGGCTAAAGACATGAAAGCAAACTGACTCCTTTAAGTAAGCATCACAAAACTAAACATGTAGTTTTTGGTGAAGAAGTACATGAAAACTGATTTCTCAACAATAATTTTTATTGAAGAATATAAATCTACATAAGTTGGGATTTTCATGGAAATAGTCAATGACTTAGAAAATGAAAAATGACAGGTGAAAGTAATATTTTGGGTTAAAATATAAAATTATATGCTCCTGCAAAATTGATGATGATGATGTCAAGATAAATGCAGAGAATTATTGTAATTTCTTGGTCAAGTGACTTATCTGGTTAGCTGAGTTTTGCATCAAAATGTCCATCAGTGATTGATATTTGATAAAATAGCTCAAATTTATTTATAAATAAAAAGTTATACAGCACTTAATTTGTTTACATAATAAAAGGTAAAACCTCAAAAGAAGTTATTATCAATATTTTTAATGATATTATTATAAGCTGAAACTGACTGGATGTATTGCTTATGTAAGGATAAGTATTATATATCATGAAAATTCTGTTGGGAGAATATGATATATGAAATTCTGTATATCAGACAGATGGTGGGTAGTTGACTGTCAAAATGGAAAAATCTTATGTGTTTCGTTCTTGAAAATGACTTCTTCAGATGAAATAATGTTTTTATTTATGGGCTCATATGTATGTGGAGAATAAAACAAAAAATAAACAAATGTTGTTTATATTTGCACATCAAGAGAAGTGTTGAAGATGCAAGGATGCTTAACTTTAAATTTTTAATTTCTGGTATCCAATGTGTCTAGCCAAGATCAACATTCCTACTGCTGTTTTTAAATACACCACATTGTAAGAGCTAATAGAGGTGACAAAACTTGTAAGTGAGGACTCAGAAATTTGTGCATCTTTTATGCATTTACATTGACTATATAAATTATTTTCTCTTTTAATTAAAACTGCATTCTTTAAATTCTTCAGTAAACAATTTTATATCTTAGGTAAATGACTTTATTGTGACAACATTGACTTGCATAATAAAATCTGACATATAATGTCTCTATGAACAGCTGAAGACAGGGGAGGAGATGAATCAGACTTTGGAAAAGAAAAATCAAGTTTACACCTTGCATTTGCAATCCAGTATCCCAGTCTTTGTCATCCTGTCAGATGATGAAATTCACAATCATTGTTTTTTTTTTTCTGGTTTATAAAACAGGCACTTGAATTGAAACACACTTTTTTTTTTTTTAATCTCTTCATTTTTCCTATCTTCATTAAATCCTTTAGTTGTAAAAGGTGCCCAACTTCAATGAATGAGATATAGCTATTCTGAAATAACAAACTGTCTAAACATTTCAACAAAAAATATATTCCTTAGACCCTTTGTAAAAATAAAGTAGAAATATATGTATTGCTTACTTTGGAAAATAAATGAATTTTTTGTTTGTTCTCATGAAAAAAGTTACTTTAATTTAGGTCAAGTAGAATTGTTAGGATTACTACAAAAAGTATTAAACATTGCTGTAAGTTTTTTTTAATCATATAACCCCCAAGCAAAGCAATAGAGTCACTAAGACACAAGGAGTGTGAGGGAATATGAGGAGAAAAAATATTAAGGAGAGAGAACAATAGAAGAACAAAAATCAAGTGGACAGAAAATAATTGATATTGTATTTAAATTTTTGAAAATCAAACTTGACTGGGACACAAGAAGCCAGAAAAGAGTTCCACAAATGAGAAGTGTGAGAAAAGAAACTGTTAGCATAGAACTTATGATTACATCTCAACATTTCAACTATAAATGATGAGATTTTGTTGCCAATCTAATACTGCACTTAAATTCTTAAAGTCTAGATACTATAGAGGAAAGTTCATCAAAACAATTGCCATAAAACTATTTAGAGAAAAAAGCAGAGGAAAGCTATATTACAGTGGTGTGAATGTAACTGAAGCTGAGATGCTAAATCAGAATCAATAACACTGCAAATTCTTCTTTGGATTTTATCAAAAATCTCTAAATATATAAATCAGGAGCACAATATCAGATGTGGCAGCAATATTCAAAGCAAGGATTGAATGGTAGACTTATAATTATAAATATGTAAGATAAATTCTGTCAAGAAAAAGTGTCTAGCACAACATATTGTATGAATTTTCCTAGCTACAAACTTAGCAATTGATTCAATATGATATTTCCTCTTCATCTCAGTGGAAAACATTAGTCTGAGAAGGTGCAATGAGTAACCCTCCTGGAAGTTAGCAACAGCCATGCTGGTGGAAATGGCTTTCCATAATTTAAGAAATAAAAATTGGGTTTGCTAGGACTGTAACAAAAAGAAGAAATTGTCTTGTTTATAAAGAAAAACTTGAAAAATTTCAGTAAATGAAGAATTTGTAAAATGAGTAAATTATACAGATTCAAAATATATAGTGATCATATTATTAGAACATATTCTATTAATCAATTTCAGACAATATAAAAACAACTTTTAATTGAAAATTATTAATAAAATATGATATCTCTACTTAATGGATTTCAACTTAAAATAAAATTTAATTAACTTATAATTTAGATAAAAATGATAAAATTTAATAGCATGTAATATTTAACAATTTATTAATCTGCAAGTTTCAGCTTTTGAATTTTGTTTGTAAGTGATTTGTTACCAACAGGTTTTATTAAAAAAATAATTTACATTCATCAATATGATTTCTCCTCTCCTACCAAAAAGTATGAAGGGTTAGGAAAAAAAATATAAATTTTTATTTTTAAATTCAAATTTCTGATTATAAACTATGAAACTTTTTGGCTCTGATCGAAAATTGAATAGTGAACTCCTCTTTCACTATTAACTCAAGAAGATCAAGGTAAGAAGTGACTTTGAATTTTAAAAAAAATAATATTGTTTATGTTGTATCATAAAATGGATAAGTCGATACACATATAAAATGTAGTAGAATAATACAGTACATACAGTCAAGAACACAGTCTTCTGGAATAACAGTTAATCGTGAACTTCACCTCAGTTCTGTTCAGCTTTCACTCTCTCAGTAAGAGATCATGCTATTTATCTTTTTAGATCAGTCCATTTTGCAGAGGGTGGGGGGTGCTCTGGTACTCCACAACATCCCCCCACCCACCTCTGAAAGTCATATTTTTGTTTTTTGGCGTTTATTGTATAATAAGGCAATTTCCTTTTTTGTTTACTCAAACGTCTCTTGCTCTGGACTACTAAAGGCATTGGTACCTCGAATAGGTCATAAATAACCTTCATCGGCTCTTCATTCTGGTTGTGATGTCTCTTAACTGTCTTTTTTAGGTCTTTAATCATGTACATCAATCTTCCTATGGGTTTATCATTCCAGAACTCTTTACTGTACCTATATGGTGTAGTAATCAGATGTACAATTGAAAAAAATTAGGAAAATTTTTTAACTCTTTTGCCGTGAATTGTGTGCCATTGTCTGACAAAATTATATTTGGAACACCAAACCTTGTTCATGCAAAAATTTTATCACACCACTACACAAAGGATTTTTAAATTTTATCACCTCTGGCCATTTTGAAAAGCTGTCAACCACAATCAAATATTATTGACCCTTTATTGAACCTGCAAAATCAATATACAGCCTTTGCCAAGGTCTGTCTGACAAAATTTAACTGAGCAATGAGAAAAAATTCTTACTTATTTTTACACATCTGACTTAGAATTAATCTGAGGTTGAGTAGTCACCAAATAATTTCTTGGTATATGACTATAAATTTTTACACTCAAACCTTGGTCCATGTTGGTATTAACATTCAAATTTTTCATTGTCAAATGTTGGTATCTGCTGTAAATTTCAAATCCCTTGTCGCCAAATTTTGTATCATGAAATGGATAAGTCAATACACATACAAAAAGTAGTAGCAATTAATTCTGAAGAATAATGCAGTAATAACAGTTGAGAACATAGTCTACTGGAATAACAGTTAATCGTGAACTTCATCTCAGTTCTGTTCAACTTCCACAATCTCAGTAAAAGAGCATGCTATTTATCTTTTTAGATCAGTCCATTTTGTGTGGGTGCTCTAGAAGTCCACAACAGTTTAGAACTTAACTAAGTTAAAACATAGATATGTGTGTGCATATATGGGTAAGTCAGTGTAGGTATGCTATTTTCAGATGGTTGGTGACTAAACTTGCACCCCACACTCCAATTACATGAGTTGGAAGAACTCTTGATAAGTCAATGACTAGCTAACAAAAGGTAGTATCTTGTAGTGGTATGGTCCTATGATGAATGTCGGGGTTGCCATTTGTGGTAGTATGGTCCTACGACGAATGTCGGGGTTACCATTTGTAGTGGTTTATCTTACCATTTGTTGTTTAATTCCGACGGAATCACCAAATATGTAATGGCTAGTATATTCCTTGAACATCGGTGTGACCAATATATGTAGTAATATGTGTTACCAATATGTGTCATGGCTAAGAAAAATGTGATTCAGGACAATGCGTGAACACAATGCAATTTATACTTGACGTAAATAGCACATAGAATAAAATACAAAACTGAACTGAATGATTCCAAAGCATAACAATTAGATTTATTAATGTTTGATGTACAAGCATGCGAACTGAAAAGGTAGGACAGAGTCGTGTCCCTTTGATTTGGTAATATTTGTACTGGAGTTCATATTAAGAAGAAGTAATATTGAACTTGTAATTTAGAAGAATAAAGTTTGGAATTGTGAGTTCTAAAGTTCGTAAATGTTCAGGAGTGATTTCAGAGTTCGTGAATGTTGGTATTTATCTTTAACGTCTGGTCAGCAATGACTAAGACGAGAGTTCCTGATGCTTACATCTTGGCACTTGGTAGCAAGGAATGAGAAGTGCAAGAGAGATGAATGAAAAACTACTCACTCAAAAAGTTCACACGTGTTCGGTTTATATAATGGCCGTGTACCACGTGAGAGGATCACAGCATATGAGTGGGAAAATAGATTGGTCGTGTGCAGGTGGTTTGATTGGTCGAAACTGACCAATCAGGAAGCATGATTAGAGGTGATTGACCAATGAATACTTGTTATATTTATGTGAAAGTAGGATTTTACTTACCAGATAGGAAGAGTACATTTCCTAAAAAGAGGTAAGGCTGGTTTGTTTTGGAAGATCCCACAATCTCAATAAAATCACCACTCCACTATCAATCCCAAGAAACCTAATTGCTTTTAATAATCAAATTATGAAAGATAACATCGTGAAGTGGGAATTGGAATTGGAATTAACTCCTTGCTCAGTAAGAAGAGACATGTACAACAGGTGTCACCTGACTGTCATCCAACGACTGTTAACAAAAATAATGAGGGTTAAACTCCTTGGAATTGATCCCTTGCCTGGTAAGGGAAAACATGAGTAAAGGATGACAGTGACAGTTTGCATCAAACAAAAAGTAATTCTTGGGACATGGAATGTCAGAAGACTAAATCAATATGGTGAGTTAGAAAATATAAAGCAGGAAATAAACAGATTAAAACAAGGTGGGCAAACAATGGAGATCTCATCAAGGACATACCCAAGATCATATATGGAGGCAGAAAGAAAAATGAGAGAGGACTAGGATTGATATTAGACCAAGACATGAAGAAATGTTCTTTGAGATACTGTCAACTATCTGAAAGAATTCTTGTCATTAAACTGAAAGGAAAGCCATTCAACATATCCATCAGAGTTGTATATACCCCTGCAGCACAAAGTACAGAAGGAGAAATTGAAAAGTTTTACTTTAGACAATACCTAGACTAAACACAAATTGCAAGAAATTACAATTGTTATAGGAGACCTAAATGTCAAAGTAGGCAAGGAAAGAGATGGTGAAATAGTTGACAAATTCAGACAAGGAACTTGTAATGAACATGGAGAAAAATGGGTCCAATGATTCATGATAAATGATTAGGTAGTAGCCAACACCTGGTTTCAAGAACACCTAAAATGTATATGGACATAGAGAAGCCCAGGAGAAGAAAAATAAACAAATTTATATAACTATCAATAAGAGATTCAGAAATTACAGTCTTATACTACAAATCATAACCAAGTGCCAACTGTAGGAATAACCACCTTTAAATGAATTTACAGAAAGTGAAGAAGGCCAAGGTAACACACAAAGTGAAATATGATAGATTCCTGAATGACACAAATGTAAAGGAGAAATATATGGACAGTGTTAAAAGCAGATACAATGGACAAAATGAGAATGGAAACTTGAAGTAGAACATATTAAGAGAAACTTTAGTTACAACATCAATTGAGATTATCCAAAAAAATAGACAAAGAAAAAAGAATGGATCAGATGAAATTCTCAACATGATCAAAAGGAGACAAAAAACAATGCAAAGGTACAGCACAAAATATAGAATTCTGAACAAAGAAATTAGGACCAAATGCAGGTGGGCTAAAGAGAAAAGGTTCAATTAAAAATGCACAGAAATGGAAAAAATGAGTATAACAGATGCAACAGATATGCTTTAAAGCAGTTAATTTGCAGTGTAACACCTGTGCTCAGTTTGCATTAAAAATTTCTAGAATTCTTACACTTTTGTGTAATTGTACATGCTCCATGCAAATCTGGCTTGATAAATTTGATAAAATCTACCATCTTGGAGTTATCAATAGTGAAATTTGGGATTCAATTGCGTTGTTGGTGGCAGCCATTACTCACATTGTTTGCATACATTTGCGGTGGAAAGCTAAACGCAGAAGACTACAGAAAGCTAAGTTTGGAACTGATCTTTCTTGTCTAAATTTGTCTCAATTACTGCGCACAAAAACTATTTACATACACATGCTCAGTTTGTGTAATGATACCTACACTGACAGCTATTCTGCAGTGAATGTATATAAACAACGCCAGTAATGGATGCGCGCGATGTGAATGAATCCAAACTTTCACTGTCAATAACTTCAAAATGGTAGATTTTATCAAATTTATCAAGCTAGATTTGAATGGAGCCTGTACAATTACACAAAAGTGTAAGTATTCTGGAAATTTTTAATGTGAACTGAATGCAGGTGTTACATTGCAAATTAACTGCTTTAAAAAATAAAAGAACTAACAAGACAAAAACATGATCATTAACTCTGAGGATGGGACACTGATATGAGAAAAGGAAGAAATGGAACGAATACATTGGAGAACTATTCCACAATGAATGAGGTCAGTTGCCAATGCACAGAAATATTGAAGGACCAGAAATATTAAAATCTGAAGTGAAATCAGCACTGATTAAATTGAACAGAAACAAAGCAACAAGACTAGACTAAATTGTAATATATATGCTGGCAGACCCTGACGATTCCAGCATTGACAAGTTAGAGACATAATAAATAAAATACGCATAAAGATATGCTGGAAGATCTAAATAGATCCATTTTCATAGGACTGCCAAAGAAGCCAGGTGTAAAAGAATGTGAACTCCATTGGACAATCAGCCTAATAAGCCATATGACAAAAACTTGTCTTTTGAATTCTGATGAATAGGACATGCAGCAGAATCAGACAGGAAATAGGGCAAGAACAGTGTAGGTTCATTAAAAACACTGGATCAAGGAATGTGATATTTATGCTCAGAATGATATCAGAAAGAGCAATACAATTGCAGAATGATGTATAACTGGTTTTATAGATTATGAAAAAGCATTTGACAAAATACATCACAATAAACACTTAGAACTACTAGGTAACTGTGACATATTTGGAAAGGATATTAGAATAATCTAGAATCAATACTTGGCAGCAAACCACCTGCATATGGATAGAAAATGAATCCAGTAAATATACAAAAATAGAAAGTGGTGTGAGACAAGGGTGTGTCTTCTCACTGGATTTATTCAACCTATACAGTGCAGTGATTCTGAGAGAATTATAAGTCCTACCAGGATTCATTACTAACAGCTACAATCTAAACAACATAAGATATACAGATGACACAGTGTTAATAGCAGACAAAGAAAGGAAACTATAAGAACTCATACAGAAAGTAGTGAAGGAAAGTAAGAAGAAAGGACTAAAGATCAATTACATGAAGATAGAATGCATGACTGTTAGGAAAATGAACATCCCAACATGCAAATTACAAATCGGAGGTACCAAAATCAAACAAGTACAACAATTTAAATATCTAGAAAGTGTTTTAAAAGGGTATGGAAAGTGTAATACTGAAATCCAAAGATGCAATGGTATAGTGAAAGACACCTTTCAAAAGCTAAGCAAAGTATTAAAAAACAGAAAATTTCATTAGAAACAAAGAAAAGAGTACTGAACTTTTAATATCAATCCTCCTGTATGACAGTGAATTCTGGACAATCTCCTCAGAAATGAAGAGACTTGAAACAACAAAAATGTGATTCCACAGAAGGATGTTGAGAATACCATAGACCAAACATGTGAGAAACAGCAAAGTTTTAGCAAAAATGGAAACTTATACTTAACATCAAGAAGAATTTCTAGGACACATAATGAGGAAAGAGGGCTTGGAAAACTTGATGCTCAGAGATTCCATAAGATTCAATTTTTTCATAATTTAACTTCAACTGGTATCATTTTTTTTAGTCAGCAGAAACACAAACATTCCCCCTGCCACCGTCACCCAAAAAAGCAACTGATAAAGATGTTGTGGACACTCATTTGTTAATTCACTTGAGCAACATGTGTACACATTCAGAATAAGGCACAAGATCTGAGGTGAAATGGTAACAATAAATGTATACAGTGTGTGTAAGGTATTTGAGGATATGTGATTGTGCACCTGCAATTATGTGATAATAAATTAATGTGCTTTTATCTTTTCAGGTCATCAATGACCAACTATCTGCTAATACATGAGATGAAACAAATGTTTTAATTGTTGTTTGTAAGATATGGTTGTTTTTCTTAATGTCTCCAATGTGTCTTTAAATAGCTTATGCATCCTGTACATTCAAACAATTGAAATACAAAAAAACATTGAAAGAATACAAAAGCGGATGAACTTGTTTGTGAATGAATTAAAGTTTGTAAAAAGAAGAAAAGATTAAAGTGAAATAAAAATCTTTCCTAGCACTGGAATTGTAATTGTCTATAATGCATGGTATAGAGAGTGAATACATACGTAGCAGAAGTAGGAGAAAGTAAAATGTCTTATCTGTGTTTCTTGGGGGGTCAGCATGCCAGTAGAAATTGAATAGCACAGAATAGTATTTCTTTGATTGTCAGTAAAGCAATGGACCAACCATTCCAATTTGAGTTGCTGACTTTAACTTTTTATCCTCTCTTGGTGACTCAAGATTAAGGGCCCTGATAAATAAATTTGAGTAATTTGATTGATTCTTTACTTGTCATTCTAACCACATATAGTGTTTACACATGTGTCTGCATGTCTGGAAGAATTCTTGTAAAATTTGGGTGCATGTGTTAATCCTCTCCTTGGCATCATGTGTCAATCTATGTTTAGCAATGATTAAAACATCTGGTGAAATTTTGGAGGTACAACAAAAATTTGTTTCTGTAAGTCTGAAAATGATTCAGTATTGTCAACCTAAAAGTTGCTGTCTTTTTCTGATCATGAAATGACTTCAATTAACTAAGCCACATTACATAGACATATAGGCAATATTTGATTCACTGTCTTAGTTGATTTATTGAAGATCAAGAACAAAGTCTCAGCTGATGAAAATACTGATAATTCAAGTGATAAATATTAACTGTTTAAACCACAACCATGCTTCAATATCCACAAAGTGATTTCATTTCACTTCTATTTATCCAATTTATTTTTTAAAATAACTTAAAAAAATCACTAACTCCCAGATCAATATTGTGGTAATAAAATAAGTACATCCCATCTCCCCTCTTGCTTGTAACCATCCACTATAATAAAATAAACGTTTTCAGTGCTAAAGCTCTATTAGTTAAATAATGATTCATAAGCTTCCACTTTGAGTTGTTGAGATATTACAAACATTTTTATATTTTTGTTTTATCTATCTGTTGAAATCAAATATATATATATATATATACTATTTTCTTTGATTTCCTTGTATGTGCCAAAAGATTATGTAACTATACACTGCACCTAGAATCAAAGTTGTACACTCTGGTCCTTTGCCTAGGATCAGTGTGCATACTCCCTGGAATTTATGCTGGGATCAGTGTATAGTATCTGCTCTTAACCTCTCTACTATGTTTATCTCTTTGGGCAGTTCATGGAAAAGTTTGAAGGATGTCTAATCCTGGAGATTACAACCATGAAGCAGTACCTCCTTTGTTGCACTAAAGAGAAAAGATTTGGTGGATTATGATGCCATTGTAACAATGGTCACGGAGACTAGTTAGTTTTTGTTCTTAACCTATACGTATATGTATGAGCACCACACATTAAAAAAAAAACCTTGACACTGTGGAGGTAGGGGTTAGTAAGTACAGGATCAGAGTGTAGTATCTGTGCCTTTCATATATAGTCAAGGCATCATTCTCCAGAACTGCTGCTTAGGATAAGTTTTTCAGTATTGTTGCACTATGTGAAATGTATTACACACACACACTCACTCTCTCTCTCTACATATATATATATATATATATATATATATATATATATATATATATATATATATATTTCCTCTTTCTCTTTCTCTCTCTCTCCCTATATATATATATATAAGGGAGAGGTTATAGTTGTTCCAACAAGAGAAAAGTGTATATTTTAAAGAGAAGTGAGAAACTATAAACATTTTTGGTTATAATGTGCATTTATTAATATATATATTATACTTTTCCATATTTTTCCTACACATTTTTCCTTTCTTGCATCCTCCATCCAGCAAAGAGTGGTTATTTCCACATATTATTAACAGAATTAATTTTTCTTATATTTTCCAATGTTTAACCATTTTGTGTGCTGTAGTAACTCAAAATTTTTTCTTGGACTTAAGGGGTAACAATTAGGATTGGTCAAGAAAGGGGGAAGGAAGGAGGTCTTCATTCTTATCTTTTTATCACCCCTATATCTTCTTAGACCTATCTCTATTTTTGTGTGTGCATGTGTATTTTTACTAGTATGAGTATCCATATTCCTTCTTCATACATATATACTATTTTATTATAAGGAATTAGTGAGAATATATATATATATATATATATATATATAAAGACACATATATATACACACATTTTCTATGTTGTATAGTGTTTGTGAATGTGTTTATGTATAGTCTACTGTATTTATTTTTGCCAGTATGTGTATCTATATTTGTTTTTGTTCTTCATAGATACTTGTGTGTGTGGTCAAACCAGTGTTTTTGGCCATTATATGTGTATGTTGTGTGCTTATGTGTGTGGGGTTATCTGTTCAGTGCTGGTTTAAATTTGTTTATGAAGTTTTCTTGTTATATTTGTAGGTAAGAATAAATGTGTGTTTGATATATTGGCATAATTTTAAATTTACCTTGATTACATTTGTAGATGTGTTATGATACAAAGAGTTTTCTGTTGTCTGGTAATTTAATGTTGCATTTGTCAAGGGAAACTCTGTTCTTTAGTGCTTGGCTGATACCTATCTAGGACTTGTTGCATTTTGTGAACTTGAGTGTCTAAATCACATTTTTGGAGTTGTAGTTTAAATTTTTATTTATTGTGAATGCCATTTTAAGGTTTTCAAAAGTGTAGTTTCCTTCTATAATGGTATCACAAACCCTACATCTTTTTTGTTGCATTTTGTGATCCCTTTATTGTTTGTTGGATAAATTTGGATGAGGTTAATAGTTAAAAAAATCCACATTATAACCAAAAACGTTTGCAGTTTCTCTCCTCTCTTTAATATATATATATATATATATATATATATATATATATATATATACTGTAACTTAAAAAAACAAAAAAAAAACAAGAGGAAAACTTTTATTTATATTGTCTTTACAGATATATTTTGCACTGTAACTTAAATATAAACAAAGAAAGATACAATAGAATGAACATATACACACTCAAACACATACACATACCGATACAAATGAAGAAAGAAACAAAGAGAAAAGGAAAAGATGTAAATGTCAAGCAAAAAAAATCACAAGAAGTTAAAAAGCAAAAATGAGTGAAATAATAAAAATAGAACCGTGCACAAGGAAAATGGGAGAAGGACAAAAAAGGAAAAATAAAGAAAGAATCAATGCAAAGTAAAAAACAAACAAACAATGTAAACTTCTCACCAGATCTGGTTTCAGTGATAAACAGTAGGAAAGAAGGCTAATATTTCATTGCATTTTATTGGGATAGTATTAACTAGAAAGAAAAGTAACTTATCACAAAAATAGCTCAAATAAATTGAAGTTTAGAACCTAATTTTTTCTACTCTTATGTCATTTGGGAATTTTATAGAAAAAGTATTTTCCTTATTAGCAATTTCAAATTAGTTCAGCCCAACACAGATATTTTTGTTTTAAGCTCTTATGTAATCCTTAAGTGGATTGGGATTAAAAAATTCACAAAAATACAGTGAATTAATAATAATACTAATATTTACTAGTTTGGCACCAAAAGTCACCCTCCTAACTGCTTCTTCCCAAAAGTAATATTCCTGTATATTGGTTCTCAACATTAGTCAAACTAATCACTGACTCATAGAAATAGTGGACCTAAATACTGATTCCAGAAAAAGTCCTTTTTAACACTGGCTTCAAAATAGTGACATTAATATTAGCTCCCAAAAATGGTATGCCAAAACACAGATTCTCAAAAACTTTCCCCTGAACACTGGCTCGCACAAATAGACCACTATAACACAGCACCAAATAAATAGTGTGCCTAAAAAATTGCTCCCCATATAGTGCATCTAAATGCTGGCTTCCCAAAATAGTCCTCCTTAATGCTGACTCCTAAAAAAGACTTCTTCCAAATATCCACTCACAATATTAGCTAATCTAATCACTGATTTCTAAAAATGGCCTATCTGAGTATTTGCCCCACATCAAAAAAAAGTGTATAAAAACACTAATTCCCAAAAATAATGAATGTAAACACTAGCGGTCAAAAATAGTTAATATCAATAATAGCTCCCAAAAATAATCTACCTAAACACTGATTCTCAAAAATAGTTCTCTTTAACACCAGCTCCCAAAAATAGCTCTAGCAATCATTTGTTACCAAAATATTCCTCCTGAAAGCTAGCATCCAATTATCCAACCTAATCTCTTGTTCCAAAATATCACTGCTGAATAGTCACTCTCTAAAAATAGTGAACCTAAACACTGACTTTCAAAAACAGTTCACCAAACCACTGACCCACTAAATTAGACATACACTTGGTCACATAAAATAGTGCACCTAATCAACGGCTTACAAAATTAATAAACTTAAATATTTGCTCCCAAAAATAGACCTCTATAACATTGACTCCCCAAAATACTCCTACTGTATATTGCTCCCAATATTAGCTAGCCTAATCACTGACTCCCAAAAACAGTCCTTCTGAATACTTGTGAATGTAAATACTGTAAACACTAACATCTAAAACTAGTCCACTTAAACACTGGTTCAGCAAAATAGATCACCTGAACAGCAACTCCCCAAAATAATCCACTTGAATACTGGCTCCCAAAAATAGGTCTCCTGAATGCTAATTGCCAAAAATATTTTTACTGAATACTAGCTCCCAATATTATACAACATTATCACTACTTCCCCAAAATAGCCCCTCTTGAATAACAGGTCACAGTTAATAGTACACTAATACACTAGCTCCCAAAAATAGTCTTCCTTAACAGTAACTTCTAAAAAATGTGTAATTAAACACTGGCTTCCAAAAGAATCCTCCTGAACACTGACTCTCCAAAAATAAAAAATGGCTCCCAAATATAGTACACCTAAACTGTCTATCCAAAATATAGCCTTCCTTAATAGTGGATCCCAATATTAGCCAACCTAATCAATAGTCTTCCTCAACACTAATTCAAAAAGCCAGTATTAAGATGCACTAACTGAATACTGGTACCCTCAAAATAGTGTACCTAAACATTGGGTCTCATAAATAGCCTTCCCAAATATTTCCTCTCCAAAATGACTCTCTTGAACATTGTCTTCCAAAAATAGTCCTCCTGAACATTGGCTTTCACATTATATGTGTGTGTGTGCTTAGACAGCAATCCTTCTTTCATGCACATTTCATTGAATACAACAGACAAGTTACTTTTATTTAGTTTTTTATACAATTTCTCATGTGATCTAATAATTTTTTTCTTTTCAAATGATAACTTATATAAAAACTGTCTGGATGTTCTTTAATCCTTGAAAATGGCTAAATATATAGCTGAAAGTACTCAGATAAAAAGACAATTTGGACAGTTTTTATATAATTTATCTGAAAAGAAAAAAATTATTAGATCGCATGAGAAGTTTTATAAAAAACTAAATAAAAGCACCTTGTCTGTTGTATTCAATGAAATGAGCATATATATCTATATATATATATATATATATATATATATATATATATATATATATATCGAAGGTCTTTTATATATCAAAGGTCTTTTATTTATTTATTTATATATATATATATATATATATAGAAGGTCTTTTATATATCAAAGACCTTCAATACAGTTCATGATGGAAAAAGATAGTAACAACACACTCCCATTCCTGAATGTTCTAATATCTTGAACAGAGCATGAGTTCAAGACATCCGTATACTGTAAACCAACATTCACCGGACAGTACCTCAATTTCAACTCCCACCATCCATACAGTGTATACAAAGGGATTGTCCACTACTTACAACACTGAGTAAAAGTCATAAGTGGCAACCCAGAGACATTAGATAAAAAATTGGTCAGTATAAGTAGTACCCTACAACATAACAACTACCCTGGGTACATGGCAGCAGCCCCAATAAACTGGGATAGGCTGGTACAAGATGAGGACAACAACATTCAGAAAACAGTCTGCCTGCCTGATGTGAAGGGGTTATCAGAGAAAATACAAAGGATCTGCAGTCCATATAACATCAGGACAACCTTCAAAAGCTGAACGGCACTTTGCAGATATCTCTCTTGAGTAAGACCCCCCCCCCCCCGCCTCATAGAAGAGAACATGACTAAAGACTGTGTGTATGCCATCCCATGCAGCTGCAGAAAGAAATATAAAGAGGAGACAGGCTGCCCCTTTATGGTAAGGCTTCAAGAATACCAGAAAGCTGTAACACGAGGAGAAGTGAAAAATCAGGCGTGGCTGACGACATATGGAGAGAAAAGGGAGATCACCACCCTTTGTGGGATCAGGTTGAAATATCATTGGAAAATTCGTAAGCTTAAGGAATCAGCACATATGCTAGGCCACAAAAATCTCCTGAGCTGACCAAGCATAGAAATGGATACAATATGGGAACCAGTAATAAGGAGTGCCAGAGAAAAGCAATAATAACAATAAAAATTGCCATATGAGCACTGGTAAAAAAATGATGGTGAAGACATTAGGTTTATAATACCCAGAAATTCATACACAGATGTTCTCAAGGACACATGGCACAGTGGATAAAGGCATTAGTTAGATCCAGTTACAGGACCCAAAGAGTGTGAGTTCAAAGAGTGTGAAGAACTTGGAGAGGGGAATTAACAGGGGATAACTGATAACTGACATCCATTAGACATGGTACATGGAACTAGAACAGTCTACCCCAGCGAATGAAATAAAGGGTTCAGTTCGAATCTTCCAACCACCTGAAGAAGGCAGGAGTGTACAACGGCCGAAACATTGTGATAAATATGGCAACAAAGATGAGGACAATAGTCTGAATAATGTAAATAGTGTACATAATATCTTATCTCAGAAATATAGACAATTACAAATTGGTATTTTATTGAAAAAAATACAGACTAAAACCAGTTCCAAAGCAGCTTAAAGGTGCACTTTTCAAACTTTCATTCAAGCAAAATGCGTGGTGATTTCCTCAAAGTCTAATTCTTGCGACAAGTCACACTCAATTGCAAGTGTTGCCACATGAGACATGCTCTTTAAAAAGTCTTGTAAGACACACTAGATCTAGTTTGTTTGTTCCAGCATCTCCTTTTCCCACCTTTTTAGTCTTTTCTTTGTCTATTTTGTTTAGTTTAAACAAGTCTTATTCATATTTTTTAGATTTCTCATTCAGTAATCATTTCTATTAGAAGAAAAATTAAATGCTTCCATTAAAATATTCCATTAAGCCAACATGCGAAATTTCAGGAAAAATGTCCAAATAATTTTTAAATTGTTCTTCTGTAAGATAATATATATATATATATATATATATATATATATATATATATATATACACAAAAATAAACAAATGAAACTTATAGTTTATTACAAAAATGAATAAACCTCCAATATAATAAGAAACTTTTCTTGGTTTTTATTCAAATACACAGTAACTACAACCTAGACAAACAATTATAAGAAATACATCATATAAAAATTTTTCAGTACATGAAAACCAACTGGGACAGCTTAAATGGCAAAGCTCCTCTTTCAGCCTTCTTCAAAAATACTGCCTCTAAAAATGCAGCCCTCACCTCTGAATATATCCTTTCTGGAATGGAGAGTTTTATACCCCCCAAAAACATTCCACCAAAAACCAAAAAGCCAGCCCTGATTCACTCCTGAATGTGCTGCAGCCATAGCTCACAATAACCACTACTACAATATTTATCACAGGGAATGTTATAGTAATACACTTGCTGCATTCATAACTGTCTGTAAACCATTGCAAGAGAGCTCTAGAAAATGCAAAATGAAGATGCACAAGCATTCCAGGCCAGTGTCAAAAGCAAATAACTTGAATCTTGGGAGTTCTGGATAATCTCCAACCAAATTCTCAGTGCTTACTATCATTAAATGGCCCTGAAATTATCTCATACTCATCAGATTAATCTTCGCGATAATCTTTGTTTCTAACTTCACAT
Source organism: Acanthosepion lycidas (assembly GCA_963932145.1). Taxonomy (NCBI): domain Eukaryota; kingdom Metazoa; phylum Mollusca; class Cephalopoda; order Sepiida; family Sepiidae; genus Acanthosepion; species Acanthosepion lycidas. The sequence continues at coordinate 79,682,626 of OZ010583.1, read as the reverse complement.
TAGAGGACAAAGACCATCCCCTTCCCAACTTCCCAACTTCCCCACTTCACAGAGCACAAATTTAGTAATATTTTACCACAGCTCAAGAAGTCTCTAGACTTATCAAAAGCTTTGATTCTAAGAAAGCTACCAGTCCAGATAAAATCCCAGTAGTTCTCCTTAAGAACATTAGGCCTGAGTTATTCCCCATCTTAGCAAAACTATTTAACCAGTGCTTGAAGAAGAAATTCTTCTCAAGTCTGTGGAAGGTGTCAAGTATATGCTGTTTTCAAGAATGCGGGTGTGCACTCATCCCTGTCTCATTATCGACTCATCAGCTTCCTCAGTGTCATTAGCAAACTTTTTGAAGCTCTAATCAACAAAGAGATTACTAATCACCTCAATAGGGACAACCACATGAACAACAAGTAATATAGATTATGATCAGCTCAGTTCTAACTGTCATTACTCAGGGAATCACTGAGGCACTAGTCAGCAAATACTTCTCAAAGACAATTGCATTAGATACTTCAAAGGCCTTTGAAAAGATGTGAGATAGGAAGTTGCTGCACAAACTCTCCAGCTATGAAATCACTAGAAGAGTTTTATCAATTATCAACAGGTAGGTGCCTGAAGGTAGTCTTTGACAGACAGTCCTCCAAACTCAAAGTGATCAACACAGATGTCTCCCAATGCTTGCTTCTTGATTCAACTCTCTTTCTAAATTACATTAATGATCCACCTAAAAATATACTCCAATCTTTCGTGAATATCTATGCTGATGATACAATGTTATATGGGTGTACATCCAAACATTAAATGACCAGAGTCTAGTATCTAATTACAATTATAAATTAATGTTGTTGTTGTTTCTGTATCCAGCACTGTTACAAAGAGTTATTAATCTTTTTTAAAACGTGTTCATTCGTTATATATTTCAGAAAGTTAGTAGAAATATTTGTTTAATATTGCTTAATTATTTATAAAAAATATTTAGAAAAGATTAAGTTGATTTTATTTATTAAAATTTTTGTAATGGCTCTTTTATATTGGCAAAAATATTCACACTTGTAGTTAAAAAGACAAAAGTTAAAAGGACAGGTTTTTTTGTATAGAAAGATAATAAAATTATGATATATATATATATATATATATATATATATATATATATATATATATATATATATACCATGAATATAGTCTTAAGACTGCTTGAGGCATAAAACTCACAATCACCATGCAATGTTGATTCCTATCCCTATCAATAAACACTCACCAATACTGAGCACACTTTCCTCATAAATATACCAAATTTTAAGCAATATATTTTTCTGGGATTAGCCCACTTGTCTGACAAAAACCTTATACTAATGATGGATGACTACATGATATTGTCAATGTATCCCAACATAAACAAAGACAATTTTATACGAAATGGAGTAAATCCAACTGATTTTTTAATTTTATTAGTTTAGACATTATTTTTAAATGGATTTAATCCATTTCTCATAAAATTATCTTTGTTTACATTAAGGTCCAAACAGAGCAGATATATATATATTTCGAGAACTGGGAAAGTATGTTTAAAAGCACTACTCAGGCTTTCTTTCATCAGGAGGTCCTATGAGTTGGTCTTGGGCATATCAAATCTAATGAAGATTTCCCCCAGGGGACACAGTTTCAAACACAGCCAGAGGATGCATACTTTTTGAACAAGATTTCTTGAATATTCAGTCTGGTAGATGTAAATAAATAAATATACAGTTTAATAAATAAATAAAAACAGAGCATCTACTCAGATATGAATATTATCCATTTAAAAATAATATTTTAACAAATAAAATTTAAAAATCTGTGAAATTTAATCCATTTTCTATAATATATATATATGTGTGTGTGTGTGTGTTTTCTGCATTCATAGGAAATATAGACAGTATGGATATATGAATCAATACTGCAAGGCATCTGTCAGTCTCACACTTCACTGCAATCTTCAGACCAAGATCATAGTGATGCATAAAAATTACACTAACCATGCAATGTTGATTCCTATGTTCACACTGAGTTGCTCTTTGGTCTCTCTTTCTTTTTTTTTCTCTTCATATATATATATATATATAATATATAATAACAGAGATAAAATTTATACTACTAATAAATATAGATTTTGTTCCCCACCAGTAACATAACTATACTCAGTGCAAGGTGCAGACTGAAAACATTAAATAATTTAGATATTGATATTTATAATGCACTCATAATATATATATATATATATATATATATATATATATATATATATACATATACACATATGAAGAAACATAGTTTTAAGGTGTCCTATAGTTAGGGGATAAAGTGTTCCATATCAGAGATAGAGCATAGGTAAATATATATATATATATATATATATATATATATATATATATTTAAAATTTCAATGTCTATAAACAAGTTCAATTAAAGCAATAGGTTTAAAACTTAATCCAATCATAAGCTAAAATAAACCTCATCAGCAAAAAAACAAATTGTAGTTCAATATGATGTATTCATATACAAACAAACCTTTTATAAAAAAATCTTTATGTATACAAATACACATTTAACAGCATAACAAAGTGCCAAAAATTTCTGTCGTTGAAATAGACCAGATGATATGCATTGAACAGATGTCATCATTCATTTGAAAAAAGGCACCACAACCCTACTTTGACTTAACCTCTTTTCTAAAGTAACTAATATGTTGATACAATAGTTGTCAGTGAAAATGAATATACTACCACCCCTTATTAAAATGATTAGTTTTCTCCATCTCCATAGAAATTAATATTACAAATGTATATGCTATAAAGCTCCGTAAATTTCAAAATTAGTTATTCCAAAATTCGCTTGAGAATGAAACAGAACTAGCTGCTTTAATTTAATTTAATTTCTCTAAATGAAATTGAAGATTTTAGGTTCTGTTTGTGAAACATTAGAACTCTTATGTAGCAATGGAATCATATTTTTTAAAAAAATAATTATAATAAAGGCTCTACTGTTGTATTGAGCACTGTTTTTTAAAAATAAAAACAAAAATACTAAAGAACTTTGGATTATTAATCTAATGGTTCTTTCATATTTTTCTATACACACACACACACACATATATATATATATATATATATATATCATACAATAGGAATTAAGATTACATTACAAGATTTTCACCTTATAAATTGAAATAAAACTTACAAGGATTTTTCAAATCAGTCAATGGATGATAAATTATTGAAATTAAAATGGCTAGACAGGGAAGGAAAGAAAGAAGGGGAAAAAATGGAAAAAGAGAGCAAATAAAAACAAAGGAGTAGTGTAAGTTTGGATATGAGGGTTTGTTGGGAGGAGAAAAAGTGAGAAGAAATGACCTATTTATTTTATACACAGTAGTAATCAGAAGGTAGTTCACACTTAAAGAAATCCTTCTTAAATCTATTAAAAAAAATAAAGCTATATTAAATAAAAAGATAAAACCTCTATGTGAGAATCATTTCTAATATTGAATATTTAATATTGTATTAATAGGATTCACCTGGAGAAAAAACAAATGAATTATTACCTATATATATATATATATATATATATATATATATATATATATATATATATAACTTCAAACTTTATTTTTAGTGGATGCTTGTATTTGTGTAGATGCTTCTGTTTCTTTTTATTTAATAGTGTTTATTTTGTCTATCAGCCTGCATACTCAAGAAAACTTAATAAAGAAAATGTGCCCTCTTTTATTATGCTTTGCCATGTGTGCAGGCCGGTAGAAAACTGTTTAAAAAATAACAAAAAATGACTGTCTATTCAAATATGGGTATCTGCTAAAAAATAACATTTGGACTAACAAAAATATGTTGCATTAAAAAATAAAATCCATTAATTCTTTATAAATATATATATATATATATATATATATATATATATATAGTGAGAGTAAGAGAAAAAGAGACATAATGCATAATAATAATTAGAAACTGTATCTTCTGTTTTATAAAAGGATAGAAAATCTTATGTTTTGTATATGTTAAAGACCTTAAATTCTATAGCAATCTTGAACTGGTCAAAGTCATATGCACTGGGAAAACTTAGCATTGAAAGCAAATTAATTTTTCAATGCTATCAACAGTTCTTCCTATACTATCAGGGAAAAACATTTAAAATGGGAATTGGGTGTGTGTGCAGTTTTCCCTGGAGTAATAACTACAGATAAATAGGATTTGAGCATGGACAGAAGTAAGAACAGAGTAGACTTTTGAAGAAAGAAAGAAAGAAAGAAAGAAAGAAATGGAAAACCCTTTTAATTAAAAGGAAGTGAAAAGAGGAAAAAGAAACATAAACAAATAAAATAAAATAAAAAAAGAGAGCAAAAACTATAATATAAAGTAAAAAAGAAAAAAAGAGAAACTGAAATATAGTAAATTGAAAGAGAAATAGTCAAAAAGAAAGAAAGATGCCATAAAATATACACATACATACATACACACCTACAAAAGAAAAAAGTATAAAGAAAAAAATGGAAGAAAAGAAATCATAAAATAAAGATGGAAGAAACACACACAAAAATAAAAAAGAAAAAAATGAGTGAATTAATGAAAATGAAAGCCTGTACAAGGAAAATGAAAGAATGAAAGATAAAGAAAAATATATGTAAATAAAGAAACAAAAGGCAAAAAGATAAGTAATAGGAGGAAAAAAATAACTTGAGGAAAAATATCTGGGAAAAAAAGAAAGAAAGAAAACACCTGTGGAGAAAGAGAAAGAGAAACAAGTAAAGTAAGAAAAAAACAAACAAGCTTGTAAAGAATAAAAAATAAATAAATATTTACAAAAGAATAATCTAAAGATATTTATTGTAAACGAAAAAAAGAGAATGAGCACAAGTGTAGAAAAAGTGAAAAAAGAATGTAAAAAATGAAGAAATAAGTTCACAAAGTAGGAAATAACTAAATATACACAATGAAAGAAAAATTCTAAAAATAAAAGGTAAAAATTAGTAATGAAAAAGTGTGTTTTATGGAAGAGGTTGAATCAATTTCTGCTTTCTCTAAGCCATCTGGCCTCTGAAAATTTGTGAAAATTATTTTCTTATCTTCAGTATGCAAGAGTGATAACTTGAGTCCATGTGACAGATAGCAAGGTCCCTGAAGTCACTTTTGGGAGCATGCTAACTCTTTCTCTGCCCACTGATACTTCAGGAGTTGTAATGTAATCCAGGCAGCTGGTGGTGCCAGCTAGGACAGGGAAGGTTTAAGGTAGACATAGATGGCACATCTCAATTCTAAAGCATTCTAGAATGTCAAAGAGAGTAGTAAAAATAAGAAATTACAAAAAGACAGATGTTTTCTTGGAATATATTCTCAGACTGAACATGCCTGGAGAATTTTTATGTCATTTTTTTCCCTTTTGTTTCATATTCTTTGAAAAAAATTGCAGTGTATCATATTGTTAATTTAAGATTTTTAGGGAATAAAGATTTTTTATCTTCAGTGTTGTATTCATTACTTATTATAATACCTTTGATCAAATAATTTTTCTCATTCATGCATGAAGCTTCATGGAATAAAAGAAATGCCTTTAGAAATGCTGTCTGATATTTAAATTTTAATCTTGTTTGATCCATTGCAACATTTGCTGATAGTATAGCTGAAAATATGCACGCTGTTCACAATAACCTTTACAGCAACATAGCTGAATAACAATATTGTATGAAATCAAATTACCAAATCTCTTCACTTATTTTACAAGAGTATTTCTACTGCTACATTTGAAGCTTTAATGATCTGATCAAAATTGAAATGAAAAAGAAATTAATAAATTTCATGCTGGGTGGTTCAAAGGCAATAAACAGAAAATAAGCAGTAATTTATTTTGTATCATTCAATCAAATGAAAACATTATTATCCAGTAATGTTTAGTAATTGCCAAGGAAACAGGTACATATGAATAAATATATAATAGAAACTGGCTGCCAGTCCCAGACTAAAATGTTTTGGCTTATTGCATACAGATACTGTGAAGTCCTCAGTAATATTTCTTGGTCAGTAGGCTACAGGTATTGAGACACTCCCAATAATATTTCTTGGTCAAAAGGCTACAAGTGCTGGGTTCCAGGTACTGACAGATCTTCAGTAATATTTCTTGATCAATGGGCTATAGGTCCTGTAAGACACCAGTAATATTCTTGACTTATGAGCTAGACATACTGTGAGGCCCCTAGTAATATTTCTTAGCCCATGTGCTACAGGTACTATGAGGTTCCCAGTAATATTTTCAAAAGTTAAAGATAATTAAGAAAAATTAAAAGCTTACACATTTGATTTGTGCAAACTTTTTGGAAACAAAATTCTCCAAAACATAAGTAAATTGCAAGTTTTTCTGGAGAATATCATTTTCAATTATCATAAGGCAATGTCTGTTGAGTCATTTAAATGTCAGTGCCAATCCATGAATATTCTCTTTCTACTAGCATTAACGTTAAACACAGTTCAATCCATACTGCTTTTTCTATGATAGGGAATGAAGAAGTTAATCCATTGTTTATTACAAAGGTGATACTTTTTGGCATAGTAACATTACTATAATAAATATGGTAATGATAATATTAGTTGTTTCCTCAGAAGGAAACATTCAGCATTCATTGCCAATGCTATTTTCAGTTGAAATTTATAAAACATTTCTATTAAAATAGTTTTTCAGGAAAATAGTTTTCTCAAGTCCAGTAGCTGTTATTGCTCTTTCCAGTATTGATGGGGGGATCCCTATCTAACCTTTTGTTTGAACATAAACATCTTTTGTGAAACATAAACATCTTGATTATATTATTTTCTCTTCAATTTACATGTGCTATCCATTTTAGTTGTTGCTGCTATTGAAAGTCCTCCAGTGATGTGGTTTCTGTTATTTGGTACTGTTCTTTATTTGTGATTATGTAACACCAGTCAAAAAAAAAAAAAAAAAAAAAAAGAAAAGAAGCAGTATATTAATAAAATACTTTCTTTTAATAGATAATTTAGAGGAGTTATATTTTGATTTAGCATTCACAAATGAAATAAATTTTCATTTAATTTTTGGAAGCCCTCCTGGCAGTAAATGCCCTTCAACTGCATCTCTTAAAACCCATTCATCCTGGCTACTGACATTACTTGCTTGTATTCTGCTAGAAGTGCTTTTATTGGTTCAAACTAATGTACCATTAGAATTGGATCCAAAACTCAACAGAAGGTCATATGCTACAGAGTACAATGATCAGGAGAAGACAATCTCAAGAAGAGATGCAAGCATTGGACATGTTGTGTTTGAAAGTGGATACACATGCTCTCTCAGAAAAGGTTTAATAACATTTCAGAAGAGATGAAAAACTGATGGAATTCTGAAAGGAATCTATGTATATCAAACAACTTCTATTCAACCAAATGCTTATGATAACTTTCTTTGAAATGAAGGTACATTTTTCATTGATGTTCTAGCTTCTCTTCTGCATCCATCCATATACAAAACTTGGATAACTAACAATTTTTTGTATATTTTTTCTGTTTCTTATTTAGTTGACATGTGAAAACATAATAAAGTTTTTTTTTTTTTAAATTACAACACTATGGTACCTAGACTTTATAAATTTAAGCACAGTACTAGGTTGGCAGTTAGGTCTCATCATTTTAAAGTTATAGGCTAACATTTTCTTCTCCCATATTTCTTGCTTGTGGAACTCTCTTCCTACTTCTTGCTTTCCAGTCAACCTTGATCTTCAAAAATTTAAATACAACCAGGTGATGTATTCTGGTACAATTGCATGTTTTTTAGTCTACCAGCTGGTGTGTTTACTTACATTTATATCTTGCTTAGCCTATAAACATTTCAGCTGACCCTCATATATACAGGTCCATAAACATGTATCATCACGACTCTCCAAAACTTCCTATCCTTTGTTGCTCAGAAGTTTTTATCTCACCTTTTTTTATGTTTCCAACACCTTTTCCACCATCCATTCACACAAGCTTATCATGTAGGTGGTTCTCTCTGTGAGGGTTAAGTTTTCCAAGCCCTCCTTCCTCATTATGTGCTCATGGAATTTAAGTGATCTCTTCCTGATTCAGAGCATTTTGTTGCCATTTTTTTTAAACTTCCTCATTGCTAACTTGCATCATCCATGAAATTCTCAGTATCTTCCATAGAACTACATTTCTGCTGCCTCCATTTTTTTTTTTTTCATTTGAGGGAAGATTGTCTAGCATTCCCTGCCATATATGAGGACAGATATTACATAGTAATCCGCCACTCTTTTCTTTGTTTCTAACAAAATCTTTTTGTTTCTCAGCACTTTGCTTAGCTTTTGGAATACCTTTTCACTATTCCAATGCATGTTCAGATTTTGGTGCTGCATTTTCCATTCTCTGTTAAAACACCTTGAATTTAAACTGACACTAGGAGAATATGTGTTTAATAAATCACGAGTTTAATGTCTCATCTCAGTAATAAGCAGGTACATGATTTTTTTTAAAGTGTTTGTATCCATATTAACAAAAGAAGTTTTTACGTAAGAAAAGATAGCTGTTGTTGAACAAGACAATGCTGAAAATTTCTCAGCCAGGCCAAAAAATCTATTGTTTGGTTATTTGGTCAAATTTTGGAAAGTCAAGGACTTTTCAGCATCCTCTCATAAAACAAGCCATAATATCTAACAGAGCAGATGACATGATGTAAAACTGGAGTTTCTTATTATTTTTCAGCATTCATCCTGACCCTTCAAATGTTATCAGCTTATAATTCATGCTGTGGTTCAGCTAATAAGAGAAGTAAAATTTTCTTTCTTTGGTAACAAGTTTCAAACAAAATCTATTACAGACACAAGTTGTAAGTTCTAGAAATGTGCCAAAGGACTAAAAATTGAAAAATGGATCCTTACTTCCAACATTCCAAACAGATAAAAATAAGAACCAGTCTTCTCCCTAGAAAAACAAAAATGAAATATGTTATCTTCATTAATATAAAATCTAGAATGGAAGGGACAATCAAGTTCTAGCCTTTTTATTGTTTTATAAGCACAGAATGGAAGTGATTTGAAGTTTGATCTACGTTTAGAAATAAAATTATTGTCAATATTATCCATCCATAGCTTTTTTATTATTGTATGAACTTAGAATTGAAGTGATTTGAAATGATTCATTATTTCTATGAAGTCATAACTTTATATGTTAATTCAGTTATAGCCTCAACATTGTTATATAAATCTAGAATGGAAATAATTATTAAGTTTCACTTATATTAAGGAACATAAACATTTTTAATATTTCAAGTCATAACATTCAAATTCAATGAAACATCAACAAATCTACTTTGATATTCTGATAAAACTCTTGCCAGATCTTTTGTTATTTTTATAGTTATAACTTACCATCTTTCTTGGAAATGTCTTTATAAAATTATGAAACTATTATTGCTTCTTATTAAATGTATTTAGTATTATATTTTATATTTGTTAATTACATATTTTATTCCAACATGGTTTGCAGCCTAAAAACTGTCATTATAATTTTCTATATCATAATAATTGACTGAGAAAAAAAGAGTGCAGACCTTTTTATTATAATTATATGGTTAAGATAACCGAAGTTAAGCAATAATAATTTTAGCTAGTTCAAGTTTGCAAACTAAGAATTTTAAAAGCTGAATCCAATAATTTTTCTGCATGATATAAATTTTAGAATAAGCTTACTCAACCTTGTAAAGGTGACTGCAATGTTAACCTTTCTGCTAGTGTACCGATACTTTAACACTTAAATCTATGTTTTTTTCTTTGTATTACATGCTTGAGGCATATGATAATGAACCTAACCTACCTTGCAATATGTTTGCAAATTCTAAATTCTCTTCTATAATGCCAATGTTCTGACAAGTGAACTTAATTCACTGGCAAATCTTTTTCTTTTCTTCTGCTATATGAGCTTTTTGAAGATGAAACTAACCCTCTTTGGAATTATAATCTCTTTATTATTATATGAATGCTTTAAGACCATATCCCAAACTGAAGATTTTCTTTCTTTCCTTTGCTTATATCAATTTCAAGATAACAAATTTTCTCAGTTTGATACATTGGATGATTTACTTGTTATCTCCTTCTTTACAACTACTTGAGCCAAACCTTTAAGTATCACCTTTGATCGAGTAATTCCTATAGGCTCAGTATTTTAAACATTTTTATTGTTTTGTCTGTAAGTCCACCCAAGTGAAGTGTAATGTGCTGTTCTTGCATGTTGCCAAAGCAACAGGAATCAGTCCCCAGCAGCAGCAGCAGCAGCAGCAGCAGTTGCAGGTGAGTGGGGGGGATTTTCACTGAGTGCATACCACTGATGAGTGATTTGTCAGCACTTAAAGATGCGAGTCTTTTATTGACGCCATACACTGATAAGTGCAATGCAGTTGTCGAGATTTTTTGCATTACATTGGCTGCAGTTTTGGTTAACATTTCTAAGAATTGAATCTCCAGAAAATGGAGAAGAAATTTTGAATGGCATTATCTGACATGAGTGTAGGAATTTTTTCCTTTGGGAAAAAAAAGAAAAAAGATAGAACAAGAAAAAGAAGGAATAGAAGAATTGATAATTGGAAGAAAAAATTGAAGAATGCAAAGAATAAAGGAAAAGTTAAAGAAATGTAAATGATGGAGAATGAATAAAAAACATTATTTAAAAATTAAAGAAAAATAGAAGAAATACAATAAGAAAAAATAGAATAAATAATAGGAAGGAGAAGAAGAAGAACAACAATAAAAAAGAAAGAAACATAATAAAAAGAAAATAGAAAGAAGAAAAATTAATGAAACAAATAGAAAACAAATGGAAGAAGAAACAGAAAAAGTAATAGGAAGTCAATAATGTAAGAAGAAATAAAAGAATTAGAAAAAGCAATTTGAGAAATGAAAAATAAAAAAGATAGAAACAATGAAGAGAACAAAAGAATTGTAGCTGAAGAAATAAATGAAGAAAAAGAAAAGAAAAGTGAAAAGAAGAAATGATAAATGTAAACAAAAGAAGATGAAACAAAAGAATAGCATATAGAAAATGAGAGATGAAAAAGAATTAAATGGCAAAATGAATGTAAGACTGAAATGTATGAAAATGAAAGAGGGCGATGGTAAGAATGAAAAGAGAGAGAAAATGAATTAAAAATATAAGAGATAGAAATGAAAAAAATGAAGGTAAAAATGAATGAAACATGTAGATTTTATTTATAGAAAGAGAGGAGTAGAAGAAATTCAAAATTAAGAAGGGGTTAAAAAAAGAAGAAAATTAAAAATGGCTAAAAAAGAGAACAGGTAAATGAAAATAGACATAAAAAATTGAAATAAAAAAGCTAGAATGAAAGAATATAAAGAAAATAAAAAAGTAAAATTCAATGAAAAAATGAAAAAAATAAGAATAAAAAAGAAAAATGAATAAAAAAGAATAAAATAGAAAAGAATGAAGTGAATTAAAAAGAAAGAAGTTAAGAATAAATTGAAAGGTGAGAATGTTATAAAAAAGGATGAAGTAAATGAGAATTAAATAAAGAAGAAAAGGAAGAACAGAAAAAAGGCAAAATAAATGAATGAAGAAGACTATTATAGAAATGAATAAAATCAAAATAAATAAAAATGAAATGATGTACAGAAGGAGTTTAAACAAGACCAAGGAAAATAAACAAATGAAGATGAATGTAATAGGAATGAATTAGATGAGAATGAATCAGAATGAAAGAAAAAAGGAAAGGTAGATAAAGAAAACAGAGTGAAAAATAAATGGAAGAGATAATTATAGGAATGAATAACAGTAAAGTAAATCAAAATGAAACAGAGGAAAAAGGTTAAATAAAACAGAAGTGAAAATAAATATATAATACAGAAAATTTTATAGAAATGAATAAGAAGTACAAAGAACAATGAAAGAAAACAAATGAAATAGAATGATATGAGAATGAATAAGATCAAAATGAATCAGAATTAAATGAAGAAGGAATAGAAAGAAAAATGAAGGAAAAATAAATAAATGAAAGAGAATATGAGAATGAATAAGATCAAAATGAATCAGAATTAAATGAAGAAGGAATAGAAAGAAAAATGAAGGAAAAATAAATAAATGAAAGAGAATATGAGAATGAATAAGATCAAAATGAATCAGAATTAAATGAAGAAGGAATAGAAAGAAAAATGAAGGAAAAATAAGTGAATAAAGGAGAATGATATGAAAAGGAATAAGATCAAAAATGCAATGAAGAGGTAGAGAATGAAATTTAACAAGAAGGGAGCAAAAAGAAATGCATGAAGACTTATTTGAATAGAGATGATCAAAATGAAACAGAGTTGAATGAAGAAAAAAAGAAATTTAAAGAAGTCAGAGGGAAAAATGAAGGAAAGCAAATGCTCTCAGTATGAAAATGATTCAAATGGTTCAGTATAAAATGAAACAAAAATACAAAAGTGTGAATGAAAAATAAATGAATGAGATAAAATGTTATTGAAATGAATAATTGAGAATGAATAAATAAATGTGAATGAAAGAAGGAAGACTGAATTAAATAAAAGGAAATAAGAATTTTCAAAACTGAATGAAATAACAATAAATGATGATAAACAATATAAATTTTTTTTGTGAAAAAATCAAAATCAAAACAATAAACTGATGAAAATATTAATGAGAATTACTCAGAATAAAATGTATGAAGCAAAAAGAAAGATGAGAAATAAATAAAAAACCTTTTTAAAATAGGAAAAGCAGAAACAAATAATTCATTGTATAATGTTGAATTAACTGCAGGAAATAATAAAAAGGAAAAAGCAAGTACACAATGTGGCTGTAAAATCATTTTTAGCTACATCTCATCTTTTACTCTAAAGTTGATAGGTCATCTGCAATTCCCTCATGACCCAATACATTTAGCAAATTAAAAAAGAAAAAAATTACAATTGTATTAAAAGTCACAATGATGACATTACAAGAATCATTTTGAAACTCAAAATGACTACTTCTTAACTTGAAGAATTACACAGAAAAATAAATGAAACAAAAAACAAAGCATTTTCAAAGGTTAGCATCATCAAGTAACAATACCTCCAAGGGATAAAACTACTAGGAAGCATGCCAGCAGTATCTACAATCATCTGCTTTGGCTCCAGTGGAAATGTACTGTCAAGAAGACAGATCTTCAGTACTAGATAATTAACTAACTCTTAAAAAATGCCAACTGAGAAAATTCAAGAAGTATTAAGAGAACATTTCTCAGCTTATCAACTATTGTCTGTCCCAAGTTAAAGTGAGGATTGAACTCACTACTCAATAGAAATGGTCCACCATACTAGCTTGATTATTATTTATCTTATATATTTATAAGTTTACCATTTATCCTTGCTTTGAATATTGCTAACATATCAGGTCTGGTGCTCCTGCTATATATTTAGAGATTCTTGACAAAATATAAGGGAGAATCTGCAATGTTATTGGTTTTGACCTGGCATCTCAGATTCAGTTACTTTCCTGCCACCATAATGTAGCTTCCCTGTGCCTTTTCTATAAATACTTTCATGGCAATTGTTCTGATGAACTTTGCTCTATGATGCCTAAAATTTATGAATTTAAACACATTACATGATTGGCAACAAGTTCTCATCATCTTACGGTTGAAATGGCTAGATGTAACTGTAAATTCTATGCTATCAGCTTTTTTTTACACTTCTCACTTGTGGAACTCTTTTCCAGCTTCTTCTTTCCCAGTCACCTTTGATCTTCAAAAATTTAAATCCAATTGTCAACTGTTATCATCTGTCTTCTTAATTCCCGTAGTTTTATTGTTCTCTATCCTTAATACTTAATGTGTCTTAGTAACTTTATTGCCTTGTTTGAGGTGAAATGATTAAAAAAAGAAAAAAAATTACCCCCATGCCAAGATGCACTCTAGATTGATACATGATTGGTTGATTTTATGACATGTTGGGTTATTTAATACTGAATTTAATATTGAATTTATTGAACCTCTTTTCCATGGTAGCTCTAAGCAATGATTGATTCTTTTCCCATCCCTTTGTCTCCAATCTGTCATCCATTTACACAGACTCATTAGGTAAATTACTCACTGTTTCTCTTTGCGCTTCCTACCTACATGTCCTGTGAGTATTAAATTTTTCAAGCACTCTTTCCTTATTATGCATCACAGAAATTTCAACTATCTCTTTCTAATTTTAAGCATACCCTATTTTCTTGTGTATGACTTGAGTATAATACAATCCATGTTTCTGAAGCTAAAAACAGGAATAAATCACATCTTTCAGTATAATACAACCTTGTAGTACAGCCATCCTGATGCAAGTTTTTTTTAAAGTTGTACCATATAATCCACTAAAATCTCAATGTCATATATATATATATATATATATATATATATATATATATATATATTTCGCTAAAATATTTAATTTTTCATGATATTAAAGAATAGAAATGTTTGCCATTGTGTGTTTCTTCTCCTCATTTCTGTTTCAAAACTTATTTTTGAATTCTCAGGGAAAGGGGCTAACTAGACATACCCAGTTTGATATGATTTTATTATATTTCTAGATATTAATAAACTATGAAAATAAGTAAAAAAATTGTTGTTCATTCAGAATGAAGAGAGAAAACTTTATAAAAAACAAGAAAATGAAAATATAAACAAACTTTATCTTGTGAGCAAAAACAAGGGCATTTACAATTTTGCTGCTTCAAATAAGAGGCTATTTAAACTGAGTAAAAATTTCTGAAAACATGTACTTCGGTATAATAGAACTCGTCTTTTTTGCCTTTAATTTTCACTCAAAACTTCTCCCATCATGCACAAGAAAATACAATAAGTGTCATCCATTCTCATTTTCTTTAAAACTTCCTTGTTGCTCACATGTTCAGGCCATGGTATTATCAGTATCGCTCTTCAGAACCCCATCTCTATCACTTCAAATATCTTCTTCATCTCCAGTTTGCATCCCTTTCCTGTAAATTCCTTTGAGAAACTCTTTTTCATTGATGTTACTGAGAAAAAAGCTCATGATTGAGCATACAATCTTCATTTAAATATCTTATCAGTGCAGACAGTAGCAGTAAAATTGATGCTGCATTTATTATTGACCATAACAGATGCTGATCAGTCTAGACCACTCCTTCATATGTGAATTTTTATACAGTGGTCACTATGACATTGTGAACACCCAGCCGATCTGTTCGATGTTTGATCCCCACAGCTGACCATTGAATGGATCACTTCAATCCTATCCTTGCCTAGTCCCATGTTGTGTTTGATTTAGATCATAAGGCTGGTGAGGATCAATTGTCACCAGGAATTGTATTGGTCTAGTCCAGACAAAATGAAGCCACAAATCACAGGATAAATTGTAATAAAGAAAATGTTTTATATAACGTTTCTTGTACAGAGCTGGTAGTACAATATCAGTTCTTCAGGTAGGAATATATGTTTTTCATGAAAGAATATATTTGTCATGCAAAGTTATTTGACCCTTCTCTCTTTGAATATTTCCTGACACTTTGTTCGTTGTGACTAAGTCTAGACAAGGCTTCTGGAACACAGCTCAAAGTTGGAGGTCTTTTTCATTGGCAGGAAGTCATGTGTGTTTGGTAAAGCGGTCATCCCTTGCCCAGTGTCTGGTGACTTTTCTCTTTGATCATCTTGATTCTCTGTTTATATGAATATCTGTCCAAAACCGGCATGGGGCTTGATGGGGGGTGAGATTTCAACCATTCCCTTAATCTCCACAGAGAGTTCTTTGTTTAACTCTAGGAAATTAACTGCATGCCCAGTTTTGAAGAGGCTCTCCTCCAAGCAGTAGTGGTAGGAGAATATCAATCTTATTCTAACTCCTTCCTTCTCGTATTTGTACCTCATACCAATATTGTCCAAAGGGTGTAGGCAATTCCTCCACCTCCCCTGAGATTCCACTTAGGCCCTTCACTTCTATGGTCACCTGACCAATCCAATCTCTAGACTGCATGGGCAAGCAGGTGTGACTTAGCTCCAATTATTAATTTTAATTAATGTCCAAAACTTTCCTTAATGGAATTCCTCAATCCCTTCTGCTTTCTCAATTGGGCATTTATCAGCTGCTCCCCTGACAGCCTCTTCTTGTGGTACTTGGATAGAAGATGTCTAAGTGGAACATCCTTCTTACCAATGCAATATTTAAGAAGGGTGATTCAACACTGTGGACATAGCAAAATGAGTTTTGCCTGCAATGGTCTGAGCCCTATGGCACTAAAGAATGGAGCTCATTTGAACATTAGCCATGGAAGATATGGATGATACACAATGGAGAGTGATTATTAAAATATTATTGACATCAATGGGCATTGGCTCCAAGGAAGATGTCATTGTTTCCAATCTCTCTGTATGGTTATTTTATGAATAGATTATTATCGTTACAAGATTTATTTTATGAATAGATTATTATAGTTATTATTAGTAATGATGTGTAGGTAATGTAGCCAAATTATGGTAAATAAAGTCTTACTGGAGTTTCCTAGAGTTCTTCTGGAATCTGAAATGATCTTGACATGAGATATGCACATGCATAAACAAGAAAACTGATATAGATTAAATTCCATGTGTGTTTATTCAGGATTCCATGCTACAAGTGTATTGTGAATCAGAAATCCAGTCCTCAGGGATATCATCTGAGAGTGAGCTCAAGGGGGATAATTATGTAAACAAATATGTATAACAGGTAGCAAAATGGTTATCCAGACAGAAAGTGAAATAGGTGAGCAAAGTTCAAATTCTGTCCTTGTCTGTTGAGTTCACTTTGCACTAAAACCCTTGAAAAAAGACATGAATTCATTTTTCTCCCCCGTCAGGCTATAGACATCAGGATAGTTTTTGGCTCTCTTGCCTTAAGCAGCAGTTCATCTAGGAAAAAGACTAGTATGAATTCCAAACCAGAAGGCAAATGGAAACCATTTTACTACCTTTCCCAAGAAACCATGGCAATTCACATGTGACAAAGAAAGGAAATCTGTGAAGAACCATTATTCCCTATGCCTTGAAAAGACATGGTATTAAAAATTAGAAATATATCAGAAAAACAGAGTATATATAGAATTCAATACAATGTGTGGTTTTAAACCATCTATTTGGAGTCTTGAAACATCTTCTCTGTAGATAAGATAGAATTATTGTATTTATGAAGGCATCCACATTGACCAATATCAAAAACTTAAATATAAGACTAGATGCATAAAGTAGGAATAGGAACAGATTTTTTGTGTTGAATATTATTTTGCAGAGAGTTGAAATGAAAGCAGATAGCACCTGTATAAAAAAGGAAGAAAAAAGATGAATATTGCTGAATGTATAAAACAATCTGTAATATTCAACAGAGCAGGTGACTTGGTTATAAAACTGAAGTTTCTTATTGTGTTGCATTCCCTTAAAGTGTTGTCATTTTATAATTCATTACTTTGTTCAGTTCATACAAAAAGCAAGAAAGTCTCTCAGTGACAAGATTTAAAAAAAAAAATTAATTACATACACAAACTGGAACTTCTAGAAAGGTTCAACGGAACAAATATAGAAAAAAAGGATTCTGACCAAAAAACTATATAGAAAGAAATGAGGAAAAGTCTTCTATTTGAAAACCAAACTATGAAATATTTTGTAATCATTATTCTATAAGCCTATATCAGAAGTGTCTTGATGTCTGACTGATATTGAGAAATAAGAATATTGTCAATATTTCAATCTTCTCTAAGATTAGAATGAGGACAAGAAGTCTGATTGATTAAGGGACAAAATCATTGATAATATCTTCACCAAATCTTAGCATCTTCTACAAGACTAGGATGATGACAAGAAGTCTGACTGATTAAGGAACAAAATTATTGTTAATATTTTCATTAAGTCATAGCCTTTTTTTATTCTATAAGCCCAGAATAGAAGTGATTTGAAGTCTGATTGACAGACATATTACAATATTATTCATCCAGTTATAGAATTTTTATGAGCCTACAACTGAAGTGTTTTGAAATCATTATTAAAATTTCTATGAAGGCATAGTCTTTAAGTTTCATATCTTAATCTAGCTATAGTATCTCCATTGTTATATAAGCCTAGAATGTAAATGACAATCAAGTCATAGCACTCAAATTCAATGAAACATCAGCAAAGCTACTTTGGCATTCTGATAAAACTCTTACCACTTGTTATTTTTATAATATAATCACAACTTACTATCTTTCTTGGAAATGTCTTTCTAAAATTATCAAACTATTCCTGCTTCTTCTTAAATGTATTTAATATTATATTTTTATGTATCATGTGTTTCTTTCATATTTTTTCAATATGATTTGCAGTATAACATTTAAGTGTCATTATGCTTTTCTATATTATAATATTGGCTGGGAAGAGTGCAGATTTTAACTAATGTCAGAGTTAAGCAATATGCCACTAAAAATAATGTTTATAGCAATAAGAAATAATGCTGGATTAAAAAAAATCCATTTAAAAATTACTACTGCTTGTATTTTGGGTACAAAAATGAAACTAGTGGATATACAGGGCAACTGAAAAGTAACTCTCCATTTTAAATTACTTATAATTTATTTAATAACTATAATTTTTACAAGAAATGGATATGAGAGGAAAGTGTTTAGCATGAGGTTTTACTTAAAATTTGATATGGGCACCAGATTTCACTATCAGCTTCTCAAGCAGCCCAGGAATCATGTCATATGATTTCACCAGGAACTCTTGTATTCACCCTTCAAGTTTTTCCAAAGTCTTGGTTTGGTATAGTAGACTTGCTCCTTTAATCAACCCAAAGAAAATAGTCACTGGGTGTTAAGTCAAGACTTTTGGCTGGCCACTCATACATAAAATAGGGAATTACTTTTCAATCACCCTGTAGATTCATAGAAATCCCAATGAAAGATGTGCATTCCTTAAATAAGCAATTCAAAAGAAATTGTAAATAGGTCATTTTGAAAACAATTTAATTACAACATCAATTGTCATCTTTTATCTCATTGCATCCCATTATTTTATTGTCCTCTCTTCCTTTCACTCTAAGTAACCCCTTGCAACTTAGTGGTTTTATCACATTGCTTGGGGTGAAATGTTTTAAAAAAAAAATAAAAGAACATGACCAACCAGTTTAGCCTCTTTTTTATAATATGGCTTATGTAGATGTGGCTTTGTTGTATTTAGTGCCAAATTTGATACTAGATGTGTAAACGACATTCATAGAAAAACATGACCAGTTTTTGGAGATTTCTGACTGTCCCAAATTGATATTTTCAGAAGCATCTCAATTTGAATCACAGTCTCAATTTTGCCAAAATATTTTTAGATTTTTTGTGTCACTGTTGAAAGAGCACACATAACAAGAGGAGCAATTTCTACTTTTCTAAGTTCACATAAGCATACCCTCTTATGTTTCAAATATTGATACCTTTTCTTTCTACTTTATGTCACCTGGTATGGCTATATCAATGATATAACTCAGTTTGTCTTCCTTCTGGTCATTAATGGCATCTGGCCTTCTTTTTTCAATTCCATTATCACATTGCACAGTGAGGTCCCAAATCAACTTTATGCTCTCATTTTCTGCTATTGCCAGTGATTTATGTTCATACCACTTTTCTGCTCGCTCCAGTTTGTATTTATCATGTAGCATCCAGTGTACAATACATGTTAACTTGACATGTCTCTATTTGTATCCTTGTTACCCATTATTATTATTATTATTATTATTATTATTATTTTGGGTACTGACATATTCAAACCAGATTTCTGATAATTGTTTTTAAGGATTGAATGACAATATGTTTTCAAATCTTCAGCACCTTATAGAGTCAGCACTACCATGCTCTGGACAATCTCCATTTCCTAAAATCTTGCCTCTAATGATTTTCAAATATTGTTTCAAGTGTTTTAATTATAATGGGCCTGGTCATAACATTGTAGGCTACAGTTTCTCTACTTTTGGAGCAATGATCTGGTATTTTTCTTTTCTTTCTTTCCTCTATGGTCTGCTTTGACATAATTTGGTTTGACATATTTGTTCCAACTTCTTTTTATCAACTTATTTCTTTTTCTTTCATATGTATACCTAAGTAGTGAAAAAACAATGGAGAAAGAGCACTAGCTAGCTATAGAAATTATTTAATTAATTCAATAAAAATTTAAATAAATGCAAATAATCAACCAAAGATGATTTAAATATAAGAGAATCTATAATCTAGAATAACCAAGAAATTAATAAATATCTTTTAAAAGAAAATATCATAAGAGACGTGTAGCAATATACATCTATTTCGTTTGGTAACAGTGATTTTGCAACTGGCATTTTTAAGAAGTTGAATATCCTGATTCCAAATCTACCTTCAGAATTGTTCTAGCATGTCAAGATTTTGTGATATGTACATGCACATGATTGGGGAAATTTGTTTTATATTAATTACACTGGGTAACAAAGAAAAATTTTTTGTCTGCTATTCAAACAAATTTGCTGATAATGAATCTATGCTCAGAACTTTCCTATTTGATATATATACATAGCATATTTATGCTCAAGTTAAATATTATATTAATAGTATATTAGTATCCACATGAGCTGGAAGCATGAGATTCATTCATGTATAGAATTTACTTATATTTTATAAAGTTGAAAACTATGTTGATTTGATAATCAAAATGTTCACAACATATCAAAAAATGAGATGCTGTGTCTCTTAAAATATATTTTTTGCATTCTCATCTCAAATTTTTCCACTGTGTCCAGGTTCATTAGCAATGAGGTTCTACCAGAATGTATTTGATATGGGCTCAAAGTATCAAGTAATAAATACAATATGGGAGCCTTTAATAGATGAAAAAGCATAATAATAGCAAAACTTTTGCAACAGGAATAAATAAAAAGAAGCCATGATGAGCGCAATCAAGCATGACAAGCAGCAACAGCAATATCAGCAGCAGGCAGAGTATATTTAAGGCTCCAAGTTCTAGATTCAGGATTGTCTCATGGACAATAGCCTAGTGGATGAAAAGCATTGGTTTATGAAATTGGGGACATAGTAATTGTGAATTCAATCCATGGTCCAGGTAGCACAGACTCAGACTCAGTGGAAACAGGGTGAGCAATAACTAAGCAGTGTTAAATAAAAATAAAATAGGATATCCTTTAACATGGACAACAGAAAAGAAACAATCTACCCCCCCCCCTAGATTTAATAAAGAGTTCAGTTCAAAATTTCCCTTAAATTTACAAAGATCAACCAGCACCTGATGAAGACCAGCAGGCACAACAGCTGAAACACACAATATTACAGGAATCTTAGAAGTGATTTTAAAGTTTACTCAGAACTTTACTGTTGTATGCGTATACTCTTTAAAAATCTTTTTCAAGAATATAGTAAATGTTTTTATTTTAGTGAAAATCAAAGCTGAATATTAAATACCTATTTGATATTGTCTAATTTTCTTGTTTAATCTAGAGAAAAAAGCTGCAGAGAAAAGGCAATGAATCATTGAATCTTGTAGAAATACTACATTAGGCACAAGCATGTGGTCAGGAATGGTTTACAAAGATTAAAAAAGATGTTGAGCTTCAGAACAATGAATTTAGAATCTAGTAACTTGAGAGAAACTTAAAGGAAAATGCAATCCAAGCAGCATGTGAACTTTAATGATGGAAAGATAAAATATAACTAAAAAGTAGCTTAAGGTCACAGAAAGTCAAGGAAAATACTTTGATGACCGAATAATGATGTTATGAATATGTATAAATAAATGATTTTATAAATAAAAATTCTCCAAATAATATGTTAGTATGTCTAAAAATTTCACCAAACAAATATAAAGTAATTAATATATTCATAATTCAAGCAGTTGTTATTTCCATCCCAATTTTATTTAAAGAATTATTGTTATAAATTTATTCATTATATTTGATTGTCTGTCTTTCACTCAATTGACTAATGATTTCCTTTTGGATTTAGTAAAGTTTTGTGAACCTAAATTGTCATCTTGTTATCTGTTGTACTTTTAATGGAACTTTACTAATGAGATAAAGTGAGGATTTCATTCTGGGTAAGAGAGAAAATCAATGGACAAGGAAAGATAGGAGGAGGAGGAAGAGGAGGAGAACAGTGCTTTGAAGTAGTAAAAAGAAATATCAAAAAGAGTGAAAATCAGAGAGGCATAGGTGATGAAAGACAGAGTGAAAAAGCAAGAGACATGTGAAAAGAAGAGAGAAAAGAAGAGGAGGTGGGGAAATGAAACTGTTGTTGTTGTTGTTGATGATGATGATGATGATGATGAAGAAAAATTAATAATAATTATCATAAAATGAAAGAAGAAAAAAAGGAAGAGGGAAAGGAAAAAGAACAGATGGAACATGAAAAATAAATGGAATAATAAGAAAAAGAAAAGAAAAAAGAATAAAATGAAACAAGAAAGTGAAAAATTTATGAGAAGGGAAAAGAGAATAAAAGAAAATTAAAAAAGAGAAATGTAGGAATAATAATAATAATAATAATAATAATAATAATAATAATAATAATAATAATAATGAAGGAAGAGAAAGAAAGAAATTACATGAAAGCAAGAGACAAAGAAGAAATGAAAGAAGAAAGGAATGATGAAATGTGTAACTGAAAGATGAACAAAGAAAATAGAAAACCTAAGAAAGCAAATTGAAGGACAAAGAGAGACTGACGTGACCAGGCAAAGAAAACAGTTCCATTTTATTCCCTGCTGCCAAATAATGCTTGTCATAATTGTGTGTGCATGTAGGCCAACTGCATTGGATCCACTTCTAATGAAGCAGACACTGCCTGTTCACTAAACTGCAATCATGATTGTAGTTAGCTTTTGTGTTATGCGTTTCATTCTGATTCTTAAACTGTCGCTCACACTGCACATCATATCTCTAGCGAACCAATAGAATTACGCTTGTTAATGCAAAGAATTATTACTTCTTTGTCCTGCATTAAGATTGCTAAGTGATTAGAGCAAAGAGTCAGAAATAGTGAGGTTTATAGTTTGAAATTTAAATAAATAAATATCAGCAGGAGGTGCATATACACAGTGATATGCCAACACTCTTTTAGATTTTTCAGTAATATATTTAAATTTAAATACATTTCCTAGAATAAAAAAATGGTACAATAACTTTTTCAAAGTTACTTTTCATAATTTGCATAGGATGCATATCCTTTACAAATTACAAATAGTAACTTTGAAAAAGTCATTGTACCACTGTGTCATTTATATATATCTATGTCATCTACAAAAGAAGTGGTGAAAAGTACTTGACCTGACTAAGAATCACAGTTCAATACCCACTTTTATATATATATATATATATATATATATATATATATAGAGAGAGAGAGAGAGAGACAGACAGACAGAGAATAGAATGCACTATTTTTTCTTTATGTGCTAAGTCACCTCAGGATATAGGTGATCATGACTCTCCAGAACTTTCTGTCCTTTGAAGCTCTTAATAAATTTTGTTTTTTCATTATTTCTCCTAAACCCTGTTTTGTGGGGGGAACAAATATTCATACACATACAAATTTTTAATTTATTGCATTTCCAACTAATGAATAAACATACTTTTTATATAATTAACTGTACACAGATGTATAATAACTAAATATACATAGATAACAGAAAAATTTGATTTAATAGAAATAAATCCCATTTATCCATTTTAATGGGTGAAAAAAGTATTCGTACAATGCATATTTCAGATTTTAAAACTTTTAAATGGCTTTAATACTCTCGATTATTTGAGTGGAATATTCTAGAATGTTCCAATAATATTATCAGTAGTTATTTTTAGCCCAAAAAATACAAACAGAACATTCTGTAATTGATATTCATACAAGAAGTTTATCATCATTGCAAGGGGTAAAAAATTGACAAATTTTCAAAAAGAACTGATTGTTAAGCTCTGGAAAGAAGGCAAAAGTTACAGAAAAATCTCAGACTGACTGAATATTCCATTTACTACCATTAGTTCATTCACTGCAAGGTATAAAAAACTCAAAACTGTTGAAAACCAAAAAAGAACAGGTGCTCCACACAAGATTTATTAAAGGAAATTAATACATCAAATTAAACAAAATCCAATGGTTACTCGTCAAGAGATGCTGGATGATTTGCTTTCATCAGGAATCTGCATCACTAAACAGCAGACAATAAACAATGAAAATCATAGGAAAAATCTAAAGTCATGCTCCCCTTGGAAAACTCCACTGCTATTGAAAACACACAGAGATGTCAGGTTGAAATTTGTTTGTGATCATAAGTATAAGGAAAAATCATATTGGGAAAGGGTATTATGGACAGACAAAACTAAAATAATTCTAGAAATCATGTATGGAGGAAAGATGGTGATACCTTCAAACAAAAGAATACAGTTCCAACAGTGAAATTTGGCGGTGGCAGCATGATGGTTTGGAGATGTTTTTCTGCAAAAGGTATTCACAACATATCAGTAATAGAAGGTAGAATGAATGCAGCAGCATATCAAAATATTTTGGAAGCAAATTTAATGATTTAGGTTGAAAATCTTAAACTTCCTCCTGATTGGATCTTCCAACAAGATAATGATCCTAAGCACACTGCAAAATCTACAAAGAAATGGCTTGCTGAAAATAGAGTAAATATCCTGAAATGGCCAAGTCAGTTCCCAGATTTAAGCCCAATCGAGAATCTGTAGCATTATTTTAAAATTCAAATCCAATTGAGAGCTCTAACAAACATCCCAGATCTGAAAGCCATATGCAAAGGAGAATGGAACAAAATACCAACTAAATTTTGCAAATCATTAATTGAGATCTATAAGAAGAGGTTGGCTGCTGTAGAAGTGAATAACAGTTATTCTGCAAAGTATTAAATGAAGATCATGTATTCTTTTTGTTATTGTATGAATACCTTTTTCAGTCATTAAAATGAAATAAATGGGATTTATTTCTATTAAATCAAATTTTTCTGTTTTCTATGCATATTTAGTTATTATGCATCTGTGTATGGTTAATTATATGAAAAGTATGCTTATTCATAAGTTGGAAATACAATAAATTAAAAATTTGTGTGTATACGAATATTTGTTTCCCCCCACTATATATATATATATATATATATATATATATATATAACAGAAATGTACCTGCGCAGGATTCTGCAACAGGGATTGATTAGCTGTCCTAACATATGGATGTACTGTACTCATAAATAGTCAGTCAACCAATATATATATATATATATATATATATATATATATATATATATATATATATATATATATAAATGAATGAACATTATTTATGTGTTCAAATGCCCCTTAAGGAACTGTGTTCCTGATTAAACTGAACTCATAAATAATTACATCAGCCACACTACTGCATGCCTATCCAGATGCCTTACATTACACCTATCTGACCACAGCTCCATTAGAATCCATTTAAACACACACACATACATAGGTAAATTGTCGCCATTTTATATTTTAATTTCACATATGCACATTATTTGTTTTTGATTTTGTCAACTGAACAATATGGTAGGAGCAGTTGGGCACTGTCTGTGAGAAAAAGAGCACAATGACACAATTCACTTCACCAGAAATTTTGAAACAGCATGCAATAGTGCTTGGCATTCACACCATAACATTTCAGAGTGGCTGGGTGTCAATCTAAGGACAGCGCAGAGGACTCAGAAAGAGTTGGATGAGTTTAATGGTGATTATGAAGGTACAGCAGCTTGGAAAACTCATTCTGATAAGAAAAGATCTTCCAAATTTATTGGTAAGGTCATTAGACTCAACACAGAGGTCTACAACAAGTGCCTTGAGGAAGTAATGTTGTCCTGGGTCTTGAGGGTGGCTGCTGGAAGACCATATGTCTGATAACAGGATACTGCACCATGCCACACAAGCAGGAGAATCCACTCAAGCTGTTAGTCAATTTCTGCGACCACATTACCCCTTACATCTGGCCACCTAACTCACCAGACTGCAACCCCCTTGATTATTATGTGTAAGGAACAGTTGAGTGAGTGACCAACAAAACTCCTTTAACACCAAAGGTGAATTTAAGGCAAGGATTATGGCAGCATTCACCAACTTAAACAAGGAGAATGTCCAGAAGTGTTGCAGGAGATTCCAAAGTTCTCTAGAGGCTGTGGTTGAATAGTTTATTGAATAAATATGAGCTTTACTATTTTAAGATATTTTTGCGTAATTTTGGTAAATATATCTGTTAAAATGAGATGTCAGTGTTATTTTCATTTTATGTAATTTAGACAACATTTTATCCAATGCACCATATATATATATATATATATATATATATATATATATATATATATATAATGGCTAGCTGCTCATTTCTGAGTCCACCCATCTGCTAGGATACCTAACCAATATTTGTTGCAGAATACTGCTCAGGCATGATTATGTTTCTTTAACACCCACAGATCTAACTTCTGGTTTATACTGTAACTATGCTGAACATAGCTTAATTACAGTTTCTTGGAGAGAGTACATAATTTGGTATGATCAGCAGTTGAACAAAGCTAGTACATTGAAACCCTCAGTCAAAATTAATTTGTGCTTACGCAACTTGTAATGCTTTCCAAATAATCTCCCCTCCCCAGTTTTTCTCACAAGACTTGGGTCAACCTGTGGTACATTTTTTAGATACTACCCAACAGTGATGAACACTGAGATCATCTGCTCATTTTGGTATTATCATCTGTCCTCTGTAGCGCTCCTGAAAATTAAAATCTCAAATATTTTATTTTTGTTTTTTTTACCCACAGGGAATGATTTTTTATATCTATCTATCGTGTACCTGTGTTTTATAGTTTACATAATGGCATCTGATAAAGTATACCACAAAGGTATGTTGGAACTGCTCAGTAATCTTGATATATTTGGAAAATATATTAGAATAATCAAGAACCTATACTGGTAGCAAACTTCCAGCATATAACCAGGAAATGTGTTTAGCAGATATACAAAAATAGAAAGGGGTGTAAGACAAGGATGTATCTTCTCACTAGATTTATTCAATCTATACAGCAAGGTGATTCTGAGAAAACTAGAAGTACTACCAGGATTCATTATTGTTTATTAATAGCTACAAGAGACAGGAAGTTATGGAGAGCTATTATCACCTATGTCCTGAGGTGACATGGTACATAAAGAAGAATCTATCTATATATCTATCTATCTATATATATATATATATATATATATAGAAAAAGTTGCAAATTAAAAAAATTATGTTTTATTTTATGAAAGTATTTATTTATTTATATATATATTTGATATTTCAAATTGTCCTCAATCTTTCATCAGAAATAACTGTTTGTTACAAATAAATTAAAATTACTGATGAAAGATTGAGGACAATTTGAAATATCAAATATATATATAAATAAATAAATACTTTCATAAAATAAAACATAATTTTTTTAATTTGCAACTTTTCTATATATACATATTAAGAAAGTATACGTGGATTCTCATTATGCTATATATATATATATATATATATATATATATATATATATATGTGTGTGTGTGTGTGTGTTTTGTTTATTCATGTATAAAGTTAATACACATATAAATATATACATACATAAATGCATAAATATAAGCTGTATGGACACAGGTATCAACAGTTTGTTTCAAGCCTAAAGGTATTTGTCAGGCCTACATATATATATGGGAAAGCAATATATAATTTTTATGTATCAAGAACAATTTTAGGGAAAACTATGACAAAGTGGGAAAAGGTTTTGTGTGACATGTTTCATCCTTTAGGACTTCATCAGACTAAATATACCTTCCCACTTTGTCATCATTTTCTGTATATATATATATATATATATATATATATATATATATATATATATATATATATATATGTAAGATTAATACAAATATAAAATTTGTCACTTAGCTAATTGTTGTTATATTCATCATCTCACCTCTAGAGTTTCATAGACAAACATTTTAAACATTTTTGTAATTGTTTGGTCTAATCATCAGGAAGTGCACATGTGCATGTGTGTCTGTATAGATGAACCCTGTTCTCAAAATCAGTATTTCAGTTCTTTGATGTATAATCATTGAAATATTTATTTTGGCAAGTGGGTTGAGTTGAGAATTTATTGATTCAGTACTGCCTCATGAAGAGACACAGACCCATACACATATACACACACCCCTACACACACACACACACACACACACACACACACATACATATATAAGCGGGTTTCGATCCTGGCTTGAAGTATTTGGTTGTCTAGTTGCACTGATGAGCTGTGATACAGTGAAATAGGCCTGTATGTAAATGATATTATAACACCCTCAAAAATCATTCAGTTGAGCACTGTTTAGAGATGGGTGAATTCTGTAAACAGTAGCTGTTAGTGCTAACACATCACTCTTCATTAATGAATAGAGCACTCTGGCTGTCTGGTGTTTGTTTACATTTGTAAAAACAATACGCTAGAATTCATCTTTCTCTCTGCCAATGGCTTGCGGGTAGAAACTCCAGTACCAAATTGGTTGGGTTTCTTCCTGGCTTGAAGCATTCAGTTGTCTAGTCACACTGATGAGCTGTGATACAGCAAAACAGGCCTGTATTCAAATGACAATATATATATATATATATATATATGAATCTGAAATATTTTTTGCATTTTTCATCCTTTCTTATTATTTCATTGGTGTATATATATATATATATATATATATATATATATATATATATATATATATATATATGGGGGTGTCAAATTTCAGATATAACTAAAATATTTCTGTAAAAGGTCAATATGAATAAAGACAAAAGAAAAACTTATCTTAGCTGACATGTTTGTCCTCTGATGGATTTTATCAAGGCAAATATAAGGATTTCATTTTGCAACATGTATTTATAAACAAAAATAAAAATGCTAGTTTTTCAAAAATTTTTAACAGACGCTCATAAATATTTATCAGGTTAGCTGAAAAGTCTAGGTAAATTATGGAAAATTTTAAGTGACGTAATTTACTGTCTAGTAAATTAGAGTCAGTAAATAATGTTGTTGTTGAATATGATCAGAACCAAAAATCCCTATAACAATAATAATTCTGAAGAAGGTATATATAAAATAAACTCTCACAATTGCTCTTCACAATACATTGGACACAAAAATGATCTTATATACAAAAATCTATCAAATGCATTAGTTATACATAGAAATAAATTCAACCACAAATTCAGATTAAAGAATGCCACACTTATTAAATGGAAAATTCTCAAGAGTTGCACTAACAAATCTTATCAAAATATAAATCTGCAGCCCAGATCTTTTCAAATGTCTCTATTACTAAAAGAATTATTACTTTACCAAGCCAAAATACATGAATATAAAAAAGTTGAAAAATTTTTTTAAATTTTTCAACTTTTTTATATTCATGTATTTTGGCTTGGTAAAGTAATAATTTCTTTTAGTAATAGAGACATTTGAAAAGATCTGGGCTGCAGATTTATATTTTGATAAGATTTGTTAGTGCAACTCTTGAGAATTTTCCATTTAATAAGTGTGGCATTCTTTAATCTGAATTTGTGGTTGAATTTATTTCTATGTATAACTAATGCATTTGATAGATTTTTGTATATAAGATCATTTTTGTGTCAAATGTATTGTGAAGAGCAATTGTGAGAGTTTATTTTATATATACCTTCTTAAGAATTATTATTGTTATAGGATTTTTGGTTCTGATCTTATTCAACAACAACATTATTTACTGACTCTCATTTACTAGACAGTAAATTAGTCACTTAAAATTTTTCCATAATTTACCTAGACTTTTCAGCTAACCTGATAAATATTGTTGCTAATCCTGAACATTCAAATGTTAAGTATAAGGTCACAGCCTCACCATACTATCTGTTGTTGCTGTGGTTCCTGTAGTAAGTAGGTTTTTTTATTTTTAATATTTCTTTTATTTTTGTGGAGTTGCTCACTCTATACCAAACCAGTTTTGAATTCAGAGTTGTTCTTCTAGACTGTTTGCCAACAAAAGCTAGACAACTCAGTCTTCCTTGTTATTACTATAGAGAAGTGGGGGAGAAGAGATGTATTCATAATATTCCCACAGGTACTTGTGAGAAATCAAATGCAATGACCTTGGCTTCAATTTGAACTCATAAGATAAATCTTATGAGTTCAAATTGAAACCAATATATATATAGTGATAAATGTGTGGTTATATAAGAAGTTTTTCATTTATACATATTTCCTTAAAAATTTTAGACAAGGATTTTCCAAAATTTTTGTATTAACTTATCTTGTTTTGATACAAGCGAGTGTGTATTTTGGTCCAGTAAGATATTGTACGAATGTTAGTGATTATGTGTGTTCAGCCATAGTTTATTTCATGTCCATGCTCTTGTGTTATATAGATGGATTGCCTTTCATTATTTAAAATTCAGCAATGGCTGGTAAACTTCATGGTGATATTGCAGATATATGACTAACTCTTCCTTGACTTAGTTGTTAAACATATTTAAAACTGCACTTTCAAAAGGGAAGGTGTTGTTTACTTTGAAAGATTTTAATTTAGTTAGGACTTCTAATATTTGGGGTTATTTTTTCTTACAATTAATATTATATTGTATACATGTATAGGAGAAGATCATTGCCAAGTGACATATTTATGAATATGGCCACAAGAGCTGCAAGGTGACCATAGCAGAGTTGCAACTGAATATCTTGTTGCTGGAGCTCTGCCACCTACAAAACATTTTGAACATTTTAAGTAAAAGGTTGAAATAAAAAGTCTATAGATGTCGATCACGTAATTACAAGGAGAAAAATGACTCAAAGTCACATCTCAAGCTACAGGATTTACATAAAACCAAAGGTATTAAAAACAGATCTCACTTTAATATAGAGAGTTGTAATCTCCAGATGTCCAAAGAAACAAAAATAACCTGTAAAGAACTCCACAATTAGACAGATATAATAATTAGAAATGACAAGAGTAATAACAGATTTCATCCTAAATCAAGAGCAATACATATTTACTTATGAAAACATGCACAAACTTATCATATTCAACAATACAGAAATAATTACATAAAACAGGCAAATATTAATTGAGATTATCAACCAGTATAAACACAAATGAATATTTTTGACCTGATTCTTTTTTCAGACTCATCATTTCTCACATCCCTACCTCTATATACAGCTTATCAAAAACAACATGTATACCTACCTACCAAATACAGCATAGGATTCATACAAAAATTCCTCTAGAAATATTTGCTGATACATATTAATGCAATAATATGTATCAGCAAATATTTCTCTGTTTCTATGAGTGTATCAAGAAGAAGAATGTTAATCACCTGTTGAGGATGAAAGAGTGCATATAACAATAGGTCATGATTTCATTGCTTTTCTAAATGACAAAAAGGGTTCATCTCTTAACAAGCCTATTGTATCAAAAACACATAATCCTCAAGAGTCCTGGAATCATTCTAAAACTTGCCTAGTGGCTAATATACTGATTACAGACAGCAAGGTATACAGTTTAATTCCAACTTCCAGCTTGGATGATAATCATTGTCATATAAGCATATTTTCATTCATAATTGTAGGTACTTAGTATTGGAGATACAAACAAAAAGATAATTTTATTATTATTCCAATGCTTATTTGCATCCTCCACAGAATATTAAAATGGGATATGATTCTTATTACTTAAATTTGAAGCACAAATATAAAAGATTGAGGCAAAAATTCCAGCATTTTCCCTTGGATATCTATAACCTTATATCATACCTCAGCTAAATAGTGTATTTTCCTCAAAAGAATTATGGTTTAAAATTAATGTGCTCTTTAATGTGTGTGGAACTTAGCAAATGATCATCTGGAAATGAGGTGACATAAATCATGGGTTACATGAAAAAGAATTCCTAGTTCCATGATCAACAAGTTGTAATTTTTTTTAATTACATAACTTTATATGTATAAAATTAATAATTTATTATAATTTAATTATATAGTTTAAAAAAATTATATCATGAAATAAAATATAATTTTTCAGTATGAAGACACTTTTTTACAAACTGTCGGTATGTGTAAGTGTTGTAATAGATAGTGGCTCAGAATAAGAAATTAGAGAGCAGGTTTCAAATTTTAATTGGATTCATTACATTTGCTTACATACAAATACCCTTGGGAAAGGTGTAAATCCATCTCCTCTTCCAGCTATGGGTTAAACAGTAGGACTTGTATCTGAAAAAATCATTATCATTCTCAAAAAATTGTTAATGCAATATTCACTCACAAAAAATTATTTTTACAATCCAAAATATTATGTTCCAGCATTATTTAAAGGATTGATAAGCCATAAAACAAGTCAATCAATTACAAACTGTGGCTTTCCTCATAAATTCCAACTAGTTGGTTCTGAAATATCTTTCAAGAAATTGCTGCCTAATGATTAATATTAATTGCTAAGACTATGATGAAATAAATACTAGTCAGAATTAATAACATTTAACAATGCTTCATTGCCATAGATTGACAGTTTGAATAAGCTGCAATGAAAAGAAAATTAAAATGAAAACATACTAGTCAAAATTAATAATGGTTGACAATGCTTCATTTTTGTTTATAATTTAAATATTGTTTTCAAATTTTAATCAAAATGCTTTTTGTTTTCTACAACTTCAAAATCTAAAATTTTTAGTGTGATTTTGGGTTAAAAATTTAACATCTCCAAATTATCATCAGTGACCAGTTTTACTAATATATAGCTAGTATATGATGTTTAAAAATAGAAATACAATTTTTTTTGCTTGTGTAGTGATATTGAAATAAGTCTTGTCTCACTTATATATGTGTACACTGACCTATATATACTGTCTTTCCATTATTGAGGAATCATTTAAGTATAAAACCTTGATTCTCACAACACTTCACAACTTGTTTTCAGCAATCTTCAATAGAAAAGTTCATGCTTTCAAAAATATTATGATGTGCAGGTGGTGTAATGTATAGCAATTCAGAATGAGAAACTGGAGAGTCAAGTTCAAATTCCATTTGGGTCCTTTACATTCACTGATGTGCAAATACCCTTGGGAAAGGTATGAATCCATCTCTTTCCACCAGTTATGGGTTAAATATTATGACTTGTATCTGAAAAAATCATTGTTATT
This sequence comes from Acanthosepion lycidas, assembly GCA_963932145.1. Classification (NCBI taxonomy): domain Eukaryota; kingdom Metazoa; phylum Mollusca; class Cephalopoda; order Sepiida; family Sepiidae; genus Acanthosepion; species Acanthosepion lycidas. Next base: position 79,649,348 of record OZ010583.1, on the reverse strand, counting down.
CTCAAAAAATTGTTATTCACTCACAAATAAATAATTATTCTTACAATCTAAAATATGTAATATATAATGTCTAAAGAAACCACAAAAGGTTGATAAGCTATAAAAATAAAATCAATCAATCAATTTCAAAAATATAAAAAAATCATATCTGCAATATAATTCAAGGTAAAAAAGTAGCCTTTAAAATCTGTGTACTCAATGGTCAGCATTCATATACAGTCAACATATTGATTCCTTCAGAATAGGAGTCCCAGTTAAAATGCCTTGTTTTGAAAAAATCAATATTACATCTCCATAATGGCCAGACTGAAGGAGTTTGTCGATCCTAGCAGTAGCATCTCATAGAAAATGATTCAGAACAAGTGGCCATCTGGTCACTTAATAACACTATCTATTTTGCCATCCCACAAACTGTTATATCCAGCAGTCATGACCAGTTATACCTTTCCTCCTCTTCAGCAATAACAGATATGGATGATAACCATCCTTTGTCATTTGACAAGACTAGTTTATATATTCACTTGGATGATTGACTAACTGGCTTGTATGATTGTTATCAAATGAACCCAGCCAGTATTTTACAAGACAGTAGATTTGACAATGAACAATGAACAAGTCAAATAATTGACCTTTACCTTGCAATTTGCAAGGTGAAGAGTTCATTTAATATGTTCTTTTTATTTAGTTATTTGTTTTATGCAAAAATATCACTGCTAAACAATTTTTTCCTTTCAAAAATAGGAAATGCCAGAGTATTTTTGGGTTATTATAGGAATTTTGCTGTCTATTCTCAAGTCAAGTAAAAAAAAATTATTTAACCAGTGATATCACCTTTATGACTGATTAAACAAATTTACACCAAAACTTTTACTTTAATGCATGATTGAATGGCAAAATAAATACATCCTGTACATTTTGTCCTCTCAAATGACTTCTTTTGACTATTTTTTTTAATCATTTCACCCCAAGCAAGCCAATAAAGCTAATAGGATGCAAAAGGTTACAGAGTGTTAGAGAATATGAGAAAAACTACTATTAAGGAGAGAGGAAAATAAAAGAATAAGAATTAAAGAGACAGAAGATAATGATTGACATTGCATTTAAATTTTTGAAGATCAACGTTGACTGAGAAACAAAAACCCATAAGAGAGTTCCACAAGTGAGAAGTTGGAGAAAAGAAACTGTTAGCATAGAACTGCTTTCACCATTGGAATCATATATATGTAGAGGAGAGAACAAAATACATTTGATGATGGTTACAATTTTACATCAAGAAAACACTGAAATGTTAAACTTTAAATTTAAATGTTAAATTTTTGCCATCCAATGTATCTGTATTATATGTATAACAGAGCTGACCTTATTAAGCTTTCTACCACTTTTGTGTTTATTTTTATTGCTATTATTTTTAAATATTCCACATTATTATTACTGTAGTTCTGTTAGGAAAGGAGATATGTTGTATGAACCTGGACACAAATTTAACATGACAGACTCAGAAATCACTGCACTATTGAAACATTTCAACTTAATAAATTACTTTCTCTTTTAATTAAAACTACCCTTTTTAAGTTGAAATTATAATGAAACATTACAATGAAGGTCTGGTTGGTGAAAATGAAACAATAATCATCGCTATATTTTTACATTTACTGTATTTAAGAGATAAGCGTGTTAACAATCACACCATGGTAGGTAATCATATTTACTGAAATGTCTGGTTTTTATTTTGAATTTTCAATATAAACAAAGTATAATTATATTCTCCCTTTCACTGAAAAGAAAGCAGTTATACAAAAAATTAAAATGGTGGGAGATTTTCAGAAATTGTGTCAGATTATCCTGTAAGAGAAAATTAGATCAGATTTAAAATCATAAAATTTTTCAAAAGTTTTTTTTTATTATTAAGGATCAAAATTTCACTTTAAAATTTAGCAAAAATGTTCTTTCTATGTGTGAATTGTATTCATTATTCCCTGCAGTATAATATTTCAGGTCATCAGTTTTAATGAAAGTCATCTCTCAAAGTTTAATTATACATATGAGGAGGTGTTGAAAAGTTCTTAGCCTGAGCCACTTCCAAAAATATAACCGAACAAAAGAATTTGTTATGGAAACCTTTTGTGCCTGGACTGAGTGCTCTTCAGGAATACTGACTGGCTAGAAGATTTAGATAATATAACTGGATAGAGTTCATGTAAGTCAAGTTGGTATGCAAGTCCACCATTTGAAAGTTCAGTTCATATGTCTGGCGAAAGTGTTGAAAATTTAGTAGTTGCTGCTCAATCCAATGGTGAAGCTTCCATTTAACCAAAGTGTACGTAATAGGTTATTTGAAGTCTGGATGATATAGCCAAAGAGAAGAAAGTTCAGTTTAAATGCCCAGTGCTGGTGTTGCATAGTTGCATAGTTAAATCCAATGGTGAACCTTCCTTAGTATTTTAACCAACGTGAACAGAAGGGTAGTCTGGATGATATGCATACAAAAATTTCCTAAACTAGGTGAGTTAGGTTGACAGGAAAGCCAGGACCATGGTGTAGCCAGAAGTTCAGGGCTATCACAAGCAGGCCCATTAATGCCAATCAACCAAGTGAGTTAGGTTGAGATAGAGATGCCAAAAGTAGAGACCAATGAGTAACTGGAAGTTCAGGGCTGTTGTGATCAGGTTCTTTAACACAGATCAACCAGGTGAGTTAGGTCGAGATAAGGGCTGGAAGTAATGAAAGGTGGGAATGCCAGAAGTCAGAGTCTGTGGTTGCTGGAAGTAAGGATCCATGGTAGCTGGAAATAGCAAAGGCTAGGAATGCTGGAAGATAAGGGTCTGTGGTAGCCAGAAGTAGTAAAGGCCAAGAATGCTGGAAGTAATAAAGGTTAGGAAAGCCCAACTAACATCTAGTTGGCAGACAAAAATAAATAGGAATATAATTCAATACATAACCCATCCAAGCACCCTGACAACAATGGGCAGGAGCCTGCATTTTTTCACCTCCTCATCTCTCTCTGGGTTCTGTCACATTTTCCATTGTTGCTGTTGCAGTTCCCGGATAGTTACATTTCTGAACTAGTTCTTTTATTTGAGATACCTTGATACAAGTCTGAATGTTATGCAAAGAAACATATAAAGAAATCAAATAGATTTTCAGTTTTAGATTTGTATAATGATATTCCTATATACATAGTTAAAAAACAAAATTGTTTTTTTAAACCAAGATTAAAACTAATTCAGTAAATTTTTAAACAAAAAAAAATCTCAAAATATTTAACTTTTTTTTCATAGAATTGTTATGCTAATATTAGCTGTTTCCTTATAAGGAAACATTATTCAACATTCATTGACCAAACAGCCAATGCTACTGTCAGTTGAAATTTATAAAATTTATTTCTTAAAACAATTTTTCAGGAAAATGGGTTTTTCAAGTCCACTGTTATTGTTTTTTCCAGTACTGATTGGGACTTCCTTCCAAACCTTTTGTTTGAAGTAGTATGGAAAGTGAACATCTTGATTATATCATTATTTTCTCTTTGATTTATATGTGATATCCATTTTAGTTGCTGCTGCTGTTGTTCAAAGTCCTCAAATGTAAATAATCTAAATAATAACACTTTATCCCAGGAATTCAGAGAGAAAATAATTACCTAGACATTCTTAATGTCCATTTAGACACTTTGATATGGAGTAATGATTAGCAACCTTGTCTTACTATTAGGTTGGTGCAAAAATAATGACGTAATAATGTTTTTTTTTACGTTAAAAAATACGTCAAAAAACGACATTATTACGTCATTATTTTTGCACCAACCTAATAGATCAATTACAACTGAATAGTAAGTTTGATTCTCACTGGCTGTCCCATATTTTAGGCATTGTGTTACATCTAAGCTATGCTTTAAAAATTACTATTCTTAATTAACATTTCAAGAATTTATCAAATATTTCCTACTGTAGACTCTTAAGTAACTACATATGTGAGCAAAATCAGCATAGATATCTCGTGAAGATAATGGACAGCCTTCATTGGCCTTTGGATGTGCAGGTGGTGTAATGGATAGCTACTCACAATGAGAAATGAGAGAGAGTTTCCAATCAAGTATAATAACATTTACTTATGTGCTAATATCCTTGGGAAAGGTATGAAACCATCTCTTCTTCCCATCCAGCTATGGGTTAATTAGTAGGATGTACCTGGAAAATCATTGTTATCTCCAAAAAATTGTTAATGCAATATTCATTCTCAAAAGAAAAAAGAATTCTTAAAATACAAAAAAATATGTTTGGGCTTTAAATAACTTACAAAGGGTTGATAAACCATAAAAAAATCAGTCAATCATTACTCTCTAGCATAACATTATAATTTATTTGTATCTATCATTTCTTGGTTAATCACTCATTCATATTTGGACATGTTATCCTCTGAGTTAACTAATAGTTTAAGTTATGTTGTAATTTGATCTGGATGGGGTCTTGTGAGCTATCCCACTTAACTTTGCCAAAAAACCTTTCACTATGGATCACACCGTAAGCCTATAAAAACCCATACATTTCTCACCCTAGCCTCTTTTACAGCTTTTTAGCTCTGACTTTTAGATATAGTCGCATGTGGGTAAAGTGTCCCCCACTGAGGTAAATTCATTTTATGGTTTTCTCTCTCTTGATTTTTGTACACTTTCATACATGCATGTACATACACACATCTATCACACATGCTTGTGGCATGCACACACAAACAAGCAGATTCTTATTAAAACTTGTTTTTTCTGTTCGCTACAACTGTCTTCACATGTAATTCATTTTGTTAATACATTCATTGTTGTTTGTTTTATATTTATTATTTTGTGTTACAAATTTTTACCTGAGCTCACATTGAGTTTGCCAATATTGTTTGCAGGATAAATTTTCCAGGAACCCATAAATACTTACTATCCAAAGTGTTGATTCCTGCAACAAACAATTGCACTTTCAAGATCTTCATTTTCCTCACAACCCTGCTGACTAATACTGATGGAATCAAATTCCTCATATTTTTCAACATTCTGTATATCCAGAATGGCTGCATTTTAACCATGTCAGAATGTTTAAAAACACAGCAAGCAAAGTTGTTCTGGATCTTTTTTTAGTGTTTACTCTTCATTGATTTTTGTTAAAAATTTTTCGTTTTGATTTGTCTCACAATAGCCATTTTCTCAGGAATTCATAAATCTTTACATGATATTATATTTTTAGGGGTTTGGAATTTTGTATAAATTAAATGATGCATAAAATTATCCTAGTATTTGGAAAGACTATTCTCAACAGACATATAGCAGATAATGCATTCCAGAGGATAACACAGCATTGAGTCAATAATTACCAACCAGTCACATTGTTTTTGTTCATACTGACCCAATTAAATAGCTTCGTGTCCCAAATAAGTGAAGTAAATTCTTACAAATATACTTGATTTGTTTTGGCCTTTCAAGATTTGGGTTAGATAAATAGATGCTCCATTTAACTGCTGACCTATTTAACAGAAATCTGTAGATTTGTAAACTATGTCCAGAAAATATCCAGCTATCTTGAATATCTTGAGAATCTTCATGTAACTTAGCATGCATAGGCACTCTCTAATGAGATTAAGTAATTAGCAGTAAGATGCTACTGAGTGAGCTTGTATATTGTGCATTCACATTCTATTTCTGGCAACCAATCAGAGGTGACCTTACTACATATGCATGAAAAGATACTCTCCAATAGGGTTACTCAGTCAACAGTAAGATATCATTGTGTAAGGTTGTGTATTATGTGATCATCAAATTCACACTGCTTCAAGTTTTGTTTGAATTCAAATAATTAATAAAGCTTTGGGATTGATTAAATTAGTGAAACTTAGATAAAATTTTGGTACAGATACTTCAAAAGATGTGTGCGTAGTGTAATGAGTTCAATTTTCATTGCATTCATTTTGCAGAAATATTCTTCTCCTCCCTATGGGTTAAATTGGGTAATCTGGACTCTCTGAGTGGAAACCAGTATAAAAATAAAGGAAAACTCTAAATTTCAAATTGTGGGGAAGACAATGGGAAACCACTACACTATCTTTGCCAAGAATGGTTAGAAATTCACAGATAATAAAGAAGAAGAATATGTGGAAAGTCATGTTCATGTAGGTTCTGAAGGGATATAGTATAATGGAAACAAAATGATTCTCCAAATTTAACCAAGAATCTGTTGAAAACTGTCTATATTCTACAAGATAGAACATCTAATAAAATGTAAGTAGAACACACAAAAATGTTGAATGTGTGGAAATTGCAATCAAAAGAAATTTGCAATTCACGGCATGAAAATTAGAAGATTTGAGGATTGCACAGAATGTTAGGAAAATATCCAGCCTCTTTTCATATCTTATGTAGAGACCTTTTGTCAAGACATTGCCTCATCCAGGTCTGTCAACCCCATTACTAAAATTTTCCATTGAAAAGAGGATATTTAAACCTCTGATGTGAATAAAGAAAATGTGATAAGGTAGTCGATGTTGGTCCCAAAAGAGGACTTTACAGGATATTTTGAAAACTGGAAGGGATACTGAAATAATTGTATGAAGTCTTAAAAGGTATACTTTAAAGAAGACTAAAGAGCTATTATCCTAGATAGGCTACTTTTCCATTATTATTAAATGGCTGTATCATTTCCCAGTCAGACTTCATAAATGTACTGATTTACACATTACTTTATATTACTTGTTTACTAGTCTATAAATTATTGTCCATGTTTGCCTTTCTTTGATACTTAAATATAAATAGATATTTTCTATACTTTTGTCTGAATTTCTGGGATTCAAGCATGACAAGCAGCAGCACTCAACAGCAGTCAGGTTAGGTTTAAAGCTCCATGTTATCCACTCAGGATTGTCCTACAGAAAAACAGCCTTGTAGATTATATGTGATGGTTTGTGAGTTTGGTGACATAGTAATAGTGAGCTCAATCCCTGAACTGAGAAGTGCATACTTGGACACAGTAAATAACAAAGCAAACAATAACTGAGCAGTACTAAATAAGAACTAGACAAGATATCCCAAGATATAATTTTAATCTGAATTACTGAGGTAAGGTGTTATCCTTATTTACACTATTTATATTTGGATTGTTGTTTTTATCACAACATTTTAGCTGTTGTCCTCTTTGACCTTCCTCAAGTGTATATCAATCTGGGTAACATACACAGAATTCAAAACTGAATATTTAATCTACAGAGATAGACTGTTCTCTTATTTTTATTTAGTAGTGTTATTTTTATTTATTTTTTATTGCTCACAAGTGCAAGTACATACTGCCCAACCCAGGGATTGAACTCACAAACACTATACCACCAAATTCACAAACCAACACTATTACCCACTAGGCCATAGGACAATTTGCTGAAGTAAACTTAGACATTTAAACCTAACCTTCACTGCTGATTAAGCTGCTGCTGACTGCCATGTTCTGATTACTGCTGCTGCTGTTGCTGTGGTTGAAGAATTGATATACACCTGAGGAAGGCCAGAAGGCACAACTGCCAAGCTATTGTGATGAAAACAATAAAATGGGGACAATAGTTCAAATATAAATAGTGTAAATAATCCCAAAACATGTTCAGCAGAACAAAAATAATCTACCGCCATACATTAAGTAACGAGTTCAATTCAAAATTCCCTGAATGTTACTTGTATTGACATGAACCTGAACATTGTGATGATAACAACAAAGATGAAGACAATAGTCTACATGTAAATAATGTAAATAATTTTTACACTTCCTCTGCTCAGCTCATATAAAGACATGCTCTAATCAACTAATGACCCAATCACTTAGAATCTGCTTTATATTGAATATGCTTTGCTTTCTGGGTGAAATGTCCAAAGTTCAGAGATTAATCTCCCTGTAATAAAAACAAGATACACAAAAAGAGTTTTGAGAACTGAAACTCAATATTTAACTGCCCACCCAAACAAACAGAATATAACACAAGGATGATTTTAAAGTCAGAGACCCAATAAAAGTGAGGATAAAAGTCACTCAAGCTCTCTTGGCATTTTCTCAGGTACCAAGGATTATTCTGAGCCCACTTCCAAAAGAGAGGTATAACCTGGGAGAACAGCCTCCTGGGGCTCAAGCACAAGAAATGTCAATGAAAGTGCTTAGATGATCTAAGGAGCATTCAAAGCATGCTAACTAAAACTCAACATTTAACCACATACCCACATAAATGTGGCACAAGATCAAGGTTAAAGTGGAGGTTGATCTTATACATGAGTAGAGATAAAAATTGTCCAAGCAATTTCAACATTTCACTTTTTGTGGATGTTTCAGTTGCTATGGGTTAACCCTAGTCCCCTCCCAATGGAGGAGGACTATCTGGGGGGGAACAGCTAAGTGGGGCTTAAGTGTAAGAAATATCAGTGAAAGTGTTTATATAATCTAAAGGTCATACAAAGAACACAGACAGAAAATTAATATTTTTAAAGTGAGGCCCAATCTATACATGGGAATAGAGATAAAAAAAATTGTTCAAGCACTCTCAGCATTTCTCCTTTTGGGGATGCATCAGTTGCCATAGATTAAGCTTAGTCCTCTTCCAAAGTAGAAGCACTGCTTTGAGGGATTGCCTCCTTAAGCTGAACATTGCTGAAAATCTTGCCTCAGATTAGAATGGCATGTATTTTATATGTAGTGAAGTTCATTATTCAGAGAGGAAGTAATTTCAACACACTCCCCAAATCCAGTCACAAAGCTGATCAAGACTCTGTAATTTTGAATGTATAACATAGCAAAGAACAAGAATAACAAACCAATTTCTTTTCAGCAGGCATTATAATGCAAGCAGTATCAGTAGCTAAAGTCACTACTGCAAATAAAAGCCAACTGCAACAGCTGTTTAATCCATATTTCAAGCTCGCCACCTATTTTTCCATTATGTCCCTGTTATGGCTATGAAAACATCTGGAAGGAAGTAAAGAAGATTAAAAATACGAATGAGACTTAAGTAAAATACAGTTGAAAATATCACCAAATTGTTTTAGGCTGAGAGTAAAGACTGAAAGTTCCAGCTGTAAAGGGAAATATCACTTGTTTTTATAGCCACTCCAGAGAGAAGAAGAGAACGTGTTATTTGCCCTATAAGCACAAACAACAAGCCTTTTTAATGAGAAGCAGGTGAATCACATCTCAAGAGTTCGCAGATTTTTTTTTCTCCTCTACTTTGAATCTTACATCATTAGTCTCCAAAATTGCTGTTACTGCCTCGTTCTATCCTGGTAAACTTTTTCTTTCAAGTTTTCTTCTTTCTCTCCCCTTTCATTTTTATTCTTATTCATTATTATTTACTATGCTGATATTATTCTTGTTATGACGATGATGATGATGATGATGACAACCACCATCATCATCATCATAATCATCACCAACATTACTTCTATCCCTATCATTATTATATCTACATACCTTTTTATTATTGCTTATATCCTATTGAATATTCTTATTCTATTACTAGTTGAACATGTGGAAATTACATATGAGTTTTGACAACTAAATTTATAAATTATTTCATCCTTCCTTAAATCTTTTCCTGTATCTTATCATTCTCTCCCTTATCCCTTCTATTCTTCATTGCCCATCTATGTCATGTTTTTATCTAAATATTAGAAAATCATGGATTAGCTTCATATGCCAAAAAAGAAATAAATGATGTATAAATATTTTATACTTTTACCTTTCTTTTGATTTATCTCTTCAGAAAGAATTTTATTGTATACCAATTTACATGCCTTTCCACTCCTATCCATTTTATCAATCTTTTTCTCATTGCTGTCTTATGTCCAGACAAAAAAACTCAATATCTTTCTTTCCTTTCCTTACCTATATATGTAGATATTTACTTTTTCCCTTCTACCTGATTCTCTTATCATTTTTCTCCAGCTTTCTTGCCTTCTGCCTTTCCTCTTTCATACCTTTCTTTTTTATCCCTCTTCAACTTCCATACTTTTGATCATTATCTCCAGACAGCAAACCTCTTTCTCACTATCATTACAAATCTTTACAGAATATTAAGAACATTGGCTAAAGATAAAAAAGCAATCAAACTACCACCTTTAAGTAAATATCAAAGAGAGAAATGTTTGTTAAACAAAGAGGTATGCAAAAACTTATTTCTCAGTAGTAATTTTTAGTGATGAATGTAAAGTTACATGAAGAATGGAATAGAGATTGGGACCTATAGTGAAGAAAACGGTGACTTACCTCATCAAACCAAGCGACAGTGCGTTGAGTGTATCCTATGATGGAAAATGTGGTGAAAAAGAAAATTACTTACCAAAAAAAAGGGCATGTATTTCACATGACATGCTGAAGACAGAATGTTTAAATTAAAAAACAAGTCTGTTGCAGGAGTAGCGATAAAAGTATTTTGATATGCAAAAATTGGGCATTCTCTCCCAGCTGTCGATGAATGGAAAAAATGCTCACCCGATAAAAGCAGTTGGTGTTCTCGAATCGGGGGACAAAATTTGTGTATTTTAGTTACTGTGTTCGTCGGAGTGTGAGTTATTTTTCTGACTGGTTACGTGCATTGTGATTTGTGAGATAGTATCTGCGAATCGAGTTTTCAGCATTTCTTTCTGTCCCCGCCCCCCGTCTTTGAGTACAAACTTACAGTGATTTGTTCTCTGCATTGTGGAAGTAATCTGTGACAAATATTTTCTTTGCTTTCAGAATGCTTACAGGACCTTCATGGAAATAATTAACAAACACAACTCAGAAGAAAATAGGAAGAGATGAGTTAATGTTTTTGGTTAGTATTGTCAGTAGTAAAATTAAAGGCTCTTTCAAAGTTGATAGTAGTATCAAGATAAATACAGTGAATTATTGTAAGTTTTTGGACAATATTTCACAGTCAAAAAGCTTTAAAATAAAATGTATAATCATGCAAGATAATACACCTTCACATCTGTAAAGAAATAGTTTGAAACACATTAAATTATTGGAATTGAACTTCAGTCTTTCTCAGATTTTAATCAAATACAACATTTGTGGTTCATCATTAAAAAAGATCTACATGAGAATGGTGTTTTACTCCACTTCAAATTAAATCTCTTTCTGATTCACTCTACATGTCAGCTGAGCATCACATCCAGTCTACAAAATAAATTCCCTCAAAAAAATATAAATCACAACATAAAGAAGCCAATCATGAACACTACCATGGAAGAAAAAACATGAAAAAAGATGAGCCTTGGAGCCACCAGATTTTCTCTAAAGAAAGCTACTCATAGACATTTTGCTTTCATCCTCTGTACCAGCAAAATCAAATTTGCAGCTTCACTAATCCACTCCAGACCTCTTCCCACATCACCACCATGATCTTGGTCAACCAACTCGACAAATGCATCCCAGTCCTTACCAACTCTACCAATCATACAAAACCACCTCCCTTGTCTACATTTAGAGACACACCAACTCATATCCACTGAATCAGCAATATAAAAGAATTTTATATTTACAATTCTTGTCATCTTTTCTTTACAGTTCACTGATGGTACTGTTTGTTCTTCCATGCTACCATATGCATAACAATATCAAAGCAAAGAAGATATCTGAGAAAGCAATAAAATCTACTACAAGTAATGTTAAAATCAAAAGTTAAGAAAATCAATGAATGAATGAAAATCAATGAATGTGATGAAGTTTGTAGAATGTAAATGAACTCATATTTACATTATTTACATTATTCAGACTATTGTCCTCATCTTTGTCAATATATTTATTACAACGTTTCGACCGTAGTACACTCCGACCTTCTTCAGGTGGTTGGAATGTCGAACTGAACCCTTTATTTCGCTCACTGGGGTAGACTGTTCTAGTTCCACATGCCATGTTTGATGGATATGTTATCAGTTATCTCCTGTTAATTTCCTTCTGAAAGTTCTCCGCTGCCTTAACTGGGTATTGAACTCACACTCTTTGGGTCTGTCACTGGATCTAACCAACGCCTTTATCCACTGTGCCATGTGTCCTTGAGGATGCATGGCACAGTGGATAAAGGCACAGTTGTCCGAATAATGTAAATAATGTACATAATACCTCATCTCAGAAATATAGACAGACACTGAACTCATATTTATATATATATTATATTATTATATATATAATAATAATTTATTCAAGTTTATGGGGATATTTTGTTAATCAAATATATTTTGCATTTATTTGTAAATAAAAATTGATGTTGTTTGCTTTCATAATAAAACCAGACATCCCTCAAATTAGATATTATCAATATCTTTATTTAATGGGAATATTATAAACTTAAACTTGCATGATTTATTGCTTATATATAGTATTATATAAGTATATCCTGAAAATTTTACTAATATTAGTTAGCAAATACTAATTTTATTATGAAAATACTCACCTAATAAAATCTAACATATTGGTGTATGGATGTGGGAAGATATATTTTTGTCATGAAAACATTTCTCTTTATTCTTTCTTCTTAACAAGAAAAATTGCCCAAGTCCAGGTTTTATTAGCTTCAATAATGTTTCCAAACAAAACAATAAGAAAATGAAACTTTTGATTTGATTTTTATCAGCAGTAGATATTATAAGCTAAAATGCTTATATAAATATAGATATACCCTGAAAACTTTACTAACATTAATTGATTAATGCCAATTTTATTGTGGAAATATTGACTTGCATAATAAAATCTGATAATATGACTAATGATTCTGTTGCTCATTTCAGGTTTCCTTTACACAGCTTTGTCTAGGATATTTTCTATGAAATTACCTAGATGTGTCTTCTCAACTCTTCTTTTTACTTTTTACTTATTTTGCAGGTGATCATGTGATTCCTTAACTGGCATCCTTTTGCTATAAGGTGATTTTTATTATTTTTATTATTATTATTATTATTATTGTTTATTCTTATAAACAATAATGTGTGTCACTCACATACACCTATATGAAAATTTCCTATTACTTTAAATGTCATATGTAGTGGATACACATGTTTGAGTAGACATTCTTGTTTTTTTAATAGTATAAATTTACATGTACCATACTGTAGATATGTGCGTATGAGAGTCTTCATGAAGAAATTGTAATCCCTTTATTAAGACTTTTGAATGCACAGATCAGTAATATAAATTTACATTGTTTAAAAAACTGGGATGTCTACCCGAACATGAGCATCCACCAAATATAATGTTTAAAGTAATAACAAATGATGGATTATAAATAAAATCCATTAATAAGAATTGGAGAAAAACACCTAATATTTACATTTATTTATAATGTATTTTTACAGAGAAATATTAAAATTAAAACTTTGTTACTTACAAGTGGATTTTCAGTCGTTTTTTTTCTAGAAAAATAATTTGTTGTTTTACTTTTACTTTAACTGCTTTTGCTTAGCTTTAACTGTTTATATCTCCACATTTTTCACTTATGTTTTGAACAAATGAAAAAAATGAGAAATCAAGGGTCATAACTGGCTATATATGTCACTTATGGTAAGGAAAGTTTGGTAGAATCTATTTATACAATGAATTAAGTATTGGTTTGAATTTGTTGATGAAAAATGTTTCCTTATTAATCCACCTTTGTTCAGTGGTTCTGTAGTTGCACTGGTAGAATGGGAAGACACTAAAATTTGGCAGATTTTGTTCTCGGCATTACTTTATATGTTGACTAAGGGGTATTTTTCCGGTGTGGGGATCATTTGTTGGCAATGAACTGTCATCCTTTGCTATAGAGTGACTGGCCAGTTTGGTCAATGTAATGCTCATAGCGACCTTTGCATGTAATTATGCATATTAAATTCTCTGAGTAACCCTGCCGAGAATTCATTTTTAATTTTGAACTTGGATCCGTCTTTGAAATGAAATTCATGACCCTCTAATAGGTAGCTGCATACTCCACAAAGGGATCAGGTTCATTTTTTTCACCTGAGGGTCTTTAATTGTGTTCATGCAGTTTTGCATTCATTTTAGTGATTTGGGTTGTTGTTTACTTTTTATGATTGGGTATTTTTGTAATAAGCTTTTCATTTTTTTTGTCCTTTAGTAGGATTGGTACATTTAGTTGTATGGATATGTAGATTTCTGTGTTCTTTGGGCTGAAAGTTGAGATATAATGGATGACTTTTTTTTTTTCATCTTTTGTTTCTTGGAGTGTGTGGATATTTGTTTTGCTTTTTCAATGCTATTGTTGATCAAACTTTGTGGGTATTTTCTCCTGATGAGTATTTTTTTCATCTCTTCTAGTCTGTGGTCTCTTGTGGTTGTGTTTGAGACTATTGTACATTTTTTTCTATGATCAAACTTTGTGGGTATTTTCTCCTGATGAGTATTTTTTTCATCTCTTCTAGTCTGTGGTCTCTTGTGGTTGTGTTTGAGACTATTGTACATATCTGCTTGAATAGATTGAGTGGGATGTTGGTACAAGTGTGTTTCGGATGGGAAGATGTAAAAAGGAGATACTGTCAAGAGCCAGTAGGTTTAAAATATATGTCACTTTCTAGTTGAGTGTTTGTTTTTGTTATTAATATGTCTAAAAAGGGAAGTTTTTTGTTGTTGTACTCCATAGTGAATTGGATGCTAGGATTTATATTATTAATGGATGTTTGGAATGTCTTTAGTTTATCAAGACTTTTCATTCAACAAAATGAAACAGTCATCTAGATATCTTTTCCAGTTTTCTTTTATGTTGCAACTGAGTGATTTCCAAGATTTTCTTGAATATTCAGGCCACTAGACAAAAATAAATAAATATAGTGTTTAATAAATAAACTGAGTGTCTACTCTAGTACAATTATCCACTAAAAATAACTTTTAAAGTGATCAAATTTGGCAGATTAATAAATAAAAAATACATTACTCATTCATTTATATATATATATATATATATATATATATATATATATATATATATATATATATATATATATATATATGTAAATTTAAATGTCCTTTGGAAGATTGAATCTCTTTTAAAAATGTTAATATGTATGTTGGTTTTACAACTACGACGATAATGAGAAGGCTTACGTTTCACTTGAACATTCACAGTTCAAGCTCAGAACATTTAAATGAACACTCATATACACATTCACAGTTTAGACAGATATTAGTTGAAAATACATCAGTGTTTCATCAAAATAATAAAAAGCAAAAACTTTAAATTCTGGAAGCCCTTTAAATAAGAGAAATGCAGCCAAAAATAAATAATCAACTACAAGTATAGCAACAAAGTTCTTAAATGTTTGTAGCAAAGTGTTATATAAAACAAATGCTAAATTAAAATACTACAATTAAAAAATATTTTTTAAAAATCGCATATGTTACCTCTCTTGCATAGCAGTGAAAAATATTTAGAATTTACAGTATTAACACATAACACATCCATAGATATGAAACCCCTGAAGATGGTTTCAGATGAGATTGAAAGTACTTAGGAAAATAAAAATTATTTGAAAGAAAATTTTGGAATTTTTCTTGATTTATTTTCTACAGCCACCAAGAAATTAATTCATGGACTTGAAATGATTAAAACTAAAATAAATAGATATCATACATCTAAATTATTTAACCAGATATGCTTGAATGAAAATATGCTGCCTAAATATGCACATATATTGTATATGTATATTTACATTGTATGTATGTATATATGTGTGTGTATATATATATATATATATATATATATATATATATATAAACACACACACACACAAATATATATTCTTTTTTTCTTCTACTTATTATTATTATTATTATTTTATGTATTAACATATACAACACAGATCTCTGGTAGTTGTTGCTGGGGATTGAATGACAATATGTCTTTTTAAATTTTCATTACCTTCCTCAGTATTTTACAGAGTCCATCCCTACTATGTTTTGGACAATCTCTAATTCTTCAAATCTTGCCTCTATTTTCAGAGATAGTTTCAAGAGTTACAATTTTTATAGACCTAGCCATAGAGTATTGCTAGCCATGGTTTCTTCACTTTTGGGGCAATAATCTGGTATTTTCCTGTTTTTAACTTTCTTCCCCCTATTGTCTGTTGTCTGTGATCAAACTTTCATTTCCCTGTTCACATCAACCTGGTCTTTTGGCTAGAATGGAGTAACAAGTCTGAATCTCAAATTTCCAGGATATTTTACTCTTTATTTTCCAGGATAATCTGTGATTTGTGCTGCTGCCATTTGTCTGCATCTTTTGCACAATTCTCAAGATATCACTTTCCCTAATCCTCTCATGCTTGGTTTATTTCTGTTACAAATAATAGTATTTTATTTTCTTCTTTACATTATTTCTATTGGTTTTTCTACACTAGATTTTTTTTAAGCGTTTCACCCCAAGCAAGGGAGGAAGCCACTAGCACACAATGGAATACAGAGAGTTGGAGCAAGAGCAAATAGGAGTGATAGAGGAAAGGATGAAGAGAAGAATAGAGGATAGATCAAGGCATCTGGAGATGTTGATTGATATTACATTTGAATAGTTGGAGATTATAACTATCAGGGAAACAGGAAAAGGGGAGGAAGTTCCACAGGTGAGAGGTGCAAGACATGAAGCTATTGGAGATGGCTACATTTAACAGTTTCAACAGTGAAAGGTTGTGAGCAAGATGCCAGCCTAGTAGAACGCTTAAATTCACAAAGTCTGGGAACCAGCAAAAGCAGCTCATCAGAGCAGTTACCATGAAAGTATTTGTAAAAAAGACAGAGGGAGGCGACGGCACGTCTGTGAGAGAGCGACTGCAGATGAGATGCCAGATCAGGGCCAATTACATTGCATATCTGTCTCTGGATCTTATCAAGAACCTTGAGACAAACAGAAGGGGCACCAAACCAGATATGGTAGCAATACTCCATGCAAGGATGAATGGTTATTTTGTAGATTTGAAGGATTGACTCCAGCGAGAAAAATTTCCTGGCACGGTACAGGGAGCCAATTTTCCTCATGGTGGATGAAGCTATTGACTCAATGTATTTGTTCCACCTCAGGTCAGCAGTCAATGTGAGACCGAGTAGTTGCAAAGAGGAGCTCTCGAGAAGTTGAGCATCAGACATTCTAATGGGGGGCAGGGATGGTTCTCTGTGATGAGTAATAGAGAGCAGTTTTGTTTTTGAGGCATTAAAGTTAACCAGCCAATTCCAGCCCTAGTTCATAACCGATTGGAGGTCCTTTTCGAGACAAACGGCCAGGTTAGTTTTGTCAACAACACTAGATATTTTTTGAGGCAGGAGTATTATTTGAATTTTAAATTTTCCCTTAAATTTTTTCTCTTTATTATTTATATGTATATTTTAGCTTATTATACTTATTTTTTATTTATCTTAATTATTTGATTTTCTTTCAAATTATTTAATTTTTCTTCTACACTTCTTCAATTATAAATTTTGTAAACTTAATAATTTTATTATTATTTTCAGTAAATATTAGTATTCTTTGTATTATTATTTTTATACTTTGCTGGGTGACTATATTTTGCTTGCTTTGGCTTGGAAATCTTTTGTTTCTTCACATCATTTGCATCTTCTTTTTCTTCCTCTTCTTCTTTTACTACTACTACTATTACTACTACCAGTTTTTCTCCTCCTCCACCTCATTCTTTACATCATCATCTACAAATATTTCCTGCTTTTTAAAAGTGCCTATGACTGTGCTCTGCAGGAGACACAATGCCTCCTCAAAAATGTCTTTGACATGAAAGTCTTGATGTTTGCATGTGGCTCTCTTAAGGATAAATTTAATCTCAGATTTTATCTCAACTCAAATTGCAACAAAATTCTGTATTAAAAAAAACAAAACAGAAATAAATCATAAACAGATCCAATCAAGCAAAATAAAGAATTGTCTGATAAACACTGATTTATTTGGGACTTGTTGAAAAATAGAAACTGTAATGTCAAGTGTGTGCATGGCCTCTGTGTGTGTGCATGTGCATGCGCACATGCGTTTGCACCTCTATTTTTTTTGTTTCTGTTTTCCTATTCTTTGTCATGATCAACTAGGGGGTTTCTTGCTTGGGTAACCAGTCTGAATCTCAAATTCCCAAAATATTTTAATTTATTATTTACCAGGATAATCTGTGATTTGTGATGACATGATTTATCTGCATTGGTTAACCTGAGTCATATATATATATATATATGCATGGATCTTAGAAAGAGAAAGAGAGAGAAGCAGGGTTTTTTTTAACTATGATTTATAGATGCAACTACAAATCTTTGGTGCAGATCAGTTGCTTTAAAAATGTTATCAGCAATATTTGTTAAATAGTAGGACAAACTGGGGTCTCTAGCCTTGGTTGGCAATTAGTCTAGTAGAGGGAAAACTCTGATTTCAAAAACCAGTTAGATGTGGGGCTAACATATCAACTCCTAAAAATCAACATGCTATGGAAGCCAAACTAGCAATATGCACAAAACACATTTGTGACCCTATACTCCACAGAGGAGTCTATTGTTCCTGTTGTTATAAATACACATATGTTAACATAAGTGAATAAATGAAACAACAAGTACCACTGGTGAGGCAAAAAGATAAGAAGACAAGAATTGTTAACATTGTATTGCCGAAATAGAGAATCAAAGCAGAATGTCTCTTTGATAGTAAGAGAAGCAACTTGGAGAAAGAGGAGAGTTGATGCATGTGTCACGTCAGTTGACCAAGGTAACTGGTGGCGATGCTGACAGCTTACCCATTTGTGGTGACTCTGCTTCAGTGTTATGAGAGGTGTCCACAAAAGCAGACAGGATGGATCATGACTGTCTTTTTGTCATGTCCTTTGATTTTGTGGCAATGTTTGCGATTTGCTCCTTTTATATTGTATTTTATATTTTTGAGTGAGGAATTTTTTTTTTTTTTGTGATCTTTATGTGATGCTTAAAGTCCCTGTGAAGAGAGTAACTTTTTATTTTTATTTTTGCTTTTATAGCATTCACATTAGACCAACTGATTTTGATGTAGAGTGAACCAGAAAGAGAGCTAGTTTGAAGCAGAGTATAACACTAAAGAAGAGGAATAATGAAGAGTGTGTCAACATAAAGTGTTGTGATAAGAAGCAGCAATAAGATGGAATAAAGAAGTCTTACTTATGCAAAATATATTTGTACATTTTTATCTATCATGTCTCTAATTTTGTCAAGAGATAAAGAGTGTTGCAGAATTATCTCTCTTGGTAATGCCAGGTAGCAGTGTCTTTGTTCAGCATACAAGAAAATTTTGCTATTTCATAAATACAATGTAATTGCAACATTATTTAAATATTTCCATCACTTTTTAATAACATTAGTAAATTAATAAAATAAAAATAATAGTAATGATGAAGAGTGTATCAACCCAGAATGGAGTACTATGATAAAAAGCAATAAGATGGGATAAAATTAACAATGAAATAATAATAATAAATAAGAATGTACTGAACCAAAGTTTTGTGATAGAAAGCCAAAATAATATGATGAAGTAAAACTTCTTTTATATGTTATGCCCCTTCAAGATGTGGGCGATCATGGCTCTCCACAAATTCCTATCATTTGTTAAGTAATATTTGTCTCCTTAATATCCCTTCCAGACCCTTTTCTGCCATCCATTTACACAGGTACATAGGTAGATCATTTATAGTTTCCTTCTGCCCAACTGACTTTAGTATACCTGATGAATGTTAAATTCTCCAGGCTGTCTTTCCTCACTTATGTGTCGCAGAAATTTAAATTGTGTCTTTCTGATTCTAAGTAAAATTTTCATTTTTGTGTCCTTAATAAAATAATAATAATGAAGATTGTATCAACTCAGATCATTTGGATATAAAGCAATAACAATAAGATGGAATAAAACTTATAATAAATTAAAAATAATAATTAAGTAGCTTCATTTAAAACATTATAAAAATAACTTAAAAAGAGTATGACTGGAGAGTAAAATCGAAGATGGTATAGAAAATTGGAGAGAAAGGTAGGAGATAAAGGCTCTGCATAATCATCAAGGTTCCTATGACTGAAATGATGAAGGTGACATCCATGGAAGATGAACTCTTCAGGTGGTTGATGGAAGCTCAAATTTCAAAACCTATATCTTCATTTCCAATTTCATATTATTTGCTTTGACAACCAGAGTTTATTGAACCAATTCTATAAGTAACAATGAGAAATAATTGTAATGTTACAAGACAACATTTGTATGGCTCTCCTGGCTTCTGATATTAACTGACTGCAGGTGTGTTAATCTGTTTGTTTTAGTGAATTAAAATAGGATACTGTAAATACCCTGTTCAATTCCACAGATTAGTTTATCAGCTGACCATAACCAGCCAGGCAATAGGGCAGGTTGATTTTTCACTGTTTTTAGAAAATTAACATTGTACACAGTATGAAAGCTAGTGTTTCATGTACTAAGTACTGGTACCAAAGATTAGGTTCATAGCTTTCTCCAATTTTTGAGCATTTAGTTTTAAATATCATCAGAAAAATATACAAAAATACCTAATTTCTGCAGGTTCTTGCTTACAAACCAACTTCAAAATTTTACTATTTCAAGAATAAATCCAGAGTTAATATCTTTTGCAATAGATACATTGAAGGGAAAATATATTAAAACCTGTATTGTAATTATAAATCACTACTAGCAAAATATGTAATTTTTTACTGTATTCGATAAGTAAAAGCTGTGTAAAAAAATTGTAAAAGACTACAAAAAAAGGCTACTCAATGAATAAGATTTGTTAGATCATTTGTTAGATCATAATTAATAAAAACAAAAAATAGATAAAAGTGTATGTGACACCATAATACTACTGAGCACAAATTATAAGACAAAATGTTTTAAATTTGCATTGTTTATTGATAATAACACAAAAACTACTTCACTGTATAACATATTACATCATAATATAGCTAAATTGTTCAGTCTAATTTCCCTTTGAAGTAAATGAAAGTCTTATTTGATGGCGCAATGATTTAGTAATCATGTCATTGTGCTATGCATCATGTCCATAGACAATATGTAAAGCTTCAGGAAATTATAATGATATGAAAAAATCGATCTGCCTTACTTGATGTCTTATAAGGGCTGATGCACTGTGCATATCTGTTCATGAGCAGGAGTAGTGAGGGAAGTAATTGTTCCTTTTTACGATTGAAAGATAAGGCAGCCGAGGCAACTAGGTATTTGGAAATATCCTCAACTTTCTAACTGGGCTCCATCTGCAAAGTCATGCGCTGTAAATTCTAACAACTTCCTAGAATTTATTATCATTTATTTGTTAAAAGGCAATGTATTTGCAACATGATACGGTAACATTGTATATACGTGACAAGTCTACAAAAAAAATTCTTGCAACATTGCAGAAACATTGAAATAACATCATTTTGTTAGTTATCAGCTGGTATATCTCACTTTTTTAATGCAGGATTTGCAAAATAATAAGCTGCAAACATCATGAAATACTCTGATTCTCTCTTTAAGTGTAATGATGTTAAGTAGATAGTTCT
This sequence comes from Acanthosepion lycidas, assembly GCA_963932145.1. NCBI lineage: Eukaryota > Metazoa > Mollusca > Cephalopoda > Sepiida > Sepiidae > Acanthosepion > Acanthosepion lycidas. The sequence goes on along the minus strand of OZ010583.1, from coordinate 79,627,830 downwards.
CTGGTGCAAGTAACTAGCATATATTCTGATCTGAAAGGTCACTGAAACAGGCCAAGACTTGCTTGTAAAGTATTTTAATATTATTTCTTATATAATTTTCACAAATGCAGACTATATTTTTGTTGAGATTATTATCAAATTCATTTAGAGATTAAAAGAAAAACAAAAAAGAGCATTGTCACCAGAGGTGCATAACAACACCATAACCCTAACATTATTCTAATACAAAATAAAATATATTATATTTGATAAGACTTGATTTTTTCCCCAATTGTTTAAAAGATTCTCAGGAGTCTTATATGCAAATCTGAATGCAAACCTAGATGCCATCAACTATCATTTACCTAAGCTTACTCTATAATATTGAAGTGTTTTTTTTTAAAGCTTTTCACCCCAAGCAAGGTGAGAGTGACACTAGCACACAGAGAATGGGAGTAAGAGTAAAGAGTCATGATAGAGGAAAGGATGAAGAGAAGGATGATGAATAGAGCAAGGCATCTGGAGATGTTGATTGACATTGCATTTGAATAGTCGGAGATTATAGCTACCAGGGAAGCAAGTAAAAGGAAGGGAGGGTGGGAGCCAGGGTGGGTTCACTGTGGTGGGTAATAGAGAGCTATTTTGTTTTTGAGGCATTAAAGTTAGCCAGCCATTTCCTACCCTGGTCAACATCAGATTGGAGGTCTTTTGCAAGACCAATGGCCAAGTTAGTTTTGTCAATGATACCAGATTTTCTATTGAGGCAGGAGTAAATAGTAGTGTCATCTACATAGATACCTACTTGGGGACTGATGACATCGGGAAGATCATTAACAAAGATAAGGAACAGTGTAGGGCCCAAGATAGGGCCTTGTGGAACACCTGCATTTGTGAGAAAGGAACTGGAGGAGAATCCATTAAGGATGACCTTCATTACATAGTTTGACAAGAATGATTGTATAAATAATCATCCTGAAATTCTGTATCCCTGAAGCTTATGAAGAAGGCTGGTATTCCAAACCCTATCAAATGCTTTAGCGATATCTAGAGCCACCGCATGGGCTTCTCTTGTGAAGTGCTTGATAATTCAGTTACGGCCATGAACATATCAGCTGTAGATAGGGCAAAGTGGAAACTTAGCTTGTCAGAGAGCAGGTCATGGGATGTAATGTGCTTAACCACTTTGGTGATGATTAATGCTTCAAAGACTTTGCTAACTGATAGAACAGTAGTTAGATGGGTCAGAAGAATCTCCAGAGTTCTTAAAAACAGGTACAATAGAAGAAGACTTCCAACAGGCTGGAAAGCAGGAATCGTTGAGACAATAGTTATATAGTTTGGAGAGGACAGGAGCCAGTTCAGGAGTATATTTCTTCAGGACAATGGCTAGTATCCCTTTTCTACCACCAGCTTTATGAGAGTCTAATTTAGAGATGGTGCCCAGTACTAAAGATGGGGTTATGTGCAACTCGCTCAACAGAGCCTCAGTTTTTTGGGAGGGGGGGGGAATCAGGTGTGGGTACACCGGACAAATCAAGGATTGAATTGGATGAGAATTTCCAAGCAAAGCACTCAGCCTTACCAGCAGAGGAAGTCATGACCTCAATTTGGTTGAATAAAGGAGGTATTGTGGGTTTTCTGTTGTTTAGTACACTCTTGCAGAGATGCCAATAATCTTTGGAACCAAATTTGCAAGATACAATATATTGTTTCATTCTATCAGCAAATAGTGACTTTGTTTCATTGAGGACATGCTTGCTCTCATTATGGACCGAGACAGTGAGACATCTGTTGCAATCTAACATGTCACTATGGTAAAGATGAAAGAAGTGATTCCTATGGGCAATAGCAGCTGAGCAAGCAGCTGAGAACCAAGGGATTGAGTGCGATTTAACTTTATATTTTCTCGCAGGGATACAAACCTCAATTCCAGCTTTTACCCAAGAGGAAACCTCAGAAGTGCATTCTTGAACGGGGAGATTAAAGACCATATTCTAGGGGACATCGCAAAGGAAATCACGAAACGAATCTGTTTGCTTGTTGATAACAGAAAGATGTTCTGTTGGTAGGAGGTTCTTTGCTGGGGATGGAGTAGAAGTATATGTTGGCAGACACTACACCATGATCAGAGTTGTCAAGAGGGTAGAGCTGCGTGGCATAACAAGACTCGGGGATGGAGGTGAAACAGACATCGAGAAGAGAAGTCTTACCATCCTGGTTATTGAGGAAATGTGTAGGAAAGAGGAAGAAGAGATAGCTTAAAGCATTGAGGAGAGATAGATGGAGACACATGTATGAATCAAGACAGAGCTTCCTAGACAGTGGGAGATGGTCCTTGATGTAAACTCTTAGGCTGTGCATGTGGGTTGAGAATCTTTTCTAAGGAGAGGAAGGTATACTGTCAAATATGATAAGCACTGTTTCTATTCTCTGTGATTTTTCCCTTCATTTTTTTTTTACTTGATTTATTAACTATGTCTGGTGAAAACTAATAACATTTTTAAAATGTTGACACAGCAAATCCATTTTATTGGGCATAAAATTTCAATTTATGAAAGTGAACTATGTCCATCTTTTTAGAGATGGTATTGCATTTACCTCAGTTTCAAAACTTCTTTCAAATTCATTGTGCATCCTCTTACAAAAACATTTTTGGTAAGAGGTCCTAATATGAGAGAAATATTTGAAAGCTATATAAAATATATGTTTTTTATTTAAATACCAATTCCAGCAGATATTTTAAATTTATGATTCCTAGGCAAGAAAAAAATAAAAGTGATCAACTGAAATAAATCTTTTTTTCAAAAAATTTAACATAACATTTTAGTAGTCTTCAAGTCATATAAAAGTAACACTTTTTTAAAATTATTTTATTATTACTCCCACAATATTTATGGGATTTCAGCAGAATTTTTATGATTTTTAGTTACTTCAAAAATAAACAAAATTCACCATTTCAGATTTTGCCAAACAAATATTTTCTTTTAATAATGCACTGCTAGAAATCCTTGCTAGTCTAAACTTGCTTCTGGAAATCACAAAATGGAGAGGAATGAGAAATAAAAATAATAAAAGAAATAAAATGGGTTGAAGCAAAGAAACTAATTATAATACAAGCAAAAATATGATATAACTAATGTATTCAAATGATTTTATATTGCATTTAATACCATCTTATATAAATTTCCATATGTAAGATTGTTCTTGATTATGACATGGAAGAACAGATGTCAAAAAACAGTATTAATTTGCATGCACACAAAGGAAAATATAACAAGGATTCAGTTTAAAAATATCTTCTACAGACATATGTGTGGGTTAGAGATAAAAAAAAAAAACTGCCCAAACTCCATAGCCTGTACTACAAAGGCATTGGGCCAACTTGCAAAGAGACTTCAATCATTAATTTGTTCTGATTTCTCTCTTAATGACTAAAAAAAGGAAATTCTCGTCATTTTAACTTTAGCCTTAGACCAGATATTTTTCCTGATTCCCATTTGTCTGTTATCTTTTATAAGACATCCCACAGATTTTACAAGTAGAAGTCTCTTGTGTCTTGTTTCAAAATTGTTGATTTATCTCTTTTATCTTACCAAACAGTACAAGTATAAGAAATTACAACTTATCTTTTTTAACTATTATTCATTTTTGACTAGCATTTCTTTCCTTCTTTCATCTTAATTTCAGTTCTTTTCCATTTCACAAACACATGCACAAACAACTATCACTTTCTTTTTTTCTTTATTATATATATATATATATATATATATATATATATATATATATATATATATATATGTATGTATGTATATTCTTTTTTAAGAATTTCACCCCAAGAAGGCGGGATGCCACTAGTACACAGGGGGTTACAGAGTGGGAGCGAGAGTAAACAGGTGTGATAGAGGAAAGGATGAAAAGAAGGGCATGGCAACTGGAGATGTCGATTGACATTATATCTGAATAGTTGGAGATTATAGCTATCAGGAAAACAAGTAATAGGAAGGGAATTCCACGGATGGGAAGTGCAAGACATGAAGCTATTGGAGTAGAAGAGATAGCCACATTTTAACCATTTCAACAGTGAAAGGGCGGGACCATGATGCCAGCCTAGTAGCTTGCTTAAATTCATGCAGTCTGGGAACTAGCAAAAATAGCTCATCGAAACAGTTACCGTGAAAGTATTTATAGAAAAGACAGAAGGAGATAATGGCACATCTGTGAGAGAGCGACTGAAGATGAGATACCAGGTCAGGACCAACCACATTGCTTATCTGTCTCTGGATCTTGTCGAGGACCTTAAGGCAAACAGTGGGGGCACCAGACCATATATGGCAGCAGTATTCCATGCAAGGGCGAATGGTTGATTTGTAGATTTGAAGGATGGACTCAGGCAAGAAAAACTTTTTGGCATGACACAGGGAACCAACTTTCCTTGCGGTGGATGAAGCTAATTGTTCCATCTCAGGTCAGCAGACAGCGTGAGACCAAGCAGTTGTAAAGAGATGCTCTCATGGAGTCGAGCATCAGACATTCTAATGGGCAGCAGGGATGGTTCCCTGTGGTGAGTAATAGAGAGCAGTTTTGTTTTAGAGGCATTAAAAATAACCAGCCAATTCCTGGCCCAGTCTACAACTGATTGGAGGTCCTTTTCGAGACTAACAGCCAGGTTAGTTTTGTCAACGATACCAGATTTGCTATTGAGGCAGCAGTAAATAGTAGTGTTGTCAGCATAGATGCCTACTTGGGAACTGATGACATCAGGGAGATCGTTAATGAAGATAAGGAACAGAATAGGGCCCAGGATAGAAACCTTGGGGAACACCTGCATTCGTGGGAAAGGAATTGGAGGAGAATCTGTTAAGGATGACCTTCATTACAGGGTTTAGCAGGAATAATCATATTAAGTCAAATAATTGACCTGAAATTCCATATCCCTTAATCTTACGAAGGAAGCAGGCATGCCAGACACTATCAACGAGACTCTATAACTGTGGAGTGCTTAGTAAACAATTTCAGTTATGGCTGTGAGCACATCAGCTGTAGAATGGGCAGAGCGAAAATCATATTGTGTATAAGAAAGCAGATCATGGGATATAAGGTTATTAACCGCTTCGGCATTGAGTAAAGCCTCAAAGACTTTGCTGAAGAGTGGTAGGAGACTGATTGGATCATACTAAGATGGGTCAGAAGGGTCTCCAGAGTTCTTAAAGACAGGTACAATAGATGAGGACTTCCAACAGGCTGGGAAGCAAGATTCATTGAGGCAGTAGTATATATAAGAAAGTAGAGGGACAATACACACACACATACATTTTTTACTCACTGGTAGCACAACTCTAAGTTTTATGCACATTGCAATGATCAGGTCAGTTTTCAATCATAACCTGACAATTGTATTTTGCATGAAACTCAGAGTTCTGCTAATGGTAAGGAAAAACATATATATTTATTATTAATACAAATTATAGCTCTATTATTATACAATGAGCACTATTTTATTACCACCAGGACTCAATGTGCGATATTTTATATTCATATTCGTATGTATGTATGCATAGATAGATAGATAGATAGATACATAGATAGATAGATAGATCAAACATTTGGTCCTGACAAGTATTCTGATGAGGAACTCTGGAGTCAATTAATGAGATAAGTTCACTGAATGTTTACTAATTTATTGAATATATATATATATATATATATATATATATATTGAATGGATTTTTTAATCTGAAATATTTTGTATTATTATAAATGTCTTTTTTTAGTGGGTACACATGTTTAAATAGTAATTAAATAGGCAATTCCCAAACACATGTACCCACTAAAAATAATGTTTAAGGCAATGAAAAATAATGTCAGATTAAAAAATCCATTTAAAAATTACTATTGCTTTCACTTTGGGTATGAAGCTAGCATAAAGTCCCAACAAGAGGTGAACATTCAAACTAGTAGCCTTCACATTTCAGTTATAGAAGCAGTTTCCTTAATGGAAAAAGGGATACAGATTTTCTTTTTCTTTAGTAGACTTCTTGATCTAGGCCAGTTGTTATTAATTTCACTGTTTAAGAAAATATAAAAAAAACAGGGATAGTGAGATTTGGTGGATGCCTACACTGATCTCATGAGCCTTGGAGAAGTGGCCATTAACAACATCCTTCATTGACCTACCTGTTAGGAAGGACTTGATAACTGAGAAAATATTTCCAGTGATTCCATAGTTGGAAAGTTTGTGTAGCAAACCCCTACGCCACACTTTTCAAAGACCTTTGATATATCTAAGGTGATTGTCTTCATGATGTATTTATTGTCTAATACCTCACTGATTATCTGAGTAATAACAGGATATCAGCAGTGGACCTAGCAGTGTGAAATCTATATTATTTGTCACTCAGGAGAGTGTCTTTGTTGAGATGATTAGCAACCTTTATTGATGATAGCCTCAAAGAGTTTGTTGATAACATTAATGAGGCTGATGGGCCTATATTGCAATGGGATGAGTACTCACCTGCATTCTTGAAAACATGTTTGAATAACTGACTATTAGGTGGATAATTCCAACCCAGAAAATCTTTGCCTCAAGCACTCTTAATAAAGGGACAAATAATCCATGAAGGAAGATACAGTCATGATACCATGAATGTAGACAATTTTAGTAACCAATTTTTCAGCTGTACTTAAAGAAAGAAATGGAGTGGAGAGACATGATCAATTAGGGATGTAGTATTTAAAAAAAAAAGTAATCTTTAGAATTATATTAAGTAAATATTTTGCAAGTGTCCAAATACTTCTATCCCCTCACTGTATATCTATTTATGTAGGTACATACATAATATATAATGATAGATATACTAATGTAAATATAACATACTTTTATAAAGGTACACCTATGCATACACATCTGCACATATATATATATATACACACTATAAACACAGTACATCCACACACACATACACATAAACAATAACAAAATCAGTGGGATAAGTTTTTAACACTTTATTTTGTTTATTACACACACACATATATATACATATGTGTATGTGTGTATATATATATATATATATATATATATATATATATATATATATATATACACACACACACACACAATCATAAGATTATATCCATTGATGATTGTTATTACACAAAACAGATTTTGATATTATTGTATTAATAACATTATTATTATAATATATATATATATATATATATATATATATATATATATATATATATATATATATATATATATACAGCAGGTTATGCTCACCTCCAAATCACATTATTAATGAGACATAACATGAATGTGTTATCAGTTTGGCAAGGATTTCATCTGGAAATATATACTGACTTCTTCTACTTGTTATATGACAGAAGTTTTCAGTGATAAAGACTTTCTCTACTAATCCCCAATGCCAGATAACAAGCATCTGTTAAAGAAACTCCAAGTGCACTTTAAATGCTTAGAAATTGTATGCCACATTGTGTCAGAAAATCTAATCCTTTCCATTTTTCTTTCCCCACTATGTACACAAAATATTTATTCTTGCTGGGTTCAACAGCATCTTTAAGAGGTGCTTTGAGGGAAAGAAAATAATATATATTTATCATCTGTATGGAGGATGTTTTTATAAAAGTTAAAAGAATTTTGACAAAACCTTATTGCTCAGATCTGTGAATTGTAACAACTGAGAAGATTTATATTTGTTTCTGTCTCTGTATTGTGTTCATATACATACCTGAACAAAAAAAAAGGTTCAAACCCCAGTGGGCAAAATACTCAGCTTTTAATGTTCTCAACAATAAATCATTGATTAGAAAGGAAGAAAAAATTAGACAAATAGATGAGGTATCTTTGCATGCTATAACTTTTCTCTTTCATTCCTTTAAATGTTTAAGGCTTACTTATACTTAACATCAACAAGAGAAAATTGTAGGGCACATAATGGGGAAAGAGGACTTGGAAAATCTGATACTCACAGAACAAATTAAAAGCAAGAGGTACAGAGGAAACAATGTATAACATACCTAGAGAGTATCAGTAAATGAGCAGCAGAACAGGGTTTAGAAGAGATAATGAAGAGACAAAATTTATTAATAGCTGCAAAGGGACAGGAAATTGTGGGGAGCCATGATTGCTAACATCCTGAAGGTATATGGTGCACAGAAGAAGAAGGGTAAATTTACAGACAGCTTTTTACAGAAAGAAAAGTCAATGCTGTTCTATTCAATACCACTCACTTCAAACAACAGATCAGTGGTTGAAAATTGTTTCCCTGGTACATTTCTCTTTAATGATCTATAGAATTGAAATCTGTAGTCTGACCAGATGAGAGACATGATGGACTTGTTCTCAAACCACTTCATAGTAGTCTTTGCAGTGTGGGAAGAAGCACTGTATTGTTGAAAAAATAACATCTGATCATTCCTCTTTAAAAGACAGATGTTTAACTGTTGGAAATATGCTTTTCTGCAATATTCCCCTGTACTCTAAAGCATTGACTTTCTCTTCCTGAAGGGTTTTACCAGATATCCAATAATAATAATAATAATAATAATAGCAAAATTAACCCATTACTGCATAAACTTTCCTTAAAATTTTAACTTTTTTTACTTAATCTGCTTTGATAGCTATTTGTAATCTTAAGCCTGGCAGATTTTAAATTTTATGTAAACACCTTTCTAAAAAATTTGGATACCATGTACCAATGAGTATATAGATTCAAGATCCTGTCATGTGAATTTCATCTGAAATATCTGTCTCAGCGTTTAATATTTGATTTTGATACTAACTTGTTTTGGGTGTGTTAGGCTTTATTATCCAAATTAAGTATCATATAAATTTTTATTTTTAAATTAGTACAAAAGATATAGACTATAAAAAACATATTTTATTTACACAATATTTCATATACCTGAATTGTTTTGTGTGTTAATATGGGCTTCATGTTCTCTCACCAGTTTTCCCATCAATTGATTTTAAGTTTTCTATTGTTTTGACTTTACTCAGAGCAGTTTTTATTGCTTCTCAGAAATTTTCTTTGCTTGAATATTCTTTTTCTTTACTTTATACATTTATAATTTATACATGTCTTTTAATGGTGGACCACAAGTTTTCTTTTGGATTAATATCTGGAGAGACAAAGGGTCATTCCTTTAATTTGGTGTCTGTGAAACCATTTTTTTAGCAAGGTGGGCTATAGTCAGCTTTTCAGAATGTTAAGGTCTATAATCTTGTAAGAAAATACTTTTTAACTTTTTTGGTTGTGACCAGAACTACACAAAAAACATTGTCTCCAAGAACATACAATAATTCTCTGTATTTATCCTGATGCTATCATCAATTTTGAAAGTACCTGTAATTATATTGGTTACAATACTAGTCCACAAAATTTCACCTATCCACTGTTGCCATTTTTGACTGAATATTTCCATGAAGGACACATCTCTAGACCAGCCAATGTAGCTCTACATTCATCAACAAAGATTACTGCTGATGAATCAGTTATTTTTACCCAATTTAAACATTTATTAGGCTTACTTAAAGGTGGTAGTTTGGTAAATTTCATGTTCTTAACAAATGTTCCTAATAATCAGTATCTTTTCTCTCTTCATACATTCACAGTATCAGCTTCTTCAAATATTTTCTTGATTTTAATCCACTTTTCTTGTTACCCTTTTTCTCAAACAACTTTTTGCAACATTTTTAAAGCCAAATTTTTTTCTTGCCAAATTTTTCAGTTTCTTTTTCATCTCTGATTTCTGTTCAACTTTATGACAGTCCCTAACATTATGTCCCCATCACTCAGTCACTTTGTAACATTTTGTCCCTCTTTTGAGGTCATACTGTAAAGGTTATACCAACTTTTATATATATATTTGATATTAAAACATAAATATCAATAACTATACTTATATATATATATATATATATATATATATATATATATATATATATATAGATAGATAGATATTATAAGCAATGGATGTATGGGTGGTGTCAGAGATAGTGGCTCAAAATGAGACATTGGAGAGCTGAGTTTAAATTACAGTCAATTTTGTTACATTTACTTCTGCACAAATACCCTTGAGTAAGCTATGAATCAATCTCCTTCACTCCCTGGTATGGGTTAAATAGTAAGACAAACTAACATCTTTAACCGAGAAGGAAATATCAGAATTTAAAATGTAAGGAGGGTTGTTTGTGGACCTCATGGCACATTATGTGAACTAGTTCTTTGTATTCAGTTCTTCTAAAAGATGTAGATGGATCTGCACAAGCCTCCACCACTTTAATCAAATTGTATGTGCAGGTAGTCTGACTATTCAGTTCTAGATTTTGAATTGCTGGATCCTTATACTTTGAAGACAATAGGAGAGTTCATCATTATAGTCAACAATGATTATAGTTTTTCCTGTAGCTATAGAGAAGACTGGATTATAACCTTTTGGAGCCCCTAAGCTAATAAAATTCTGCTCCCCACCCCACCTCAGACAAAGCCTTCCTGTAACTTACACACAGCCATCTTGAATATATTTTACTCATGATATATTTTAGTGACATTTACATAGCTTGAAGTAAACTTATTTCAAATTCTTTAAATAAACTAGAATATCTATCTTTTGTTTGTCAATAAAAATATACTTCAAGAAATACCAGTATTTTACTATTTATTGCAAACCAAATTAACACATGACAGTAAAAAAAAAGAGATTTTTTATAACCAACATTATGACAATAAAATAATCAAAATAAATATGAGTTTATCATATTGATATCAATTCAGTTTATGAAACTATTTAGAAGTATCTAGAAAATTAGAATCGCTGCTTTATAAAAATTTATAAGATTTAAATATTCTGAACTAAATTCAAACATGTTATCTACTTGAAACATACTAAACCATTCTTTTCCTTGCTTTGCTTCCTGCAAAGTCAACTAAATATAAGTTTGTTATATTGATATCATTTCAGTTTATGAAAAAATTTATAAATTATAACATCTAGAAAATTAAAATCATTGCTTTATAAAAACTTGAGGGGCACTAGACTATAGTCTATAATAGCCTAAAGGATAATCCAGCTTTCCATATAGACCAGATTCTAGATTGATATAGATATACAAAAAAGTGAAGACAAGAAAGGCTGCTGCAAAGAGGGTGCAATTTACCAAGCTGAGATTAAGGATGACAGTAGCCAAAAGAAAGTTTATATTTTATGGACTGAAGGTACTTTCAAGAAATGCTGGTACAACCATGCTTCTTTTAGAATACAGAACCATAGGTATAGCACAAAGCTGGCAGATTATGTTTGGAGGTCAAAAGAACAACATAGCAGAAGTCTGTAGAAGTCAAGTGACTTACCTGCCAACATGGCTGCCTCCTTCTATTTCCTTGTAAAAGCTGATTTTACCTTATTTTATAGGAGAGCGCCTAATACACCAGTTGGGTTGGTCCATTTTGCTAGAATGGACCTTCCCAATACATTTGCATGAGGGGTCTTTGTTCAGCTATATATTTCTCCATAAATGACTCAAGTCAGTTTTGGCTTTGGCTACATTTGACCTTGGATGCCACACAAGTCACAGGTCTGATTCCAGGCAGGACATGCCTGTTGGCGGGTGCTGGTTCCTGGGATGCCATGCTTGTGACTACCACATCCACTACAGCGGAACTTGTTTTGTTTTATAATCAGTTTTTTGGGGCTTCTGGATTGAGGGGGATTTTTTTCCACTTGTGTTGTTTTTTCTTTGCGATAGGTTGATGCACGCAATGCTGACATTTCAGTTGTCCCTGCCATTCGTGCTTGGTCACGCAGTGCTGCCTCGAATGCCTCAGCATGGTTGATGTTTTGGTCAAGGGTCTTCAATGAGCTGGCCTTTCCTAGTAAATCTGCTTGGAGAGCATCATTTGCTGTGCCTCTGACCAGCTGGTCTTTGATATAGATGTCAGATAGGTCATGACTGCAAATGGGACATGTGAAGTCACAATCCTGTGCTGTACCCTTAAGGCGGACAACAAATTGCTGGATTGATTCGCCTGGTCCCTGGGAAATCGAAGCGAAAGACAATCTATGAACCATAGGGTTCGATTTTTGGGTAACTAATGCCTCCAACATGTTCAGGAGTCTGTTTGGCTTTTCCGAGAAAAATTTGGGGTATGTATTGATGATCGACGTTTGCACAGTCTCATCAGCACAGTTGTATAAATGGATGTTGGTCTGTGCAGGATCAGGCAGAATAACCCTGCGGAACCGTAGGTTTCTAAGGAAACTTGAAGCACCCATAATCAAGACCCCCATACCAAGCGCCATGCCTGTGTCACCTGAGCCGACAATTACGGATACATGCAGACCACATGAACCAATCCAAATGACACCTACACCTGAATGGCCATTTCAACAGATTGTAATGGATTTGTTCTGTGTTAAATCCTTCACATATCTTGCTTGTGCAGACAGGCTCACTGGATGGCTCATTCTGTACCGCATCAAGCCAGGGCAAGCGGTTGCTTCCAGGTTGATTTCCATCTGCAGAGAAATATTCCAAACATATGGTGCACCTGAGGAACTTAGTACAGATGGTGGACCGCCATTCTCAGCTTACTCATTCCAACAGTTCCTAAAAACCTGGGCTGTTAAGCAAAGAATTTCATCAGTGGCCTATCCCCAGTCTAACGGACGTGCAGAATTGGCAGTCAAGACTGCAAAAAGACTCATAAAAGACTGCACAGGACACCAGGGTTCCTTGGACAATAACATGGCAGCACAAGCAATCTTGCAATATAGAAACACCCCTATCCAAGGCATTGGCTTATCACCAGCGCAACTCCTGCTTCATAGACGTCTTCAAGATTTTATCTCATCGCACCCACAGTTATATAAACCAGCGTCCCAGGGCCCTACTCAATCACAGCCATCAAGAACGAGGATTCCCAGGGCGCTATCCCGACTACTCTCGTACAATCAGCCAGGCAATAGGGAATTAATTCCTCCCCAACGGCCAATATGCTTCCGCAATGGGGAGAGGAGGGAGATGTAGAAGTCAAGTGACTTACCTGCCAACATGGCTGCCTCCTTCTATTTCCTTGTAAAAGCTGATTTTACCTTATTTTATAGGAGAGCGCCTAATACACCAGTTGGGTTGGTCCATTTTGCTAGAATGGACCTTCCCAATACATTTGCATGAGGGGTCTTTGTTCAGCTATATATTTCTCCATAAATGACTCAAGTCAGTTTTGGCTTTGGCTACATTTGCCTACTTGTGTGCTAAACCTCTGGCAAACTAGCTAATATTCAACAAGTGTGCAGTGGAATATTTTGAGAAGGGTCACATCTGGTAGGAAAAATGGCAGCAGCTGTAGATTATGACAGGGAGAGAAATTGGCAATCACTACATATCCCAATCATGCAGTGTTGTTGATTGAGAGATCAGAGATTATATCAAAATGTAGACATGTTGGCAAGCACATTCTTGGTCTCTACAACTCCAGGTGAAAACATATAAAGAAATTTTTTTTCATTTTTTTTCTCCATACCACCTCCCTTCTTGACTTTCAGTGTCATAGTAATATTACAAAGAAACTTGCAGTGTGTTGAGGAGCATTTTTTACCTAATGACCAGATGAGACCTGACAGTTAAAACCTAGGTAGTATGGAAGAGTAAATTGTTTTCACTTTATCATATATATATATATATATATATATATATATATATATTCCTGCATGAACAACATGGAAAAAATTATTAGCTCCCATAATAGTAAAATTTTAAATGAATTTTATAATCAACTTCAAAAAGATCCTTATACAAGCCCAAAGACCAAATCTACCTGTAACTGCAGGGAAGGATCTGTCTGTCCAGTAGAAGGAGTATGTTTGTCCAAAAACATAGTATACGAAGCTACGATTTTCCCCAAAGAAAATACTGAACATAAGAAGATCTACATAGGTATTTCTGCAGGAAGTTGGAAACAACGATTTTACAACCATCGCCAATCCTTTTATACTCAATTTGTTGTTGGAAGATTTACCTGATGATCCTGAATCCTTAAAAAAGGATTTAGGTGAAATAAATTATCGTAATGGTACATTAAAGTGGTTTGTTTTTCATTACATTTATATATATATATATATATATATATGTGTGTGTTTGTGTGTGTGTGTATATATCAATCTTAACTATTAAAAGTCAAGGGGACTGGGAGTGAAAAAGAATGAAAAGAAGGAACTGGAAACTTAATCCTAAACAGGAAACAAGGAATAAACTTCTACTCCTGTTCAAAAGACCTGGGAGTAGAGTGAACCTGAAGATAGGCAAAAGTATCTACTCCTATTGAGAAAAAATAAATAAATAGTAAATAAAATTTCGGAGTTTAGGCAGAGACATTAGAAGTAGAGAGTTGAAGTAGACTAAAAAGAACCAGAAACCAAATCCTAAACAAGAAAAAAGGGATAAACCACTTCTCCTGTTCAAAAGAGTGGGGAAGATGGTGAACCGGGAGGTGTGTGATAGTGAAATGTAATGTATGTGTTCACATGTATAAACAGTAGCCATGTATCTAATAAACCCATCATCTGGTGATGACATTATGACCTTGGAGTTAGGCATAATTTTGGTGATTAAGTGATATCTTCATTGTATGACAAATTGTGAAAGTGTTGAAATTCTAACACTGGACCTTATTCTTTCTCACTGAAAAGATAAAAATAATTTCTTTCCCATTATATATATATATATATATACATATATATATATATATATATATATATATATATATATATATATATATATTATGTAATAACTGAATTTGATTATTACATATAATACTCATAATAACTATTCTGTTAATAATACTTGGCTATTGACAATACAATTTTCCCTTATTTCTAATGTATACTACTAAAATCATTTTCAATACATTTTTATATCAAATGTTCATCATAATGTTTTTATATTATATGTTCATCATAAAATTATTCTAAGTAACACTTGCATTTTCATTTTCAATGTATTTGACCAATGAAAATTTCTTTCTTTCTCATTTCAATACATTTTCATAGTAAATGTTTATCTATATATATAACAGCCTTATTCTTTTAGCAACTCTTGCATTAATTCCTGAACGTTGATATTTTCTCCCAGTGCACAACATGCAGAAACTTATGTGCTAGATCCCTTATGTATGTTTGTCTTTTACTATCCCCCCCACTCCCTGTTCTGCTATCCATTTACATGACCTTATGGCGATTATCACCACACACACATGCACCCTTACAAATTCAAATCTTCAACAGCATTCATTCATTGGACAGGAAGCAATGCTGCTATCTGAAGTGACAATTTTAAAATTGCTATATTTTCATATAGTAGATTTTGTGCACTTTTGGGAGAATTGGCTCCCAGAAGTCTCCCCGAAAATCATGCACTGATTGGTCAGTATCAACCAATTCTCTGCATGTGGAGAATGATTCTTCCCACACAGCACTCCTGATTCAATGACCACCTATATAAGCGTAAGAAAAGAGGAGCAATCAGTGAGACTACAGCTGCCTCAGAAATACACATCAGTTGAAGCTATGCACCCATCTTCTCACTCAACTCTCAAGCTTCATATTCTATCACACTTACGTAATTTTCCTCTTGCATGGCAGAACTGTTTAATAAACATTTATAACATACTAATAACTCTTTCATTTCCTTTTCAGAGAACTTTGATAGTCAAAGAGAGACAACTCTCATCTTACTCATTGCATGCTTTTTTGTATACATTCTTTATTGTATGCTTTGTTGAATACAATTTATATATATATTGATACCTTTGCCTTGTCACTTTTTTTACATCAACTTGGGTTCCTAAATAAAATTAAATAAATGTGGTAAAAGGCCGCCACAACCTAATTTTTTCTCAATGTTTCCTATCCCTCTTGCCTTCAATACATCCCTTGAATGTCAAATTATTCAAGCCCTCTTTCCTCATTATGTGTCCAAGAAATTTCAATAGACTCTGTCTGATTCTAGTCAGAAGCATCTTTTTGTTTCCTCTTTTCCTTAGAAAGTACCCCATTGCTCACATGTTCTACCCATGGTATTCCCAACATCCTTCTGCCATTACTCACATCCTCTGTCCAAGGTATTCTCTTCTTATTGAACCACATTTCTTTTGCCACATTTCTACTCTTCATCAGTGAGAAAATTGTCTAGCATTCATTGCCATATAGGAGGTCTGATATTGATATTTTTAAATTAAAACTGAAATAAATTTAAATTAAAGATATGACATCATATCTTTAATTTAAATTTATTTCAGTTTTAATTTCAAACTGCTAAATTAGATTTAATATTTCCGTTAGGCAAAATATTTTGCTGTATTTCAAAACAAATTTAAATTTATTGGAATTATTTTTTTTTTAATTTCTAAAAATATATGATTTTAGCCATATTTATGATTCTCTCAGCACAACAATTCTCTTTATTAAAAATCTTTCAAAAATAAAATATACTTGTCTGAAAAATAAAATTAAAAATAAATGTTACAATTAATGTTAAAGCCAAAACTGTAGGAATGTTAACAAAATCAATGAATAAAAGACTGATGAAGGTCATAGAATATCAAGCTGACCATATTAACATGCAAAAGAAATTATTAATTTATTCAGGTATATGGGATATTATTCTTCTTTGTCTATGTGTCATGTCTCTTCAGCATGAGGGTAATTATCACTATCCCCTGTAGCTCTGTAATGTTTGTCTTTTTACCATCCCTTCCAATCTCATTCTGTCATCCATTCACATAAGCTTGTCAGGTAAGTGGCTTACTATTCCACTCCACTGTTTTGCCTTTTATATGTCCTGTGTTTACTCAATACAGAGCTCAAGAGCCACTCAAGTTAGAGGATTACTGTGCAACATTGTAAGAAAAGGAAAGAAGTAAAGTTCATGCACAAAAGATAATGGCTAACTCTAGACTTGAACAGGTCAAAATTGTAGTGACAAGGAGTTCCACAAAGTTGTAGTTCTTGGGAAGAAGCTGTACATGTAGAAATTACTTCTTACTAATGGAATACAAAGAGAATTTGGATGATTTATCCTTGGGTACAAACCATGGAATGTCCTAGTTGCAAAGTTCACAGCTGGTAGGACCAAGGAATATAGCTCATCAGAACATATGTCATGGAAACAGTGATAGATTTAATTTGTGGGAAAGGGGTTGTAAGTTGAAATATAATTAATCACTCATTAGGCTGTATAAATGCTTTTGAACTCTATCAAGTCAGGCAAGTGAGGACTGGGTAGCTCCATCCCAGATATGGCAGCAATACTCAATTTTTTGTCTGATTCTTATCACTTTATGGCCTAAATCTTTTCAATTTATTTATAAATAAAAATATTTGTTACATTTTGTTTGGATAATAAAACCTGGCACTCCCAAGTTACTGTTAATATTTTTAAGAAGCATTAATCCTAAGAGCTGAAACTGGCCGGATGTATGGCTCATATATATAAGTACATCCTTACAGTTTTGCAAACATAGATAATATGAATTTCATTGTGCTAATGTTTATTTGTATATAAAATCTGACATCCTGTACATGTGCATGCACACACACAGACACATGTGTGTGTGTGTGTGTGTGTGTGTGTGTGTGTGTGTGTGTGTATATATATATATATATATATATATATATATATATTGTCTTCCTATAAAATAAATGATCTTTAATCAATCTAATAGTTAAGTTTATGAAAGAAAGTTTTATGTTAAACATCAACATGTTTATTATTTGTATTTTTATATCTAATCTCCATTGCTGCTGCAGTGCATGTGATGCCTCAATGACACTAAAATGGGTTACAGATTTCATGCATAGATGCAAACAGAAATCATCCACTCATTTAATGGAGGCTGGGAACATTGAAATCCCGTGGAAAGTATTTGTTCACACAAGTAAGGTCCACTCTGATTGGTTGTCAAGTTACACAAAGAGCACACTATTTATTCTTAAGATATTCAAAACTTACAAAATGAAGATCTCCTTGAAAAAGACATAGACAATTATAGTGATTAATTAGGATTTGATTTATGCAAGTGTTATTGTGCACCCTGGTATAGTTTCCATGGAAATAAATATCAAGCAGTACTTTCCCAGCATTGTTTATATTATTATTAGATTATAAAATTCTACAAGTTTAAAGATACAATTTTAAAGCAAAAATAATAGTTTTTCTTATATTTATTCAACATTAAAAAAAAAAATAAAGCTACTACTTGAAAATACTGGAGGGATGCAAAGGATGATTATCTCCTTTAAGGTAAGATGAATTTACAAGGGTTATGGGACATCTGGTGAGTGATGTCAGTCATAGAGTGATAAACTGTAGTTGAAATGCAGACTGCAAGAAGCAAGACATGATGCCCATAGCAGTTAAGAAAGTAGAGGGAACCACATGGTCTTACCAAGTACATGAAAGACATCAATGGCGTGCTCATTTTTCCTTCAAGAAATATTACATGTAAGACCCACACACTTTTTATCACTTTCACACTGCTTGTATTCATGTTATAATTTCTCTGTGTGGGACAAATTAATGCAAATATTTATATATTTGTATATAATTTCTTATATGATATAGTGGTATAAAAAAATCTCTTTGAGAATAACACATCTTTGTTATTCGTTTCTTTCAGTTATTCTGTTCCATCCATTGTATTAAGGTGTTGGTATATCATGGATATACTAAGTTCTATAATGAAGTAATGCAAATTGAAAATATTCTCTTTTTTCTAGCATCCCCATTAATAGAAAGTAGAAACACCTGCAAAAATTTCAGTTTTCCTATTTAAATTTTCTGATGAATTTAAATTATTAACTCTTAAGTTAATAATTGAATAAGCCTAGAGTGAGTTCTACGACAATAAAATATCTGTAAAAATTCTCCTATCACATTGTTAAATATTTATTCTTAACAACCATAACAAAATATTGCAATAACAATAATAAATACTAATGATGATCATATTTTAAGAAGGTAGAAATGGAAAAATTTTAAATTAACAACTTTTCCATTTCACTGAAACCACCATTAAACACTTCTATCTTCCCTTCTTTGTTTCTTTCAATTTCTCACTGAAATCAAGTAGTGTCTTTTCCCTGTTTCCACATCAAAACAGAATAGTCGATTATTTATGAGATATTGACTGAAGACATTAAACACTTTTATCTTCCCTATTTCTTTTTTTTTTCTAGCCAAATCGCTGTCTTACAAATATTTTTTTAATAATAATTTTAAAATAATTCAACAGATGATGTCATTTTATTTAATTTATGGTAACTGGATTTTTGGTGATTACCTTACTCAGTTTCCATTGTTTGATACTGTGCATCAGAAAAAGGTTGCTTTTATTACTTATAAGTCACAATTACTTCTTGGCCTTTTAGCAGAGATCAAAGTGTAGTATATGTTCTTATCAGCTTAAACTGATTCTGTCTCTCTCCACTTCTATCATCTCTTCTTTCTTTCATTTTCTCACTGAAACCAAAGGTCTTTTTCCTCTTTCCACGTGATTCAAATATGGAATAGTCTATTATTTATGAGGTAGCAACAGGACTAACTAACAAAGGGAGGGACAAGCACAATTATAATAGGATAATTCTACTATTTAAAATTAGGTGGTAATGATGATTTTTATTGTAATTATATAATGACTTTTGTACAAATACTCTTGAAAAGGTATCAATCTATTTTTCTTCTAGCAGGGAAGGCTGAGCTCTCTAGCTTTGGCTGGCAACCAATCTAGGAGAAGAACAGCTCTGAATTCAAAATTAGTTGGATATAGGTCTAGCAAATCCATCCTGTAATAATCTATTTGCTATTAAACTCACAGCAGCAATACCTGGCATTGTGACCCTATACTCAGCATAGAAGTTTACAGGGTTAACATATATACATACATAAATACATACATACACATAATTGTATATAGACAAGCATAAATTTAAAGATGGAATTGATAAACCTTTATTTCTGTATTCAAATATACAAACATTCCTTTGTCTTTTATTCCTACATAGAAAATATGCTCCATGGAATTTTCTGTGGATTATATCCAAGAGAATAATGATGGCAATGATAGTAATGAGAATATTATCCATTTCCCTACAAGGAAATATTTGGCATCCATTGACTGAGCAATCAGCACTACTTTGAGTTGAAACTTATAAAATCATCATCATAAAACAATTTTTCAGGAAAATATGTTTCTCATGGGTGAGGCCATGAACATTGTATACATTTCTCAAATCTAGTAACTGTTATTACTCTTTCCATAATTGATAGGGGTTTTCTTCCTAAACTTTTGTTTGAAGTAGTGTAGAATGTCAACATCTTGACTATGTCATTATTTTCTTTTTGAGTTACATATGCTATCTATTCTAGTTGTTACTGCTGCTGAAGTTGTAGTTTCTGTTAGTTGGTATAGTTCTTTGTTTCAAGGTTCGAAGAAGCATGGTCCTTGCTAGAACCTACAGGCTTCATTTACTTGAAACCATTTTTACTCATTGATGTGAGAAAGTGGTTGTATACAGCTGATAGTTTAGATATTTCTGAATGAATTTGGTTCCATGCATGACATCCATATGAAAATCTCAATCTGACAAGGCTATTTAAGAACATGACTTAAGTTTTTATATTAATTTTTTTTGTTTTGTAGCAATTTTCAGTATTCTGTAAAACTACCCCTAGCAGAGCCTATTATATATTCAATTTCCTTATCATCTATACTAAATTTGTTGTCACTGATCCATACACTGAGGTAAACATGTATGACAGAGTAAAGACAGTCTTAGACTGGGAACTGTACAAACATCTTAGCTTCAATAAGGTAAACAAGTGGTGCCAGCACCAATCAGACATTGTCTTAGAAGAACAAAAAGACTAAAATATTCTGAGACACTGAGACTGAGAGAGATAATCCAATAGAAGAAAAAAAAACAAGACTAATAGATATGAACAAGGAAAAGATGAGCTGCTCACTTAAAGACATGGCTGCATGTGTAAACAGCAGGGAAGAAAAAAATTGAAAGAAAGCAAGAAGTTGGAAAAATACCAGGTTCTTGTCAAGGAACTGATAAAACTATAGAAAATGAAGGTTAGGATCATCATGGGACAGTGCCAAAAGGACAAGATTCAAGACTGAATGAATTAGAAACTTGAAGAAGAATTAAAAAAGTCCAGAAAATGTCTGGAATCTGTGAAGACATTAAAAAAGGCTTGAAAATTTTGAGTAGACTTGCTGTAACTCAGACCAATGCAATAACCAAAACACACTTGATGCGAATATGCCAATGCATAAAACATAATAAGCTATGAGAGCAACCAGATATTAAGATATATATTACATGTATTGACCTGCACATTCAAGAAATCTTTAAGAAAATATGCTCTGTGGCAGTAATTCAACCTCTGTCCCCCTTCGTAGGAGAAAACCCTGTTTTATCCAGCATGCTTTACTACTCAGAAGAGTATCACCATTCTGCAAGGCTCTATTCTTCCTTTTACCTCATTCAGATAACTTTTCTCAAAACTCCATATTTGCTCAGTTTTACATCTGAAACATAAACAAAGCAACAAAATGGATTTATTTTTTATCTGAAATTTTTACTACTTCAAATATTACTATACTGAATACTTGTATTTTTGTTTTAAACAGTGTGTATTATGTTTGTCAACCTTATTAAAAGAAAATTTTCTCTCTAGCAGGGATTGAATATGAAACTTACATTGTAGGAGAAACCACCATTTGATCTAGTGTGCTTTTTTATTTTAAAAAAAATTGGGCCTCCAATCCTGTAGAATAATGTTTGAAATATATATATATATGTATATGTGTGTGTGTGTGCATGCATGCATGCATATGAAACAACATAGTAAGAATATATATATATATATATATATATATATATATATATATATAAGGTATATTTTGTATTCATAGTTGTATTTTGATTGAACATTAAGTTTTTGATAATGACTGAGACAGTTGAAAGTACTTAAACAAAAGCAGAACAAAAACATGAATTTGGGACAGCATAACCACAAATTTGATTTTGACAGACAGATATTGCCAGTTAAATTTGAAAATATGGATTTAATCTAACAGAATTAGTCTAGAAACAAGTAGAAAATTCTTGATAAACTTAACATTTAATTTCACTATTTTTTTAGTTTTATCCATTCTGATGAAACTAAATAAACAGCAAAACACGTTAAATTCATAAAGGTTTTCTTATTTGTTCCTTATCTTACCATATATATATATATATATATATATATCTATATATATCTTATCATATATATATATATATCTATATATATATGTATATCTTATCATATATATATATATCTATATATATATATATGTATATCTTATATATATATATATCTATATATATATATATATGTATATCTTATATATATATATATCTATATATATATATATATGTATATCTTATATATATATATATCTATATATATATATGTATGTATGTATATCTTATCATATATATATATATATATCTATATATATGTATGTATATCTTATCATATATATATATATATATCTATATATATGTATGTATATCTTATCATATATATATATATATATATATATATGTATGTATGTATATCTTATCATACATATATATATATCTATATATATGTATGTATATCTTATCATACATATATATATATCTATATATATGTATGTATATCTTATCATACATATATATATATCTATATATATGTATGTATATCTTATCATATATATATATATATCTATATATATGTATGTATATCTTATCATATATATATATATCTATATATATGTATGTATATCTTATCATATATATATATATCTATATATATGTATGTATATCTTATCATATATATATATATATATATCTTATCATATATATATATATATATATATATATATATATGTATGTATGTATATCTTATCATATATATATATATATATGTATGTATGTATATCTTATCATATATATATATATATATATGTATGTATGTATATCTTATCATATATATATATATATATATGTATGTATGTATATCTTATCATATATATATATATATATATATGTATGTATGTATATCTTATCATATATATATATATATATATATGTATGTATGTATATCTTATCATATATATATATATATATATATGTATGTATGTATATCTTATCATATATATATATATATATATATGTATGTATGTATATCTTATCATATATATATATATATATATATGTATGTATGTATATCTTATCATATATATATATATGTATGTATGTATATCTTATCATATATATATATATATATATATGTATGTATGTATATCTTATCATATATATATATATATATATATATATATATATATATATGTATGTATATCTTATCATATATATATATATATATATATATATATATATATATATGTATGTATATCTTATCATATATATATATATATATATATATATATATATATATATATGTATGTATATCTTATCATATATATATATATATATATATGTATGTATATCTTATCATATATATATATATATATATATATATGTATGTATATCTTATCATATATATATATATATATATATATATATGTATGTATATCTTATCATATATATATATATATATATATATATATGTATGTATATCTTATCATATATATATATATATATATATATATATATATATATGTATGTATATCTTATCATATATATATATAGAGAGAGAGAGGAAGAGAGAGGGAGAGAGAGGGAGAGAAAGAAAGAGAGAGGAGAAAGATGCTAAAAAAATGAACTATTGATTGGCTATCACAATAAGGTCAATACTCTCTAATGATGAGAGAACTGGAAATTATAATTGGCTAAATGTATTTTGCCAATGAAAACATCGTTCAAAAGCAATAATTTCTGTGAACAGTTAACATGTTTATTACACATTTTTATAACAAAAATAAGAAATATTTATTACATATATTATAATTGGAAACATTCTTTTCTTTCAAATGAACCTTGTTATTGTACTAGCATAGAAAACTGAACCAGCAAACCAAAAGTTCAAATTTCATATTTGGCTTTCTATGCACACTTCATTTTCCAAAAGGCATGAATCCACTTATCCCAAAGTTTAGCCTAATTGCCAAATAACTTAACTAAATTCTTCATCACTTGTATACTACAATGATTAACAAAGATGAAAGTGGGTGCATAAGCATCAAACTATATCATAATTATCAATATGTATTTATTTATATATTGCTAGTCTATATATTTCCTGTCCCATCTGCAGTTGGAAGGTAGGGAGGGAAGTGATTTTAAGTTAGTAAATTTATAAGTGATTACTTCCCTTTGTCATTTTAATAATCTGCACAAATAAAATATTTATCTACATTTTGAAAAAATAGTCTCTAAGCAAAATGAACTGCTTAATTAATCAGTTCCTTTACTCCTACAGTTTTATTAGGTTGATGCAAAAATAATGTTGTTTTCTCACATATGTTACTATGTGAGAAAACGATATTATTTTTGCACCAACCTAATATTTGTTCAAGCCTTTTATGTGAAGCACTCACCTTTGTCTTTTAAGTGATTGTCATGCTTCAACTCAGTCTTGAAATAGGCTTTGTTGTCACTGTCTCTGACATTCTGCTGCTAATCGTTTTCTTCCAAGAGATATTTCTATTTCATTGTTATATTAAACACATAAAATTTTTAACATGAAAAATATTGAGCAAAAAGCAATTTATATAATAGCAGGAGTATTCACTGAATCATAGATACCATTGAACATCTAAAAAATATAGAGATAACAGATTAATAAAATGGTTTCTTTATCTCTGCTTTATTGTTTCAAGACTTTTGTTTCAGTGCATCTCGCTAGTAAAACTTTCTAACCATTGCTGTCATTTTGATGGCATGGATGCATTAGTTTTAATTAATTTACAAGCTCAGGTAATAGTAACTAAAAAAAGATGTTACTCCCATAGTCAACCTTGACAAGAATTAATAATAATTTCAATAGTGTTTTGACTCATTAACAAAAACCAAAAAAACTTTTTAAAAAACTGTGTCAAGGAAAGGATGTGGTGATAGCATAATGGCTACAAGTGTGAACAGTGGAATCTGTACACTAAGTTCAAATTCCACCCAAGTCTATTGCATTTACTTTCACACCATGTCACTTGGAAAGTTGTCTCTCCTTTCACTAACTATGGATTAAATACTATAGCCCTAAATCTCAAGATGTGAAATATGAATTGGAGATGGCAAATATCAAACAAGTACAGAAGTTTAAATATCTGAGAAGTGTTTTAACAAAAAAAGATGAGAAAATGTTATATAGAAATCAGAAGACACACTGGACAAATACTGATAAGTTCGCCAAAGCTTAGGAAGTTAGGGAGATCCATGATCACTCACATCCCGAAGGGACATGCCACATAGAAGAAAAACAAGGTGCTCTCTAGACTTGGGTAGCAGCCAATCTAGGAAAATGGCTACATAGAGAATGCAACAGAAAACCACTCTACTATCTTTCCCAAAATATCATCGCAGTTTGCAGATAATAAAGAATAAAGAATCATTTGGAGTCTTTAAGTCATGTGCATTTAGCTTCATCAGAAATTGTAGAAGTGGAATAGTGTGGAGTTATGTTTCAATTGTTAAATTCTATGTAACTTTGTTTTCATTGGCATGTAAATATCATGTTTATTTTCCTTCCTAATTTATTTTTCTTCCCAATTCCTTCCTTGGAAAAATTCCTCCCCTCATATCTGAAATTTCTCCTTGGGGAGCCAAGTGTCTCCCATCTGAGAATCACTGACTATGAACTATTTAGAGTTAGAATGCTTATAAGCATTCTAACTTTAAAACACTGAATACAAAAAAAATGAAATATCTAACATTAGCTCACAAGCTTCTACAGATGCAATATCCCACCATATTATACTTGCATTTACCCAAATATTTTGCATAAAAAAATCATCCTGTATATTATATCATGAAGTTCAGGGTTTGGAGTAGGCCTACAAGTTAAGGTTATTGGTACTCAGAGGCTCTTGTTTGCCTGAATTGTATTTGACTGGTAATCTTATTCTAAACAATGGGATAATAAATTATCAGTACCCTGCAAGCTGTTACCTTGATGAGTTAAGTAAGGGGATTATGGATTAAAAACAAAATTGATTGATTTTTTTATTTTACTTTTTTCTAAATATCTACAGTCAAATTATGTGTGTGTGAGTTATTTGCCAGTGTGCATTGTAAGGTAGAAAATATGATCACATATGTTGTTTTTTTTCTCAAATAGGATATTGTAAGAGCTTTAATTCCAAGTTCAAGTTTGATCTATACATTTATTTTTATATAACATAACACAATTTTGCATATATTTTTGCATTTGTATTTTATATAACTTGAGCATGGAGATGTCAATATTCACAATGAAATATTCACATTTTTAAGACAAAAAATAATTAATAATTAAAAAAAAATATTTTTATAATCTTGTAAATAAACATTGCTGAGGGAGTCAAAAATGTATAAAGTAATAGCAGTGTCAAGGGAATAACCATCCTTTTGAGATACCATTTTATTGCAGGCATGAAGGTTAAACATTTTTTTTATACCCTCCCAACCAGTTTTAAATTCAGAGTTGTCCCTATCTACACTGGTTGCCAACTAAAGCTAGAGAGTCCAGTCTGCTTTGCTATTTAACTCATAGCTAGGGAGACATTATACTAGATTTAAATAATTAATCATAATACACTCAATTCTTTTTGCACAGTTTTCAAATAACACAGTCCAACAAAAAGAACAGATTATTTTTTTGCACTATTTTTTTTACTTTAACACGGTTTAAACATCTGTTCTCATGTGATCACAATAACTTACATAATTTACAAAATACCAAAACTCTACATAACATGATTAAGTAACAATTTACTGAAGTAAAACAAAATCCAATCTATTTTTTCCATATAATGATCCCCCACTCTCCGGTGTGGGCAGGACCTATGCACTATACATACCTCTGGCTTCATGTAACCACTCCATCAGACAGTGTACAGTGGCAGTCATTAACATCTAGAAGGCCTCCAAATAGCCAATAAACTTGGAAATCATTTTCTTACAAATGATAACAATGTTGAATGAGCGGTGCAATTTCAACATAATTTGAAAATGATTATGGCACATTTTGAAGAATCATATAAATAAATAACTAAAACAAAATCACACTATCTGATAAGTGAATCCATATTCAAAACCAGTGAAACAAAAGAAACACAAGGTGTTAATTTTATTCGAAATACACATGAAGATATATCACCATTAAATATTTCCAGTGACGAGAATGATTTTGTGCCACTGAAAATCAACAGAATGCAAGCACGTTTACTGTCTAGTAGTAACACTGCATGACTGAATGATTATATATATGTATAAATAAAAAAATTCAACTTATTTGTATATAAAAATTAATTTTTTTTTTATTAAATATATTCGGATGGAATCTATCCATAATTTTCATATGTACACTGTATATTTTTTACATGGTTTTATTTTGCACAATAATTTCTGGAATGTATCCTTCATCCAAAAAGAGAATTGAGTGTATAAAGCATCAAAAGAGATTCAGGTTGCTTATTATTGAAGACTCCTTTGTGAGGCACAGGATGACAACTATACAAAGTGATGCTGCTAGGGCTTCTGTAGTAAGTGAGGTTTTAAGGGTCAGGGTGCTAGCCACACACCCAACATGGATACCTTATGAGGCTAGAGTTCCTCTACTACCTTAGCTGAAGGAAGAAGAGAATTCATACTTTTCCCAAGTGAATTAGTGTGAAGTGAACACAATCTTCTCCAGACAGAATTTGAACCCTCTTCACATATTCCATTCTTTGTTGTGTTATCCATTAGGTCATTGCCACTAACAAGAGATATAGATTAACGTGAAGCAGTGTTGGGCTACATAGTTCTGTATTATTGGAAAAAAGGTGACTGAAAAAATAAAATAAATACAGTTAAGAATTATGCTATGGGACAATAGTCTGTAGGATAAAGATCTTGGTTCCTGCAACTGGATTTGCCTAATTCATTAGAATCACAAGTTCTTACCCTGAATGAGGCAAAGGTGTAATCCAACTTGGTAATGGTGATGGTGAAATCAGCCATTTCCATGCAAAAAACATTCAGCATTCATTAATCAAACAGCATTACTGTTGATTGAAATTAATATAATCTTTCAGGAAAATAAGCTTCTCAGGTCTACTAACTCTCATTGCTCTTTCTAGTATGAATAAGAGTTTCCTTTGAAACCTTTTGTTTCTGTTACTGCGGCAAGTTAACATCTTGATTATATTATTATTTTCTCTTCTAGTTACATGTGCTACTTATTTTAGTTGTTGCTGTTGTTGGAAGTCTTCAAGTTTGTATTTTTTCTTCATTCTTTCACTCCAAGCAAGGCAATAAAGCTACTATGACACAAGGGCTTATTGAGAGTGAAGGAAACTGAGAAAACCTTACTAAGGAGAATAAAAGGACCAAGGTTCAAGAAGACAAAAAAGATAATGGGTAACATTGCATTTAAATTTTTGAAGATTGTCATTGACAGAAAAACAAGAAACTGGAAGAGAGTTTCACAGGTGAAAAGTGCAAGAGAAAAAAATTTAGAATAGAATTTATGGTTGCATTTAGCAATTTCAATAGTAAAATGATAAGACTGAGCTGCCAATCTAGTACTACATTTAACTTCATGAAGTTGAAGTACAAAAGGGAAGATCTCATCAGAACAATTGCCATGAAAATATTTATAAAAATAGCACAGGGAAACTATGTTACAGCAAATAGGAAAGTGATTGAAATTCAGATGCTAAGTCATGGTTGATGACATAGCAGATTTCTTCTTTGAAT
The DNA here is from genome assembly GCA_963932145.1 of Acanthosepion lycidas. NCBI lineage: Eukaryota > Metazoa > Mollusca > Cephalopoda > Sepiida > Sepiidae > Acanthosepion > Acanthosepion lycidas. The sequence goes on along the minus strand of OZ010583.1, from coordinate 79,598,841 downwards.
TTTGTCAACAATCTCTAGATACATAGAAGAAGCACCAGACCAGATGTGGCAGCAATATTCAAGGCACAGATGGATGGTAGACTTATAAAGCTGTAACATAGATCCAAACAATAAAAATTGTCTAGCATGACACAGTGAACCAAGATTCTTAGCAGCAGACTTAGCAACTGACTCAATATAATTATTCTAATACATACCAGTGGAAAGCATTAGACTAAGAAGGCAAAATGAATTAGTTACCTGGGGGTTAACATCTGCCATTCTAATAGTAAGAAAAAATGGTTCTCTAAGATGATTAAAAAAGAGTAGTTTAATTTAAAAGGTCATTTTTTTAGATCAACTGCCAATTTGACTTTATCATACATATTAGACTTAGCATTAAGACAGGAGTAAATAATTGTGTCATTGGCATAGATACCAAGTTGAAAAATGATAACAAGATCAAGAAATTAGGAATAAAGTAGGTTCAAGGATAGAGCTCTAGTGGATATATGCATTCATATAGAAAGATCTGTAAGAGAAGATATTCAAGAAAACCTTCGTTAAGCAAATTGATAAGCAAGATTGAATCAGATCATAAATTTGACAGAAATATCAAAACCTTGTAAAGAAGACCAGTATGTCAAATGTGTTCGAGATACCTAAAACCACAACCTGGCTTCACTGTTCTTTGAAAAACTTGACAGACTCTTTCAGTAATAACCATTAGCACATTGGCAGTTGACAGTTTTGCATGAAGTTAGGATTCTCAAGTTCACCAACTCTTACTCCTCTTTCAAGTACTGAAGGAATTTTCTTTCCAAATCTTTTGTTTAAGGTAGTGTTAAAAGTTAACATCATATTATTATTTTCTCTTCTAGTTACATGTGGTAATAATTTTCATTATGGTTGCTGTTAGAAGTCATCAAGTGATGTGATTTTTGTCCTAATTGTAAGATGAAGTCACTGCCAAGATGGTATACTTCTTGCATACAAACAACACTAAGGTTTGCATTGAGATTTATCCTTAAATCATATGAGCTTGATTGGATGTTGATGTAACCTATTTTCCATCTGAAATTTTTTTTTGTTTTTTGATTACAAAGTCATAAGATAAATTAACAGGAAGAAGAATTTGTGAGTTCAAACCCCTCATAAATGTCGTACTCTGTTGGAACTCCAATTCTTTAACTTAAACAGTAATGTTCACTTCACAAAAAAGCTCATATGAAAAAAACAGACCTTAATTTCGTCTGGTTTTGCACATCCACTTCTGGAACACTCTCCAAAAATAGCAGGATCATAAACCATCTTTTCTGACCAATCAGGTTTTTCGCAGCAACCATTTTTGAAACACTGCTGATTTCTTCCATAAATGCAGATTCAACTTGGCTGGCATTAGTGATGGACCCGATACTAAACAAATTTAACCAGTCCTTCAGCAGTGGCACCAAGGCACTTCCATCAAAAGCAATGCCTTCAGCCAGTAATGAAAGCAGCAGCAGAGACTAACTCTCGACTGTTAATTCATGGGTTATCTCTCCCACGAGTCTTTCTCTATATAAGCATGTTGATTTTCTCCACGTGTCTATCTCAACTACTACCTTGTATATATTCTGAATATAAACTCTCAGTTTTTCAGAACTGACATACATTGCTCTAGGACAAACAAACAATCAAAACTTGTAAATCACAAGAAATAAAAATTCTATTATTTATCTACATTTATTGTCTTGTCACGTCCACTTTTTTCCTGTTTATGGTAAGTCTGCTATTAAATAATGATAAAAAAAGCACGAGAACAATATGTGTCACTGGATTAAATAAATGTACATGGAAGAACAGGGATGGGGATAGCAACAGGACAAATATTGTTTATAGCTACAAAGATAAGGAAGTTGTAGAGAGCCATGATCATCCATGTCTTGAAGGGACACAGCACATAAAAGAAGAAAACTATTCAAAATTCTCTAAAGTTACCTAATACAACATATATATAATGAATCTGGAGAATACTTCAACTGAAATATGATGAAAACAATAAAAGTTAACGATGCTTTTCCTAAAGTATCATTGAATATTTAGTATATGATTCATGCCATGAAATATCAAGGATGTGAATCTAATTTAATGCACATCAGGAACCTTTGGTCAAAAAGGAATTGATCTGTGGTGACCTCAATATTTACTGGGTTTGCGCTAGGAGATAATAATAAGTTTTGTACTCAGTGTTACATCAGAACCTCAAAAGGGCTGTGTGGCTCAGAGAGGTGACCTAGATGGTGAGTTCATAGCCACAAAGTGCAGAATTGGGCCTCAAAAGATATTGGTGGTTGCACCAGCACAAACAGGAAGTCAACTCAGCTGCACTTAGGATAGACACACATGAGACAACTGGAAGAAGGGAAGTTATATAAATGCCTGATAAAATGAGGGAGAAGGCAGAATCCATCACCTCTTCATAAGAAGAGAATATGTTTAAAGAATGTCTCTGAAGACCATATACTGTCCATGGCCAACATCAATTTGATGGAGTCCAAAAGTCAATAAACAATTGTTTATGTAGGAAAAATGTAATCTCATATTCTTAGCAGACATTACCAACATAATGTTACAAATATATTAAATACTGTTATCTTTGGAATGAAAATTATGCTGTTTAAATTACTCAAATGAAATGCAGAAAATTCAATGCATTTTTGAAACAGATGGACTTAAATGCTGTGGTTTGTGTTGCTGTAGCAACCAAGGAGGGACATACACAGGGATAATTAAATCCAGATCAATGGGATTAATATCTCCCCCAATTCAAGTGATTGGTATGCATGGGTAAAAGACTAGTTAATCTAACCAATGTGCACAGTGCTCAGCTTGAAATCAGATTTTACTAAGCCTAGGAAAATATATCCTACCTTTTATTTCCACAAGGAGGAAATTTTAATGCAGGTGACATTTGTTCTATTTTTAAATTCTTCACATATATATTATGCGTACCTTTCATTGTGTATGTATGTGTTTTTTTTGTGTTTTTTTTTTTTAAGAGCCGTGGGTATATATCCTGTCTCATTGCCTTTTTGTGTGTGTATATATCTAAATACATCTGCATGCTTATGTATTATAATCTGATTGTGTATGTATTGTCTTTTGCAAGATATCATCCTTCCCAGTCTCTGTTTATGATTCAAATGTATCTATGTTGTCATGAAGTTCAGAGCAACATTTGATCTTAATGTTCATTCCAATTTATTTTCAATAAAAACAAAATAAATAGAATAACATGTATTTTTTCTTTTTTCCTCAGTAATTTTATAATTTTAAACTTAATATAGATTAAATTTAAATTTTAAAATGGGTAATTTTTAATTTTTAATTTTATCATATAATTTAATATTTATTAGTTAGAATAAATTCTATTTTAGTCTAACCCCAACATTAAAGCATTGAATAATTATTATAACCAAAGTTCATTGTCAAGTTTTTTAAATTCTCGTATACTTGTATTTTGATTGGTCATTCCAGCTTATGTAACAGCGTTTCCCCTTAACGAGGGGTGTTTGATTGATTTGACTTTTTAAAACCCTTTATTCTACATTCAACATCATCACTTCATAAGACACCAGAAGTGTTGAGACAAAATGGTTATTTTTGTAGTGATTTTATAACATATTTATGTTATAATTTTTTAATAAATAATTGATATATATATATATATATATATATGTTAATCACTTCACCCCCAGCAAGGTGATAATGCACTAAGATGCAAGGGATTACAGGGGGTGAAACCAACACTTTAATCTGTGAAAATCAAAGAAAATTTGGTGATAGAAAATGAGAAGACATTAGGAGAAGTAACTAGTAATATAATATAAAAAAAGGATAAATTTTTACTCCTGTTCAAAAAACAGTGAAGGCATGTTAAATATATATAGATAGATAGATAAATAGATCAATGCAAAAATATGAAATAAATTTTTGAAAATGATTAAATAAGAAAATCTTTATAAATTTAATGTTTCACTATTTAGCTTCATCAGAAATTTTGAAATGGAATAATATGGAGTTATGTTTCATTTTTTAAAATTCTATTTTACTTTCGTTGTTTGTATAGACATCATTTGCTTATTTTATGGTGTAAGTGTAATAAATGTTGAAATGTTATATATATATATATATATATATATATATATATATCAATAAAAAGACAAGAGGAAAAACTGTTTGCCATGATAAAGTCCCTGATGAGATGAAACACGTCGGCTAAGAATAGTTTTTTCTCTTGTCTTTTTATTCCTTTACAGATACTTTCTATGGGAAAATAATTTACATCTATATATATGTGTGTGTGTGTGTGTGTGTGTTCATTAAAAATGACTTATAAGGTACTTCTGTTAATCTTTTAATGTGTTTTACTTGTGTGCAAACAAGAGATTTCGTTTTGGGACTTAATGTATATAGGAATTGACCAAATGCTTGTTTATTCCAAGTGCTATTGTCTAAAATAGCCATTAACCATTTTCAAAGATTTTGATTGTAATACTGTAAATAGTGTGTATTTTTAATTCCTAAATATGGCCAGTACATTATAGCCATGTTCATAGTTGATGATATTATGATAGCTGACCATACATCTCTCAAACCATATATATATATATATATATATATATATATATATATATATGTGTGTGTGTATATATATATATATGTACACACAGAATGTGATGAGTAAATTGTCAACATTTTATATTTTTAATTTTGCGCATGTGTATTGATTTTGTCGACTACACAGTATAGTAGGGTCAGCTGGGCACCATCTGCAAGAAAAAGAGCACCATAATGCAATTCACTCTGCCATAAATTTGGAAACAGCATGCTGCACTGCTTGGAATTTTCACCAGAAGCTCCAATATGCACATTTCAGAGTGGTTGGGTGTCAATCTGAGGACAGTGAAAAGAATTCAGAAAGAGTTAGATGAGTCTAATGGTGATTACACACATACGGTAGCTCGTAAAACTCACTCTGACCATTTTGATAAAAAAAGAACTCCAGAATTTGTTGGTGAGGGACTCAGACTCAACACAGAGGCCTACAACAAGTGCCTTGAGGATGTAGTTCTGTTCTGGGTCAAGAGGGTGGCTGTTGGAAGGATTCAGCACCATGCCACACAAATAGAAGAACCAAGTCATGGCTGTCTGAAAATTTCTGCAATCACATACCCCCCTTACACCTGGCCCCCTATAAATATAATATAAATTTTAGATCAAATAGAATTTATTTCCCTGACTACATCAAACTCTACTTGGATTTAATAGTACCAGCAAACAACATATTACATCCGATGCTTGCATCTACCAAATCTCATACAAAAACTGTGACTTAAAATATGTGGGCTCAACAAGTGTACATATAAATTTTAGATCAAATAGAATTTCTTTCATTTTTCTTTCATAATATTCAAATTTAGGAATACGTTTTCACAGCGTCGCAAACGTGGTGGCAACGTGACCATGTTTAAAACGAAACGCTGATCGCATAAAACTTTTAGTTATCTGTTTGGATATGTCTTGTTCTTGTATCCATCGTCTTTGTCATGTTAAGTTTGATAATGTTATTTATATTTTATATTTTATATTGAATATGTCCTGAAGATGGTTTATTGACCGAAACGTCCGACGTCGACATATTAACATTAAAACAGCATTATTGTATATAAGGATTTTTGTTTGTTTTTTCCCGTATATTTTTCTTCATACTGTCGGATCTATATCCATATATTTGCTTACATATATATATATATATATATATATATATATATCAATAATTACACATATATCTACGTATGCAGTACAACTCAAAGTTTGTTTGTTTGGGTTTTATGGCATATCAACCACTGTGGGTTATTTAATGCCAAATCTAGTTTATATGAATTTTAAATGACTATTTTGTATGGAATAAAAAATGTATAGCTGGCAACATTGTTTCAAAAAAAACGTATAGCTGGCAACATTATTGTTTCAAAAAAAAAAACGTATAGCTGGCAACATTATTGTTTAAAAAAAACGTATAGCTGGCAACATTATTGTTTAAAAAAAAAGCGTATAGCTGGCAACATTATTGTTTCAAAAAAACGTATAGCTGGCAACATTATTGTTTCAAAAAAAACGTATAGCTGGCAACATTATTGTTTCAAAAAAAACGTATAGCTGGCAACATTGTTTAAAAAAAAAACGTATAGCTGGCAACATTATTGTTTCAAAAACTTAGAGCTGGCAACATTATTTTTCTGAAAACATTATGTGAGACCTTGCTGTTGGATGTAGTTTATCGCCCTACCCAGAACGTGTGTAAAACTTAGAAAACTAGGAGTTCACTATTTGCCCATAGCTGGGACCCTAACAGGTGCTACCACCGTGGGTCAAGGTGGACCTGGGAAGACCAGCAATTAAGAGGTGGTTCCACACTCCTCAAAACCTCCTGATCAGAGGCCTTGCTGTTGGATGCAGTTTAACGTCATGCCCACGACGCCTCATTGGGGGGGGTTTACCCCTCTACAGAGGTGCAGTCGGCGTATTCTAAAACCCCAGCTGACAGGGCCCACAACTCAAAGTTACATAGCTTTCAAAATTCAAAATATAGAATATTGGTAGGTGGATATTCACCTACCAACAGACTATATTTTGAATTTATACCCCAATACTATATTTATAATAATCTTGAAATTTGAATCCACACATCATGTAGCATTGCTCCCATGAGACACAGAAATTTAAAAAAAAAACAACTGTATTGAACTGTTTGTAACTTTTGTACCTGATGATTGGCTGAGTCATACTGTATACATAGGTATATGTGTAATAATTAATATATATTTATTTTATAGCTTTGTTTTACTACATTGAGCAATGTTTTGTCTACACCATTGATTAAATAAATAGTTATATGCTCACCTGTATATGTACATAATTGCTCACATATATGGTTGATTGTATCTCTTTATTTAGATCATTTCTACATCTATATCTATACATATCTCTCCATATGTGTGTGTGTATAAAAGTGGATACTGAAGCCAACACTAAGCAGTCACAGTCATTTTCATGCTTGAATATAATCTTCAGACCATCTGACATTTACATATGCTCTATATCTGATATTTATACCCATAAATATAGCATACTATAAAACTATATTTTTTAACAAATATATATTTTCAAACATTTTAAATTAAAGAATGCTCATAGATATTCTTCAAGCTGACTATAAAACTCAAAGATTTTTATAAGCATCTGTCTATATTTCTGAGATAAGGTATTATGTACACTATTTACATTATTCGGACTATTGTCCTCATCTTTGTCGCCATATTTATTACTACGTTTCGGACGCTGTACGCTCCATCCTTCTTCAAGTGGAATGTTGAAGTGAACCCATTATTTCAGTTACTGGGGTAGACTGTTGTAGTTCCACGTGCCATGTCTAATGGATGTCAATTATCAGTTATCTCCTGTTAATTCTCAAGGACACATGGAACAGTGGATAAAGGTGTTGGTTAGATCCAGTGACAGGACCCAAAGAGTGTGAGTTCAATACCCGGATAAAGCAGTGGAGAACTTGCAGATGAGAATTAACAGGAGATAACTGATAACTGACATCCATTAAACATGGCACATAGAACTAGAACAGTCTACCCCAGTGAGCAAAATAAAGGGTTGTTTGACATTCCAACCACCTGAAGAAAGCCGGAGCGTACAATGGCCGAAATGTTGTGATAAATATGGCAACAAAGATGAGGACAATAGTCCGAATAATGTAAATAGTATTTTTATAAGCATTCACAAATTTAAAAATTTTGAAACCTAGAAACATTTTTACTTTTATATATATATATATATATATATATATATATATATATATATATATATATATTTATATTATGAGAAAGTGGAAAAGGTTTTCTATGATGTATTTCATCATTTAGGACTTCATCAGACTAAAGGACAAAACTAAATTTAGTATGATGAAATCTTAAATGGTAAAATGCATAACATAAAAATGTTTTTTCACTTTGTCATGCTTCTTTCCAATAAAATTGTTCTTGATATATAAAAATATTATATACTGTTTTCCCATATATATATATATATATAACTTTATTAATTTATCTATAAATTGTCCATATCCATTTGTTTATATTTATCTATATTAATTTCTTAATTGACAACAACAATTTATTGATACTATTTGTTCTTCATTATCTATATTAATCCATGTATTATTTTCTATATTAATTTGTCTAAATTTTTTATATTAAGTTACGTGAATTTAACTGTATGTATTTATCTTATTAATTTAAAAACTTGCATAAATGCATTACACACACACATACACAAATGTGCCCTGGGTATGTCTATGCTGAAAAAGAAGTCAGTGTGCACCCAAAAATCCCTAAATTTTTCAGCTTTAAGATACCTGCAAAGATCAACATGATGGCTCGTACTATATGCAAGTTGGCTGCAGTGAAAAACACCAACCCTTTTCAAAGAATGGAAGATGAGTCAGCCCTTCATGATTTTTACCAATTATCTTCACCCATCACATCTGCAACTCATTCTTATCCCATTTTCATTCTTCTTATTTCTTTCATCTTTTCTTTCTTTCAGTTTTTTGTTTGTTTCTTTCTTTGAATCTTTTATCCTTTATTTTTCTTTCTTTTGCAATTTCTTAATTCCAGTGTTTCATCATTTTTTTTCATATATATCATATATTTCCTCTTCTCTTATTTCTTTCTTCTTTTCTTTCCTTACAGTTCTCTTTTTCTTTTTCCTCTTTCCTTACGTCATTCTTCCTTATACTTTTCTCACTGCTCACTTCTTTGCCTCTTTCTCTTCTTTTAGTTCTCTTTTCTCTCTTTTTGTTGTTCTCTCATTTCCCTCTCCTCTTCTTCCATTTCTTTTTTCTTTTGTAAATCTTTCTTCTCTCTCCCTTTTATTTCTCATTTTTCTTTTCTCATTATTTTTCTCTTTCCATTTATATTTTCTTCCTTCTCTAATTGCTCTTTTTTACTCTCATTTTTATTTTCTTTCTTCTTTCATTTCTGTTTTTCTTTCTTCTTCTTCTTCTTTTCTTCTCCCTCTCCTTTGTTTTTTCTACACTTGATATTTATTAAACTCAGATAAGTGCAACACAAAGTCAAACAGAAGCAGAAGTGCATGTAGGAAGATTATGTTGTGTCACTTCTCTAAATTTGAATGGCTTGCTGCATTTGAAATCCTAGATTTTTACTTGACCTTAAGCAGTGGCCACTGTTCATAATGACAAATGCACAACTACCTCAGCCACAATGTAGGCTGTTTTTTTACCTTTATGTGTGTTTTTAGCTGTCATTACTTTAAGATTCTGTATCTAACATTTATTCTGTATTTTTTCATATTTTTTCATTTTCTTAAAACTTATTCTCAAGCCATTCAGTTTTCATTTTTTTCTTTTATTTTTCTGTTAGGATTTTGTATTGCTTTCCTTTTTTTCCAACCTATTTCCTATTATCCTTTCTTGTTTTTTCTTAATTTTCCATTCCTACTCCATGTTTTTTACACTCTTTTTTTCTCTTTTCTTTTTCCATCCATTTTCTTTTTGGTTTTTAATGATTTTATTTATTTCCTTTTCTTTGTTCTCAAATCTTCTTTCTTTTTCTCTTTACTCCTTTTCCACTATGAATCTCCATTTTTATTCTCTTTCCTTCTTCTCATGATGTCTTTTTCTCCTATTCTTCTTTTCTTTTGACAATAGATTCTTATTTTTCCCTTACTTTCCAATTTAATTTTCCCCCACCTCTTCCACTTTATCTCATCCTTCTTTTCTCTTTAAAGATTTACTTTCTTTCTTTATCTACTTTTCTTATTCCTTTACTTTTTCCTTTACGTTTCCTTTTCAAACTGTTCTAGGAAAAAAATAAAATAGACTTAATTAACAAGCACACTCTTCCTGTAGCTATAATCATTGGCATCTTTATTTCTTTTCCTTCCGACCCTCTCGGTCTGTGACTGTCTGCCTTCCTACTTTCTACGTAATATAGCTTTTCCTCCATGAATCTTAGTTATTCTTGTTGGAGACATTAATTCTATCGCAGAACAAGAAGACAAATCCAATTACGGAGCTGGCCCAGATCGATCAAGTTGCTGAGTGAAGAGAAAGAGACAACAAACCTTACTAAGGCATATATTAAACAACAGAAGGAATATGAAGAATAGTTTGTATCAGGGAGGATGAGGAGGATGCAGAAAAATAAGTGTAAAAAGCAATAACATTAAGAAGAAAAAGAAGGTAAAAGACATACTATAATCAGGAGAGACCAAGCGGAAGGTTAGGGGAATGAACACAAGGCACATTTTAAATGTCAAGCATTTTCCATTTTGCTTGTCCTTTCTCTGTTTTTCAGACTGGATTCATTTTTGTTCACTAACCATTTTCTCTCCTGCATCAATTTTTGTGTCTTTTTTATCATTATACCTCTTTATATAAAATATAATAATCTTATGAAATGGATTTTATAAAATGAGACCCTGAAATTACCAGTGGGTATATTTAGCTTTTTTATAAAAATGGGATTTAGTGTCCACATAAACGAGCTGAAATTTTGTTGAAAGCAGGGAATTAATAAATCAAAAGCCAAATCTGTCTAAATCTATCTATTTCAGTCTGTTCATATCTATCTATATATCTACCTATTAATCGGTTTATCTTAGTCTGTTCATATCTATCAATCTATCTATTAATCTATCCCACTCTGTTCATATCTATCTCAACCTGTTCAGTGTTCATTATTTAACTACCCATCTCAGTCTGTTAATTACTTATTTATATATCTACATCTGTTCATTAACTATCTACCTATGTCTGTTCATTATCTAAGCTTGCTCATTATCTATCGCAGTCTTTTCATTATGTGTGTATCTATTTCATTTTGTTCATTATCTATCTTTGCAACTAAGTCTGTTCATTATCTATCTCAGTCGGTTCATTATCTATCTCTCTATTTATCTATCTCAGTATATTCATTATCTATTTATCTACCTATCTCTGTTCATTACCTATCTATCTATCTATCTTAGTCTGTTTATATCTATCTATTTATCTCAGTCTGTACATTATTTATCTATCTATCTATCTATCTACATGCATGCATGTCTAACCATTTTATTTTCATGAACTATATTTCTCACTTTCTTTCTTTCTTCTCTCAAAGGTCACATTTTATTTCTGGTGTAATTTATCAAAATTTTTGTCTTGTTTCCCATGAGTTTCCATATTTAATTCTATTTATTACCATAATTAAAAAAAACAAAAAATCCTTTAAGCATTTTTTTTTTTTACATTTTTCTTTCTCAACTGTTTACTACTGTTATTCATTAATAATGAATCCCAAAACACCTGTGATTATTCCAAAACACCAGGTAACTATTTTGCCTCAAACACACAAATACACTCAGTGTGTGTGTTCACATTAAAATTCCACTCCAAATATTTCAGAATTTTAAAGATACTGGAATTTTAAAAATTTTGATTCCATTTCTTTTATTTTTGATATTCCCTGTTCTTTTTTCTTTCTTTCTCTCTTTATATAATATTATTTTCTCTTTCTGTATTTTTAAATTATTTTCTTTCTTTCTTGTTTTCAATCATTAATTCATTCATTCTTAATCTATTTCTTCCTTTGTTTCTTTCTCTCTCTCTCACTCTCTCTTTTCACTTTCTGTGTTTCTTTCTATCTTTCTACTTTTTTCTGCACTTCTTTATTTCTTTTTCTTTCTAATTTTCATTCCTACTTTTTTATTTTTCATGTCTAATTTAATTCTTTTTTTATTTGTTCATCAATTCCAAATATTCAATTCAATATCATTATTCAATTTTACTTATTATTTTTTATGGCCTTTTTAATCTATCTTTTTAATGGCCTTTTTAATCTATCTTTTTAATGGCCTTTTTAAAAATTAATTTTATTTTCATATTCATATTTTATTACATCTTTTTCCTGTTATATTCTATTTCTTTTTCACCTTTTCTTTCTTTCTTTTTTTATTTTCTTATTCATTACTTTTTGTTTCTTTTTTACTTTCTTTTTCACTTTGCCATTTTTTCTTTCTTTCATGTTCTTTCTTTCTTTATTAATTTCTGTGCTATTTTTTCTTTTGTTTTATTTTTATTTTCTTTGTCATTCTTTCTTTCTGTAGAGTAGAAATGGAAGGTTTCATTAAATAATAGGGGAATTCCACAGGTAGACATAAGTTACCTCATCCATTGTCATATAAGCAGCTGAGTGGCCAGAGGCCAAGTGTATTTTTGTATTTGTATCTTGTTGGTACAAGAATAAAGTAATTGAGAATTACTACTACCATTGCCATTGTGGTTATTTTACATGGCATTATGAAAAGGATCTAGTGAATACTATCTTAATAAAATAAAATATGGCATCTGCACCAGGCAGAACACTCAATTTGATTGCTCAACTCATGCAACAAATGATAGCTACAAAAGCTTCAGAGAGACGGAACACCTAACACAACACAAATGTACAGCACAAAAAAAAAACAGACTGTCCTGTCATTGAAGCCAACACAACAAACAATGACTGGGCATTATTCCTTGACACTTGAACTCAGTATAAGGAGATGGGTAAACTTAACAAACCAGTTGAAATAAGCAATGAATTGAGAACAACATGCTTGTCCAAAGGCAACAGGCTCCTTTTTGACCTTACAGAGGCTGAAACCTTAAATTTGGCTACAGAGGAAAGGCTTTTGTCACACATCTGATTCTTGCACAAGGAAGTTCACCAGCAGACCTTTCATTCCACACGTCAGGTGGAAGGTGAGTCAATCACTCATTTTTTAGCAAGGCTACAAGCTCAAGCCAAGTTTTTCTCATTCACAGTTGATTGTCCCAACACAGAAGGCTGTGGTCAGCAAGTTAACTACTTGTGCAACATGATTACTGTGGAGTTCATCTGCCCAGTTAAGTTTTGGTTACTAAATGACATTAGCCTGTCAAGCTCATCCTATGTACAGATATCTGATCACAAACGTTATGTGTTTCAAAAACCTTGACGAATTAATGTACCCACTTCTTCATCTACTAAGAATCCTTGTGTGGCTTGTAGGAAGACATTCCACACAGGTGGATTAATTAGTAGGAGAGATTACCCAGCAGCTAAACTGGTATACCATAATTGAAAGATTGGGAGTCATGTAAAAAGGGTATGCCAGAAATCTACTAAAATTGAAATTGGAACCACAAACAGATCAAGGTTCGAGACAGGGTATTATTCATTCACTTTCTCCAACACTAGTCAGAAAGTTCCTCCTACCTGTGCCATCCACTATGCTGGCAGATCAAAATAGAGCTGTAAAACTAGTTTGATACTGCCTGGTATTATTCCTCATCTTGCATGGAATAGAAAGCAATTTCAAGGTGGTGTCCCAGATCTACTGCCTTCACTGACAATAGAAGGGAGTATAATGCATCAAACTCACACTTCATTTGGATGAACCTAGACTGGTCCAATTAGCCATGGTAGTCACTGCATCCTTGTGCTCACCAATACAGGGGCTTAAACTTGTTCAAGTGGACCAGAGATATTAAAACTACTCAAGTGCTCAGATGAATACCTCATGCCAACTAGTTATCAAATATGTAGCATTACAAACAACCTACTTAATAAAAGGTGTGTTATTCATGCATATAAGAATTGGTTTGAGTGCGACACGAAAGGTGGAGTATGTGTGAAACAACATGTCTGGTTTTTACTTATCAGAATCTGCCATGAACGACCTACATGTGTTGCCACCTGATTTCTCAGCCCCGATATCATGGGCACAAAGGAAAATACCTTGTGTACATGCACATGCACATGCAGAAAACTCATTCAAGCAATGCCTACTACCATCCCATTCCTTCCAATGGAAACCAACAGACACCAACTGGAATGATGAATATGTGACCATTTCAAGTTCAGTGCATTTAATACATGCCCACACCAACCCTTACAGACTATGACAGGAAAGGCAGTGGACATTATCTTCGTCCACACACCCATCCCTATATCTCACCATTGGAAGAAGAGATTGAAACAAGACCTCGATCGAGACATCACATTGAGTATAACTGAACCAGTGCCAGCGGGCAAGGATGATAGTCGCACACAAAATAGATGGTTCCCCCAGATGAACAGTGGACTTACAAGAACTGAATGCTGCCTTCATGAGGGGGACCCATCACAAACCATCCTCATTTGTTCTGGCACACAGTGGAATATATAACCCGCTGTGGAAAGAATGGGATTATGTTTAACCCTGACAAATTCCATTTTGCAGAGAATGTGGAATTTGCTGGGTTCTTAATAGCAGCTGATGGTGTGGAACCAACAAAGAAAATGACTGTGACCATCCTTCACTTTCCTATGCCTACAAATATCATAGGCATCATGCCCTGATTTGGATTGGTGAATCAGATATCTCATGTATTCTCACAAGCTAAGGTGATAGCAACCTTCTGGGAATTACTGTGGTCAAAGAACCAAAAATTTTGTTGCAACAAAACACTTGACTAACTTTTTGAGGAGTTAAAGTAAGTAATCATGCAAAAAAATTGAGGATGGAGTCAAGACGTTTGAGATCAATAAAATGACATGCCTTTCAACAGATTACACTAAAACAAGAACCAGTTACTTTCTTTTTCAAAAACACTTAATTGCTTTGGTGAAGTGAGCCCAAATTGTGGTGATGTTCAATGAAAAAATATTTTAGTTGGATCTCGCTTTACCAACAACACAAAATCCTGCTATCATCGAAGATGAAGTCCCGGCTCTTGTCTATGGGCTAGAAACATGTTGGATGTTTATATTGGGATGCCCAGATTTGCTAGTGACTCATCAACCACTCATTAAAAATTTTCTCGGATCAGGCCCTTGAGAATATAAAGAACCCACAACTCTTTAATTTCAATGAATGCACATTAATGTACAAATTCAGTATTAAACATCTCCCTGGAAAACTTAATGTTGCATCCATCTGTGCCTCACAGTACCCACCATGGATCCCATCAGAGGACTCAACAGAATGTACCCAAATATTATCTGCACATATATAACAGAAGTGTAGGCATTCATCCTACGAGGCAACTACAACTGATGCAGTCAAACCAATTGACAGTGCAACCAAGACTGTATTCATGTCCGCATGACCCCAGATTGAGGTCTATTGCATAGGATAGGATTGTTGCCACAGCAGCCATTGATAAAAAATGTCAGACTCTGATGGAATATATATGGACTGTTTTCCCTAAATCATGCCATGACCTCTTGTCAGTTATCTCTTGATTTTGATTGGAATTGTACTGCGTCAAGGGAGAACAAAATCCTTATACTTCAACAACTTTGTGCAGAAGTACTTGAATCCCTACATTCTCCACACCAGGGTGTAAATGGCATGCTAGCAAATGTGAGACAATGTCTATTTTGGCCTGGCTCGGATGCCAGTATCTGACAGACCAGAGCCCAATGCCAGGTATGTAATTCTATCACCACGTCACAGCCTCTAAATTCCCATTCCAGCAAACCATGATTGAATCTTTCAACTTGCATGTTAGAAATTATGTTATATATGCAGATCAGAACACTAGTTGGGTGGAAGTGGCCCTTATGCAAACTGGGAAGGCCAGGACAGTATGTGACACCCTGAGAACTTGGTTCTACACATATGGTGCACCTGAAGAACTTTCTTTCGATGGAGGACCACCTTTTGATAACCAAGAATATTACTCATAACTTAAGAATTGAGGAATATGGACATGTACTTCATTGGCTTACTACCCACAAAGCAAAGGCCAGGCAGAACTGGCCATCAGAATGGCTAAGCATGTACTCCCAGACAACAAAAACAGCACTGGTTGGCTGTGTCATGATCATGCAGTCCATGTTTTGCTGACCCAATGCAACACTCCCATCCAGAATTTTGGTGTTATCAAAGATCACCTCCCATTCCTACAGGACAAATACCAGAAATGTAAACAGTGGAGAGAAATTGGTGAATTGAGAAAGAAATGGAAATTGATGACACCATGGATTCAGTAGACACACAACAAAATAATATTGGTGAACAGCAATATTGGGTGACACCAAACCCAAGTCAACACCCACATTGAAATATATGGGCACATCAAAATCTATCCCCACAAATGTGAGGACAATCTCTCACATATTCTGGGGTAAACCTTCAACTGACCATGTCAATCCATTTTATGGTCAGAGGCGGGAGTGGGCATATAAAGTAGATATGGAAGATCTCATTAGATAATGGGGGCCTGCCCCTGGCAGACATGTTACCTTATCCAGTGCTATATAAACAGCTGAGTGGCCATGAGCGAGATATATTTTTGTATTTGTATTTCATTGGTACGAGAATAAAATAATTGAGAATCACTACTACCATTGCTGTTGTGGTTATTTTAAACTTTCTTTCTTACTTCCTTTGCCATTCTTTCTTTCTTTCTTACTTACTTCCTTTGCCATTCTTTCTTTCTAATCAGATTTTCAGTTTACCTTCCTTTCCCCAAGATAATTATCTCCAATGAAAAGTATGTAAACTCTGTTATTCTGTTGAGCCACTGGAAACAGTCTTAGTATTCAATTGTAAAATATAAGTACACTCAATATAGACTAATGTGTGTGCATATATATATATATATATATATACACACACACACATTTTTTACACCAGTAGCAAAGCACTGAATTTCATGCACAATGCATTTATAGACAGATAGATAGATATTTGATTTGTTTTTTATGGCTTATCAACCCTTTGTGGGTTATTTAAAGACAAAAGATATTTTGGATTGTAACAATAATTCTTTATTTTGCAAGTGAATATTTCCCTAATAATATTTTGAGAATAACAATGATTTCTTTCAGATACAAGTCATACTATTTAACCCATAGCTGGAGAAAGAAGAAGGATCCATACCTTTCCTAAGGTTATTTGCATGCAAGTGAATATAATGAACCCAACTGGAATTTGAACACAGTATTCTGATTTTTCATTCCAAACCACAATTCATTACACCACCCGCAGATCCACAGTGTGGTACTTTCCAAATATTCTAAGGTCTTCTTCAAAATTTTCAGATTTTGCTAGTATTGCTTTATTACTCCCTTGGTTGCATTATTATTGCTTTTTGTCACATGAGTTAGTAAACTCTTTAACCCCTAAAATAAAATGTGAAAATCTAAACTGCAAATTATTACAACACAAACAAAGATTTTGTAGAAAATCAGAGACAAATAATAATAGATTTGTGTTTATGATAATCATTGAAGTTTCCATATTTGAAGTTATTAAGGTGATATCCATCAAAGACAGGCCCCCCAAGCTGTGGAATAGAAGTTCAAGTCCCACTGAAAGCAAATTCTTTATTTCCAGTTTTTCAAACTGTTTGCTTTCATGGTTGAAAAGTTAATGGATAAATAATGTTTGAATAAAAACCAACCTTAATAAAAAGGGATTGAGCTGTCAATAAAATAATCATAATAATGCAGTGTTTATCAACCTAGAAAACTGTAATAAAAAGCAACATTAATACAATGAAGTAAAACAATTAACAAAATAATAACATACATTATAATAATCCAAAATCTGTATGTTTGAGTGTTTATCACTATAATACAATAAAAACAGCACATCATAGC
Organism: Acanthosepion lycidas; assembly: GCA_963932145.1. Classification (NCBI taxonomy): domain Eukaryota; kingdom Metazoa; phylum Mollusca; class Cephalopoda; order Sepiida; family Sepiidae; genus Acanthosepion; species Acanthosepion lycidas. The sequence goes on along the minus strand of OZ010583.1, from coordinate 79,581,124 downwards.
ACAATTTTTTGCTTGTACAATACAATTAAAATGCTTCAACTTTCAGAATAAAGCAATTTCTAGTTTAAACAGGCTATCAGTTTCAGAGTAATTTATAATTAATAAATGTAAATGGACAAAAAATATCTATTCAAGAGAGATAACTTCAGATTATTAACTGCTAATTACAGAGTAGTTTCCCTTGACCACCATCAACCATAGTAGCATATCAAGGGTGATGATGATGATGATAATAATAATAATAATGATAATATAGGTTAGTTATAATAATAATTAAGTAAAATGATAATTAGCATTTGTAAAAAATTATAATGTAAATTCTGTAAATAGAAAGGGAGCTGTTATCAAGGATGACGTCCACCAATATTGGCATTTAAATAATATTTTTAAAAGTCTACTTCACAAGAATAAATTTACCTATTGATGACTGACTTTTTTTTTTCCCCAAAATGCTTGGAGAAATTTCTAATTCAAATCATTATTACCTGAACTTTGTCTAGTTTTCTATAATTAGAATTTTAAATCAGTTTGACACATTTTTGAGGAAACCAAAGAGAAAATGATGACCTCACAAAAGAGAAAACAATTCTTGTGATCAAAGAACTAAGATTTTAAAGGTACTTCTTTTTATTGCAATAATAGACATTTCACTTTATGGATTAGTTTTGTCTGTCATTGTTTTGCTCTTCTCATTTTTTTTTCTGTTTATAACTGATTTTTGTCATTTGTGGAATTGGAATGTAAAATTTGTCCAAAGCAAAAGAAAATTGAGTATTTTAGAATAATATAAAATCTGTATGTAAACAGTACACATTAGTAAAGAGAGAGAGAGAGAGATGAGAATATTACAATTGGAAACTTGGTAATTTATAAAGTAAATTGTGGTAGGTAGGAAGTCACCAACACACACACACACATATGTATGCATTGGGTTGAAATGAAAGTTCATCACATTTTTAAGTGAATTTCAAAGATAATATTTAGATATTTGTATATAAATTTATTCAGCCACATGTGTCATTTTCTTATTTTTCTCTACTTCCTTCATCATCTTTGAGGCAGCTTCATGAGTCTATCCTCCTAAACTTGGTATCATTTCTCTGTAATGAATTGGTCTAATTGGTTTTACAGGCTACCAGAGAACTAAAGTTCTTCACATTTGTTGTATTTTGTAGGAATTGAAATAAGTGGTAATCTGAAGGTACAAGGTGAAGTGAGTATGATGATTATAGTAGGACATCCAAGCCAAGCATTACTAATTTCTACCAAGTATGCAAAGAGATGTGAGTTCTGAAGTTGAGCTGATGGAAAGCATCACTCTTCTAATTGGCCAATTCTGAATACTTTTCATCAATTTCTGGCTTTAATCAGTCCAATTGGGGACAGTATTTGCCTAACTTCAACACAAGATTTTGAGAAAGGAGCTCATAATGGACTATGCCCTTCCAATCCAACCAGACACAGAATCACCTTCTTCAGATGCAGACGGGCTTTTGGAGTGATTAACAGTGGCTTATTTCATTTTCCCCCAAAATCTATTTTGCTATATATTGTTGTAAACAATCTATTTTTCATCAATTATTATTGTTCTTTGCAAAATTGGTTCATTTTTTCTGCATTTGAGCAGAGAATCATAGATTGAAATAAGTTCCATTAAATTATTTCCATTAAATTGTGAGGCACCTAAACATCATAGCAATTGATGTAGTCAAGTATTTTCAAATGCTTTACAGCACTCATGAGATAATATGGAGTTACTTCTAAGATCTTCTCTGTCATGTATCCTGGATTGTTTTAATCAGCATTTTCATTTTGTCATCATCAACAACTGCAATGTTTTTCATATTCTAGACCAAAATTAACACTTCTGAAAAGTATTCTTAAATATGGAATCTTTTTCCTGATTTTAGAGTGTTTTTTCTTTTTTAAAATAAAAGAGCCTCAGAAGATGCTGAAAATGCATATAATTCACATCCATTTCCTCTTAACGTAAAAAAAACAATTAAAGTTCACAATCTACATAAATTGTATAGAAATTTTATAGTTACTTTTCAGAAACTGAATAACTTCTGACACCATATTGTATGAGCAGCTGTTAACTCTCCAATGATTGAACATTACTGAATTTCATGGTTGAGATTTTCTACCCTAATTCTTACAGAACTATCCAAGAGTGATCTTAAATAACAAAAACAAAAAAATTCTATCCTGAAGCATGGTATTTATTAATATAAGCATTTCTCTTTTTTATTTTTACTATGAGACAATGTAATTCAAAGTCGAAAGTTAATTGTTAATTCATATGGAAAGTATGGCAGCATACACTTGAATTACACATTAGGTTAACTGTATATCACTGCCTACATGCTGATTTTTTATTTTCTAATCTATTCATTTATTTATTTTAATTATTTATCTATTTATTTGTTTTTTTAAATATGAGTAGACAAATCTACCTATTGCCTGGTCCATTCTCCTCTCCCACCTTTTGAACAGGAATAAAGGGTTATACCTTGTTTCCTGTTTAGGGTGATATTTCTAGTTCTTTCTTTTGAGTCTTTCTTCTAAGGGTAGCTGTCATAAATTTTTATAATATGGTTGGCTGGGGGCTATAACATTAAATATTGAAGGTACCAAGTTGACAGTTTTCTGGTTGTTGCATCCTGACTGGTAGTAAAGAGTCCAAACTCCAAGGTAGTGCTTAGAGAGGCTGCTCTGATCAATAGTCACATGTTATTGAGGTTCTTTCATTACCATGTTGCACATGAACAGATGTCCCTGCAAGCACTTTTCCAGTGGGTAACCCTGAGACTACACTATGCGTCAGCCTGCACCAATTTCAGGCAGCTCCTGTTGCTTTGACGACTGCCAGCTACTTTTATTCTTGCTCTTTTTCACCTTAAACTAAATCATGACCAAAACAAACAAAATAAAACTAAACCAGTTTTTAAAAAAAATACCTAATCTCCCCAACCTTTCTTTCTCCAACATTCATAATACACAGTGCAGAATCATTTCTCTTAGAACATTTTGCAGACATCTGAGCTCTCTGTGAAACTAATTTGAAGCCTTCAATTCTCTGTCCTTGGCTGTGTTCCTCTCTTTTGAAAGGATTCTAGTGTTCACATGCATGGCATTGTTTATGTTTACAAGCATCTCCCAATAGCAAAACCTACATTATTTCTTATCTTCATCAACAACCTTCCTGATGTCATCAGTTCCCAACCAGGAATTTATGCTGATGACACAACTATTTACTCCTGTCTAAGCAGCAAGTCTCCTACTATATATTTTAAGATTCTTGACAAAATTCAAAAAGCATCTGTAATGTAAACAATCCTGACTTAGCATCTCAACTTCAGTCACTTTCATACCAATTTGATATCACTTCCTTCTGTTTTTTCTACATATATTTTCATGGCAATTTCCTACTTTGTGCCTCAACTGCATGAATTTAAGTGTGCTACTAGATTGACATCTATGTTTCATCTTTTTACTGTTGAACTAGCTAAATGTAACTGTATGTTTTATTCTAATAGTTTCCTTTCTTGCACTTCTCGCTTATGGAACTTCCTTCTAATTTCTTCCTTCCCTACCATCTACAATCTTCGAAAATTGGTGATTGGTATTGCATTTAAATGCAATACCAATCACCATCTTCTGTCTTCCTAAATCATGTTCTTTTATTGTCTTTTCTCCTGACTAAACTCTTCTCATTCTCTTTCCCTCTCAGTAACAATTTGCATCCTAGTGACATTATCACCTTGCTTGGAGTGAAATGATTAAAAAATGCATATGCATCTTAAATTTCAATCATGTGTGAAACTGTTGGGATTTTCCCTGGTTGTATGTGTGTGAGTGGAATGAACAAAAAACCAAAAGCTTGAAAATAACTGTTCAACAGCTTTTATTTCCGATTCAAAATGTAGTGCAAAATAGTAGTTTTCCCAGTTAATAAATTTCTTGAGTATAGTAGTTGTTTTTGTTGAGAGAGATTTCTCTGCTAGTCCGCATAGGAGGAATGAGAAATCTGAGTATGAAACTGCTAGGACATGCCTCATTTTTGTAGCAAGAGTTGTGTGTAGTTTTCCTTTGGTCGGTGTTTCTCCACCAGTTCCCATGGGAGGAACGAGAAATCTAATGTCAAGCTGTCAAGACAGTGTTCGTCTTCTGCAGCAAGGATTGAGTGTAGCCCTTTGGTAGGTGTCTCAAAGGGAGAGGGTGCTGAAAAGTATGAAATGGAAAAGTGAGAGACAGCTGGCCATGAATGTAGAGGCAGTTGAAATTGAAGAATGAGAAAGATACAGCCATGTGGAAGAGGCTGCTGAAAAGTGAAATGAAAGACAGGCTGAATAGGGTTTGGTCAAGGCTTTTAATGACCTCAGGGATTTCTGGCTGTACTCTGCTGATTATTTCTGCTGCAGTTGCTGCTGAATTGAGCAAAGTAAAGAAGCACCCACATGCCATAACAGCCAACAAGCAGAAGAATTTTTATGAAACAAAATATCCATGTTCCAAGCTAATACATACACAATCTAAAACAGACACAAGTCTTTACTATGACATTAAGTTTCAGATGAATCATGGTAAAGAGCATTGACCCTACTGCTTTAGATTCTAGCTATATTTCTGTTCAAAAGTTCCTGTTCTAGTTTTTGTTTACTTTAGGTAAGCTTCATATTTTTTATTGCTTTTAGTTTTTTGCTCTTGCTTATTCTGGTGTATATAAGACATTTTTATGTTTATACGTTCTTTATATATATATATATATATATATATATATATATATATATAAATTTAAGGCTTATCTCAAAGTATTTTCTTTTCTCCTCTATATTTAATTTTCTGATGAAGTTTAAATAAAAGCAAAACTTTAATCACTAAAAAAATTACTGTTGAGAAATTATTTTTGATTTATTTGTTTGCCTAACTGAAACATTTCAGTTTGTGTTGTTTATTTAAAAGGTGATAGTCTGGATCTTTTCTTTCTGTTAACATTCATAATATCAGTTTCTTTAAATATTTTCTTGCTGATCAATTCACTTTTCTTTCTTATTGTCCTCTTGATTTTTAATTGTAAACTGAATTTTCCATGCTACATATATACTATAGGCCAAAAATTTGGAACCACCTTCTGGATTTCAAAAGATCAACTAAAAATTGAAAGTTGTGTGCCTTTTTCAAAACTAATTTACTTGTCTACATTGGGTGAGAGTGACACTTCCTGAAGGGTTTTATTTTATATTCAATAATAAAAAAATTTACCCATCACTGCATAAAGTTTCTTTAAAATTTTATGTCTTTTTACCTAATCTTTCCTTGCTGGCTAATGGTAGTCTTAGTGCTGACATGATTTTAAATTTTAGATAAACCATGCTCTAAAAAAAGAGATGTACATCAAGGACTAATGGGTTAAATAATTTCAGTATTTTAGTTTAATAAAAGTTAATCTAAGCGAAACAAAGAAGGTATGAAACTTACTAATTATTAAATCCAGAAGGTGGTCCCAAACGTTTGGCCTTCAGTGTGTGTATATATATATATATATATATATATATATATATATATATATATATATATAAATTTGTGACAAAATACAACAAAAACAGCAACCCAAGCACTTACTGTCTAGAGAGGATGATTACATGAATAAAAAAGTGCTTAATGTACTTTCAAAAATATAAAATAGTGAGTAATTTAAATTTTTCTGAAATGTAATAAATAAAAGATCCAAATCTTTCCACTTTTACAGATTAACAATTTGCAGGTGAAACTGTGATAGCTGAAAATTTTATATATAGCATATCCTGAAAATATTATAAACATTGGTAAGTTAGTACCAATTTTTTATGAAAACATTGACAGGCATAATAAAATCTGAAATAGTTGGGTAGGGCAAAATGAGAGAAATATTCTAAACTGAAACTGATAAACTGAATTTATTGTTGTGTTTTTGTTTGAGACTCACAATTAGATCATGGATTTAGAAAGGATTGCTTTCAGATCCGAACCTTCAAGAACTTTTTTCTTCTTCCTTCCTTAATTAGCACACAAGTGATGTTCTTTTCAATGACATTTTAATTACATTTTTACGTGTTTTCCCAAATCCAGGTAATTAAATTGAGACCTATTGAACGGCATCATTTTAAAGCTGATATTTTTTTCCAAGGACATTTGCACTAAAGAATTTTGATTACCAATCACAGGAATCAAAGATATTTCATTGGTGCCACTGTTACATACTAACTTGTTAATTATTTAAAAAAAAAAAACTGCTAATTAATATGTTTTATTTGCAACTGATTAGAAATACATATTTCATACACAATGACATCTTGATTCATATGACTGTATTTTCTATGATTTTTGATTGAATATAGTTTTAAATTTGTGACTAAACTTAATTGCAACACAAATAAAATTTAATAAATAAAATTTTAAGAATGTTTTCAAATTTATTAATAATAAATTTAATGGCAATTTCTTTATGAATACACACTACATTACTATGTTGTTTTTTTATATACAAAATTAACCCTGTTAATCAAAGAGTTACAATATATCTAACTGCATTCTGTTTAGATGGAAAAATTAAAATAATTTCAACCACACAATTTCAACACTAAAGACCATGGGAGAGTTAATAGTTTTAGCAGGAGTAAGAAGGGGTTCCCAGTTTCTTACCTTTTCTTTGGTGGTACTGTCATGAATTTTTGTGAGATACATGGATGGTGGCTGCGTCTCTTCATACTGAAGGTACCAGGTTGGCAACTTTCTGGTTGCTGTTCCTGACTCTTATGTAGTGTCTTGAGAGGCTGTTCTGATCAGCAGTTGCATAATATTGGTTTCTTGCAGTGCCATGTCACACATGGAAGGATGTCCCTGCAAGTACCTCTGGTGAGCAACTCCAAGGACACACTATGTTGCAGTCTGCACCAGTTCCCTTCCTGCACATGTTACATTAGATGACTGCTATTACTACCCAAGGCCAGAAATCACACATCCTGATTATAAACAACCAAAGATATAGACCTAAACCAGCTGAATAAAAAACACAAACACCTTAACCTTTCTTTCTCCAATATTCATGGTATTTGTACCAACTTCTGCAGTGTGGAATCATTTCCTCTTCTAAAAGTCTCTGGACATCCTAGCTCTCTGTGAAACTAATCTTAACTCTTCAATGTCCTCCTCTGATTTCTTGATTCCTGACTACTTTCCTCTCTTTAAAAAGGACTGTAATGACTACATGCATAGCCTGGGAGTTCATGTCCACAAACATCTCCCGCTGCCTAGGGAACTCTCTCTTGAATCTCCAGACCATTCTTATATGTCTCCGTCCCTTCTGACTCAGTCTCCTATCTCTTCTTTCCTTAATGTTCCCCTTCCTCTCAAGACTGCTGTGTGCTAGGTAGTATTTCCGATAATATAGACAAAACCATCTCCCTACACCTGTTTTCAAATATATTTGCATTTGGTGACTTTAATTTTCACCTACCAAGAGTGGCTTAAACACTGTCACTGGCATCCAAACTCTTAACTTCTCAATTTCTCATGCAAGTGGTTGAATTCCCCTTATGTTTCCTCAGTAACCCTGACAGAGACACTTCTCTTCTCAATCACTTTTTTAACCTCTGTCCTTGACTTGTCATAGCATGCAGCTCTACCCTCTTGGAAACTCTGATCATACAGTTGTGTCTGTAAAAATTTCCTTCTGCTGCCCCACCAGCCAAGAAACTCCTACCAACAAAATATCCTTCAGTTATCAACAAGAAGAATGGGACTTGTTCCATGATTTCCTTCGTGATGTCCCTTTGAATGAAGTTTTTCAAAAATGCACATCTGAGGTTTCCTCCTAGGTGAAAGCTGGCATTGATGCTTTCATTCCAGCAAGGAAATACCAAGTCAAATCACATTTATTTCCTTGATTCTCACCTGTATGCTCAGCCATAATAGCCTACAGGAATCACTTCTTCCAGCTGTGCCAGAGAGATATATCTGATTGCAACAAATGTCTCTTTGCCTCTGCTTGTAACAAGTGCAAAAGTGTCCTCAATGAAGTCACTGTTTGCTGATAGAATGAAACAACGTATAGCATCTCGCAAGTTTGATTCTAGAGATTATTTGTAGCTTTGCAAATGTGTGGTGAACAGCAGCAAATCCACAATCCCTCCTCTATTCAACGAATTCAAAGTCCTGACATCTACAGCAGATAAGGTTGAATGCTTTACTCAGAAATTCTCTTCCAACTCAACACTCAACTCATTTGGAGCACCCACATTTGATTTCCCCTATAAAACCGAGGCTCTACTGAGTGATATATGCATAACTCTATCACTGGTCTCAGACATCATTTTTAAATTAGATTCCTATAAGGCAGGTGAAGGTGATGTGATCCCAACTGTCATCCTAAAGAAATGTGGTCCCAAGCTGGCTCCAGTTCTCTCCAAACTCTACAAATATTGCCTCATTGATTCCTGCTTTCCAGCTTGTTGAAAGTCCTCCTCTGTAGTTCCTGTTTTTATGAACTCTGGAGAACCTTCACTCCCACGCTTACTATCATCCTATTAATTTCCTACCGCCTTTCAGTAAAGTAGTTGAGTTACTATATCTGGTCTAATAATCCTGCTATTCATCTCAAGGTTCTTGGCAAAATCCAAAGAAGGATCTGCAATGTAATCAATCCTGACTTGGCACCTCAACTTCAGTCACTTTCTCACAGATGTGATGTGGCTTCCCTCTGCCTTTTCTACAAATATTTTCATGGCAACTGTGCTGATGAGCTTTTTGCCCTAGTGCCCTGACTGCATGAATACAATCTTCAAAAATTTAAGTGCAATGTTGATCGCCATCTTCTGTTGTCTTGAACCCTGTTCATCATTTATCATTTCCTAAATCCCCCCGTACCCAGTCTTTTCTCTTATTTTCAATCTCTGTAAGCCCCCGCCCCCCACATACTAACGACATTCCAACCTTGCTTGGACTGAAATGATTAAAAATAAAAAATTGAATATGCCTCCAAAATTGACAATTGTATGATAATTGAATATTCCTCCCAAATAGGCAAATGTATGACAATTGGATATTCCTCCCAAAATTGGCAAATGCATGACAACCAAATATTCAGCTCAAACTAGCAAATGTATAACAGAGTATTTATTGCATACCTGCAAATACAAGTAGATATTTTGTACTTATACAGAAATGTATAACAAACTGAATATGCAGCATTTACTTACCATATTTGATGGTGTATAAGACACCCACCAATTTCAGCAGAGCAAATCAAGAAAAAATTAGTAATTAGTAAAATTAGTAAACCTACATATGGCATATAAAATGCAAGGGAATTTTAAAAGATATTTTTAGTAAAAAAAATGCACCTTATATGCTGTCAAATATGGTATATGCAGTGAACCTTTGTTCAATAGATTGCCTGAATCAGTTTGGCTTCTAATTTTGATTAATTCTCCTGCAAAAGATTATTGAATATGTTCAACTGAAGATAAGAGATAATTGTATCTCAGAAGAAATAAATGAAATTTTTGAATAATGGATTTATTACATGCATGAATAAAATTAGTATTGAATTATATACAACTACATTAATCAAAGGTTAAATATATGAGTGGTATCAATTATCAGATTAGTTACAAATACAACTTTCACTATTTAAGACTTATCCGAGTTTTATTACATGATATTACTTATGGCCACATATATTTGCTTACTATTTAAAATGCAATATTTCAATATCATGTCCTACAACTATTTTTTTTCACACAATTAAAATTTGGCAGTGTTTTGTTTTTTTATTGAGTAAATTTGAATTATATATAAATATTTTTTTAATTCAAAAGATAAAGCAAAGAAATACATATACCTGTAGTTAAGGTATTCTGGATACCAAAATTCAATACAGGCATTGTAAACTTGTCTGTGGGATTGCAAAAAAAAAGGGACTTGGATTTTTCCTTTTTTATGGAAGGAAGAGCCCAAAAATGCATTTGATTGGGGGATTCACTGACATTGGCCATATCGTAATAATTTCAATCAAAGTTCATAGTGTTTAATAGCTTGTTACCTGTCCATAGGTTGATATTTGAATGGTATCAACTGGGTGATTTGAGTGAAGGGGTACGAAGTTGAGAGATCCAAAACCTGTAATGATCTCAGGGTTATATCATGATATGGTCAGGTGTATTATATATATATATATATATATATATATATATAATGGACACTGAGCTCAACACCAAGTGGTGACAGTCTGTTTCATGCTTGAGCGTAATCTCCAGGCCATGTGTGTTTTAGCTTTACTATTTATATATGCTGAACAATGGTACATTATGGGTAAGCAAGGTCTATTGTATTATCCTGTCAGTTATTAAGATAACCAACTCTTCAAAAAATAAAATAAACAAAAAATCTAAATAAATAAACAATTTAAGTAAATAATAAACAAATTAACAAATTCATGTGAATTTTGAATGGACACATGAACAAATGTAAATGTATTAATAATAAGCAACAACAAATAATTAAGTAATTAATAATCGATAATGAATAAAAAGTTAACAACACTATAAAATACCTGCAAATGACGGCATTCAGATCCACAATAATTCCCACTCAATAGCCTATAGAATAATTTGAAATATAACCATTAGCATCGACCAAATAACTGTTAGGATAATACAAAAGACCTTGCTGCCCATAATGCACCATTGTCCAACATATATAGTCAAGCCAAAAAACAATACACATGGCCTGAGAATTGCAAACAAGCATGAAACAGACTATTGCCATTCGGTGTTGAGTTAAGTGTCGACTTTTATAGTTATATACACTATATCCCTGAATATTGAGCACTTTTACCCATAAATATAACTTTAAAATTTTATATATATGTGTGTGCAAGTGTGTGTAAATTATTAGGAAAATTTCTAGTTTGACTTGTTTCATCAGAAATGGAATTTTATTCAATAACAAAATCTACATTATGAAAACAAAACATCATTCATATTAAACAGCTTACATTTGGTTTTTACTTTAACTGTATAATTTTAGAAATTAGATTTTAACAAATTTTATTATTTATTTATTTAAAATCTAATTCTATAATGATAAAAGTTACAGTAAAAATCAACCATTCAACCTTCAATGTTGTTAACTGGCACAAAGGATGGTTCATTAATTTTAATGCATCCAAAACAAAACTGCTCTCTATTAATCATCTGAGAGACCCCTTTTTTGCCTTCCATCAACATGACTGATGCTAACCTCCAGGAGCGTGACTCATTATACCTTCTTAGGCTAACATTCTTGGCAGACATGAAGTGGAAAGACTATAGTAAATCCATTGCTAAGTCTGCTGCCAAGAAAGTTGGTTCACTGTGTCGTGCTAGACAATTTTTATCCCCCTGAATCTATCTCACATATCTATAAATTGACTATTTGTCTATGCCTTGAATATTGCTGCCGCATGTGGTCCAGTGCTCCTGCTCTATATTTAGAGATTCTTTGCTATAGTACTTAGACTACTTTATGAATTTAAGTGCAGCACTAGATTAGTAACAAGGTCCCATCGGTTTACAGTTGAAGTGGCTAGATGGAATTGTAAGTTCTATGCTACTGCTGAAATAGTTAAATGAAACCACCACTTCTACCCCAGCAGTTTCTTTTCTTGCAACTTTGACAGTGAAACTCGCTTGTTCTTCTCTGATAACTTCAAAAATTTAAATGCAATGTCAATTGCCATTTTCTGTTTTCATGATCTCGAATCTTTTTTTTATCCCTTCCTCAATTCCCTCATTACACAGTCTTTTCCCTCACTTTCACTTTCTGTAACCCCCTACATGCTAGTGACTCATGCCTTGCTTGGGGTGAAATGCTTACAAAGAAAAATGTTTCTTTTCTCAAACTTCTTGCTTGTGGAAATCTTTTCTAGGTTTTTGCTTTCCAGATAAGTTTGATCTTCAAAGTTTTAAATGGAATATCAATCGTTATCTACTGTCTTAATGTCTTCAATTCTTCTCACTCCTCAACAATGCTTCTATTTTCTAATTCTCTTACATCCAGTAACCCTTTCTGTCTTAGTGTCTTTACTGCTTTACATGGTGTAAATTTGATTAAAATAAAACCAAAGCATTTTTAATATGAATCATATATTATCTTAGTAATGTAGATCCTGTTCTTGTTAAATAAATTACTTTTTCTGATGGCACCAGTTCATCCCTGAAACATGTCAAGGTAAAAGTTTTCCTGTTAGTCTTATATATTTAATATTCCATCAGATTCTTATTCAAATTATGTGTGTGTTTGTGTGCTAATTTTTTAAAAGTTGTATTTGCTTACCTTTTTTTTTGTTATTTCTATTCCATCTTCAGGAACAATGAGGAAAAATGAAACTGAACACTTATATAGCAAAACACATTTATTGAACAAAAACCATAATTTGTATTGCATCGAATGAAAAATGAGCAAAAACAGTCAAAGTTTACAAATCTATTCTTTGAACCATGTCTAGAGGACAGGTGCTCAAAAAAGGTAAAGGTTAAACCCATAAAAAGAAAAGATGGTAAAATTAATTGAAAGAAGCTGAAAGAAATAGATTCTAATGACAGAAAGGGAAGGAGAAACATGCAGTAATTAAGTTAATTCTCAAATGTCAATAGTATAAGTTTGCCTAGTCACTTTTCTTTTTTGTTTGCAGAAGGCACTAACATGTTTACATATAAAGCCAGTTGCTCCCTTTCTCTTTCTCAACATTACATAAATTGGTAATTGAGAGTTTGACATTTTACTCCAATGCCTCATCTTCCGAAGAGAAATATTTTTGGAACTTAATAGGTGTAAAATAAAACAGGTATTCATTTCCCACCCAATGATGACAAAATGTGACACATAGTCTTTGGTTTGGAGTTGGAGTTTTTCTTCTTTTTCATGTTGTGTTTCTACAGGATGTCGGAAATAATGGCTCTCTACAATCCTGTCTTCTGTAGCTCTTGGTAAGATTTGTTTGTTTTTGCATTTATTTTTCACCATCCTTCCTAGTTCCTGTTCTGCAAACCACATACACAAGCTCACTTTCCTTCTGTACCTTTGGCCATCAATATATCTTGTGAGTGTCAAATTCTTCAAGCCCTATAGCATTACCCAATACAATACATGATCCTAGGTTGTTTTCTTAAATGGGTTTTTCCAAAACTTGCCCAGATTTCTCAGATCTATACACATTGGGATGCATCTTACACCTCTTAAGGCAAGAGGGAGGTACTGTTTGGAGGATGGATGCTCAGTCACTAGGTTCCAGGTAACACACAACTGAAAACTAAGATGAAACTTCTTAAATAATGAAAATCATATAATTTTAAAATATGACAACACTATTATTATAAATATGAAAATATGGGCAATTTCCTGTAGAACAATGGTTAGCAGTTACATAAACAGTTAGTTGTCAGCTATGTGAATTTTTTCTGCATTATTAAAGAAATTACTTATTTAGGATTCTAGAGGTGACTTGTAAAACTTACCTTGTGAAAATTATACAGCTACTTGTACAGTTAAATATGGGTAACTGAATGACAAAATAGAAAAATCATATGCAACACATTTCATCTTTTAAGAAGACTTCTTTTGATTAAATGTTGTTATTGATGGAATCATATATATGCAGTGGGAGTGAATGGAAATATAAACAAATGCTGGTTATAATTAAGCATTCAGTCCTCACTAGGTGCTGCACATTTTGCCTTACAAATATAAACTGAGTAAAAAAAAATTAACATTTTTACTAATAAAGGAATACAGGTTTTTCATGTGACAGTCATGAAACTGGCATTTAAATAAAGACAATTATCATTTTTATGGAAAGGCTACTGAAGCAACCTTTAAGGCAAGCCTAGAATTAGAGTCAGGAGCTGGCAAATTTAGAAAGATAGCTTGCAAGCTTGTCATGCTGACTACTTTGACAGTGTAGGGAATTTGATTCCCTCTTGGGTACCCCCAATACTAACTGAATTAATAACCTTACAAACATAGAGAAAAAATAAACTCTTTACCACATCTCACAGCAATAGATCCAGGAATACCACACCACACACACAACTTCATTGAGGAACATGAATACACTGATTTTAAAATATTTTCAAGAAATTTTACATGTTAAATTAAAACATTTGATAGAAACACAGCTGGAACGGAGTAGGGAACTTTAGCAGAGGGAGAAAAACTGCTAAAAGCCACAAGAGATAGGAAGATGGGGAGAGCTGTGATCGCCTATGTTCTGAAGGGATGTAGCCCATAGAAGAAGATGGAAATATTAAGGGTGTACAAAAGCTTCCAGAAGCCACTAAAAACAAATAAATGTACAAATAAAAATAATAATAAAAATGTTGCAAATATATGTACACTTATTTTATGCGATGTATCCTTTCAGGATATGGGTGATCATGACTCTCCACAACTCCCTATCCTTTGTAATTCTAAGCAAGGTTTACCTCTTACTATCCTCCCTGTTTATCATCCATTTACACAATTTTGTTAGGTAGAATACTTGTTTTCCTCTTCCCTCTTGCTTTGCAGTATATCCTGTGTCATATTCTCCAAGCCTTCTTTTTTCATTATGTATCTCAAGAATTTCAACTGTCTTTTTCTAATCCTAAACACAAATGTCATTTTTATTCCCATTTCAGCTTTCTTCTGTAGAAGCATTTTGTTATCTCCTTTTCATTTATGAGGAAACTGTTCAGCATTCATTGTCATGTAGGAGGATTGATATCACACAGCAGTTCAGTATTCTTTTCTTTGTTTTTAATTAAATTTTACATTTGGAAGGCACCTTTTGCTATTCATATGCACCTATGAATTTCTGTCTCACATTTTCTATCATCTGTTATAACATATCCCAGATAGTGAAATTTCTCTACTTGCTTGATTTTGATCTCTCCAGTTTGTAGCTTGCATATTAAGATATTTCTTTTGATAACGACTATACATTTTGTCTTCTTATAATTGATGGTGAGTCCTTTCTTACCACTTTCATTTAATACCTTTTCTAGCAATATCCTTTTACATGAATATAGTGTCATCTGTGTATCTTACATTGTTAAGCACCTAATAATAGAAATATAATTATACATTTCTCTCTAAATTATATCTTATCAAAACCAATACTGTCAATTAGTTTAAGGATATTCCTTAAGATTAACTCTTAGAGTTTATTTATTGATCCTAAAATAAATTATTTATCATATTTTTCTGTTAGAACTGAGGAGTTGTAACAAGTAAAAAAATATAATTTGTATTAGGTTGGTGCAAAAATAATTTCGTTTTCTCACATAGTAACATATGTTAGAAAACGAAATTATTTTTGCACCAACCTAATAATTAAAAGAAGATCAAAGATCTTATAATTATATTAATTTAAACTGCCACAGAGGGCAATCAGTTCTAAAGTTGGATGTTCAAAAAGTGTTGCTTACAAAGTAATAAGGATCAACAACACTATTGGTGATAATTTGAACAGAAACAGAGCAGGACAATTGATAAAAAGAAAGAAAGATATCATAGAAATGGCCTCTTAAGATAGATCACACTGTATGTGGCTCTTCCTGAAATACATTGAACACTGTATTAAAAAAATCACTGTGAGCCTGCATTTGGCTGAATTCTATTTTAACTGAATAATTAATAGCTCATACTCTGTGTGTGTGCAATATATATATATATATATATATATATATATATATATATGGGGGGGTTCTTTTTTGTTTTGTATCATCTTTTGATATTTAATTAAAATACAATTCTATATTTCATGAAATACTTTCATTCTTTACTGCTTTTTTCCTAATCATCCAATACATTTTGGTAATTATTTTTCAAAGTACCATCATGCAATCATTTCATTGAAAGGATTTGAGAAGAAACTAAATACTTGAAGAGATGAAGGAGCAGAATTTAGAAATATCAATAGAGGAAAAAGAAGTAGGGAATAGAGGAAGTAGCAGAGTTGATAGATAGTGACAATTTAATCGGATTAATCATCATTACCTCTTTAATACCATTACGGAATCCGGAAATTTATCATCCCCTGCCCAAGCAAAATAATTTCTAATTTAATTTATCAAACCAAAATGTGCTTTGATTCTTGCCATGTTTGAGCCCTTAATTTCAAGAATTCTGGTAGTATCTAAAATCAATAACAAATAAAAGAAGATGTAAATAAATAACTAAAAAATTTCCTCTATTCTTTCTCCAGCATTTTCAGGCATGTCTTTTGGTTCCTCTGGCAAAACTTTTTCTTCATTTTTAATCTTTATTCTAATTCTTCTGACACTGGCTTTTATCAAAAGACTTCAAAAGTCAGGATAATCATGATTTTTTATCAAGTTTCTCAATTCAAAGATGGATAAGCTTCTGTGTAAAATACTCAATATATGAATGCTTATTTCATTTATTATATATTTTATACTTGCTTGTGTAGTTTTATGATTATCAGTGTAGAAAATGTAATCAGTAAGCTTAGTACAAATTCTACTTGGTTATTATGTTCTCTTTGCACTTATGACAGTGGAAAGAGTCAGAACCTATCCCTTACCTTCTAATAATAATAACAAGGTAAGCTAGTCTTAGGACAATCAATCTAGGACAACTGCAGATTCAAGTCCTTTTGCAAACACTTTGAAAGTAAATGTGGCAATGTAAGGCTTATTATTATTATTCTCCATTGAGAAAGTCCTGAATCCTGAAGCTGACTAAGCAAAAATTTTATCTAAATAAAAGATGAATATATATATATATATATATATATATACACACACACATATATATATATGGTTGAAAAGTTAGAATGGTAGCATTCTGAACATGAAACAAGTTTAAATGTCATCATAGACAATTTGTCAAAAAGATGAATTCTTGATAATATAATCATGGGGAAATGATCACAGCATGTGGCACTATTGAGAAGTGGTTGAAAGCTTGAAAACCATACCATGGGTTGACCTAAACCTTAAATGAAACTGGATAAACAAAACTGTTCACAATCGATTGATGGTTGTGCTAGCACAAAGTTACAAGTCATTATGACTGAGTGTTTGAGCATACTGGTTTTGTTCAAAACTTGATCATGTCAGATTATGTACTCCCTCTCACAGAAATTGTAAGGAAGGTCAACTCAGCATAGTTACAGTATAAACTACAGGTAGGATCTGTGAGTTTTTGAGAAACACAAATGTGCCTGAGCAAGCATCTGCAACAAGAACGAGCTAGTCACTCTAGGTGTTGGAAATAAGTAGCCACACACACACACATATATTTGTGTATTTAGGCAGCAATCCTTCTTTCATGCACATTTCATTGAATACGACAGACAAGGTGCTTTTATTTAGATTTTTATACAATTTCTCATGCGATCTAATAATGTTTTTCTTTTCAGATGATAAATTATATATAAACTGTCTGAATGTTCTTTTTATCCAAGCGCTTTCAGCTATACATTTAGCCATTTTCAAGGATTAAATATTTTAACTGTTAAATAAGAAATAGTTTGCTGCATGTATATATTCATATGTTTTCATTTTTCAAAACATTTAATAATATCAGCTATGAACATGGACACAATATCTTGACCGTGTTTTGAAATGTGCATATATATATATATATATATATATATATATATATATATATATAGTGTGTGTGTGTGTCTGTGTGTGTGTATATAACTATAAACATTATTTTAGTGGGCACAAGTGTTTGAGTAGACATCCTTGTATATTTCTAAAATATACACTGACCTACATCAGTAAAACCTTATTAAAGAAAAGGTACCTTGTGGCAGAAACCAAATCTGCATTTGTGTTTTTTTGTCCCATTCTTCCTGAGTAATTGTCTTCAGGTTTTTGATGTTTGTTGGACCTCTATCTCAGATCTTATTTTTCAAAAACCTCCATAAATTCTCTATTGGATTCAAATCTGGCGACTGACTGGGCCATTGTAAGATTTTAACATTGTTATTAGCAAGCCAATTCTTCATACTCTTAGCAGTATGCTTGGGATCATTGTCCTGCTGGAAGATCCAATCAAGAGGAAGCCCAAGATTCTCTACAGAAAGCGATAAATTTTCGCTTAGGATTTGTTGATATTTTTCTGCATTCATTCTATCCTCTATAATTTCTAGTTTGCCAGCAACTCACACCAAAAAGCAGCCCCAAACAATGATATACTACCCCCACCAAATTTGACAGTTGGTATGGTGTTCTTGGGTACGTATGCTTCGCCGTCTTTCCTCCATACATGATTCAGGGAATTGCGACCAAACAATTCAATTTTACTCTCATCTGTCCAAAGAACTCTTTCCCAATAAGAATTTTCCTTATATTTATGCTCTGCTACAAATTTCAACCTGGCATCTCTATGCCATTTCAGAAGGAGTGGTGTCTTTCTTGGGGTGCGCGACTTTATACCATCTCTGCATAGTTCATCACTAATCGTTTGCTTAGTTACATTAACTCCTAACAAACTCGGATCATTCTGAAGGTCTTGTCTGTATGCCATTGGGTTATTTTGAACCTGTTGCATCAACTTTCTTCACAATCTGGGAGAGATCTTCATGGAGCACCGGGTCTGCCTTTGTTCTCAACAGTATTACATCTTTTAAATCTTGCAATAAATGAACCAATTGTTGAAAAAGGTATGTTCGTGTCACTGGAGATGTTTCTGTAACTTTTTCCATTGTTCCATAGCTTAATAATTAGCTCTTTTTGACCACAAGTCATTTGCAGTAGAGTTACTGAGAATATTCTAGAACAGATTAGAATCTTCTACTTTGAAGTACAACCAAAATCTACCGTATTATAATGCAAAAATTGATACTGTATGAACACTTTTTCCACTATTTGAAATATAAAAATTTGCATAACTATATCACTTATCGATGAATTTCTAATTTTAAATTGCAGATTCCGATTATATGCCCCCAAATACATATTACATATATAACATTGTTATTCGAGGTTTTCATTCACTATAAGTGAGAATAACAAGCATTTGTTTGCTGTACGATCATTTATTCAACCCCACTGTATATATATATATATATATATATATCTTGCCATAATAAATTTTAGTGAAAATTTGCAAATTTTGGTATTTAGTCAACTTTCTCTTCTACTATTTAAATTATTTGCTTTGGCTAAATGACTAATGCTAACCAAAAGCATGAAGAAGTGATAGTAAAGTCAGTGGGCAGTGATAAAACATAATGGATATTTATCTGTACAACAATCTGAATGGAATATGGCATAAGGCCAAGTTTAAAGAAGGCATCCTGCATATATATAGGACTAACAAGAAAACTACTCAATCCCTACTGGCATTTTCCCTTTGGGGATCTTTCAGGTATCAAAGATTAACTTGAGCCCCTCTTGAAAGAGAGATATTGCCTAGAAGGGCAGCACCCTTGAGCTTTAGCAGATTATACCACATTTTAACTCCATGTGGTCCTGGTTGGGCTAGAGAAATTTATGATAAGGAAACCTTATGCATGTAGATCAGGCTCAAATACAGATTGTGTTAAAATACAACTGAGATAATTGTTGTTGTTTTTTCTCTGTACTGCCAGAATTTGCTATGTCACTATATTTGTAATTATTAGAATTGTCTGTCAGGGGTCTAGTCTTAATACTCATTAGGCAGCATTGTATAAAGTAACATAAAAGGGGACTCAAACTCTTTCTTTTTGCTCTCTTCAACCACAAGATGCTGTAGTGACAAGATATATCCTGTTTCCATTCTGGATTGCTTTTTAACCCCCATGCAAACCACAAGATTTTTCTCAACTTTTTTAAGCTATGTTGTTCTCAATATAAATATGTATAAAATTCATGTATGTGTTGAATTCATTTTGAAAATGCTAAGACATTCAGCTGTTACAGAATAAATTAAAGTTTTGTGGTGTTTGTTTATCTTATCTATGATATCACATTATATATATACAGATACATATCAGCAATGTGAAGATTTTTCTTTGTGAATTATTAAAGATATTAAATAGATATTTAAGATTCTATTGATGACTTGTAAAACTTATATTGTGAAAATTAGATGGCTACTTGTACAGTTAAATATGGGTAACTGAATGACAAAATGGAAAAAATTCTATGTAACTCATTACTACTTTCAAAAGGACTTCAGGCTAAATAATTTTTTTATTGATGGAATCATATACATGTAGGGGGAGAGAAAAAATATAAATATTGGTTTTAATTAAACATTGAGAGAAATACTGAAGATACAAGAATACCTAATTTTGAATTTAAATTTTAAATTTCTGGCATTCAACGTGTTGAGATGTATAGCCTAGCCAACTTCATTAAGCATGACATTAAGATGTACAGAGTATCATGTTAATGTGCGCATGTGTGTGTGTAATAGATATATACTATACCTATATTTTGGTTGCTATTGTCATGGAAACTGCTTAGTTTTAAAGTTGAATTTCAATAAGCAGAGGAATAGACAGACTAGGCAAGAGATAAGAAAACTCAGAAAAAATTCATTATATCTAGATGAATATAAGGAAGATTATTGTAATGTCATAATACTGGAGTTTAGTCTACCACAACTATGATGATGACAATGTTTATCTCTGGGATTCCTCATACTGAACTTACTGGCAATAGTTGCAGTGATGAGTCTTCTCAGTAACTGCTTTGAATAGTCTCATTACTGACAAAAGCATCTTCCACTAATCTAGCTATTGATTACTTCATTCAACAAGAAAATATATGAATGATCAATTACTATGATTTTGAAAACCTAAAAAGATTCTTCTTTTTCAATTTTACTTCTTCCAATTCTTTTTCAGATTTTCTTTCACTCCTCCTTCCAATTCTTTTTTTAGTTTTTTCACTCCTTCTTTCAATTCTTAACATTCTTTCTTCTTTTACCTCTTGCGTTTCATTTCATATTTTTCTTTCATTTCTCCCATTTTCACATTTTTATTTCTTCTACTTTTTTTTTCATTTTCACTTTTCTTGTTCATTTCATTTTCCTTTATTTTCACTTTTTCATTTCTTCTGTTTCTTTTTCCTTCATTTTCTTCTTGTATTTCTTTTTCCTTCATTTCTACTCTTCTTCACCACCACCACTTCAGAAATAATTTATATGACTTGACTTACAGTAATCCAAAATTCACGAAAGTAAGAAAAAAGACAAACATGGATTGAAATAAAGAAACATAACTCTCCTCCTTCTTCATTCTTTCCTACCAGAATCAAGATCCAGGCTGTTCTGTTTCTGCCACGCAATCTTTTTCCTGCACAATTTTGCTTCACCTGGGACTGCCAGCTCGTGCAAGTTGGTGAGACGTGACTTGAAGATTCAAGATGGCTGAAGGTACGTTTTTAAAGATAAGAAAGAAAGCTAAGCAAAACAGTGAATAAAAAAAAAAAAAAGAAAATGGCCCAGAGGCAGAGATAGAGCAAGAATAAAGACAGGTGCCATTTCTTTGTGTGTTAGTGGGAAGGGATGAAGGATCTTTATACTCTGTGGAATTGGCTCAAGTCTGTAAAAGATCTTACTGGGCAGCAATAGATCTTTGTTACTGATAAAGCAATCTCAGCTCACCAGATGTGGTTCACATCAATACAACAGATTTGAGCAAAACAAGAAAATAAGTTTGAGCAAAAAAGAAGCTGTTATCTTTAAAAATTTCAACTATTTGTCTTTAGTTGGTGATGAATTTACAACCAAGTAATTCTTTTGGTAGAGATTTTTCTCTTATTTTCAACAGGAACTTTTATTTTTCTGGAATTTTAATAGAAAGTTTCTAGCAAGATGCCACATAATAATTTTTCAATTTTTAAAATAATTGAAGATATTTGCCTTTCTTAGGAAATAGCTAATCATAACAAATTTTAAATGTTTTTTTTACAAATGCAATCAAACAAAGCAGTATAATAAGACTTTTTTTTAGAACAGTTTCAATCTTAAAATGAATGTTGCTTATTTTAAAATTGAGAATAGTGTTTTAAAAATTATGACTTATTTTAAAACTGAGAACAGATTCTATTTTTTAATTATGATTTATTTTAATATTGAAAATTAATACAATTTTTTAAAATATGATGTAGTTTTCAGTACTAAAAATAATTTACAATATATTTCTATAACAGAAATTTATACATAGTACATATAATAAATCTCGCATAAATTCCTGGTCACTGACAGTTAAATTTTTGAGTCCTATAATTCATAAGGTTGTAGAGGAATCACATGTTCTGTAACCATAGTAGCAATGTGTGTCCATAAGACAAGATAGCATAATAACTGGTTTTACATTCAGAGTTGATTTTCTCCTAGATTGACTACCACTCAAAGCAAGAGAACCCAGTTTACCCTGATATTTAACTGGAGTTAGTGATTTGTTTTTTTACAGCATACCAACCTTTTGCAGGTTATTTAAGGCCATAAAATACTTTTAGATTGTAAGAATTTGGGGGGGATGATAATGATTTACTAATACAAGTACTACTAATTAACCCTAATTGATGGGAGAAAAGGTGGTTCATACCTTTCCCAAGGGTATTTGTGTGTAAGTGAATATAATGAAGCTGACTGGAATTGGAATTTGGCTTCCCAATTACTAATTCCAAGCCATTATCCATTATACTAGCCACACATCCAAGCTTACAGCACCTGGTACTCCCAAGCAGTCACCCATCTAGGTACTGACCAGGCTCAACATTGCTTAACTTCGGTAATCATATGAAAACTAGTGTTTGAATGTGATAATGTGATGTGTTATCACATTCAGACACTGGCGTACAATGGAGTCATGCCTTAAAATTTGAACTCAGCATAATATGTATATTATGATTTTTACCTTGTATAAAGGCCCAAGAGCCACTCGAGGTAGAGGGTTACAGAGTAAAGGGCACCACCCAAAACAAGGTGATGATGCAACCATGACACAATGGGCCACTGGAAGTGAAAGAGAAGGAAAAGATTTTAGAAGGTACTGGAATCTTAAACAGGAAACAAGGGATAAACTACTACTCCTGTTCAAAAGACCAGTGAAGAGTATGAATTGGACAAAAGGCAAATGTATCTACTCCCATTGATGAGGAAAAAAAAGTAAATAAAATTTTACTTTTCACACTGATAACTGTTACAAAATATGCATATCCAACATTAATCTTTACCTGATTTTAAATGTTTTAAATGATTTTTAAATGTTCCTGACAGTCTTAAATCTTGCTCAAACAAATTTAAGCAGAAAAACTAAAGCATTCAGTGCTTAATTAAAAGAAACAGAAAATTTGTTAATGTAGAATATGACTAAAGCTAAGGTGAAGAGTTGTGATGTAGTGGTAAAGTCAATGGGTACTGAAAGATAATGTTGAAAACTTGTCTGTATCATCATGTTCAAATTGCTATGTCACTATATATGTAAACATTAGAGTTGCAACTCCCATGACTTATAAATTTCAGTCATTGTCTAATTTTACAGGCCAACACAATCCCTACAAGTGGCCCAGTGGGAGATGGTTTTATCCATTTCTAAGACTAGAGATCCCAGTCTACCTTAATATTTAATCCATAGCTAGGGGAGAAGAGATTAATGCATACCTTTTTCAAAGGTATTTGTGTTAAAATGAACATAAACTCAGACAAAATTCAAACACCAATTACCCTTTCCAAGCAGCTAATTTTTATACTATCTGCACATTCAATTACTTATTGAATATTCATATATTCATACTAATTTTGCTATCTTTTGTTGTTATTTTTTATCATGTTTCAGTCACTGTAATCTGCCCAAGGTATTTTGAAATGTTCAGCTTTGTTGTGATGGGACATTCATATTTTTTCCTAAACATCTCATATCCAGAATCTTTGCCTTTTAACTCTTGGAATTTTTCTTTCTTAACCCATGTATTGGAACTGTTAAATTAGAAGGAACTCGGTGAATTACACCAGCACTCCTATTTTGGTGGTCATGGTTATGGAGCCTCAACTTCATTATTTGTTCTTTTTAGATCAGTGATTTCAATATACTTTTAATATCTATGGTTCTCATTAAATAATTTGAGCATGCTTCATCAGAACAAAGTCCTCAAAATTCTAAAATACAAGAGACAAATGCAGGAAAGCAGCTGAAACATCCTCATGAAAATACAATAAAAAATGAGAAAATTACTACAAACAAGCCAATATGGAATAATTACAACAATTCTCAAAAAAGTGAAAACAAAAATTTGTATTCACGAGTTTAGGATTTGTTCTTACTATTTTTCATAAAGGATTTTCTAACGCTATTATATTCTAAGTTGTTTCTCTCATGAAATTGGGAACACACACATGCCACTATGAAAACAACTAAAACTTGACCACACATGATACAGAAACACAAAAATTACAATATGATAGCAATTTGTTCATAATACAATAATGCTAGTGTGACATTGAAAAGCAAACTGCAACAACAATGATTACAAATTTTACAAGCTATTCATTTTAAGTAAAAACAATGAATTATTAAAATCACTTATAATGTATTTAAATTTTTAGAAACCATTTAACACCATGTTCACGTCTCACATAGTTAAATTCATATGACTTCAAATGCATTCAGAAAATTAGGAATAATAAACACATTTAAAATAAGGATACAAAATTATCAAAGGACTTTAATTCTTGACAATGACAAAGTCAGTCAATAACACAAAATACTTAATCAATGAACATGAACTGTGGATAGTTCCTTCATTGATTTCAATCTTAACATATGAAAATGAAACCATCAATTAGAGAAAAATATATTAAAGTATAGAAGACATACCTCAATAAACTATAAGAAATAAAAAATGATGTAAATCTTGCAAACTGGTTTTTCAATTTTTTTTTTTTTTTTTGCTTTCCAACTCCTCAGGCTGCTTGTTTCAAAAGTGCCTAATATCATAAATGGCCCTGAAGTTATCTCATCCTCATCAGATAAGTTAAAGCTGTTTGCAAAGATCTTTGCCTCTAACTCCACATTAAGTGACAAAGGTCAACCCCTTCCTGACTTCCCCCTTTCACAAACTTAATAATATTTCTATCACAACCATTTATTAAAGCCTTGACCCTGAGATGGCTACTGGTTCAGATAAAATCCCAGTAGTTGTCCTTAAAAATATTAACCTGGAGTTATCACCAATTTTAGCAAAATTGTTCAACTGCTTCCTGAAAGAGAAATCTTTCTCAATTCTATGGAAAGTATCAAGTGTATACCCAGTTTTCAAGAATGCGGGTGAATGCTCATCCTTGTATCAATATTGGTCCATCAGCCTCCTCAATGTCATCAGCAAACTCTTTGAGGTTATAATCAACAAGAATGTTGTCAAGCACATCAACAGGGAAAATCACTTGTATGACAAAATACGAGTTTCAATCTACTTGGTCTACTGCTAATATATTAACTGTCATTACTCACAGAATCAATGCAGCATTAAACAATAAACATAACAAGGATGATTGGATTACATATGTCAAAGGCCTTTGGCAAGACACAAACTCTCCAGCCATGGAATCACTAGAAGGGTTTTCTCATCAAGTCCTTCCTAACAGGTAGATCCATGAAAGTATTTGTTAATGGCCAGTCCTCTAAGGCCCCTGAGATCAATACAGGCATCCCCAATGTTTGCCCCTTCATTCAACCCTCTTTCTGATTTATATTAATGATTTACCTAAGAGCATACTCTGATCTCTTTTGAATATCTATGTAACAGTATATGGGTGCACTTCCAAAAATCTAAATGAATAGAGCCTAGAAGGTGATCTCTCATCTGATCTAACAACTCAATGAGGAAAAACTGTGGTATAATTTTCATATTCTTTTTTTACAAAATTTAGACATTGCCAACATGCATTAAACAATGAACTTCGTTTTTACTTAACAACATAATCTTTTTTTTCTCATCTAACCAGCTTATACAGTCTTTTTTTATAGAATACTTCATAGCATCTGTAGTATGTTGCAAATGTAACCTCTTCATCAGGGTTATATTTAAATTTGCCAATTGCATTTACTACTGAGAACTGTGAGAAAAAAGTTCTAGTATTTTTTGGCTGTTGTTCTTGTCTTGACAATGTTTCCTGGAATTGTTGTTGTTGTCATTCTCCTTGCTGTTGTTTTATTAATTTCAACATTACTGCTTGAAGTCCTCTATTTTTAATTATTTGACTTGAAAATTTGCTTCAAATGTATATTTCAAATGTTTTTAATGTTCCGTTGTCTCCAGCATAAGTTTTTTTTTTTTATGTATTCTTTCACAAGGTGAAAAAAATGATTTCTTGTCCACCACTATTATAATAAATAGTGAGTCATCATTGCCACCAACTGTTGTGATGTGGGGTTTGGTCTTAACATGACAGTCATGATAGTAGTATTCAATACTCAGCTAAAAACTTTTCATGGCAATAGTATTATTTTCTTCCCTTCTAGACAATTAACCTAGACTACTTATCATGAATGATAGTAAGGAGGGTAACTGGCTCTTACCACAGCAATAATGCTCTAAGTTTTTGTTCCTTTTACTATGGCCAGTTATTAAGCACACAACTCTTTGGGTCAAGTCACTTTTTGGAGCAACCAACACTTTTATCCACTGGGCCATTAATGAGTGAATTTTTGTGACTTATAAACCTAATGTTTCAGTAAACATTTTTTTACCAGAGCTCATATTACAATATTTTGTTATTGTTGTTTTACTGTAGCTCTCTGTATTACTGGTTCCTATATTATATTCATGTCTATGCTTGGTTAGCTTAGGAGATTTTTGTAACCTAGCATATGCACTGATTCCTTAAGTTTTTGTATTTGCCAATGATGTTCTCTATTATTTCAATTTCATCCCAGTGGGCAGGGATCTCCTTTTTCTCTCCATATATGGTCAGCCATGCTTGATTTTTCTATTTCCTCTTGTGTTACAGTCTTATGGTCCTGCAACCTTATTTTAAGGGTCGGCATGTTTTGCCTTTATATTTCTTACCAGAGATGCAGGGTATGGCATACACACAGTCCTTAATCCTGTTCTTCTCTATGGGTGGACTTACTCGGAAGAGATGTCTGCATAGTGTTGAACCATTCCTGAAGTTTGTTCTGACGTTATATGGACCACAGCTCTTTTGTATCTTTTCAGATAATCCATTCACATAGGGTAGGCAGATCGGAGTTATTTCCTGAGTGTTGTTATCATCTTGTATTGTTTTATCCCAGGTGAGTTATCACGGGAAATTAACTGAAACTAAGATATCCAAAGGCATAGCATGTGGAATTAGAACAATATATGTGGATTAAGTAAAGTGTTCAGTTTAAAACTCCAAGAAATATCACCTGAATTATGAATATGGCAATAAAGATGAAGACAACAGTCTGAATAATGTAAATAATGTAAATAGTTACAATACCTCATCTCAGTAATATAGATAGAAAAAAGGATTAATATTAATTATCATTTTAATTCCATAATTATTCATACTTTACTGTAATGACTTCTGCTTAATTATCCACTCCTCCCTATCATATCAATTAATACTGATTTGAAGTTTCTTTGGTACCAACCATTGCTAATAGGAATTTCCTGTAGCCTCTGATAAAGCTTCTGCATTTCTCAATATATTTTCAGCCATTCTTCTATGCAAGATTATTCTAAATCATTCTGATTCAATGGCTTCCATTTATGAACTGCAATTTTCAGTTCATGCCACAAATGTTCGATTGGATTTAGGTCAGGCAATTATTCTTTTTAAACCACTCTAGGCTGGATAGCATAGGGCAAAAGACTATTTAAACAATGGATTGATATTTGAGTGAAACCTTTTCCCTCCCATTCCTGGTGAGTTTCCTGGTATCTGCTGTGCAAAAGCAACACCATAAAATGATATGTCCACCATCATACTTCACTGTTAGGTTGTTATTATTGATATCATGTAATGTGTTCTTTTTATCCAAGTGTAACATTAGTGGATATTGAATATTAAAACTTCATTTTTTGCTTTATTTAACCAAATAACTATATTCCACTTGTCATTTGACTAATCTCAAAAAGATTTTAATTAAATCTGAATGAAATTGTAAATTGTATAGAAATTTTCTTATAGCCTTCCTTTGATTAATAGCCTCAGTCAATTTATTTCTGATGTCCTGGAAATGCTCTGTGGCTTTTATCATATTTCAAAAAATAAATGGACACTTAATTTTTTATGATTTTCACTGTACAAGGCCCAAGGGCTACACAATGTAAAGGGTTACAGAGTAAGAAATAAAGGGCACTGTTTATAAAGATATGTGAGGAAGATAACTGTTAGCCATAGACTTGAATAGGTTAAGATTGTAGTGATCAAGAAAGCATCATCTTTGGAGTCATTTACACAAAATAAGAAGAAGCTGCTTGAGTAGAACTTACATCTCACCAATGGAATACAAAGGGAATGAGGATGGTTCGCTACAATATGCATGACATGGTGGATCTTAGCTATGGATTTTAGAACTGGTGGAACTAAGGAATATAATTTGTCTGAACACTTTCCCTGGAAATAGCAATAGAGCAGTGAGAGGCCTGTGATATTTCATTGTGAGAAAGGGATTGTAGGGTGGAAAATAATTTGTCACCCACAAGGTTGCAGAGATGTTTTTGGACTCTATCAAGACTAGAAAGTGAATGTGCAGTTTCTGCCCACATATGGCAGCAGTACTCCATTTTCAGCCTGATCTGGCTCTTGTAAAGGTAGAGGATACCCAAAGGAATCAGGTACTTACTGGAGCGGTACAGGGAACCAACTATTTTGTCAGGCTTCTTTATCAATAGATCCTGTGTACTAGTTCCACTTGAGGTCTGGGTTGAGTTTAAGTCTCAATAGGGGCTCAAGGTATAGGGCTTCCCAGACAGAACATCCATTCATCATGATTTTCAAAAATTCTGGATCCAAGCAGTAATAATGGAATCTTCCTAGTTTAATTTCCAAAACATCAAATTTGACCAGCCATTTTTTCCCCCCAAAATAAATTTATATAGACCTTTTAAAGAGA
Source organism: Acanthosepion lycidas (assembly GCA_963932145.1). NCBI lineage: Eukaryota > Metazoa > Mollusca > Cephalopoda > Sepiida > Sepiidae > Acanthosepion > Acanthosepion lycidas. The sequence continues at coordinate 79,552,041 of OZ010583.1, read as the reverse complement.
TGTTGAGCATTCCAACATGCAAGGCATATAAGACTAGTTCTGGTACAATTACCAAAGTTAAGCAACATCAAGCCTGGTCAGTATCTTAATGGGTGACTGCTTGGAAATACTGGGTGCTGTAAGCATGGATGTGTGGGTGATATAATGGATAATTGCTCAGAAATGGTAATCAAAGAGCTGAGTTCCAGTTCCAGTTGGAAAAGGTATAAAACCACCTATTGTCTCCTCAGTAGTTAATTAGTAAGACTTGTATCACTAAATCAAAAAATATCTCAAAAAATAAGACAATTCATACAATCCCAGAATATTTTCTGGCTTTAAATAACCTGCAATGTGTCAATAAGCTTTAGAAAACAAATCAATCAATACTTATGAAAAAGTTGTAACTACCAATTGTGAAAATAAAATAATTAGTAATATTAATTCTCTCTTATTTAGGATTAGTTCATGTCTCCAACTGAAGAAAGTGCTGTCTACAATAACAGTAGGAAACTGTCCCTTAATAGAGATTTTAATGTTGTCTCAAGTGTTTTGAACACCATTCTTCCTTCAGTAGAAAGAAGATATCACACTTTGAAATAAAGAACTCATTAAATTTTGCTATTCAAAAAGATTTTCAATCATAAATACATAATTTGATCATCCAAAAAAAAAAAAAAAAAAAAAATTAGAATGGCGAACACTAGAGTTAACAAAGAAAATGAAAAAAACTTGTTAATGTTGAAAAGCCAACACCTTTTGAAAACTGGAAACCAAATCAATGAAGATAAATAGCACAGATTAGGTGTGAAAATGTGGAAAAAAGCAAAAAAAAAAAAAAAAAAAAAAAAAAAATCATAACAATATCATACAATCAAAACCAAACCAGGAGAGATGTCCTAGTCTCTAAAAACACTGATTCACATTTCAACTTTAACCATACAAATTTGAAGATGGCAGAGGAAACAGAATATCCAAACATTAAAAAGTTTTTCTCCAAACTTAAATAATAATTAACTTAGTGATGTGCAAGTCAAGAAAGTTATGAAAAAAACTAAAGAGAAATAACGCTTCACTTTACATTGAGGCTGAAATTTTTAAAGTAGCATACTATCTGTGAAATTAATACTAAATACTTCAAATAGTGTTTGAATCAGTTATAACAAATTTAGTATAGGAAATAAGAAAACTGAACTTCTTTATTTTTTAATCATTTCACCCTAAGCAAGGGGGTAATGCCACTAGTATTCAGGGGGTTACAGGGAGTAAAAGTGAAAGAGAATGAGAAAACTGAGAATAGGGAGGATTGAAGAAAGGACAAAAATGGACAGGGTTCAAGAAGACAGAAGATGGCAACTGACATTGCCAGTGCCAGATTTGCCATTGTGCTTAAGCAGAGAGCCACATCTTTCTTCCACATCATATGCCAGGCCTATCAAGTAAGAGGCCTCATAAGTTAACCAGCACAGGGCCTCATTTGTCTTAAATCTGGCATTGAATGTTGCATTTAAATTTTGAAAATTGTACTTAACAGGGAAGCAAGAAAACAGAAGGTAGTTCCACAGGTGGAAACTGTTGGTGTAGAAGCGGCAGTTGCATTTAGCTATTTCAACAGTAAAGTGGTGGGACTTAGTTGCCAATCTAGTAGCAGGCTCAAATTCATATATTCAAGGCACTGGGAAAAAAAATTTGTCAGAGCAGTTGCCATGAAAATATTTGTAGAAAAGACAGAGGGAAGCACATCACGTTGGTGAGAAAATGACTGAAGTAAAGAGGCCTAGTCAGGTTCACTTACATTACAGACACTTCTTTAGATTTTGCCAAGAATCCTGAGATGTACAACAGGAGCAATAGACCAGATATGGCAACAGTATTCAATGCATGAAAAAATGATTGATTTATAAATGTGCATGATTCTGTGTAAAGCAGTTGATTCAATATAGTCGCTCCTCTTCATATCAGTGGAAAATGTGAGGTCAAGGAGTATTATATTGCTCCCCTGGAGTTTAGCATCAGCCGTGATGATGGCAGGTAGAAACAGTTCTTTGTGGTGGTTAAATGAAGGCAGTTTTGTTTTAGATGTATTAACATTTATAAACCATTTCTTGCCCCAGTTAACCACTGATTGAAGCTCCTTTTCAAGAGCAGTTACTTGGGTTTACTTTGCCAGATCTGTCAGATTTGCTACTGAGATAGGAGTAAATGGAAATTTCATCTACATAAATACCTAATTGGGAACTGATGACATCAGGGAGATCATTGATGAAGATCAGAAACAATGTAGGTCCCAGGATAGAGCCCTGGGGAACTCCCACATTCAGATGAAAAGATCTGGAAGTGAGCCTGGTCAACCTGACGCTCATTTCATGATTTATTAGGAACGATTGAATTAAACCAAATATTCATCCTGAGACACCATAGCTCTGGAGTTTGCACAGGAGACCAGCATGCCAAACCCTTTCAAATACATTGGAGATATCTAGAGCCACAGCCTGAGTTTTACCATTCTTATCTACAACTTGATAGACAAATTCTGTGATGGCTATTAACACATCATCATCAGCAGTAGACCTAGTGAAATAAAGTTTGTCCAAAAGGAGGTTGTTCAAAGTAAGCTTGTTTTTGTTCAATACTGCAGGACGTTACAAAACTAAAACAACTCAAGTCATGTTCTTAAATAGCCTTGTCAGATCAAGCCATGCATGGTATTCAACACATTCAGAAATTTCTAAACTATCAGCTACATACAAGCATTATCAATGGTGAAAAATGACTCCAAGAAAATGAGCCCTGAAGAAGACTATTCTTCATCAGATGTCACAGACTGGTGCTACAGAATTACGATAAAAGAGCGTTACCAAATAACAAAAACCACATCATTTGAAGACCTCCAACAGTAGCAACAACTAAAATGAATATTACATGTAACTTGAAAAAAATAATTATATAATGAAGATGTTGACATTTCACACTAGTTTAAATAAAAAAGTTGGTAAGGAACCCTCCATCCCTACTTCAGTACTAGAAAGTGTGATAAGAGCTAGTGGACTTGAGAAATCTATTTTCCTGAAAGACTGTTTTAAGAGAAAGATTTTATAAATTTCAACCGACAGTAATACTAATGGTTCAGTCAAATGATACCGTATAAGGAAATGGTGAATCTTACAATTACCCTATTTATAACAGAAGAGTGCTTATTATTGGAGAAAAAGTGGTTATAGATATAGAGTATGAACAGAGGAATCAGCTGCATGGTGATTGCCAATTTCAAACATCAATGTGATGAAGATTTGCTCTCTCTATCTCTCCCTTTATCTTTCTCTCTACAGATAGATAGATATCCACACTTCTCCCTGTGGTCTTTCACCTTACTAAATACAGAGTTATTAAAAAAGAATGAACCAATTTCATTACACAATATTTTAATAAGGAAAAGCAATAGAAAACTGCAGCCAAGTCACAATTAACTTTTATTTCCTGTCTTACAAGTGTTCAATGTAGCCACCATGTGCAGCACAGGCAACATCATTGCAATAAAAGAATTCTTCCCAGACACATATCAGAATATCACGATTCACTGAGTTGATTGATCACTGTTATTATTCAATGTTTAAAATCATCAAGGTTAGTGGGTAGCAGTGGAACATAAATGCAGTCTTTTCTGTATCTCCACAAGAAAAAAAAAAAAAAAAAAAAAAAAAAATCACACACGGTGAGGTTTGAGGATCTCGCAGACAAAGCACAAAGAGCAAGGTCTTGGTAAGTGCCTGAATGAGGTGTAGTCTGTAAGGTTTCAAATGCAGACGTTTTCTTAGCACATGCCGGATAGTGGATCGAGAGATTGCAAGCTGATTACTAGCTTGATTTGTGGACTTCCCTCACAGATTCTTGTCACTTGTTTCTCTTGGTCAATCTGGACTTTTTCCTTTACACAGACACCCACTCTCTTGAAACTGTTTAAACCACCGTTGAATGTCCTTAGAAGAGGGCAGATTAATGTTTACTTGCCTTTGAAAAGCACGATGCACCATTACAAATGTATTTGTTTTTGTGAACTCGAGAACACCTTTTGTTGAGGACTCACCATTCCGGGGGTAAACAAATAACTGAATGTTGCCGGAGACACAACGCAACTACAGCTCCCATGTAGCAGTCATTCAAAACTTAGAAAACTCCTCTTTCAAAAGGTCACCGACTCATTCCATGACAATACTTGAGAACTGAAGCAATGCATCATGAAATCAGTTCATTCTTTTTGAATAACCCTGTATCTTGACAGAAATTGAACACAAGTCAAAAGTCAAACAATATCTTATTTGCTCAGATAATATTAGTGAAAAGTTGTTAGCCCTATAGTCAACATTGACAAGTACCAATGCATCAAGATTTTGAATTTGATTAATATATATATGTGGGGGGGATATATATATGTGTGTGTATATATATATATATATATATATATATATATATATATATATATATGTAAGCAAATATACGTCCGACGTTGACATATTAACATTAAAACAGCATAATTGCATATAAGGATTTTTGTTTGTTTTTTCCGTATATTTTTCTTCATATATATATATATGTGTGTGTGTGTGTGTGTGTATATGTGTGTGTGTGTGTGTATTTAAGCAGCAAATTCTCTTTTAGGCATGTCTGATTGAATTAATTACAGACATTATGTTTGCTAATTTTTAACAAAATCCGTTCGTACTCACAAATAACCTTCCATGTATTGATGTTAAAGGATGAGAGAAGTGTGCTATTGCTGTTTAAATTTCTTTTATTTTCATTTCCAAAGTACTTTCAATCTTCTTCCAAGATCATCATCAGGGATGCAAGTAGTAAAAAAAGCTGTTCCTTTACAGGCATTTCAGAACATTATAGCAGTATTCATAATTGATTCTGTTCAGTGCCAGCTTTAATTTTTAATATAAATTGCTTCTAGTATCTGTAATCAAAATTTGTTGTTTCCATGGTTTAGGACAGTTTTGTTGTTGAATGTAATTTTCTATATTGTGAATGCAGACAGGAATATTGTCGTACATGTCTTGCACTGGACAAATGGTCAGACATGTGTAGTGTAAGCCTTCTTGTTGATGTATTTGTCGTATACCCAACATATATATTTGTTTTTTTGTTGGAGATACATTCTCCCAAGGGACATTTAAATTGGTATATAATGTTGGTTTTATGTAATACACCAGTTAGTGGGGAAGAGTTATTGTGAATGATTAAATTTAATTAATGTATTTTTTATAATATATGATTAATTTTATTTTTTCATTAGAATCTATGGAAGATATATTAGTATAAATGAGATTCTTTATGATTTTTTCATCCTGTTTGTAGTTAGCATGCATCTGGTTACAATATAGTAGTTTGATATATTTAGTGTCCTTTGGGGAAGTACTATATTCTATTTGACGTGTGTTGAGGGTTTTTTTATATATCGTCTTACTTGTTCATCTATAATGTGGTTTGGGAAGTCATTATTAATGAGAGTCTGCTTAATATTTTTTAGTTCATTGTAGAAAATCTTTTTTGTGGAGGAATTAATTTGTGCTCAGTTAATTAAATTCTGTATTAGTGCTATTTTGTAGTAATCTGGACATTCACTCATTGTTGAGAGTGCAAGAGTTTTTACTAGTTGGTTTTTTATACAGAGAGGTAGTAAATGTGTTGTCATTTGTGTCTATTAAAATGTCAAGGAAAGGGATTTTATCGTCTTTGTTAAGTTTGTAGTTGAACTTGAGGACGGAGTTTTTTGAAAGATTTTTTGAGTTCCATTATTTCTTCTATGTTTTAACTAAAATAAGTATATCATCTATATATCTTAGGCAGATGGAGGGTTTTTTGGTGGTACTAAATATATTATTTTCTAGGTTGGCCATGCTGAAGTTACTGAAGGTTGGACCCAAAACTGAACCCATTGAAATGCCATCACGTCACACATATACGTTATTTCTGTGATCATAAAATTGGACTTTAGTGGTACAGGTTAAAAGTAATTTTCTTAATATTTTAGGCTTAATTTTTAATGGGGGTAGAGATGAATTATTATATATATATTTTAATAATAATGTCAATCGTTTCTTTAACTGAAATGTTAGTGAACAGATTTTCAACGTCAAGTGATGCTATGGTTTCATTATTAGTTTTTTCAGATTTTAATATTTGTATAAGTTGAAGGGTTGATTTAATGCTATATTTGTTAGGTATGTTTGGTATAATTAATTGGTTAAGCATTTTAGTTAGTTGGTAGACAGGAGTGGGAATTTAGGATATAATAGTGCAGAGTGGAAAGTTAGGTTTGTGCATTTTGACAGAACCATAAATGTATTCTGGTTTATTGTCACCGATATATTTTGGTAAGTTTTAGATTATACTGTTCCGCATTGTTAGCTATGATTATTTTATTAATTTTTGCTTTTAGCTAAATAGTAGGATTATTAGTAAGTTTTCTAAATTTGCTGTGATCATCAAGTAACTATTCAATTTGAGAGTCATAGTCAGACTTGTTTAAAATAACAAAGATGTTTGCTTTATCAGCTTTTTTAATTACTATTTCTGGGTGGTTGCATAATTCTTGTGCAGCAATTTTTATTGATGTATTTAGGAGTTTAGATGAATTTTCCTTTTTATCATATCTGTCTTTTATAGATTCTGCTTGAAGTAGATCACAGATTTCTGGTTCTGCAGTAATTAGCTGCTGTTCCTGAAGTTTAATTATATTTTGGTATAATGTTTCAATCTCAACTTTTTTATGTAGTTCATTATATTTTCTTTTCAATAAAGGTGCAATTAATTTACAAATTCATGAATTATTCATACATAAAACAAATACAAAGGTTAATGATTAAATGGCGAGAAATCCATCTTCGCGAACAATTCAATAATATATAAAAACCCCAAATCTGTTTATGAATGAAAAGATCCTGTTTTATAAATTTCCGTTGCATTAGATCTTTTTATTTTACAAGCTTTCATCTGTTCCTACAGACATCCTCAGGTATGAAATAGATTGTGTTCTTGTTTTTACTCTCAGTAATAAGTGGACAAACGAAAACAAGGTTGTAATCCGAAAAATGCTATGAGAAATGTGTGTTATTGCTTTGGAACGTGCAGTCGCAACGCTGAGTTTGAATTTAAATTTTAAGGTTCTGCGTTTATGTACAAATGTAGTGATAAGAGAATTCTTTTTTACTGGTAAATTTTCTGTCAAAGTGGCATGAACTATATTGTTCAATAATTACAGTAATGTCGCACTTATTATCCGAAAGTTGCACTTGGATCAGTTATTTTAATTTCAATAAAGGTGCAATTAATTTACAAATTCATGAATTATTCATACATAAAACAAATACAAAGGTTAATGATTAAATGGCGAGAAATCCATCTTCGCGAACAATTCAATAATATATAAAAACTCCAAATCTGTTTATGAATGAAAAGATCCTGTTTTATAAATTTCCGTTGCATTAGATCTTTTTATTTTACAAGCTTTCATCTGTTCCTACAGACATCCTCAGGTATGAAATAGATTGTGTTCTTGTTTTTACTCTCAGTAATAAGTGGACAAACGAAAACAAGGTTGTAATCCGAAAAATGCTACAATTGACCCTACATATAAGATACATGCACAAAATTAAAAATATAAAATGGTGGCAATTTATCCATGGTGCCCTGTATATACAGCACACATAATCATTATGTGTGTGACTGTTTATAAATCATGACATCTTATATATTCTATGTTTCTTAAAGACTTGAGTGATTATGGCTTTTCACAACTTCCTATCCTTTGTAACTCTAAGCAATATTTCTCCTCTTACTATCCCTCCCAGTCCCTGTTCTGCCATCCATTTATACAAACTTGTTAGGTTGGCTACACATTGTTTCCTGTCTGCCTCTACTGATTTCAATATGTCCTGTGAGTGTAAAATTCTCTCTACCCTCTTTTGTTACATAAATTAATTAATCTTTTTTTTATCACATCTTCATTTGTTATATTCTTTAACCTTCAAGGACTTGAAACAAAAGAATTATTCTCCTCATATAAAGTCTTGTCATATCATGAAGTAATCACTATATCATGTCATATCATCTTGGTCGAAAAAGCTACCAAAGGTCAGTTTTTATCTCTTATGTTAATTCTACTTTCTTCATTCCTATTCAGTTGAGTCATAGGTAATTTCCATTTTGGAGAGCCACTTGAAATAATGAATGTATCATCCTAACTACTAATCATACATGACAGTCATGAATAAATTTTGAGTATACTAACAGACAGCAATATTCAATGCAAAAAGTAGTGGATTGACATGGATAAATTTCCAAAATGGAACCCCAAAACTGAGCTCCATGGAAGAAAGATAATGTTGTGCATGTGGTGGGATCATGCATTTAGAGTTCTTAAAATGCAATGAAACACTAAATGCACATTTATACGTCTAGCAGATGCAACACATCAATAAAAGTCTGGTCCAAAAGCACCCAGCTGCATAGAGCAAAAATAACACAGGAAAATTTTTTGAACTCGGTTGATCTGTTCTACCCCACATGTCATATTCATCTGAGCTTGCACCAACTGATTATTACCTTTTTCAATCACTGTAAAAGAAATTTATGGGGAAAACTCAAACGAAAACCAAATTCAAGAATTCATTGAAAACTTTTTCACATCAAATGAGCTGGCTGATTGTGAATATATGATTGAATAAAATGTAATTGTACTTTATCAACTTTATTCTTTCAAAAAAATAAACAAATATGAAAATTATTTATGACTCAACCTAATATTTACTAAATACAATTGTATTGACTATTCGCTAATAGCAATTTTATTTTACAGTTTTTCAGGTTCTGAGATGATGTATTTTCCTTATTCAATACACTTTTTTAATTTGTAATTTATTTTTTTAATATATTTCTTCTGCTTTTTATCATGACTTTTAAAATTCAGTTAAATATACACTCTTCAAAACCACTATGACAAAAAAGAACAAAAGAAAGTAAAGATACTCATCAAAGAAATATATGAAATAATAAAAATACTTCATCTCAGAATATCTAATGACTTGAAAAGAATGTTCTCTCAAAAAGAGCTTCAAATGTATTAATAAGAGTATCACAGAACAAATAATAGTTTTTGTTTGCATTCTTGTCCATGCTTCTCTGCCATGTATTTAATAAACTGCCCTTGATTTTCTTTTGTTTTTTTCTAACATTTCCCCCTATTCTTAAAACAATCAGCATTATTTTTTTCCAAACCTTTCTTTCAATTTATTTTATTGATTTTCCTCAAAATACTCAGGTCATTTTTACATTTATTCATTCACTGTTAAGTCTTGGCCTTGAAGTTCAAAATTATCTACTGAACTTCAGTTCCATGGGACCCATTTATCCAGGCAGTACCTCTCTCCCTCTCTCTCTCTGGTGGGGGCTAGTGTCATTACTTGGCACTTGAGGCATCCCTAAAAGTGGAAATGCCAAGAGCTGGACTATTTTTGGTCTCTCATTGCATATACACATTGGAGCCCCATTTTAAATTCAACCCTATGTCAAATTTGGATCAAGTGGATATTCAAATATATCTTGTTAAGCAAGCAACTTAGATGAAAATTAGGAATAAGCTTATTGTCTCATATCAGACAATGACAACTGGATGGCTTTTACAGTCCCTTTCTACTCTATTTGTTTTTAGTCATAGTTTAATACATACTCAGTTTACATTTTTTAACATTGTATATGGATTCTGTTGAGAAAATATCCAGCTGTTTAATATTAACATAAAACAGAAGCCTACCAAGAGCAATGGCACCTTAGTCCCCTTCAGTCTACACTCTTTGGAGCCTCACATACATTCTTTCCAGTTTTCAAAACAGTGCAAAAAATTATCTTTTGGGATCACAATCAGATGCCTTATAACATACTCCTCAGTTTTGTCCAGTGCATTTCAACATCAATTTTAATTTCTGGAAAAGTCCAAAAGTTACAGGGAGCTGAACTGTATGGGGCTGACAAGCCTGGATATGATTTTTGCCACCAAACCTTGTACATGGTGTGAACAATTTACTTGCAATATTATTGTTAATGCAAAGATCATACAGTACAACAAACTCACTAAATGGCATCTAACTGCCAATTGAGTAACCTCACAGAAGAATGCCTGCTCAAACATGTACAGTAAGGTCCTCACTGATTGGTTACCAAGTAGCATCAAGGCCATACAACCCACTGGATACATTGCAGACAGACCTTGTAATATAATTGTCATATACAGAAATTTGATAAAATTCTAAAATTTAAAAATGTCATAAGTCAAATACATTAAAGAAACTTGAAAATGTCAAGTCTCTCCAGATTTTTCAATTTAAAACCTTTTATGCCATAGCATCACTGTTGGAATTCATTTTTGAACTTAGAAAAATATCATATTATGAAACTCTAGCAAGGTTTAGATGATCAATTCCTGAAATGGTATATATGTTTATGATTTATATTGGAGAGACTGATGGCTGGATTGGGTTAAATTTAATTTGAAATAAGCCTGTCATGTGACAAAATGAATGCCAAAATTAGAAAAGAACAAAGTCTAGTATATAAATATTAACACTGAAAAAGCCACTAGGTAACAAAGTATGTTTTAGGTTCATTTTCTTGTATAGTGGCCAAATGATGACATAAGACATGATATGAGACAGAGTCTGCTTTACAGGAGCAAAACCTACAAAAATATATTCATTTTTATCTGAATAAAAGCTGGTCAGACAAAGTTTTTATATGTATGAGAACCTGTTAGTCATACATTTCTCTCTCACTTGTTTAAAGTGCTATGTCTCTTTAAGATGTTGGTGATTATATGGTTTGCCACAGCCTCCTTTACTCTAATATGTGTACACTATGATTATTCTTGTTGAAGATAGTAGAGTGGTTTTCTTGTGACTTTTGTCAAGGTTTTGAATTCAGTTTTTTTCTCTCTCTCTCTCTTGTGAACCAAGTCAAGAAAGTCCAATCTGCCATACTACTTAACTTATAACTAGGAATGACAAGAAATTGATTTATGCCTTTTCCAAGGGCATTAGTTTTAAGTGAATACAAACTGCCTTAGCCTGAATATGAACTCAGCTTGCCATTTCTATTTTCTATGCTATTAACCATTAGACTTAGTGCACTTTCCAGTTGTTATTTATACTGCAACTGAAAAAAAACTAAATATATACAGCCACTTCTATTTTTTGTTTGCATAATACAATAAATGTCAGTATATAAGCATAATATTTATACCTTTAAAAGAAATATATATATTATATATATTGTGTATTTAGGTAGCAATCCCTCTTTTATACAAGTTTCATTAAAGACGACTGACAAAACACTGTAATTGTATCCACTACAACCATTTCAAATCATTTCACAAATACCAACACCTATTACAAGCTTCAAAATTCCTTAACAATATCATTACCCCATACCTACCTACCAATTATAGCATCACATCAACTTATGAATTTCTCCAAATCCTAAAAACTACACAACCAAATCAAGGTATTTTAGCATCACCCAATGTTGAAAATTTATTTATAAATGTCTCTGTTGATGAAACCATTGACATAATCCTTAATTCTGTATATTAAAATAATTGCATTCCACCTACATCCATCAAACCTAATATTCTCAAAAAATTATTGCATGTCTACACAACTAAATTCCTCTTCCATGACCATAATGGCAATATCTACATTCAAACTAGTGGCATTAGTATGAGAAATCCACTCAGTCCATGCTTCTCTAAATACTACATGAAACAATATTTGTCTAGAAAAGAAAACACTTGTATGAACACAAAAAAAAACAAATAAAAAGCTTAATCACAGTGCCTTGTCAGCCATCTTTAACAAAACTTATATATATATATATATATATATATATATATATATATATATATATATATATATATATATATATCACACACACACACATTACAGTTCAAAGGTTTGAGGCCATTCTTGATAATTTTTAAAATCAGTCCAAAAAGTAATTGTTTAGTACTTTAAATAAGAGAAAATTATTACACATGGTTAAAAAAAAAGTGATACATGATTTTTTATTAGACATTTTATTATGACAAGAAGAAAAAAAGCATTTTATGATTAAATATTGCTCTCATCAATATATCCTCCTTTAGCCTCGATTACTGCAGCACAGATTTTTGATATTCATTGCAAAATATTCTCAAAGTATAAGTTTGATAATTTATTTTATTCTTTTTTCAATGACTCTAAGAGCTCTTTATCATTTTTTTCTTTCACTCATCTGTCAAGTTTGCCCATACTAATTCTGGGGATGGATTTAAATTTTTCAACTGTAGTGTGTATATAAAATGTTAGATTAAAATCCATTAATTGCTTAAATTACTGTGCATTTTGAATACAAAAATAAAGTTAGCAGATATTGAAATTGAAAGTTCCAACAAGAGATGTGCATTTCATAAAAAATATAACTGAGACTTAATTTGCTGGAGAGACTCCCCCATGGCTTAGCAGTAAAGTAAACTTGGCTAAAAAGAGGTTTTTCAGAATAAACAGAAACTAGATTTGATCCCTGATGAAGAGGGGTACATTTTCGTTAATAAGCTTTTCTCTGTGTCTAAGCCAGAGGACATTCATTTCAACTTTTTTTTATAAAATATGAGGACATCCACTCAAACACATTAAAATAATAGTTATAATAATAAAAATATATAAGGCACAATAGTATGTTTTTCAATTTCTGAAATGAAGTATTGTTAATTATTATAATTGTTTCAACTAATATTTCTTTAACTTTAATTTCAGTTACTTTTTCTCTCATTTCTCAGATCATCATTCTATGTTGTTACACAACAGTACATATCAGAAATAAATAATAAACTTCTGACAAGTTCTGAACACATATTCATTTTCCCCAGAAAGACCGCCTGTCACAAAGACCACTGAGAGTTGATTCATTAATTTTGCTTTATTCTGCTTACAATCACAAAATGATATTTGAAATAAAAATTATGATAAAAGAAATATTAACAAAAATTAATAAGAACTGATAATGTTTCATCTAAGAAATTCAAATAATATTAACACTAATACTCATAAACAAAGATGGCAGCATACAAGGCATTCAGGAAAGCTATATCAGATTTGAACATCTGTACCTGGTAGTCTTCATAGCCTAATCAGTAAGGTAGTTGACACAATCAGGCAAGTTTTCCAAGAAAAAGAGAATCAAATTTGATTTTTCTTTAATTCTGATCCATACTTGTTACTAATGACTGTGGGATGACAGTCTGTGAGTTGTGATAAAATAAAATTGAAATTAAAAAAGAAATACTTATCAAAATGAATAATAATTGGCAATGTTACATTTAAGAAATTCAAATAATACTATCATCGTTTTAACTTTTTCTCTACATGACAGGTTTTCTTCTTCTTCTTCTATGAGCCACCTTTCTTTAGGACATAGGCGATCATGGCTCTCCACAGCTTCCTATCTCGTGATTCTTAGCAGTTTTTCTCTCTTTGCTAAAGCCTCAGACCCCATTCTGCCATCCATTCACACAGCTCATCAGATAAGTGGCTCAGCTGCCTTCTCTCATCTCTCTTGCCCTCAATATGCCACATGAGGATTAAGTTTTCCAAGCCTTCCTTCCTCATTATGCTCAAGAAATTTCACCTATCTTTTTCTGATTTTGAGTATATAAGTGTTCTTTCTGTTGCCATTTTCTTTAAGACTTCCTTGTTGCTTACTTGCTCCAGCCATGGAATTTTCAGTATCCTTCTGTAGAGCTGCATCTCTGCTACTTCTAGTGTTTTCTTCATCCTTGGAGAAAACGTTTTCAAAGTTGTTAAAAGATGGAAAGAGTACTTATTTCAACTGTTGACATTTGAACACAAGTTGAAAAAAAAGAAGAAAAGGATAGTGTTTCCTATCGTAAAAAAAAAAAAAAAAAAAAAAAAAAAAAAAAAAAATCAAACATTGACTTTTTACTTACACCAAAACAAAGTAATAGAGCTAACTTACTAACAATGTCTCTACTAAAGTAAACCCCCACCCCGCCAAAATCTTTGTTCATGATTCATTAAAGATCCTATACTGACGAGTTCCTAAGTTTGAGTAAGACTTGACTATACTGTGAAAAAGTGTGAGTGGGCGGTTAGATAAATAAAAATTCTACTGGGATAGGATGTATATTTGTTTTAGAGTCATGGTGAGGCTATTTCCTTCTGGATAACCCATCCCAGAGTGTAGGTGTGGATGGAAAATGATTTTAAGGAGATAAAGTTTTTAACAGAGGCTTACATATAAATACATTGGTAAATTTGTATTTACATGTAGAAACAAGTATGAGATAATCATATGCTTCACGATAGATAGATAGATAGATAGGAAAAAACTGAGATATATAGGAAATAATGAGATATATAATTAGGAAAATACTGAGATAGATAGATAGATAGATAGGAAATAATGAGATAGATGGATTGATAGACAATGCTAACATAGACAGATCTGAGATAGATAATACTGAGATAGATAGCTAGAAAGATAATACTGAGATGGATAATACTAACATAGAGAGACAGATAGGTAGACAGATAATACTAAAATAGATAAACAGATAATACTGATATAGATAGATAATACTGTGATAGGTAGGTAGATAATACTGAAATATGTAGATAGATATATAACACTGAGTTATATAGATAGATAGGTAAATAGATATGTAATACCGAGTTACATAGATAAATAGATATGTAATACCGAGTTACATAGGTAAATAGATATGTAATACCGAGTTACATAGGTAAATAGATATGTAATACCGAGTTACATAGGTAAATAGATATGTAATACCGAGTTACATAGGTAAATAGATATGTAATACCGAGTTACATAGGTAAATAGATATGTAATACCGAGTTACATAGGTAAATAGATATGTAATACCGAGTTACATAGGTAAATAGATATGTAATACCGAGTTACATAGGTAAATAGATATGTAATACCGAGTTACATAGGTAAATAGATATGTAATACCGAGTTACATAGGTAAATAGATATGTAATACCGAGTTACATAGGTAAATAGATATGTAATACTGAGTTACATAGGTAAATAGATAATAACTTAGGTAAATAGATAAAGTGAGATAGATACATAGATATATAATACTTAGATTATATATATATATATGATACTTAGATATGTAGATATATAATACTTAGATAATACAGAGATAGATATATAATTAGATAATACTCATAATAAAAGATAATACTAACATGGATAGGTAATACTGTCATAGACTAATAGATATGAATGACATAGATACATAGAGCGATATGAAAAAGGCAGATAAATAGAAATGAAAAGACAGAAATAGAATATAATATGTTACGTTATTATGAAAATGAAATATTTGCAATTATATTTTTGAATGAAATAAATGTGGAAATTTAGCTTTAGCTTAGATTTTAGATTATTCAAAAAACATGTGGGAAGATACATGTAAGGAGACATTCTGAATTCACACCAGCCTGGTGAGAGTTGGGCTCAGTCAGGCTATGTTGCCCATGACACATCACAGCTGTTGTGGCTGCAGTAGATGTGGTGACCCTACAACCCTAAGGAGTTACAGGATACTTGTGAAGTAGATTTTGAACTGGTTTACTATCTCTGCACAGGAGATTGATAAACTGGGAAATAAGTTTTCTGTTGTTATTAAATAAAAAGAATGATCACAGATTATTTTATAAAAAAATTTAAAAAAATTACCATAATTTGAATATCTTTTCTGAAGTTATAAGTTTGGTTTTAATTGCAAGAACACAGCACAAAGTTGGTCATAACAAGTAAAAATGACTTTTATATATTCAAATCAGATTTTAGAATGATTTTAAAAGTCAGTTTTTGTCATTTCAAATTAACTTTCATTGCATCATGATTGATGTCTTCTGAAAGAAAAATTTAAACCCTGTAATTAAAAATTTTCCATGAAGTCAATAATTATAAGGAAAAAGGATTTGATGAAAACAAGTTAATGATTATTTAGCAGGATTTTAAAAAATATTCTTTATTTTTAAGTTTAAAATATAATGAAAAATGCATTTGTTTACAACAGGTGTCAACTGGGTTTAAAGGTCAAGTCAGTACAGAATCAGCGTCCTTTACACATATTTGATGAAAGCCTATTTAAATGTATAAGTATCTTATAGGGCAATTGAAGTATGGATGAACAGAAGTAACAAAACCTGATATTACCTAAAATGGAAAAGTAAGATTCATACTTAGAATCAGAAAGAAACAATTGAAATTTCTAGAGTACATAATGCAGAAATTAGGCTTGGAGAATTTGCCACTCAAATAAAGCAAAAAAAAAAAAGACAGAGAAAAGCAATGCATAACCTAACCAACAAGATTGTGTAAGTTGTTGGCAGAACAGGGATTAGGAGAGATAGCAAAAAGGTAGACCTTACTAAGAATTACAAGGAACAGAAAGTTGTTGAAAGCCTTGATTGCCCACATCCTGAAGAGACATGACACATAGAAGAAGATATTCTAAACATTATGATGGGCAATGCTCCAATATATATATATATATATATATATATATATATATATATATATATATATATATATGTGTAGTGAGAGTAGTATGTATAGAAAAAATAATTTTTTATCTGAGTAAAGTATTGTATTTTTAATTCAATAATAAATACTTAAATATGCAACAAAATCCTCTTCTTTATCTGCTTCTCCTCAGCATGTAGGCACTCATGGCTCTCCACAATTTCCTGTTCTTTGTAGGTCTGAATAAATTTTGTCTTTTTATTAGTTCTACCAAACCCTGTTCCACCATCCATTTAGTCAAGCTTGCTAAGTACATTACGTGTTGTTTTCCTATGTCCTGTGAGTATCAGATTTTCCAATCCTTCTTTCCTCATTATGTCATAGAAATTTCAGCTGTCTCTTCCTGACATTAAGTATAAGTTTCCTTTTGTTTACATTTTCTCTAATACTTTGTTGTTGTTCACATATTCAGTCCATGATATCCTCAGTATCCTTCTGTAGAACCATATTTCTGTTACTTCAAGTCTCTTCTATATCCTTGAGGAGATTTTCCAGCATTCACTACCATATAAGAGGAAACATATCAAATAACAGTTGAATACTCTTTTCTTTTTTTTCTAATGAAGTTTTCCTGTTTCTTGGTACTTTGCTTAGCTTTTAGAAAGTACCTTAATGAACTGTGATATGAAGATGATGAATACCTTGATGCTACACCAGTTATAGCTCATGGCTTCTGACCTTAACTGATTGGAGGTGTTAACATGGACATGTTTTGGTGAATTAACATTGGCTACAGTAAATATCCCATTCAATACACAAATTTGCTTGTCATTTGTCCAACCGTAATCAGTTGGACATGTCTCCCTAGGAGCTGATTCACTGGGCATATCTGTTCATGAATCGGGGTAATCAAGAAATATTATGACCAGGTATTGAGAGGGTTGGTTTTTGTTTAAGTTTCAACGATGAAGCTTCCAAGATAACTTGAGAGTTACATCTAGATACTTGGGAACACTCTTAATCTGCAACTGTTTGAATGGACTGTGTTACCTGACATGAAGATATTTTTAACTGGGCCTGACATGCAATGTTATGCACTGATTGCATATGCATTGAAAGAAAGTAAGCATCCCACGTACCACTTGTTTGATCTGTTACCATCAGGGCAACGTTTTAGATCTATTCTAGGACAAAGCACTTAGGGGACAGTAGTTATCATTGGGCCATGTGCACATTAACAATTTTAAGCGTATTTTAAACAACATTACTTTTCTTCATTTGATGCGGAGTGTGTTTGTTTCATCTGTAGGGGTGAGTATGTATGTCTTTTTTTTTGTTTGATTTTAGTGTTGGTGCACCTGCGGAATGTACAATTACAAGAAAAATAAATAAATAAAAATCTGTTACCATATTGAACACATTTGGCTGTAATGTATGTACCTGGTATACTCTTATCAGAGTGGGGATATTGGACCTTGTGTCTTTGTATCCATGCATCACTTTGTTGACATGTTGCTCTCTCACTGAATAATAATGATGATGCAAGAAAAAATGAAAAACTGGCAAAAGATTGTAGTGGACCCCAGGAGGGGGCACAATATAATATGGCCCGTACACTCTAAATAGGGATAGTCACAGGTGACCCGCTAATGTTTATAAATTAAAGACGTGAAATCTGACAGGTTGTTGTATAAGAGTAAGTGTCATTGCTGACACTGGTTTGAAACTAGATCACTAGTGAGTAATATGGACTATTCTATTATTAAAGGAAATGAATAAATAGGAAGTAGCATGGTGACTATACAATCACTGTTCACTCTTCTTGTCTATCCACTACTGCTATACGTTTACTCTTTCTACTCTACTACAATATGAATTACAGTTCTCTTCTGATCATTATACTATTTGGCGATTACTACTTGAACAAGTATTACTAGTGAGAATATTATTGGAAGGCATTACTACTAGTACCAGTTCTACAAAGTCTCAAATATAATGAGCATTTTTGGAAGTGATAATGAGCTTTCACTTGACATAGCAAAAATGAACAAACAATGAATCAATTAATGGAGGCAGAAGTAAGTAAATGAAGGGATATTGACTGGTTAGAAGATCTAGATAATATAACTGTGACTAAATATTAAAAGTAGCATCCATGTAAGTTAAGTGGGCATGTAAGTCCACAGTTTGAAAGTTCAGTTCACATGTCCGGTGAAAGTGTAGAAAAATTGCTGGTTAAGTTTAATGATGAACCTTCCATAGTATTTTAGCCAAAATGTTTGGAGTAGGTTATTTGAAATCTGGACAATAATCATGCAGCAATTTCATAAACCAGGTGAATTAGGTTGACAGGATAGCCAGAAACAGGGACCAATGTGTAGCTGGAAGTTCAGGGCTGTTGTAAGCAGGTCTATTAATGCTGATCAACAAGGTAAGTTGAGATACAGATACTGAAAGTAGGGACCAATGTGTAGCTGGAAGTTCAAGGTTGTCATAAGCAGGTCAATTAATGCAGATCAACCAAGTGAGTTAGGTTGAAGTAAGGGCCAGAAGTAATAAAGGCCTAGAATGCTGGAAGATAAGGTTCTGTCATAGCTGAATGTAGTTTAGGTCAGGATTGCCAAAAGTAAGGATCTGAGATAGCCAGAAGTGGTAAAGCCAAGAATGCCAGTAGTAAGAGTCTGCCGTAGCCAGAAGTAATAAAGGCCAGGAAAGTCTGAAGATAAGGGTCCATGGTAGCCAGGAGTAATAAAAGCTAGGAATGTCAGAAGTAAGAATGGATAGGAAAGCCCAACTAACGTCCAGTTGGCAGAACAAAAATAAATGGGAACATAATACATAATCCACCCAGGCCCCTGGTCGCAAAGACCAGGGTGCCTGCATTTCGCCTCCTCCTTGTCCTTGTTTCCTTTGGCGAGAAGTCACCAGGTTATATGATGAGAGAGTGTAATAACATTAACTGGGCCTGCAAAGTACCTAAAATCTCAAGAAAATAAATTCAGAGTTGCTACAAAGTATAAAATATATAAAAATGTTCATAAAGAGTATTCAGACTAAGTTCGTAATACTGAAACAACTGAAAAGAAATTTGGTTTATTATAAATCTAAATGAACTTGCTATATTAAATTGAAGGGAGTGGGGCAACACAATGAAGAAAAGGTTATGGTCATGAAGATATATAATGTCTGCCCTTGATCACGTGAATGAGGTAGTGAAGGGGCTACAATAAGATTAGCACCTTGTCAGAAAAGTGATAAAATCTTAGAATCTGGAGGTGGTGATTGCACTCATCATTATTATCTTTTTTTTATCAGTTCACACCAAGCAAATCAATAAAGCCACTAAGATGCAAGGGGTTACTGAGTGTGAAAGAATATGAGAAAACGAAAAACATAATTAAAGAGAGAGAACAATAAAAGAACAAAAATTGAGAAGACAAAAGATAATGATAGCTCTTTTGGAAAAAGACTGGAGGAGCTGGAAATCTTTTTTCATATTACTATTCACTCAAGAGCTACTCAAGGTAGAGGATTACTGAATAGGGTTGTTTTATGGATGTAAGAATTGTAGATGATGAGGATTTGCAGGATAGATAACAGTTGACTACAGACTTGAAGAGGTTAAGATTTTAGTGTTTAGGGAAATATTCTCTTCCACAAAGCAGCAGCTCTTGGGGAGAAGCTATCCAAATGTAATTTCCTTTTTACAAATGAAATACTAAGGGAATGAGGATGATTCAACCCTGTGTACTTGGGATGGCAAATCCTAGCTGTAAATGTCTGAATTGGTGTAACTGTAAATGGAGCTCATCAAAATATTTCCATAGAAAAAGCAATAGAATAGCAATAGGCTTGTGTCATTGAATCTGTGGGAAAGGTATAATAGAAAGATATTAGAAATAATTCATCACCTACAAGGCTACGAGAATGCTTTTGAACTCTGAGGCTGAAAAGACAGGATTGGGCTACTCCAGTCAACATATGCCATCTAAGAATGAATTAAAACCATATAAAATCACTAAAATAAGTGCTGAAGAATTTGTTTTTCCATTATTTGATTCCCAGCAAGAGCTACCAGATACAACTGGTGTAAACATTTTTTTAAAAATAACAATAACACTCATTGTGTGAATAATGATATTAATAATAATAATAAATAATAGTGAAGAAGGTGCTGGAGATTCTCAAATGATAACCAACAGATATCATGTATGAACATTCATTTGCATGAAACAATAACATCATGGATAGTAGAAGAAACTTGCTGTCAGTTGACACAACAATAACTACCAGATTTCTCTAGTATTAAGATAATAATAATAATAATAATAATGATTACTAGAGTACAAAAATGAATGGCATGATATACAGAGTAGAGGACTGGGCTTTTGGTGTACTGGCGTTGTTCAACTACTGATCTTGTCAGATTAGGTGCTTTTCCCTAGAAACTGTAACTAAGGTCAGCTCAGTATAGTTGTAGTGTAAACTATGGGTTGGCTCTGTGGACATTGAATACAAATGTGCCTGAGCAGGCATCTGCAACAAAAATTGGCTAGCCATCCTAATAGACAGGCATACTCAAAAATGAGTAGTAATTACTATAGAATCAGATTAATTAGTTCCTTTAGTCACCAGATACTAATTGTGTAGAAATTCACTGATAACAAAAATATTAAAAATTGAATAATAAATAAAAGAAAGAATATTCAGGAAAGTGCTGGGATACTAAGAAGGCTTGTTATCACTTAAGTTTCAGTGCAGGCTACCGGTAAATACTATTGTGAACAGCCAAAGAATAATAATAATAAATAGAATAAAACAAAACCAATGTTGCATGTTTGTCACCAAATATTATGATTAAACTTCATACATAAAATACCCTAGACTGAGTGGCCCCTTCTTAACCAGAAGTTTACCCTAACCTGCTTTTATTGGGCATATGAGAAGGGCAAAGACTTGATGCACTCTGTGACCTGGTTATAAGCCTTTATGTTTCCTGAGAAGGTTTTCTCACAAAACTGTCCTGCCCTGTTGCTTCTGACCCAAGGACCTAAGGGTCACCTAAGTGGCTTAGCAATGAAAAGAAATTAAAGCTTTTATGGTTCGAAATAAAAGCTGGTGTGTGTGATAGGGGTTCACACATTTTTTGTACCTAATTTTTCTGATAGGAGGGTGGGTTCAGATTGGAAACCCACCTTGTATTTTATTAAATTTTCACCATATTTAGCTCACAAATGAAATCCCAATAGTATTCTTATTTTTTTAATTTACTAATTGATCACCCATTACAAGGCCTATGAGCCACTCAATGATGGAGGTATGAAATATAATTTACAAGGATATGTAGACTAATGGTTTAAAATAGATTGTTGTGATCAGAGAAGCATCCTCTTGAAAGTATGTTCCATAAATTAGCAGTTCGAACAAAGAAGCTGTCCAAATGGAACTTCCTTCTCACTAAGAGAATATAAAGGGAATGAAGAGGATTTGTTCCAGTGTATATGATATGGCGGGTCTTAGTTGTGAAAGTCAGAACTGGTTGAAGAAAGTAATGTAGCTTGTCAGAATGTAATTTTGTCTTACAACTGTCTTCATACCTAAAATTAGATAGTTCAACAAATTTGTAAAAAAGAACATACCATGGTGAAAAAAAAGGCCCAAACTTAATAAAAACATATTTATGTTAAGAGGAAAGACCAAAGGATTCTTTGATCATTAAGTTATATTTTTGATCCTTTTTTTTTTTTTATCCTTTTTTTTTGCTAAAATATCTTATTTTTCTTGTGTCAGTGGTTTTGCAAAACAGGATTCTCAGTTACCAAAAATCTACTCTAAATCACAAAATAAGAAATACCATAAAACTAAGACATTATTTAATTAGAAAAGCTTTTATTTGCTTTTATGAATAAAATATATTATGGACACTATTTTCTTAAGAAAAATTTTTTTTGATGAATGCACTTTTGCTTTCAATTTTAATAAGAATAATTTACAAAGTTTTAAATTTTTTAAATTTCTGTATTAATTTTTTATGGTTAGGTGATATTGTTAAGTAAAAACTATGTTTACTAATCATAAATGAAAAAATTTACTACAATTCAGTAGCCCCCCCCCCGTATTTTATAAAGAATTGTGAATTTTTCTTGTGTGTATAAATGTTCCAATTTTTGCAAATATGGACATCCATACACAATATTATGAGAACATAAGAGCAATAACTATAGTAAATTTAAAGCTTAAGTACCTAAAAATCAATAAAAAACAATAAAATTCATTTTAAATTTATTGTGTTAAAAAACATTTTGAAAGGGTATTCACCTTTCTTTATATGTTTTTTTAAATAACATATCCCTTAGTATACACAGCCATGGGTCTCCACAGCTTCCTCTTAATATCTGTGAACTAAATATAGCACTGCAGATGTTTCTTATTGTTTTCTCTATTTTACAGATTTAATAAAATTCAAAAGTGTTTTTTTTTTCCTTTTATATAATTCTTACACATACTATTATAATAATAGTGAAAAAAACTGTTAAAAATATATGCAATTATATCCTTTGAGTAGCCCTCATAAATACAGTAAGGGGGCAATGAAAAGTTTTAGGACTTGACCTACTTCCTAAATTCTGAACAAAAGATCAAACAAGATTTTTTTTTTCAATGGGCTCCCACTTTTCAAGACTGCCTAGTGTGTGTGTATATTGTATATTTGGGCAGCAATTTTTCATTTATATATGTTTCACAGAATGTGACAGATAAGGAAAATTTTATAAATATACTAACAAAGAATCCCTTGAAAATGATATTCTCAATTTTCTTAATGTAGTATTCATATAAAATACAAATTTTATTGTAACCTAATTATGTACAATGATGGATTATATGCAGTATAGGTGAACAATTCTAGAAAATTTTAAAATAAATACAATGTATCTAAATACAAATTAGAGACATATCATAATAGATAATAATTCCCTCTAAAATAAATCAGCAATGTTTTGCGGAAAATTTTCTAGTTAAAAATTTGAATAATTTTAACACATTCAATATGATGGATAAAAATAGTGAATTTTATATAGTTTTTTTCAAAACTAAGCATGAGCAAAACAAATTCACAAATTTGGACAAAAAAAAGAGACCCCAGATTGACATCAAAATCCATTTAATAGTCCGTTGTGCTCAGTTTAATTTGTAATGTATATAAATGTAGTTAGAAAAAAATAAAAGATGATAAGATGGTGATGGTCACAAAGCACTGCCCAGGACCACCAATCAGGCTTCTTCCCCCTGGTTGGGAGGTAGTATGTATCGGCTCTGTGTGTATATATATATATATATATATATATATATATATATATATATATATATATATATATTAGATATGAATATAAAGTCAGCAGATATGGATTTTCAACCAGATATAAGTGCTTGAGAAAATGTACAAGAGGATGTGCATCCTTTAAAAAGGGTAATTGAACCTTGTAAGGCTGTGATGCTCTTTGGCACTGAGCAGTGTAAAACATGCTGGATCAGACTGTGGTTTATCCTACAAAGGAGGATGCAGGTTCAGACACTACCAGACAATGGATGCAGTCTAAAGCACACTGATCAAACAATGGTTTCTTCTACAAAGTAAGATGCCAGTTCGAATCCTGCTGGAGAGCACACTTTCTTTATTAATTCTCTCAAATGACCAAACTGGTAGACATAATTCACAATGTTTAAAAAAAAAAAAAAATGTATCCACTAAAATAACATTTACAGTAATAACATGCACGCACACACACACACACACACACACAAACAGAATTTCAGGATTGCAGGTCCATATCTGGCCTGCAATGTTTTTAATTTGCTTACAGAGTCAGCCCGATTCCAAAATTGTATATGTTGGGTTACAGCCTATAGGAGTAAAGTTGAAAAAGTGTGACACAGTGACACACTGACATTTGCATTTATTATATATATATATATATATATATATATATATATATATATATAGTGTAACCTGGATATAAGAGAGTTGTCGGGATCAGAGAAGAAGTCTCTTATATCCGGGTTTGGTCTATTTTGTTTAGGTAAGTATGGGAATAATTTGGGACCAGAGAAAATCTCTTATATCCGGGTTTCTCTTATATTCGGGTTACACTGTATATTGACCTGGTAGTCGATCTCTCTTCTGACCAAGCTCCAACAATTCAATGGGTGAAACAGAGAGCTGATGCTGAATTTTTATCTGTTGCAATAAACGGATGTTCTTTTAAGGAGGGTGCTTGCCTTGAAGGACTATTGGGACTTAAGCACATCTCAAATCTCAAGTGGAACTCACATATATGATCCATTGAGAAAGATGCTGGAAAAATAGTCAGTTCCCTATACTACTCCAGTACCTAAAATACTCTATCTTTACAAGAGCCAGATCAGGCTGAAAATGAAGTACTACTGCTCTATCAGGGCTGGAGCTGCCAAGTCTTCACTTTCCAGTCTTATATAGTCCAAGTGTCTACAAGGCCATGTGGGTGATGAATTATTTTGCACTCTACAACACCTATCCCTCAGGTGAAATATTGCAAGCCCTTACTACTCTATCACTATTTCCATGAAAAATGTTTAGATGAGCTAATTCTTTAGTTCCACTAACTCACTAACAGCTAATTTCCACTACACTGTATACACTGAGGCAAACCACTGTCATTCCCTTCATAGACCATTAGTGTGAAGTAAGTTTCACTCAAACAGCTTCTTTCCATCAACCACTCCCAAGAGGATGCTTTCCTGACCACTATAATCTTAAACTGTTCAAGTCTAATGTTAAATGTTCTCTTTCCCTCATATCCTTATTAACTATACTACTTATCTCTTAACTTACTGCTCACATAAACTCATTCAGTAACCCTTTGTCTTACGTGGCTCTTAGGTCTTGTATAAGGTGAACATTAAAAAAAATAAAACAAATACTTACTTTCCTATTGTGTCTATGAATATTTGTGTGTAGATATGGATCTTTTAATTAAATGGCAAACCTAAAAATATTTTTACTAAATTAAAAAAAAAATACATTAAAAAGTTTTGTTTATTATCAAATAATTTAGGAAAATTTCAATAGAATCTTATAATTATCTGATCATTTTTAATGTTTAAAAAATTTTTTTTTCTTCTTTCTAACATGATTTTATTGTTCAACCTAGGGTAAGAGTTGTCCAGAATTGTGGGAGGGGAATGTATTATTCCAATGTCTTATTTCAAACAGTCAAATTGTGTGGATATTCATTAAACAGCACAAGCACATGTAAGTCACTCACACAGACATACACATATATATTACATATGTGCATATAAATTCACATGCAGTCAGTGTGTGACAGACAAAGAATCATCTCTTCTCTTATAATACAGATTATGATATCTGATAAACATTTTCAGATAATGATTATGAAGGATATTTGAGGGGATTTTCTGTTACTTGATTTCCAGCAACCAATACTAGACCTTTTAGGTGTGAAAATTCAGGTATTATAAATAATAATAATAATAACTTTAAGGCTGTATTTTAAAAATTCAGACAGAAATTCCTTGTCTGAATTTTTAAAATAAGGAATTATCATTACCTTAATCAAATTACTGTGACTAGTGTCCTCACTTTAGTGGTTATAATCAAAATATTTCAACTGTTGCATTCTTCAGCCTTCTTTAGGAGTCATAGTTGATAATATTCTGAGGATTTTAAGTCAAACCTTTTATTCAATCTACAGGGGTCTATTGTTTCCATTCTTCTGTCCATATAAGAGAAAATCTTGTATCAGTTAATAATTCTTTCAATGTAATTCATTCTTGTGAGAATTACTTGTTACATCCACAGAACTAGATTGTATATGAATTTTCAGACTTAGGGATTGAACTAATGATCACCAGGTAACTAAATCAACTTAACCAGTGTTTCTATCTACTATGTCATGTAAAACAATTTGGTATTGGTGGTAGAAATGTAAAGTGTGAAACATAATGTGTGTCTTCCAGTTCAACTGAAATCAGAGTATATAACTTTATATAGTTTAATTAGAATGTGAAGTTTTTAAATTTTAGGTTTAAATGTTCTCCCTTTCTAAATTAGAGACTGCTATATGGTATTCATTTCTATGCTAGGCCTACTGACAAAGAGACTAGTATGTGTGCTGCAAACAAAGGATTTGTTCAAGTCACAAATCTAATAGTTGCAGAAGCTGTGACTATTGAATTTGTGATTATCAGATTTGTGACTTGCAAAAATCTTTCACTTGATAATCTGTTTTAGCTGAGAACATATCTGATACATAGCATTTCATTATGTGTGGTAAGCCCCTACTTCTGTTGCTACAATCCCCTTAGCTTCCAGAAAAAAAATTCCATGCAGTTGTGGTTGGAAATAAAAATACAATCAAACTACCCACTAAAAGTAAAACTGGAAGAACATAGAAAAGTCATCATTATGGCGTGGGAGACAATGAAGTCTGGTATAGCCAATCATATATGGAATGATATCAGAATAACAAAAAAACATTGATTGATATTAGATTTTCACTAACATAACAGAATGATAACAATCTACCCAGGTAGATTGAATCATGGTTATAAATAATGAATATAAAATAGGAAAAATGGCAAACTTGTACCTTCATGCTCGCAAAAAAGAGTTTTTTAAAAGCAATGATTAGAATTGTAATAAAACCTAAATATATGATGAGAGTGAATTTATACATTTTTTTTGTTATTGAGAATTTATAATAAAAATATCAAACAGTTTATTTTTTAGATTGTTTACAAGAATAATTTTAGATTTACAACATTCTAAAAATTAATACAATTAAAATTTCAATACAATATTTATCATTTACCAATTTATAAAAAATAAATATGAAAACAATTTTTTATTCATGAATTTAGAAACATTTACTAAATTATGAAAATATAAGAACAAACTATAAGTGAATCGTTATTATTTACCAATTTATAAAATTTGAATCAATTGGCAATTTGCCAAACATTTCAATAAACAATAAATAGTGTAAATAAACAATTTAATAAATAAAGTGCTTATTAATTTTGTTGTAAATTCTCAAGAAAATGTATAAATTCAATTTCATATGTTTAGGTTTTATTACGGTTCTAAGCATTTAAAACAATAAACATTACTGAGAATTGAAGATAGTTAAAATAATAGCAGTATTAATGGAAAAGCTGTCCTTTTGGCACTCTGTTTTTTGTGGACCTGAAGGTGTCCAAGTTTGCAAAAGAAACAATAAAATTTTGTTTTAAAATTCATTTCTTATTAAAATTCATTTTCTTATTTTATAAATTTTTATCTGAATATTCTTATATGAGCTGTTGTAACCATTTGACTTGTGTTTGTGTATTCAACAAAATATCAACCCTTGTTAGGTTATTTAAGGTCAAAATTATTTATTATACTTGAGTGTATAAGTCAACATTGGTCATGTTTATATCTAAAATTAAAAATAAACATTGTTTACTTATAATCCAAGTATAAATACAACCAATGTCTCTACTTGAGTCTAGGTAAACATAGGTTTTGTTTATATTTGAGTCTATAGGTAAGCATTAGTCATTCATATTCAAGTCCATAAGCATCTAAAAAGTAATTGGCTCTTTTGGCATTTGTCATATTGTTGGCCCCACTAGTTGGGCAGACATTGTATATTGGTTTATCTAGGTTAATTTCATTGTTTTTATTATAAAATGAAATTGGTAAGATTAATGTCTTCACTTTGGTTATGTAAGTCATTACACTTCAGCTTTTATAAATTCTGGCCTTCCTCTGATATTTGTCATAGTTAGTAATCTTCCAGGAATTTAAATGTTGTAAAAACATGAATTTGGTTAAGTTTTATTTTAATGTTCAATCAATGTTAGACTCAAGAGCCACTCAAAGTAAAAATCTTACCTGGGATGTGTAATATAAATGTAAGAGCAGGAAGTGAAGATTATGAGGACAGGTAATGATTGATTCTGGACTTGAAGTGGTTAAAACTGTAGTGTTCAAAGGAAGCATCCATACAAGAGTTGTTCCACAAAGCAGTTGTACTTGGGAAAAGCTATCTGAAAGGAATTTCCTCATTACATTTGGAATATAGAAGGAATAAGGGTGGTCCAACTCTGTGGATATAGCATGGCAGCTGTGAAGGTCTGAACTGTTGAAACTAAAGAACGGTGCTTGTCCAAACATCTTTCATGGAAATGGTGAGCAACAGGTGTGTTTCAGATGCACAAAAAGAATGAGAAATGCAACAAATCCCCGTTTTATTTTTTCTTGTGTTGTCTCTCTATTAAGAATATTAATGTATCACAGTTTTTGTGCCTTTCAATCCTTACCTGACTTTCAATCTTTCACTCATTTTCTTGTTATCTAGCTAGCAAGTCTACTTCTCTATGTGTTACTGTCTTTACTCTTTTCTGTATGCATATTTTTTCCTTTCACCTGGTTTTCTTTTCATCTTTCTATAGATTTTTGACAGCCAACATTTACCCTTTTAAGTCCTTTTTGTCCCTCTACTCCTCTGCCTTGCTTTTCCCATTTCCTTAATATTATGAAGCTTTCTTAATCAAAAACTGTAACTGGGCTTGAGAACAAATACTACACTCTGATCCTAAGTAGAAAAGCATAATATATTGGTTTGAAGATTACAATGAGGCATGAAACCATACAGTGCTGATTCCTATGTCCACACTGTCTATATCTATAAATGCTCTATCATCGATATTGAGCACTCTTCCCATATAAATATAGTAAATGTTCAACAGTATATAATTGCAAAAACAGAATAATATATAGGCTATCTAAAAACAAATGTTTAATTTTAAATGTTTGTATTTTAGTTGTGTGTAGTACCATTCATTTTTCTAAACCGGGAATCTATTTTTGCAAGATTAAATATTGTTTTATTCATTGTTCTTTTCTTTAATCTGCAAGTAACAGAGACTCAAATTTAGTGTTTTAAACAGAATTATACATTTTCTATTATTGGTCACAATGCCTTTCAAACTATATATATTAAATTTGGGATAATTGAGCCATTTATAATTGTATAAAGTATAAATGGTTTTAAATTTCATGGCAATATGTGTTTCAAAGGTAAAAAAGAGTAAAGGGCGTTTTAAAACTAAAGATGATCAACAGAAAATGTCCCCCTAGCTATGGGCTAAATAGTAGAGCAATCTCGGTTCTTCATCCTTGGTTGGCAACCAGTCTAGGTGAGGCAAAACTGAGTTCCTATACCTGGAGAGGTAGAACCCATTATCATAGGAATAGGTGGACAGAAAACCAGCACTTCCTCAGTGTACAGAGACTGGGTGTGGGGTCAATCCCTGTATACCATGGGACAATCCACTTACAGAAACCTCACTAGAGATCTTATGTGACATAAAACACCAGACAGATAACAACTAAAAAATTTACTGAAATTAAAAATGTAATAAAAAAATCTCTAATGGCATAAGTACTGCAAGTTAGTAGAATCTAGAATTATAGTAATTTTTTTTTAACTGCTGTCCTTATCAATTCAGTCATTATACCCTTTGACCTTCTTCAGTTGTTTCTCATATTCAGTAACATTTTGAAATTTCAGATGGAACCTTTTCATCAATCCACAAAAACTGTTCTCATTCCACTGTCCATGCTAGAGTATATTGCATATTAGTTTCATAGTTCTTATGCATCCTTTTTTTGTTAATTTCTTCTTGAGCCCCCGCTTGCGTTACTGGATTCCATTACCTGACCCAGAGATTGAACACACAATCAACAAATAAAGTACAATACTAAACCAATGCCAGGTCATAGAATAAGGTTGTTTAATTTTGGAGTTTTAATGTTGGTTTAATTTTGGAGTCTATTCTTTCCAAAACAAAGACTCCTATAGGGAATAACAATGGCTGAAACATTATGACCATAACAACCTAAATGAAGATGAGAGTTTATAATGAAACAACATATAGTATTGACAAAATTAATAAAACTGTTAATTCTGTTTTCTCAGACATGGTTAAGTGACTAAAAGTGATAGTAAAGTTTATTTAGTATCATATGCAAATTAGACAGACAAGCATAAATAGAGAATAACTGGCAAACCTGGTTGTTATTCAGGACACAGAGAACTGTACTATGACTACTACTATGCAGAGAGATATGCAAAACATAATAATGGCATCACCTATAGGGTTGTTAAATTTGCAGGATGACCTAGAACACATAGAAACACGGATAAGGACTTTTGCTGCATTTGCAAGAATGAAAAAATTAAGAGACACAAATACCGACAGAGGAGAGAATGAGATAATAGATTTGTTCCATGCTACCACTGGGTGCGAAGCTGTGAAGAAAATTTCAACAATATGTTACCCCAGTGAATTAGAAGAAATGACATTTGAAGAAATTATAAAAAAGACCAAAAAAAGATTGGTCATCATCGAAAGAACCAAGTTTTTAGAGACAAGACAAGCACCCATTATACAATACTTACATAGATTGAAAGAATGAACCAAGTATTGTGAATTTGAAAAATTGAGAACACAGGAAATGACTACAGAAGATGAATTAACCCTTCTCAAGACCAAAACCACAAATGAAAAATATTAGAATATCTACAGAGTAGTAGAGTTTTTGCAACAAATAGAGTTGATTACATAATTTAATCAGCTAAAAGAAGAATTTGAGATGTACAGGACAAGCATGACCAAATCCATAATTAAATGTAGATATTGTGAAAAAAATCATGAGAGAGACAAGTACAAATGTCCAGCTCTAGGAAAAATATGCTCAAATTGCAAAAAAAAAAAAAAAAAGAAAAAAAAAAGAGATCATTTTCAGAACATATGCATTTGCATATGTTCTGAGAAGAAAATAGAAAGAGTACAAACCTCCTTCAAAGAAGAAGCTGAAATATTTACAATGAATACACAAAAAAGAAGTAGAGAAAAAAATAAGGTTAAATGGCCAAACATTTAATATGCAAGTTGATACAGGCAGTGGAGTCATGTTGATACCAAAAAATTTCTGGATAAAATTTGGACAACCTAAATTAAAAAAAAAAAGCAGCATTCACTTAAAGCTATTCAGGCCACAGAGAACAGTATTACAACTACTACTATGCAGCGAGATATGTAAAACATAACAGTTTAGTTCCTTGAGAGATGCAAGTTCAATCTCTGTATTAGGTAGTACAGAAATATCTATTGGCTTAACAAAGAGGCAGATTGACATCATAAGAAAGAATTATAATGAAGATGCTTATTCTGTAGTAGAAGCAAAAAAACAAAATACTCAAGTGGAAAAAACAAAGAGTTGCATCTGATATTCCCTTGGGGATTCCTGAATCCAGTAGATACCTGAAGAAAGAAGAACATATGGTGTCACAACTGAAACATTGTAATAAACACAATACAAATGAAGAAACTAATTTGAAAAAAATCTAAAAACTTCAGACAAAAACTGTTAAATTGGCCATTATTTCTGTGGAGATCCAATGAAAATTACATTCTATCTCTGAAGAATTCTTTCATTAAACAGTTTATATTGCATGTGTAGGAATCTATTTACAGTTCATTCAAGATTGATGTCAAGAACAAAGGTTCTTGTTCAATTGCCAAAGTTAAGCTGCATTGAGCCTGGTCAGTACTTAAATTGGGACCACCAAGTACTGTAAGCAACCTCCTACAATCTGAAATATATTTCAGCTATAAATAACCCATAAAGAGTCAATCATAAAATTTACAATTATTCTTTAGTGAAAAAAATGTTACTGTAGATTTTGAGATTTTAAAACACTAATCTCCCACTTGGATGTGTGGGAAGTGTAATAGTGAATCAAAAAGAGAAATTAACAAGCTGAGTGCAAATGTCAACTAAGAAGCTACATTCGCTTTCACATAAATATTCTGAAAAGTATAGAAACATCTCTTATACTCCCAGCTATGAGTTAAATAGCAGGGCTGACTGGGCTCTCTTACCTTGAGGTGGTAACCAGTCAAGTAAAAAGAAAACTGAATTAAAAACCAACCTGAACAGAAATGAGCTCTGTTGAGCTATCTTGCCTTAGGCACTGCTATGGCTGCAGTACATGTGGTATCACTATGATTCAATGGGTTACAGGACTTGTGACATGACAGAAACTCCCTATTTGTTCCTTGCTCCTCAAAAAAAATATATGTATATGTAAAGAAAATTGCAAAGAAGAGTGTCTATCACAGAGGTATATGTTGCTAAGTATACTTACAATCCACAACTTGTGAGTTTGATTCTCACTATGTGTTCCACTATTGCAGTCTTGTATCAGCTTTGTCTAAATTTAATAAAAACTTACACACATGCATACAAGAACAGATAACACCATTTATATATTTGCTGATGTTAATGATGTGTAGGAAAAATATGAAGATAGCCTTTTTAGGAAAGCAGTCAAACATAAATGAGTTATTTTTAAGTGAGTTATTTCTTAATTTTAAGTGAATACCAAAATAACATTGTGTGGCATGACATGTTAGGATTTATGACTTTTTGCATTTCTTTTTGTTTATCTTTAAAAGCAAAATACCTCACTTCAAGCCACAATTATTTAGTTGGCCCATTGTGGTACTGAACCCCTTCTCTGAAACAATATCAGATGGAATGAAGAGCTTGAAGAAAAGGTTTCATTCCTCTTTGTTAATCTATTACTTCTTATCCCCTTTTCAAGATTGTGTTTCTCTTTATCATATTCCACTGGTGCAGCTATATAGTCAAAGCAAAAAAAAAAAAAAAAAAAAAAATTAAGAATCACTCAAGTATTTAATGATTCCTGTGGAAAGATATGCTACCCCTTGGGTTTCACACCTGGGTGCCCAAATTGGATGAATCCAAATGCTGATAACTTGAATTTTTAGAAATTAGGTGTTAGTTGTATTGCAAGGTTTTATTTAGACTAATATCCTAATTTTTGCTATTTTTATAATTTCTAGAAATGAACCTGTTTAGACTTGGTCTCTGGATTTAATCACAGAACTTGTCTATAATCCATTTTATTATCCCTGATCACATTTTAGATTTGATATTGCAACCAACACTTACCTACTTCATTATTCACACAAAACTCTATAGAATTTTTTAAAAATAACCTAAAAGAACTTTTCCTTTTTCATACTCTTTTTTTTTTTCTTCCATTTTCAAGAAAAGTTTAGTGGTGTTAGCAGTATTAGTAGTGGTAGGGGTGCTGCTGATAGTAATAGAAGTAGTAATAGTAGTAGACCTAGGATTAATTGTATTAAGAGTGACGATGTTGGTTATAGTAGTAGTAGTTGTAGTGGTGGTGTTAGCTGGTAATCTTTACCAAATGGTGAATAGCAAAACTCCAGAAGGCAATGACACTACTCAAACATTTGTTCCAAGTCTGTTTTTATTATAAATTTTTTACTGATACACACTTCAGTTATTTTTACTATCTTCTTTCATTTCCTTCTGATGACTTCAAAGCTATTTTTTGCAACTCATTAACTGAAAAAAAAAAAAAAAGTTAAAATATTTGGCTTTAAACAGAAAGACATGTTTAAACCTAACAGATCACGTTTAAAAAGGAAAATAGCAGAGATCTGACCTTATCTTAGATAATTTACCTGGTTAGGTCCAAAGAAGACAAGTTTTTTTTCAGATATCATAAATTATCAATCTTGTGACTATAAATATTTTTATCTGACATTTATAATCGCAAGACCTAATGATATTTACCTGGATACCTTACCATGGTTAGTGAGTTAGCCTAGATGACTATTACTACTATATAGTGAATTTGATCCTCACTGCATGCCTCATATTAATGACCTTGTACCAAACTAGGCTAAACTTAGTAGGTGGTGTCATAGCGGCTTGGAATGAGAAATCGACAAGTTGTGTTCAATGCATTCACTTTCACACAAATACCTTTTGAAAAGGTATGAATTCATTTTTTCTTCATACAGATCTGGGTCAAATAGCAGGAACTCTCTAACCATGATTGTCAATGAGTCTAGCAGAACAACAACTTTGAATTCAAAACTATATGTGACTGGTGGGATACATACTTGAATTGTAACTAATGTCTGATCAGCATAGTTGCAGTATAAATCACCAGTTGGTTCTGTGGGTGTTAAAGAAATGCAAATAGGCTTGAGCAGATGGGCATGCTTGCAACTGAGTGGCTATGCTAAAGATGAGAAATTAGGCTAATTTGCAGCGAACCTTTAAGACAAAACATCTCTGATGATGTTTTGTGATGGCTTTAATAATAGTAAAATATTATAATGATATGATTTCAGTTTGCAGTTGTAAACACTGCAAAAACAGATCATGGGATTTCTTCTAGTACAAAAAAAAATCTCTAATTTGAAGAATAAAACCATTTCTAGACTAATTTTGAATGTAATAGTGTGGGGGTCTTTGTTAGAGCTCACCCTGTATGAGCTGATTTCTTAAAGGTGATAACTCCAGGTACAATGAACTATATTTACAGCTTTATTTATTTGAAAATAGTTATAATATACATTCTTAGATTAATACAAATATAAAATTTTCACTTAGTTGATTGATGTTATATTCACCCAGACTCCAGTTTTGTAATCCCTTGGTCTACTCAACAGGAGATAGCAGCAATTATCTGCCAATTTTCTCATTTCTGTTATATTTATATTAAATTAAAAAAAAATTATGCACTTTTTATAAATGTTAGTTAATTTTTTTCTTTTTTGCATGTGTGTGTGTGTGTGTGTTTGTCCGTGCACATGTAGAATGTTGTGGTTATTTCTTTTCATAATTTTCTTGTCTCCTTATATTCTCTCACTACTTATTTTTCCTTATTTTTTCTATCTTTCAGCTCTGAGTGTCAAATATAATGTAACAATGTTATTTCCCATGTCATAGACAGGACTTATTTTTAGGCTAATTTTATTATAGTTTTTTTAAGTTTTGAAAATATAGGTGTATTCTGTTTATTTTATTTCTAGTTTAAATATATTTTTTTAATTAATGCTTACAAAACAACCTGGCATTGAGCTTAATGGCTGTGAAGTTATCACAATAAGTGTTTTGCTCTTGAATGAGTGCAGAGATTTTCTGTGTATTCATCACTACTAAAACACTGAATGAAAAATACTTTTTTTTTTGAAGCTCTGAGGTAAAGTACTGCCATTATTTCATAACTTAGTCAAAAAAATATTTTCATCAACATTGAACCAGATGTATATCACATCTATTACTCTTCATTTTTTTTCGCCAATCTTCCAAATTCTTATTGATGAAAAGACAAACATTTGTTGCACCTAATTCAATGAACCTGCCCATCTAGTCGACTAGAGCACAATAATTTATTTGATAATGCCAACTCAAATTTTAGCTCTTTCTTGGCCCTATTGTACCCAGACTAATTCCCCAACAATGTCACACATACTGTCAGGCTAAAATGCAGCACTTGAAAGAATTTCGTGAAGTTAGAAAGCTAACGAGCAATGCATATTTGATAGAGTAGCTGTGTGTATAAAAATAAAGACTACTAGTAGCTCTTAGCAGCATGCTGAAAAAAATGTGCCAAAGAAAATACTTGCTTACTTCTCTGACTAAAACATCCAAGTGTTGCATATATTTTCTGCTGAAAATGGTTGAAAAGCTTGGATCTTGTTTCTAGCACCTTTTATAGACAGCTCAGTAGCATATACATATTTTTATTTGCTCAGCTGTGGGCATCTTGAGTGTATATAAACTCTTGTTTTTGAGAGACTGGGCACAAGAAATTGAAGGAGAAAATTGGTTGCTTTGCTGCTTGTGTGCATCTATTCTTTTGTGAGCTGCAACTCTTGGCTTTATGACTCTTACAATCTTTATATATTTTATCAAGTATGATAAAATACTTTAGATATTTGTGCAAAAATTGATTTGTTATAAAAGTGGTTCTTGGCTGTGATTTCCCTTAAATGATATGCAAAAGTTTATTTTTTAATAATAATATAAAAGCAGAGCTGAAGTTATTTTTCAAGAGCAACAGATTAATATACAGGGCAAACAATATTTTCTTATGCTTTAATCATTCAACTCCAGTAAAGAAGAAAACAGACATGGAACTGTAATGGGATCATCAAAAGGTACCATATGTAGAGCAATCCATAAACTTAAGCCATAGAAGCCTATTTTTGTTTTTAAATATTTTTATATATCCAAATAATTGAAAAAAATCATATATGTTTATGTAAGTACATCAGTATGTTCATAATCTAATGAAAAAAGTATTTATTTTACTGTGAAGAAGAAAATGGTGGTTTACCTCATCAATCAAAATGTCTCCATGTCATGTGTTCCTACTGTCAAAAAAGATAAACAACCCAGATGAGGTCTGTGTTATAGAGGTAAGCATGAAGTTTTTTTTCTTCTATGGACAATTGTGAGCATTGCAATTGCTTATTTTTTTTTCTTTTACATTAATGTTCACCCTGTACAAGGCCCAAGAACCACTCAAAGTAGAGAGTTACAGAGTAAGAGGCATGGTTTATGAGGAAATATAGGAAAGATAACACTGGACCCTAGACTTGTACAGGTTAAGATTGTAGTGATCAAGGAAGCATCCTCTTGGGAGTCGGTTCCACGAAGCAGAAGGTCATGGGTAAAAGCTGCTCGAATGGGACTTAGATCTCACCAACAGAATATGAAGGGAATGAGGGTATTTTGCTACAATGTGTGTAGCATTGCGGGTCTTAGCCATAAACGCTAGAACTGGTGGAACCAAGGATTGTAGTTCATTTCAATACTTTCCATGGAAATAGCGATAGAGAGAGACTTGCTACGTTTCATCTGTGGAAAAGGGATTGTAGGGTAGAAAATAATTTGTCACCTACAAGGATGCAGAGATGCTTTTGAAATCTTGTGAAAGGAAAGGATAGCAGGAGGAGTCAGAAACTTACCGGTGTGGTACAGGGAACCAACGATTTTTTCAGCATCTTTAGTGATGGATTGTATATATGAATTTCACTTGTGGTCCAAGTTGGAGTTAAGTTCCAATAGGCACTCAAGATATGGGGCCTCCCTGAGTGGGCATCCATTCATCATGACAAGAAAATTCAGGGTTCACTCAGTGATGATGGGATGTCACTCGTTTTCAAAACATTGAATGTGTCCAGCCAGTTTTTCCTCCACAGCTGTTAAAGCTAACTCAGAGAAAAGATTAGCTGTCTGGATCTGGCCATCTAGAGTTTGGTGGGTACACCCATATACCATTGTATCATCAGCATAAATATTCACAAATGATCATTTATGTAAAATAGAGGGTTAGACTGAGAAGCAAGCCTTGGAGGATGACTGTGTTAAGCACTTGAACCTCAGAGGACTGGCTGTTAAAATTACCCTCTGGGACCTGTTAGGAATTGATAATTCAGAAGACTCTTCTAGTGATTCCATTCTTAAAGAGCTTGTGCAGTGACCCTCTGTGCCACGCCTTGTCAAAAGCCTTTGAAATATCTAATACAATTGTCCTTGCGATGTATTTGTTGTCTAGTGCCTCACTAATTCTGTGAGTAATGACAGTGGATCGAGCCCATAGACTAGGTTACCTAATCTGAAGGTATTCCTAACTGGGCCTTACTTGCAAGGTTATTTGACAGTGATGCATGTACTTGGTATATCCTTACCAGATTGGGCATCAAGATGGATGCATTGGGTTTTATATATGTGTACTTCACATGTCTTGCAAGCAGACATGTGGCATTTTCGGAACATTTTCCCTGAAAGTAGACAGTCTCAGAATTTCAGAACTAGCCTGATTTTGTCCAAACAAGTATTTGTCACGTTATGATCATTTGAAGTTAAAACTCACACATGTTTAACTTTCAGATGATCAGTTCTGGATAGTTACTTTTTCTGCATCTTTTCACTAAGAAAAACAACAAAATCTTTTTGGAATAAACAAGTAATAGACAGGTTTAACTATTTTTCAAAAATGACCTATATCAAGTCAATTTGGGGGCCTACATCACAAAATTCAGTCAAATTAACATAATTCTTTTGCCATATTTTGCCTGCGTTTTTGTCTCTGACTCCTCATCTTTGAATAACACTTATAAAAATTGCTCAAGACATTATTTCTCCTTTTTAGTATCAGTTTCCAAATATAAATTAAATTGTTTTTGGGAAGATATTAAAAATGTACTCATTTTTTTTTTTTATATAGGTAACTCCATGAAATCGCTAAAAAAATAGCATAGCATGATGAAAAAGACACCAAACTTGACGAAAACAAAATTTTATCATCTAAATATTCATGTTATTATTAAGAGGAAAGACCAAAGTTTTGTTAATTATTTTTTTAAATTTTTCTTTCTTTTTAGAACATTCTAAATTTTGTTCTCTTTGTATCACTGGAACTAGTAAAATAACATAGACAATTTTTAGCAGGCTTTTTTTTTTTTTTTTTGCATGACACACATTAATTTGGAAAATCTTGCAAAAATAAAAATAATTATCAGATGTTAATGAAACTTTCAGAAACTATTCACAGATGATCGAAATTATTATAAATAAGTTTTTTTTTTATTAAAGTCATGGCAGAAATATTTTTTTTCTATATTTATTACCCACCCCAACTAATTTTATGAAAACGCTAGAAATTCAATCGCATCGGGTTTAGTGATTACAGTAGTTAAAAGCACAAAGGCTTTGAGGAATGCAAATCATGTTTTATTTGTTTTTAATTGGATCTGCACTACCTGAAAATCAGCTCTGAATTGTAACATACAAAACTCAATAAAACAAAGATATTATTTAATTTCAAATGCTTTTATTTGCTTTTAGTTGTTTTTATGAATATGGACAATATTTTCTGAAAGCAAAAAATTGTTTTGATGAAAAATGAATTTTTAATACAATTATTTGTTATTTCTTTAATTATAATAAATTTAATACATTTAAGTTGTTAAAATATTATAAAATTAGTTAAAAGCCACATCGGGTTTCCTAAGTGTCCTTATGAGATAGATCTTTTTTTAGCACGTTGTAAATTGTATCAATTTGACTAATCAGAAGACCCACAGTAATTAAGAAATGTAATTTTGTGTTTATAATCGGGCTGTAATTATAAAGTATGGAAGACCAACCAGAATACAATTAAGTTGCGTTATTTGAGTTAAGCATTGTTCTCCGTTCTGTTAAGGCCTTTACTTTTGTGAAACACGTGTGGAGAAGTTAATTTGATTTTTCCATTTCAACTGAGAAGGGTACCTACAAGTATCAGTATCATCTTATGAAATTTATATGATCTTATTTTTATATTAATCTCAGTTATGACATTTTTCCATAAATGAAATATCAAAATTAATAATAAAATGAATAAAAATACAAATAACACAATAAAAATGTAATAAATGTACATAAAATTATAGTATTTTATGTACACTTCTGATAAAATTTCATAAGAACCTATAAATTATTTAGATACCTTTCTTATGAAGTATGAAATTTAATCTCACTCTTAACAGTCTTATTTTAATTTCTTTATATTTTCCATAAAGCATCGTAAACATAAAGGTGAAAGCTAAGTACAAAAAAAAAAAAAAAAATTAGAGCGCTGAAAGTTTTCCTTAAAAATAACGAGGTAAATAATTTGTTCACTTAAATTTAAATAACTTCACTTTTCAGCTTCTGTAGAACAAATTATGATCACGTAAATCCATCAATATGTCATTCATCACCTGTCAAGTGATGCGAAAGGTTATGACCTGCTTTGTTTTATTTTCAAATTACATCTTTTCAGCACAAGAGTCAACCTTGGTTCAAAATATTTTAAATAAACATTATAATTTCTGATTTTCTTAAAATAAGTTTTGAAAAAATGATAATTGATTTTTAAAAGAATTTCAAAGTGAGATTTTCATCTTTTTTATAAAATGGAAAAAAAATGGATGCCATAAACGATTATCTGTCAATTTTGCTGACTCAAAAAAAACAAATAAGATTTTTAACGAAAATTTCGGACGTGCTCAGAACAATTAAAAAATGTAAAAGAATACCCCCAAAATACTTTGAATTTTCCTCTTAATAATAACATGAACATTTAGACAATAAAATTTTGTTTTCATCAAGTTTGACATCTTTTCCATCATGCTATGCTCTTTTTTAACGATCTCATGGAGGTACCTACTTTTATATATTAAATTGGTCATTACATTTTTTTGGCATTATATGCCAGCACCATATGCAACAAAGTTCAATGTGCTGTGTGTTGTGACACATTCCCTCATTTACTTTAATTAAAAGTATGTACAATTTGTGCTGCATTAATTCTTCTAGTGATTTATATTTGGTGGGTAAAACTCCATTCACTTTTTCCTTTAATGTTTTAGTTGCCAATGCATATTTTGGTGATTTTTTGCCCCTCAAGCAATTGCTAATAAGTACACACTATAAGTGAATATGGGCATCACACAAGCCATGCCATTTCAAAAATATTTTGATCTTGTTTTCCAGCCATAACAATTTGTTCTTTATCAAAGTCATGCAAATATTTATTTTTCTTTATAACTGACATTCAACACATCAAAATGAAGAACTACTTGAGGCTGGCTTAACTGCTTACATACCTCTAGCCCTGATAAGTACAATAATCTGAATCATGAGACAGTAGCTCTTATTCTCCCTACATGCTGATGATCATAATGTTTTGGATAATCAATATAGATAAATTATGTTATATAGCAGAGTGCATGATTTTTATCTTTATGTGTCTATATGCAAATTAATGTTTTCATTGATAAGGGCAGTGAGACCTGAAATTAAGAAGATTGATTCTGGAAACAAACAAATCACAACCTATAATTATGTCAAAGGACTGATTAATTTCTAACAATGTTACGTGAAAGCATAGACTCCTCTTTTTGGTTGATGATACATTTGTAAGACTAACAAACCAGCATCCAAAACAATATACCATATTATCTAGTAATGGATATTTTATTAAAAAAAAAAATTGCAAGGTATATCAAATCAATGGACAATCAATATTTTCCACCAAAGGTCATTACAAAATCCAACCAAGTTTTCAAACATTTATCAAAACTTCACTGACCAACCATTTTTATACTATTTTTTCTCTTAAGGCCTAAGAAGAAAATAATTTAAACAGTTTGAACAATGAATCTCATTTCTGCTGTTAGCACAGCATTCAGGTTGATTCATTCTACAGTCTTTTTCTTGTGTGCAATAAGGAAACAGGGGAATGTCTATTTTCTACAGAAACAGGTGTTGAACAGAAAGGAAATGTTGAGTAAT
Organism: Acanthosepion lycidas; assembly: GCA_963932145.1. Classification (NCBI taxonomy): domain Eukaryota; kingdom Metazoa; phylum Mollusca; class Cephalopoda; order Sepiida; family Sepiidae; genus Acanthosepion; species Acanthosepion lycidas. The sequence goes on along the minus strand of OZ010583.1, from coordinate 79,510,148 downwards.
GAGACTGAGGAAGACTAAGAAGCTGATCAGCCAAGATATTGTGGCATCAAACAGTAGAGTTCTTTTAGGGTTTTTCCAAGGTACACTTTCCATTTTCTATACAAAAACTGTCAAAATATTCTTAAAGAACATTTTAACAGAATTTTCTCCTTGAATGAGTAACATTAATAAATGCATAAGGACTATATAAGAATATATGTTGAGTATTCATTTTTAAATCAATACATTTTTTTTAAAAAATGCAAGTGAAATAATGACTATTACCCAGATGAATTTTTAAATTATATCCCTGTTTAAACATCTGACATCTATCCATATTTTAGATGACTTTATAATATCAGCTCAAAAATACAAGCCTGTTAAACATTTTTATAAACAAGTTATGGTACAACGTCACTTACTTACATCTTTGTTTTTAAAGAGTATTCTTTTTTGTTTCTCTATCCAAGGATGGCTTTTCTGATTTTTTTAATGGAAACTGCCAAATTGCACTCTTCATACATTGCCTAGGACACTGGCTATAACCTAAGTATATCACTGCTACTGCTCACATCAAAATTGCTCAAAAGGTTTCTCAGGCGTCAATCAATTGTTATACCACTGAGCTATATCTACAGGTGAACATTTACCTGATAACAAAAACTATGTTACGGTTTAAAATCCTAGAAAAAGCTAGGCAGAAAAGGGAAATATGATTAAAAAAATTATTGTAATGAATGTTAAAAAGAAACAAAACATATACACACACACACATATATATATATATATATATATATATATATATATATATATATATATATATATGTATATATATATATATATATTGTCAAACAGGAAGGGGTTTTTCCGTTAGAAAACACCTTTAGAGTCGTTGACCTCTGAAATTATGAAACAATTTTTTTTAACTTTTTTTGCACTTACCTACTTAAACACAATAATCAAAAATTCCTCGACATTCCGTTAAACAAATGTAGCATTTGCACATTTCCTAAAGATCGATGTAGTAGTTGATAAAGTCAAAAAGTCTTAACTTTTTTATTTTATTTATTTATTTTTACAGTTGCAAAGGTACGTGAACAAATAAGTGTAGAGTTTAAACAACAGCGCCATGCGGCAAGGCAAAAGTGGCTGGGAACGAGGCAGCCAATCAACGATCAGCACAAAGTCACGTGACCTCGGTGGCTTCCCCATCGGAGAGGGAGTTGTACTGTGGGTTGCTGGATGTGGGTCAGACCCAGGTAAAAGAAATGGTCAAATTCAGGCATTTTATGCTCGTAATTTGACCATCGGATGGCTATAGGAAGAAAGATTATACAGAAAAGACAATGGAATTAAAACTTCATAGTCCAGTAGGGGCTGAGGCCGCCGTCTATACGTGGCCTCTTACCTCAACGGTGAGTACTAAATTCTGAAACACCAAAACTACAAACACATCTCATTAAAAAGAACTATCTTTTTTTTACCCCCTTATTAAGAAAAAAATATGAGATGAACGGTTTTTTTTTTATATTGTTTGCTTTTATGTCTGTAATTTGTTTCGATTTCTGCGTTTCTTTCATTTTTAAACAAGGCTGACTCAGTTTTGATCATAATTGAACAGAAGAAGAAGCAGAAATATTTCATTTCATTTTTAAAATTTAAATGATTAATAAATTTTATAAGATTTTTCGTTTATATTCTTCAAATAAATTATTTTCTCTCTATTTTTAAAGTAGTAGTTTCGGATATATCTTTATATGTATATGTTTTGCTTTGTCATTAGCATATTTATAAGTGTGATTAAGTTTATTTTTCTTTCGTATATAATTTTTCTCATTTTCTCCTTTTCTTCTCTTTAGGATGGCAGAGACGGGGCTGCTGAAATAACTGATACTATTAGGTGAGTTACTCCCCTGTAATCTATTTTATTTATTTACATCAAGTCACGGTTGAAATCACTTCCGTCTCCTTTTTATCTTGGAAATTAAACAATTCTAAATCTAGGAAGAAAAATACATCTCTTAGCCTCCTTACTTTTCTAAAATAATGAAAACAAAAGACTAATTGAAATATTAAGTGGTCACAAAGTAGGGGACTACTCTTTTTCTTCAATTAGAAAAGTGTTATACACTTGTGTTTTTGGCTTGCTTCCTGGAATTTAATTTCTTTTTGGGGGAGGAAAAAAGAATGTGATCAGAATGCTGTTTGTGTATATTGTTTGTAGTATGGACCAATTTGGTTTCTTTGAAAAAAAGAAAAAAAATTTTCATTACTAGAAATAAAAATAGTGAACACCTACAGAGTGTTCCCCGATTTTATGACCAATGTGTGAAGATATCTATATATATATATATATATATATATATATATATAAACGGATGGGCGCCATAGAGTAGACGTCACTACTATTACTACAATTGCACAGAATTGTCAGCCACTTCAATATTCTCTTGGCATCCTTATAATTGTCATTATTATTTTTATATTTATTAACTTTGTTAATCTGGCAGTTGACCCTTCTTTTTAGATGCCTGAGAAGAAGCAAGATTTAAAAAAAAAAAAAAGCCTTGATTCCTCTCTCCCTCTCTCTCTAGTGTTGTTGAAGTGTTTTTTTTTTTTTTTTAATCGCTCTGTAATTTTTTTTTTTAATCAAAGTCTGTAAGATAACGATCGATTACTTTTTTTTATCACAATATGTCCGCTTAGATTTCTGCTTTTTTTTTCTTTTTTAATTAGCAACAACTTTTTTTAAAACACTAATGTTTCAAGTCGAGGAATATTTTTTTAAATCTGATCTTCATTTCTATCGACCGCATTTTTATTTTGAATAAAATAATTATTTGTTAATTTTTTTTCTTCTTTACGAAATAAATAGATTTCGTGTAAATTTTATTTCTACCTTTCCGAAATTTTAATTGTTTTATTTTAATTTTGTTTTCGATGTAATCATAAAAAAATAGGTGCCAACGTGTATGTTAGAAAAAACAATATTGGCCCCGCCTTTTTTTACCTGGCCTCATGTTCTGGGTACGCATTTTTGTAAAATTTTCAAATGTGATTGTCTTTTCGAGGTCATCGAAAATTTAATCACGTAAACAGTTTTTAAAGCAATTTGTAAAATTCATCTTTCTATTTTTAAAAACTAAGCTTTTTTTTTTTTTTTTTTTTTTTTTTTGTGAAGCGTTTATTTTCACTTTTTTTTTCTTAACTTGACGGATTAAATTATTTATTTGTGTTTTTAGTCTTCTGATTGGTTTTTATTTAAATTTTTTAATTAATACAAAATAAACCCCTCCTTAAAACATGTTGATTTCCTTTATTCATTGCAGCACTTCATTGAATTATTCGTGATCATAAGCGTCTTTTTGTAAGCTTTTTTTTTTTTTTTTTTTGTTAATCCAATATTTCATGGTAACCTTTTATAGTCCATTAATTTCAGTGGATTAGCTAGAAATAACAAAAGTTTTCATTTTTAAGACAGTTATCTTGTAAGTTGTAAATCATCTCTAAATTTATTTATTTTTTGAAAAAATATACTATTTTCGAATGCAATTGTGATTATCATTCAAATAAATATCTCTAAAACTACACAGAAATATTGACCTCATTTGGTATTGGACTTGACTTGACAATTCTTGTCTAACACTTTGACTTAACTAACATTAACAAGGTTTTTAACCTGTCTGTACATGAGTTCAAACTTGAACTAATTATTATTAAATATCCTCACCACCACAAAAAAATGTTTTTAAAGTTTACTAAATGAGCCCTAATCTCGGTTAAAGAGGGGGAGAATGATTATGTATTTTTAGGGGGGGGTATAATCTAGTCTACTAGTCATTGATAAATTTATTTCGCAGCATTGACAAGCACCATAAAGAAAGCACAATATAATCGGAGTTGTTGCAAAAATATTTCCATACTAAAGCAGCTAAAAACCGTACTTAACAGTAACATCAATTGTATTATTATTATTTTTCCTGCAATCCAAATGTTAGAGACGCTTTGTACAAAAAGAATGGTCTGTCATTTTTTCCAGTTGAAATCCATGCTTATTTTATGCCTCAAACAAAAACGAAAGATACACTCTTCCTTCAATCTGACTGACTGGATCGAACGATGTCATTTCAGTGCGCTGGTTCCAATAAAAGCAGTTTGATCGACGATCATAATATTCTTCTGTTTTTGTAGATGCTTCCTGCATCTTTCTCGTGCATACATCCATGCGTTTAAATGAAAGAATTGACTTTGTGTTAGAAGCATCAAACAAACGACTCGTAAAAAAAAAAAAAAAAAAAAAAATGAAAGTAGTTTGTAATGTTAATGTTTCTTTTTTTCGTCCGATATCATATTTCTTTAGTTGATTAGCAAATCTTTCGTTTTCAACATTAACTGAAATCCGATTCTTCTTTTTTTTTTTTTTTTTTCCTTGCAATGCAAAAGATTAATTTCTGCAAATTTCGTTTCATTGAGTTTTTATTAATCTTCCTATAAAAAAAATACAATCGCATCCATTATTTTGTTTTTTATTCCTTAAACTTAGTTACCTATGAGGCCCGTGAGTTGGAGGAGTTGGGAATGTGGTGATCGTAATAATACGTATATACTGACTGAACGCTATGACATCATAAATATTTTCTTTTATATGTAACGTGTCCCTTCAGGACGTGAATGCATATAGCTCTCCAAAATGTCCTATCCCTCGTGGCCCTTGGCAACATTTCTCCCTAGCCACCCTCTTCGTCATCCAATCACATAAGCTCGTCAATGCAAAAAAATTATTGAATCTCAAAAGAACTTGTCCACACTGTCTCTAACCTTATTTGACCTTTTTTTTTTTTTTAATAAAATTTAGTTACTTCTATCTTTAAAATTAAAGGTTGACCTTTCTTCAGAAAATGGTTTTATTTTTAACTTTGAATTTCTTTGAAAAAAAAAATGTCGATAGATTGCTGCTTGTTCTAAGATTCCTTTTTATTCCGATTTGAATTTGATTCACAATATTATTAGCAAGGAATGGATCGGAAAGAAATTAATGGATAAATATCGTTTATTTATTTCACGCTATTTGAAAATCCTTATTTTTATTGTTTTAAATTCACGTGAAGAACGTGCTATTGTAGACTGGCTGTCGGCAGCTGTGTCAGACGAACTTGATGGATAGGTGGACCTCGTGGTTATACTGCTGCCTGATACTCTTGATTTTTTTTTTTTTTTTTTTTTTTCCCTTAAGTCTAGTTTCGGATGAAACCTGAAGCCAAAATTATATTACTGTCACCCCCACCCAATCTCCATCAACCAGTCGACGATCTTTCCTTTTTCTTCACAACGCTACTCGTTCTTTGACGCAAACGTAGCTTTGGATTTTTTTTTCTTTCTGTTAAGTACATTAAAAGTAAAACACACAAGAAAGATGTTTGAGAAACTAAAATTCTCTTAATTTTTAGATTTGTGGATTTTCTTGAAATGTATGTACTGCTTTTTTGTAGTTGCTATCGGAAGAGGGGTAGAGAAAGAGGAAAACACGCTAAACCTGATTAAGTTTTTAAATCAAAAGAACAATATCGCCCAATCAGATTGCATTAAATTCATTTCTTTTGAGCCTGAAGCATGCAACTAATTATGGCAGCATACTGAACAAAATACATCATCGTCGTATTTTCTTTTCATTGCATAACGCCCTCACTTCGGTTGCATTGGTTTTTGTTGGGCAAGGAAATGTGCAAATCAGTGTTCTTGAAAAATAATGGGAAATCATGTTATTGTTAATTGTGACACATTATGTAAAATTATCTAAAATTTGAACTTGAAAAATAATTTGGATTTAAACTTTAAAGTGACTGTGTGTGTGTTTCCCCACATTGTTGTATTTTTTATATCCTGATTATTATCTTTATTTGTTCAAAGTACTAAAAAAAATTTTTTTTAGTTTTATTTTATTCTCTTTTTGCGCTGAATTTGATACTTAGTTGACTTTCCAAAATTACTACTACGTTTGTACTGCGATCCCTTGTCCGAAGAAGACAGTTACTTCTTTCCTTGTCCCTCAATTGAGGAAGAAGCTGCTGGCTACCTTTTTTTGAGTTTTATTGCTTACGTCTGCCAACTTCTTAAGAGAAAATCCGTTCTTCTTTTTTTTTTTTTTTTTTAATTCTCACTAAATGCATAGCGAATCTCTTTATGAATTCATAAAAAATTCTTTGTCTATTAGAATGAATAATTTAATTAAAATTATTTATAAATTTATTTAACGATGGCATAAAAAAACAGAACTGAATTTCCGGGAATGATTCAACCAGAACGCGAGGAAGGAAATTTAATTATTTAAAAATTAAAAAAAAAAAAAAAAAAAAATGATGCTCGTAAATATTTGATATTTGGAGTTATTTTGGAATATATATTTTTATTGGCACGCGGTAAGTTTATTTACCATGACAATAAAATACTTTTAATTTTTATTTGATCTTTATTCTTTAGAAATGTTTTTTGAATTATGAATGTTAAATATTCATCGCAACGACGACTGCTACTATTGGAGGAAAATTCTTCCCGTAAATAAAATTCTCCCACCCTGAGTTATCCCCTACCCCCAATCCATTTAACCCCTAGTTTAAATTATATTCGTGTTCCTGATTCAATAGACTTCTTTCTAAAATCAATGTGCAAGAATAATATATATAATTTTTTTTTTTTTTTTTTTACATATTTGAAGCCATGAACGTACTTGGTAATTTATTGTATAAAAATAAATGAATTTTTTTTATAAATGTCTCTATATTTATGATAGCATTAGACCCATTCTACCCCACCCAGCAGCAAGCACCTTGCTTGTCTTAATTACTACTATTACTACTACTACTCTCGCTGTCTTTAGAAACGGTGACCATGTTGTGTCTGTCACCCTTTCTCTATAATTTCTGCCGTCTTCTTCCTTTCTAGCTGTAGGAATTGTAGTAGTAGTAGTACATATGTCTGTCTTTTTAGTTACTTCGACATTTCTTCGTCCTGAACCCGTATCTTGTGTACACATCTTTCTTGCATATTGTTGTTAATGATGATGTTATGTTTATTACCGTCTCTGCTTTAAGTTAGCTGGAGGAATAATTGTTTGTAATTGTCAAGAAGAGCCTAAAAAATGTGGATCTCAATAAAGTTGTCTCATAATATACTTTGAATTTTTCATACCAGTGGTTGCTTTGTTTAGTCATTAAAAAAAAAGGGGGGGTACACAAAAAGGTGTACTCCATATGGTTGATCAGATTAAACTAAATTTTTCTCATTGCAATACTTCAGTGTGTGCGTGTCTCGCACCAAATTAAGGACATGTGTACTGGTATTTGAATTTGCTTTTAGTTTTTTTTTTTAGTTTTTTTTACTCTGCTCATTCATGTTTGCATTATAATTTAATTTATATTTTTAAATACCGTTTTATTAATGTTTTTAATAGTACCTTTTAAATGAAAAGTATTTGTCAACTGTTGATGCTTCCACTGTTGTTCAGTTGTGTATGCTATGCAGGTGCGCGTGTAGGCATTTTGTCCGTCACACAAAAAAGCATTTTCTTTATTTCCCTCTTTTTTTTTTTTTTTTTTTCTTTTTTTTTTCTTTTTTCTTTTTTTTTTCTTTTTTCTTTTTTTTCTTAAAATATTTTCTTACTTATAACTTAATGAATGTGGATGGGTGATGTTTCTTTGGGAATAGCAAGTATCCTCATATTTTAACCAATCTCAAGACAAGAAGTGCCCTTTGTTTCCTGTTTCAGTATTTTAAGAGATATTCTTTTGTTATTTTACCTATAAATAGAATTTTTCTCTCGCCACCAATGCCATGAACACTATCCCTTCCCCGCTCTTGTAGCGTAATTTTCCAATTCCAAACATTTTTATGCAAGATACTTTCTTTGTCTTTGAGTTTGGTATTTAACATGTAAAATAAAAGTAGTCAACTTTTTTTTTTTTTTTTTTTTTTTTTTTTTTAAGCAAAAGAATGATTCTTCTGGGTATTGATCACAATGATAAATAAAATATTATTATTAATCATAGAAAATGATATTTGCTAAAGGTTTGGCACATTTGTGGTTAACTTAGGGACAAACAACACAGGTGTGTGTATGAAATGCAAGAAGCAGGAAATGAAAAGTGACATATCTTTTGTTTGTTAGAGATACTTGGATTTTCTTTGTCCTGTCTGAAAGAATGTGGTCATTCTTGGAAATGCCTCTCATTTTATCTGTGCTAGTTGTATTTTGATAATTCTTTTTCTTCTAAGTTAAAAAGACCTTATCTCTGGGCTCATATGTAATTTTTAAGAAACCAAAAAATTGTTGAAACCATTAAAATTCCATTCATAGAAAATGTGAGCTGAAGATTTTGATACTCCCCTGCTTTTATACATTTTATAACCTTTTTAAAATTTATTTTATTCTATTTGTACTTTTTATTTTTTTTTTTTTTTTTTTTTTTTTTTTAAACAATAAATGATTAACATTTAAGGTTTAGAGTGAAAATCCTTATTTGGAGAAAAAAAAATTGTAATCTAGCTTTTACAATTTTTAAGGTTTAGGTTAAAAACATTTTTCTCTTGTGACACATATTCAAAGATTAAAGCTTTCCAAGATTAATATTATATAATTTGAGTGGAGCAGGGGAGAGAGAAAAAAAAAGCCTGAATTCTCTTTAATTTTATTAAGTATACTCACTTTACACCATATAAATTTATATTTGGCATTTCTTGAATGTCTTCTTTATATTTGCTGTTTATAGTCTTGAGAAAGACTTCTAAAACCCTCTTTGCAATTAAATCATAGATTTCCAAATCAGGCAATGTAATTTTAGATTGACATTTGTGCAAAAAGGGATCCAGCGGTTAAATGGTGAGTTATATAAGATGCTCAACATCCCACAGTGAGCTGTTTTAATATCTTTAAAAGAATTCTTAATTTGTCAAACCCAAGAAAATTGGATTTGCATTTTCATTAATACATGTATTTGACAAGACTTGGCAGCCTTCTGAAGGCATAGAAAAAACATTAACAATTAGTTTGACAACTGATTAAAAAGTTAATTTATTTAATTTTAAAGTACTGGTGTAATGAAATAAAAATATTGTCAATAAAAATGCCAAGAAGCTGCATAATACAATTGTATTTATTTGAAAGTAATTGCATTTTGTGTCCAAAAATTATTTTGCATTCTTCCAAATTCCTATTTATCATTACATTGTGTACATGCTGCCAGTCCTCTGAATATTCTATATATTTTAAGCAAAAAATGAGGTACTGAAAAGTTCTCCATCTTGACCCACTTGCAAAATCTGATCAAAAATCAGTTTTTATTGATTTTAATCTCATATTGGTTGGACTGAGAATTTTTCAGTACCTCCAGGTACAATTAAAACAACACCCTGTTTGTTTTCTTGTTTTTGTAAGTTGTATCATTATAAAATAAAATTCTTGTGTAGTTAAAACATCTGATACTGTTTCTGCAAAAGACATTTGAAGAAAATTATGTTGCTACCTTGTGAAGTTTTTTTTTTTGTTTTGTTTTGTTGTAATTATTAAATTAGCCTAAAATGTGTGCAATTTTGTTCTTTGTAAATTAGAAATCTTTCTCAAATGATTGATCCATGCTTGAATATTTCTATTTTTTTCTTTTTGTAAGAACTTTTTTTTTTTTTTTTTTTTTTTTTGATTACTCTATTTCTATTTTGCTAAAAAATTACTTTGATGTCTGAGAAATAATTGTTTTTAATTTTATTTTTTGACAAGACATGAACATTAATCCAGATTAGCTGTTAAAGCAAAAATATTTTGTTTTAGACTTGGAAGAATGTTTCTCAGAAACTTTTGCAATGATGCATTTGGTTATAAGTCTTTTGAAGACACTTGTGCTAGAATGTTCCCGTTATATTTGGGTTTCTGATGAACAAGTTAACCTGAAAATGTTGCAAGAGAAACTAAGTCACAGATTTGAAGCTATAATTCACTCTCTTTATAAAGATTTAGGTGTACTAAAATTCAACTTCTTGACCACACTATATATATATATATATATATATATATATATATATTGCAATTTATAAACTTTACATTATTTCTTGTGTTTATGATATCCAAGTATCGTTTGCTTTCTATGCAGTATAATAATTGACAGAAGGGTAGTTCTTGTTTTTGTTAGATATTTATCAATGGAAGAAATTTGGTTAGGGCATCAAGAAATGATTTAACACTACCTTACCCATGAAGAAGTGAGAGCAGCAGGAAATCCTTTGCATCTTTATAGATGATTCAAAACTAAAATGACTTGTTATACATTGATGTTAATATTATTGTAAACGGTAAAATTAGCATCCTTAACCAACATCATGAACAAAGTTCTCTCTTCATGCCAGACCATTTATTGGCATTTTTTTTTTTTTTTTTTTTTTTTTTTTTTGCATTATATCAATTGCATTATATCAATTACTTAACACTTCTGAGTGTAAAGGTATTAAAACATGAGCTCTTGATTTATCAAAATAAAACTATTGTTCTAATTCTTTGTATGCATAAAAGAAAACTGTTTACTCAGTTATTGTAAAGTCTGTGATATCTTTATATTAGCAAGTCTTGTGTTTTAAATGGCACTTTGTTGAAAAAGAAATGTTTTTGTAAATTTAAGATTCATAATTTGAAACTAGAGCAAAACCTTTTCTCTTGGTTAATTCTTTTTAATTCATTATATTTTAGACTTAGCTGCAAATTATGTAAAATAGGTCATTAATGCTGAAACTGTAGTTATTAACTTGAAACAAATTGCTTTATTGACTTTTAGCTAATCATCTTATTGATATTAGTTAGAATTAGATGTACCCAATAAACACTCTTAAATTGATGAAAATAACTTTTCTCTTTTTTTTTTTTTTTTTTTTTTTTTTTTTCTTCTTGACTACTCACCTGAGGAATGTATTTTTGTTTCAAATATGCGTGCAAGAATGAAACCACTTACAAATATTTTCGAATTTATTCATTGTTTGTTAATATAAAATCTGTCAAAAAAAATTTTTTTGCATTTAAAGGATAGTGCCCTCTTGCTTCTACAATTACTTTCTCAAATCATTATCCTATTTTACAAGGCTAACTTGCACAAATGTAATGCCAATGGCTTCCCTTCATCTTAAAATCAAAGGACCTAGTTATAAGTTATTTGTAACATTTTTCTTTTAAAGATGTATTAATTGCTTTGTCTGTTTTGCTCTTAATAGCTTTACATAGACTTTTGTCTGTATATGGGGGGTTGTTTTGTTCGTGGGGTATCTACCAAGTTCAAGTTTGAAATAGGTTTTCTGTTTCTTGGGTGACTGAGAAATCATCTGCCAAATACTAAACTTATAAATACAATAAAATGGAGACTTTGTATAGTTTTGTAAATGAGATTCTACTAAAAGTGCTATATTATTATTTTTTATTTATTTATTTTATTTTTTTTTTAATTTTTATGGATAAAGACTTTTCAATAAACCTATATTATATACAGTATACAGTCATGTCTAAGCTGACTTAATGTATAGTGTCACCCCTCAATTTTTTTTGCATGATTTTTAACCTCTTCAAACAAAAATTACTAGTGCACCACCCTCTAAAAAGAAAAAAAAATGATCATAAAAACTTGCACTATACTTGAGTATGGTATGTAAAATATTTGCAGTATTATAACTTCCTATTTTCAATATTGTAATGGATGGGTTTTTCAACTGGTTATATTCACGCCACATACACAAGACTACCTATTATGCCAGTTGCTGTGTGAGAAAGGAAGAAAGATATCCACTGACTTCATTATCATCAATTTTATCTTGAGTCTCATTCTGCTCTGTATGTGTGTATCCACATGCTCTTGTGGAGACACTTGGGCAGCCATACATTGTCTTCAATGATGATCATCCTAATCCCTTATGTTTTTCTGCCTTCAGGCAACAACATGGCGTCCATCCATTTTCATTTAAACTCTTCAGTCCTTCTCTTGCTTAGTAACAACTGTACTAGATGATGATAACTTAAACCCATAGCTTTTCTTTTAAAGAGAAATTTATTTTACCTGGTATCAATATACCTGTTCCGATGGCTGGCATTGAGAAATATTGAAGTTTAAGCTTCTGTGAAACATACATGCTTAAACTCATTATTTCTCACACAAGTAATTTTCTTTATGGAATATAATTATTTTGCATCTGTTTGTACACTGCCTGAGTCAATATTTGTATGTTAACATTATGTAAAAATTACTTTATATGAGTATTATGTATTTCTTTTTAACAAAGAATGAAATGGGTTAAAGTTTTTCAAGTAGATGTTATTTACCGGATTTAGTTTCATAGTGTCATTCTTGGAGAAACTGTGGGGAATATATATATATATATATATATAACTTTGATTTTAAATTTCTCCACCACTAAATAATTTTTTTGTCATACTTTGCTAAGAAAAAATAATTTGATTCTAAAGATTTTTGTATGTTTGTTTTTTTTTTTTTTTTTATTTCTGAATAATCCTGGCAGAAATACTTGTTGACCATGCTGCTTGATCAAAAGAAAAAAGTCTCTTTGCTAGGTGACATGTATGTGATTTCTTTCCATTTTTACTTGTTTATAGTATTGGAAAAATAATATAATATAATAATAGGATTAATGGAGAAAAGAAATTTAATATCTAATAAAAACTATTTTGTCTTTATCTAATAGAATTTTTTTATTTTGATATTACATCAATTTTCATGTGTAACATTATTGTGGGAGGTGTGGTTATGGATGAAATTCATTAGACAGCTAAAGGACTGCTTTGTTTCCTTATCAACTCCTTTCATTTAGAATCAAGGATTTAAAGTCGGTCATAGCATGTTATGCATCTACTCGTCAGTTTTTCTTCATTATATATATATTTTTTCTCTTAATTAAATACTGTTGTGTATTTCTATAAAAGGAAGTTCTTTGATGTTGTTCATTTGTCAAAATCCTGTTTGTATTGAGTTATTTTTACCTTTTCAATACCAGTGATCCATATGAAGAAATCAGTTACAATACATGGTCTGAAAGTCTTGTCATCTCTATATAGTATAGTTTTTTTATTTCAGATGGCTGTCATGAGCTCATACAGTGTGAGAGGTGGGGGTGACAAGACTTTCAGACCACCTTGTACAAAAAGATGGAACTACATGACCAACATAGTTGTTGGTGTGCCATTTGTATTCAATTTACCCCCTGTATAGATGTTTATCTAGGAGAAATTTAATCTTGATTAGAATCTTTTTATAGAATAGATATGCAAATAAAGTTTACAGTGATTTCAGCATTTGTAATTCTTCGCCCCCCCCCAAAAAAAAATGGTGCAAAACTTTGGAATATATTTAACTGTATGTAATTACAGTGGAATGCATTAAAATTCATTGCTGCTGTTTTTAAAGTAGCAAGGGTATGTTACAAGTCATGTACATTGAACACCATTTGTATTAGATGTCACAGCTCAATAAAAGGTGTTGGGTTAGGTACAGGCATTGTTTACTGTTTCATTGAATGCAAATGAGATGTTTTAGACAGGCTCTACTGATTCTCTATAGGTAATGCTACAGCAAATTTCCCCCCTTTTTTTTTTTTTTTTTTTTTTTTTTCACCCCACCCAGCTTCAATCTCTTAATGCATTGGAACTTCTTTGTGATGCTGCTAGTATTAGAATATACATTTTATTTTGAAGAATTCTATACATGCTTATTTTCTATACAGCATTCATTGCTCAAATCTCTCAGTTGATACCAAGTTAGAATGTTGCACAAGAGGTCCTGTGATTAAATTGGTATTTCATTTTTAGACTGTTGAATGAAAACTTACTGCTTTTGATGGCATCTATGATCCCCTCCCCACTCCTTATATTAAAATTATTCCAAAAATCTCCCAAATTTTTATATGTGAAATTAAAGTATCTGTTAGGCTAACATTTACCCAGATATGATAGGCTACTAATACTTACACCAATCTTAATTCCATAATACTGTGAGCAGTGTCTTATACACTCTTGGTCAAAATCTTAAGGCTAGATACAAAAGGGTTAAAAAATAAAATACAGTTACTTTAATCAAAATATATTTGCAAAACCTTTACATTTAATTAGAAAATGTAGTTTATCAACAAGCAAGTGAAAATTTTAAGCTTTTAATTGATTAATTTAAACAACCATTGAAAAAGCATTTTTTGGCTGGTCATAAAGATAACACTGTGTTTATGTGGGATTACTGGACAAAAATTTTAGAACTAGTCAGTTCTCATAGCTTCAAGCATGTAGACATCTACTTATCTCATTTCCAGCATTAAATTTCAGATTTTAAAATGGCTAAAGGTAAAATTTTAACAAAGTTTTAACAAGGCAGGATTGTTGAACTTCAGATGTGGTCTTTCACAATGAGCCATTGCAAATAAAATTGGCTGTAGCAGAACTGTCATTGCTAACTTCATTAAAAATCCAGATACATACGATTTTAAAAGATCAAGCAGTCACCCCAATAAAATCTCACCATCTCTAGATACATGCATTAGGTGAGAAGTTAAGAGAGATTAAAGTCTAACATCAAATAAGATAAAAGCGAATACAGATGCTGAATACAATTCTCAAACAATGTCATTTAAATAATAAAGGGTTTAAGAACGTGAAATGGCTGCAGAGGCCTCAACTGTTTGGAATTTGCTTCCAATTGTATAAATGGAAGAAAGCGTTTTTAGATGAGAAAAAATTCTACCTTGATAGCCCAGACATTTTTCAGTGTTATTAGCATGCAAAAGATGTCCCAGAAGAAATTTTCTCAACATGACACAGTGGAGGTGGATCAATTATGGTCTGGAGTTCATTTTTGTACAATGGAACTCTTTAGTTACAGGAGGTAGAATGTTGTCAAACAGCAGCTAATTACATTGGCATGTTAAGAAAGACATTACTAAGTACTGGAGGTCTTCGCTTATGTGGAGAAAACTGGATTTTCCAGCAGGACAATGCTGCAATCCACAACACTCAAAGGTCAAAGGAGTTTTTTATGAAAAACAGCATTCAGCTTTTGAGCCATTCACTGTACTCTCCAGATCGAAACTTGACTGAGAATGTTTGCGGAGAGATGGCAATCCATGTTTATAAACATGGATCGCAATTTGAAACTGTGGATGCTCTTTGTTCTGCAGTTTATGCATCCTGGGCAAGCATCCCAAGTACCCTCATGCAGAAGTTAATAATGAGTATGTCAAAGTGAATTTTCAAAGTAATTTGCAAAAATGGAGGATATACTGAATATTGTTGTGACTTATTAAGTTCTATATTTTCTATTTTTATTTACATGGTTTTATCTTTATGACCAATCAAAAAAAAAAAAAAAACTTTTTCAATGTTTAAATGGATCAATTAAAAGCTTAAAATTTTCACTTGTTTGTTGATAAATTACATTTTCTAATTAAATGTTTCACAAACATATTTCGATTAACGTAACAGTAATTTTTTTTTAAATCTGTTTGTATTTGGTCTTAAGATTTTGACCAGGAGTGTATGTAATCAAGTACAGTATTGAAAAATTAGAAAAAAAAAATTTGTAAAATTCTTCCTTTTGATTATAACTATTTTATAAAGCTGGTTTTCATCAAGTATCATTTAAAAGAAGAAAAAAAACTATTGAATACTTCCTTGGATAAAAGGAAACATTTGCTATGTCTGTTGTATTTTTATTGTTTTATTCTTTCTTTAATTATAAGATTTATTGAATATCTGATTTAAGAATCATTAAATGTTTTATATGCAAATGGCAGAAATTAATGCAATTTTTGTGTTTGCTTTAAATACTTAGGTATGTGTACCACACGATCATACGCACGAGTGTATGTGTGCAATTTTGTACAAATACTTTTGTTATTATTAGAAAGCATCAACTCTAGCATCTGTTTGACAATCTGCTGCATAATTTAGGGTATGCACACTTGCTAGCATTTTGTTAGATTCTTAATTTCTGTCACCCAGCCAAATTTCATTGCATGTTTGTTGCACACTTATTATATAAATTCAGACAACATACCACAGTGAAAATATCCTCAGGCCATAAATGTTTCTTTTGTTATCATGGTGGTCATGGAGATGATGTTGTAATAAGTCAGAACATATTTTGATGCCATGAAACTTTTATATTTAGCTTATATAAAAAACAAAAAACAAACTTGTATGTATAGGATAATATATACTGCTGTGAGCAATTATTTTTGTGCATGAAAAGCATCAAAACTGCTAAAAGAAATAGGTTGGGTTATTCCTATTTAATAATCTTGGAATAAAGACTAGTATGATAAAAGCAGATATTGACAAACATTAAAAGGAAAGCAATGTCAAAAATCACATTGAATTTATTTTATTTTGGGTGTGTGCGTATGTATATTTTATTTATTTTTATATATATATATATATATATATGCGAAAAGTGTGTGTGTATATAAAATATATATATATATATATATATAATTGTATATTATATGCGCGGTACTTATTAGAAAGTGCTCAATATCAGAGATAGAGCTAACATATTTGGTTGGGTTGATGTGAGTTTGTGACCCTGGGTTTCACGCTTTTGTGATCGTCAGACGAGATATATATATATATATATATATATATATATATATATATATATATATATTATACAATATTTTTTGTAATTATGTATTTATTAAAATTTGATTTTTACAATGTTTTGAACTTAAAAGCACATTTATGTAAAGTACATTTGTGGCCAGTGAATATACCTAAATTTCTAATTTAGCCCATTAGGAAAAAGGACAAATCTGTCCTATATAATATAGTTGACTATTACACAAGAAAATGATTAACTTAAATTTAATAATCATGGAAAGAAATCACTACTCTAACTTCTTTTACAAAAATCTTTTCTGCAATAAAAATTCATTTCCATTTGTATAGAAAAAATTGTACCTACTTTCTACATTGCTTCCCTATATCATTTTCTAGTGAAATGTGTTAAATGTTTTGTTTTTTTTTTAATTTTAATCCTATCAATCTGATTCTAAAGAGGCATCTGAGTAGAAAAACTGCTTATGTATATGGAGAGAGCAAGATGAAAATATTTTTCATTATCACTGCCCTTTTGAGAATGGTTTACTCAAGTCATTATGAAAGGTTTGTAACAAATCTATGCAAAAAAAAATAAATTTGGAATTGTTATATCAGGAAATTTTTGTTTTTAGACTTGATTGTTGGTCTGACCTACTTCCCAAAATCAGTATTCTGATATTTGGTTATTGAAATTTATTTTTTTTGTGGGGGTGGGTATAACTTTACAGCACCTCCATTGTAAATTCAAGCATTGATTCTCTACTATAAACACTTGTAAGTGGGGTTCACTGGCAAACATTTAAAACTATTTGTATTTCATAATTGTAATTTTCTTTTTTTTTTTCTTTTTTTTTTCCCTTCTCTCTAATCCTTTCTCTTTATTCTCATAAGCCATCTGGTGTACAAACTCTCTCTCCAATGACTACTTAAAAAAAAAAAAAAAAAAAAAAAAAAATGTTATACTCACATGGTCAATTTGTAGGAGAGCTGTCTTTATATTAAATCAACATTACCATCATTACATTTTTTTAAAGGGCTAGTTGTTTAAAATCAAACCTCACGTGTAATAATTGTTTTTGTGGGTGAGAAAATAGTGTGGTGGTGAGTGATAAAACAAGTTGATTAAATAGATTATGTAAATTGGACTACATTCTATGGATGTTCTATTTAGTATTTATTTTTGATTTGATAGTACACAATTGTTAGTAGGTAACAACTTGGATGAAGTCATTTCACCTACTCTGCTTTATTCTTTTTAAGGCTCTTTCAATCCCTGCAGATGTAGTAGTAGTAGTAATATGTATGTTGACCCTGTAAAGTTCCCTGATGAGTAGGGCCACAGTTTGACTATACTAGGTGTTGTGATTTTGCTAGCAAGTACATTTTCATGGGATGGAGTTGCCAGTCTCGTGCCTATCTGGTTTTGAATTCAGGGTTATTCTTCTCTTAGACTCTTTATCAACCAAAGTTAGAGAGCTCAGCTTGTCCTTAGTTGGGGGGTTAGAAGAGATGAATTCATACCCTTTCCCAAGGGGATTTTTGTGTGTGAATTTAACATTTCAGTTCTTTTTATTGCCAGTAACTGCTGTGTTATATGCATAGTCAATAATAATTATACTTAAGGGCTTAATGGCTGCCAGTGAAAGTTCAATTTGCTTATGACATTTTTACAGAAAAGTTTTCTAATTGTTCAGCAGAAATCTTATTGATAAAGTTCCAGTTTATTTTCAAATTCTAATCCAATTCTAAATGTTTTTTATTTATTTATTTTATTTATTTATTTATTTTATTTATTTATTTTATTTTTTTTTTTTTTTAATCAAATCTTTTCTCTCTATATATAATCAGCCATGCCTGTTTCAGTGTCTTCCAGTACAATGGCTTTTTGGTGTTCCACCACTCTGGCTTTTAGGAGGCACTCTTTTTTTTCTTTTTTTTTTTTTTTTTTTTTTTTTTTTTCCTCTCTCTCTCTCTCTCTCTCATGTTTTCTCGCAATGTGTGTGAGGAGAGGCGGGGCTCGTTTCAGGAGAGGTATCTCTGAAGGGCTGAGCTGCTTTTAAATACCATGCTGATGTTGTATGGACTGCAGATCCTTCAGATCTTTTCAAATGTATCTCTTACAGTAGACAGTCTGTAGCATAAGAGTAAAGGACAACAGTAAAATATGTCCTCATCTTGTACAAATTGGGATAGCACTCTGAAGCAAACTCTCGAGATCATTCTCTTGAACTGAACCTCTCCTGAAGAAAACATGATCAAGAACTGAGTGTATACTCTAAGCCATTGAATGTGGCAATGAATAAACATTGGTAGAAACATTGAGGTTCCTTGCTGTTGTGACTTTAATTCCTGTGTCTGGTCGTGCTGAAAAGTCATACTCTAGTTCAGTAGAAGAAACAGACCAGTGACACAGGTGAACAAGACTGGTGAGTATTAACTGATAGTTATCTCCCCTAAGAACAAAATCCCTCTTGGATTGAATAAAGGATTTGGTCCCAAATTCCAGGAAGGTTAGTAAGGACAATAGCTGAAAAATGGGTATTTATTTATGGGTTTTATGCAAGTTTTGCAGTTGATAAGTGATAGGATTTGCCTGGAATTATGCTTCAATGGAATTGTTTCTCTACTTAATATAAGCAGTACATTGTAACATGTGAAATGGATATATTTTTGTAAATTCTGTACTTTTTTTTGTCAGTACTATATAGTGGTTCTTATTTCATTTTAATTTTCATCTAAATATCTAAAAATAAAGTTTCTTTTGAATCACCCTCTATATAAAACTATTGATAATCTTTAAGCCAAAAGAGACATATTTCATGTGAAGTGGGTTTTCTTTATTGTAATAAGAGCATAAAAGTTGTCTATTCTACCTTCTCCAGATATATATATACACACACACACACACACACTAGTCATTGTTTTACAATTATTGTTAGCTGAAATCACACTTTCCTTTAGATGATGCTGCTAATCAGTATTGAACTTAAATCAAAATTAGACATTATAATATAGACAAAACTGAAGTGTCCACTTTTCATCATTGATGTAAAATGATTTTCTCTTATTTCAAAGAAATAATATTTGTAGTTATATTTTGTAAGAGTTCATGTAAGATAGCTTTGATACTGGCTTTTATGATTTGACCCAATATAGACAGTTAAATGTTTTCTATCACTGTTTTCCATAACGCTCAACAATTATTTTTTGTTGCTTACATTGTGGATTTTCAAATTTGAGTGCTCAGTAAGTAAGGCATGAAGTTGTATGTCACTGTTGAGAACCATCTTTCAAGGGGAAATGTTTCTTCTAATCTGTTCGTGAAAATAGCATTCAATTCTGCAAATAAGCAGCAAAAACAAGACAGTTACTTTATTTCAAAATGCTTTCATTTGTCAGATGTACTTTCATAATATTTATCATTGTATTTTCTCATTCTATAACAAATCAATTGACTATACAGCTTTTTTAGAGATCAGATGAATTTTGCAATTTCTTCATTTAAGAAAGAGTATGGTGTAATATTTAGACCCAATTCCTTAACAAAAAATAAATTAGTATCTTTCTTCATCTAATGAATCATGAAAGCTCTGCTGAATTTAACTCTATATAACATATATTGTCCATACCACCATAAAAAATGAGTTTCTTTAAATCCTTCTACACTCAACCACTAAAGCCACCTACTTGTTTTTTTTCTATATTGTGGGTGGGTTTCTAGATTATAATGAAATATAGACTTTGTTTCCTGCAATTCTGGATACAATGCAATGTCTGTATTTGAAAGAGACAGGAGTTCTCCACAGTCTTGTTTTTATCATTGAAATGATTTGTTAAGTCCAGTGACAAGCAGCTGTCTGAAAAGTCTGTCATTGTCACAGGATTTAGCACTTACTCTCCCACTAACCCTGTTTTATTGTGTTGCTGTTCATCATTGGGGAAGGTGCTCAACCACCACCCACTTCTGGATAGCTGGCATTTACATTTGTTATTGTCATCATTGGAAGTGGGGGGTGACAAGAGAAAATGCTTGTTCCTCTCCTCTTCACATTTCATGACATTTGACATACTCTTTTCTTGCTGAAATAAATTCATTGAATTCAAGAATATGCCTGTTTATTCTTGGACAATCATGTTTGATTCTACTTTTCTAACAGAGCTTTTTCTTTATTTCTCTTTAGAAAATGCAACTACCAGAAATATAACTTTATTTTAGTTTTGTTGACAGCATAAGTGTTCCTTGTTTAACTGTTGGTAAGCCTCTTGATATAGCTTTACAACAAAGTTCTTGCTGCATTTTAATAATTGTAAAGAGCTGAGCCAGCAACACAATACCCAGTTTTCATGCTAATATTCAAAATAAAGCCTTCTTGATAATTCACTTTTTTCTCTCTCTTTTTCTTTTAATTAGCATGAATTTCAGTACATAGAACAATGGAGTGATTTGTGACAATATAAATGGAGAAAATGATTTTCTTCCCTATTTTTATTTTAATGCATTACCACTGAATGTTTTTTGATTTCTTTATTATATATACCAGAAGTCTGCAGTTCTAAAAGATAGAATATTAAAAATTGCTGATAAAATCCTTGTAATGCTTTCTTTAGAATTGTCTTAAAAAAAAAAAAAAAAAGAATTTTGGTTAGGGGTAATAGAACATTGTATATTTTATAAATATGCTGATTACAGGAGAAATCTAAAATCAGATTTCATGTGGGGGGGGGGGGGAATTATTTTGCTAAAGGTTGTCTTTTTATATATATATATATATATATATATATATATATATATAGTGTGTGTTTGTGAATGAACAAACTCCATCTGCCTACTGCTGTTGGTTTTATTACTTTATTAACTCTTTTTAATAGTCTGCACACACACACACAAGTATGACAAGGAAAAACAATGTTAAAATGCAATAAATATGAAGATGCTTTTTTAATACTACAAATATACACAATTTAAAGATTTTTAGAGACTTAAATTTAGTATTTTTGGCTTCCTTTGTCCCATGTCTCTGAGAAAGCACATAATAGAATTATTAAATCTTGCCTATATATTATATATATATATATATATATATATATATATATATATATATATATTGAATTGAGTGAAGATAACTTTTGTGACAGCAATAATCAAATTCAAGCTTTTTTTTTTTTTTTAAATTTACTAATTGAATAAAGTTATAAGAATTAGTTACAGCTTCTGGATGAATTGAAATTTATCTCTTGATTTAAAAAGAAATTAGGGATTATTGATGGGAACTTTCAACCACTACTACAAACATAATAGACATTACATTTGAGTGACTGATATCTACTTGATTCTGTGCCTGATGATTGCCATGTTCATGAAACTTAGTTGTACCAAAAGGTGAGGAAGAAAATGTATGTTATTAGTATAAATTTTAGCTCTATTATACACCAGTCATTGTTTTATTACCATGGTGCACTCATTGTGCACTATATATATATATATATATATATATATATATAATGTACACACTAGCTTAAGGGCTGCTCTATTGGGTGGCATTTTAGCTAGCTCTTGATTGGGCCTTCATCGCAATAGGTAAGAAGTAGATACAATAGCCAACAATAAACAACAGAATAACTCGCACTTGCTCACTGCATTTAAGTATTACATTAATATTTAAGCTTATCTTTTAAAAGTTCAACCTTAATTCTTCTCCTGCCACTTAATTTAAAGAAAATTTCATGTATGTAGTTCCTTACTTTCTGTACAAACAATTTTTATTTCATGGGTGACTTTAGCTGGATTTTGCAATTTTGATTATTTCCAAATTGTAAAAATTATTATACAAAAAAAAAAAAAAAATCAAACCATCACAGTAATGAAAACTTGGGAATCCAAAATTTCAGGGTTGTTGCTCTGGATTTAGCCTGGAATGTTTTTAATTTGCTCGCAGACTTGGCTGGATTCTAAAATGGTATTTGTTGCACTACGGCCTCTAGGAGTAAAATTAAAAAAGTGTGACGCTGACATTTGCATTTTCTTTATATAAATATATAATGTGTGTGATAAAATATAGTTTTTAAGGAAGGTTCTATTTATGAGAGCATATATAAACAATGTGGACACAGTTAACACTGGATTCTAACAGTTTCAGGTTTAAATTGTCAGGCCATGATCACCTCCCCAATCTGACAAAGCATTAGATTTTAGTGGGGAAGGTTTTCAGATTAGAATTTTTTGGCATACTATCATTTGGTCATTGGATCAGCTCTAGCAACATCTGAAAATAGCCTCATTTCTTAAGTAATAATGTTGGCTGTTTAATAAACTCAACTTGACTAGAAATGTTTTTTTTTTTTTAGGCTCAATTTGTCACAGTTCTTCAATGATATGAAAAAGAATATTACTTCAGTTTTGAACATTTATCAACCATTATGCATGTAAATGGTTGATCAATTAAAAAAAAAAAAAAAAATCTAGTAAAGGTGTCTCATTTATAATTTAATTTTTAATTTAGTTTGTATTTAAGATTTTGTTCATTTGTAGTTATATGCCTACAATGTTGCTGCAGACACAGTGACTAGATCTGGTTCCTAGTATTGAAGTGTCTATACCCTCCAGAATAACATATCTTCCAACTAACATCTAGAATTTCTTTGACACTTAACAACCATTATATATTCAAACCTAAAGCAGTGTTTGTTTCTGTGATTGCATTCCTGGCTTAAAGCACATCTAATTTCAGATAATGAAATGTAATAAATGGTTAAAAGATAATCTTTCTTTCTCATGAGGAAATGTACCAGAAGACCACTTTTGGTTTTGTAAAGGCAGTGTGAGAATTTTTCTTTTTTTCTTCTCTTGTTTTCTTTTTTTCTTCTCTTGTTTTCTTTTTTTCTTCTCTTGTTTTCTTTTTTTCTTCTCTTGTTTTCTTTTTTTCTTCTCTTGTTTTCTTTTTTTCTTCTCTTGTTTTCTTTTTTTCTTCTCTTGTTTTCTTTTTTTCTTCTCTTGTTTTCTTTTTTTCTTCTCTTGTTTTCTTTTTTCTTCTCTTGTTTTCTTTTTTCTTCTCTTGTTTTCTTTTTTTCTTCTCTTGTTTTCTTTTTTTCTTCTCTTGTTTTCTTTTTTTCTTCTCTTGTTTTCTTTTTTTCTTCTCTCGTCTCTCTTTTCTTCTCGTCTCTCTTTTCTTTTCTCGTCTCTCTTTTTCTCTCTTTTTTCTCTCCTCTTTTTTCTCTCCTCTTTTTTCTCTCCTCTTTTTTCTCTCCTCTTTTTTCTCTCCTCTTTTTTCTCTCCTCTTTTTTCTCTCCTCTTTTTTCTCTCCTCTTTTTTCTCTCCTCTTTTTTCTCTCCTCTTTTTTCTCTCCTCTTTTTTCTCTCCTCTTTTTTCTCTCCTCTTTTTTCTCTCCTCTTTTTTCTCTCTTCTTTTTTCTCTCTTCTTTTTTCTCTCTTCTTTTTTCTCTCTTCTTTTTTCTCTCTTCTTTTTTCTCTCTTCTTTTTTCTCTCTTCTTTTTTCTCTCTTCTTTTTTCTCTTCTTTTTTCTCTTCTTTTTTCTCTTCTTTTTTCTCTTCTTTTTTCTCTTCTTTTTTCTCTTCTTTTTTCTCTTCTTTTTTCTCTTCTTTTTTCTCTTCTTTTTTCTCTTCTTTTTTCTCTTCTTTTTTCTCTTCTTTTTTCTCTTCTTTTTTCTCTTCTTTTTTCTCTTCTTTTTTCTCTTCTTTTTTCTCTTCTTTTTTCTCTTCTTTTTTCTCTTCTTTTTTCTCTTCTTTTTTCTCTTCTTTTTTCTCTTCTTTTTTCTCTTCTTTTTTCTCTTCTTTTTTCTCTTCTTTTTTCTCTTCTTTTTTCTCTTCTTTTTTCTCTTCTTTTTTCTCTTCTTTTTTCTCTTCTTTTTTCTCTTCTTTTTTCTCTTCTTTTTTCTCTTCTTTTTTCTCTTCTTTTTTCTCTTCTTTTTTCTCTTCTTTTTTCTCTTCTTTTTTCTCTTCTTTTTTCTCTTCTTTTTTCTCTTCTTTTTTCTCTTCTTTTTTCTCTTCTTTTTTCTCTTCTTTTTTCTCTTCTTTTTTCTCTTCTTTTTTCTCTTCTTTTTTCTCTTCTTTTTTCTCTTCTTTTTTCTCTTCTTTTTTCTCTTCTTTTTTCTCTTCTTTTTTCTCTTCTTTTTTCTCTTCTTTTTTCTCTTCTTTTTTCTCTTCTTTTTTCTCTTCTTTTTTCTCTTCTTTTTTCTCTTCTTTTTTCTCTTCTTTTTTCTCTTCTTTTTTCTCTTCTTTTTTCTCTTCTTTTTTCTCTTCTTTTTTCTCTTCTTTTTTCTCTTCTTTTTTCTCTTCTTTTTTCTCTTCTTTTTTCTCTTCTTTTTTCTCTTCTTTTTTCTCTTCTTTTTTCTCTTCTTTTTTCTCTTCTTTTTTCTCTTCTTTTTTCTCTTCTTTTTTCTCTTCTTTTTTCTCTTCTTTTTTCTCTTCTTTTTTCTCTTCTTTTTTCTCTTCTTTTTTCTCTTCTTTTTTCTCTTCTTTTTTCTCTTCTTTTTTCTCTTCTTTTTTCTCTTCTTTTTTCTCTTCTTTTTTCTCTTCTTTTTTCTCTTCTTTTTTCTCTTCTTTTTTCTCTTCTTTTTTCTCTTCTTTTTTCTCTTCTTTTTTCTCTTCTTTTTTCTCTTCTTTTTTCTCTTCTTTTTTCTCTTCTTTTTTCTCTTCTTTTTTCTCTTCTTTTTTCTCTTCTTTTTTCTCTTCTTTTTTCTCTTCTTTTTTCTCTTCTTTTTTCTCTTCTTTTTTCTCTTCTTTTTTCTCTTCTTTTTTCTCTTCTTTTTTCTCTTCTTTTTTCTCTTCTTTTTTCTCTTCTTTTTTCTCTTCTTTTTTCTCTTCTTTTTTCTCTTCTTTTTTCTCTTCTTTTTTCTCTTCTTTTTTCTCTTCTTTTTTCTCTTCTTTTTTCTCTTCTTTTTTCTCTTCTTTTTTCTCTTCTTTTTTCTCTTCTTTTTTCTCTTCTTTTTTCTCTTCTTTTTTCTCTTCTTTTTTCTCTTCTTTTTTCTCTTCTTTTTTCTCTTCTTTTTTCTCTTCTTTTTTCTCTTCTTTTTTCTCTTCTTTTTTCTCTTCTTTTTTCTCTTCTTTTTTCTCTTCTTTTTTCTCTTCTTTTTTCTCTTCTTTTTTCTCTTCTTTTTTCTCTTCTTTTTTCTCTTCTTTTTTCTCTTCTTTTTTCTCTTCTTTTTTCTCTTCTTTTTTCTCTTCTTTTTTCTCTTCTTTTTTCTCTTCTTTTTTCTCTTCTTTTTTCTCTTCTTTTTTCTCTTCTTTTTTCTCTTCTTTTTTCTCTTCTTTTTTCTCTTCTTTTTTCTCTTCTTTTTTCTCTTCTTTTTTCTCTTCTTTTTTCTCTTCTTTTTTCTCTTCTTTTTTCTCTTCTTTTTTCTCTTCTTTTTTCTCTTCTTTTTTCTCTTCTTTTTTCTCTTCTTTTTTCTCTTCTTTTTTCTCTTCTTTTTTCTCTTCTTTTTTCTCTTCTTTTTTCTCTTCTTTTTTCTCTTCTTTTTTCTCTTCTTTTTTCTCTTCTTTTTTCTCTTCTTTTTTCTCTTCTTTTTTCTCTTCTTTTTTCTCTTCTTTTTTCTCTTCTTTTTTCTCTTCTTTTTTCTCTTCTTTTTTCTCTTCTTTTTTCTCTTCTTTTTTCTCTTCTTTTTTCTCTTCTTTTTTCTCTTCTTTTTTCTCTTCTTTTTTCTCTTCTTTTTTCTCTTCTTTTTTCTCTTCTTTTTTCTCTTCTTTTTTCTCTTCTTTTTTCTCTTCTTTTTTCTCTTCTTTTTTCTCTTCTTTTTTCTCTTCTTTTTTCTCTTCTTTTTTCTCTTCTTTTTTCTCTTCTTTTTTCTCTTCTTTTTTCTCTTCTTTTTTCTCTTCTTTTTTCTCTTCTTTTTTCTCTTCTTTTTAGTGGATGCCTTGTCCAAGTATTTCAGTAATTGATTTAAATTGATGAATTACAAAAAATATTGTAAGAAAAAAATTGTCCTTTATTGATTCTAATATTACAATAGTAGAAAATAAGTAATTTCAGCATTTCTTTTTTTTTTTTTTTTTTTTTTTTTTTATGTAAAAATGAGAATCGACTATAAAGAAATCTTTATACACTTGAGATGGTACTGTGAATGATCACACATGTTAAAAGTGGCTTGCAAAGTTTAATTTTGCTGAAATCAGTAACAACCAAATGAAGACATTAGGTGAGAATAATCAATATTATACAATATAGGAGTTAACATGCTCAAAATATCTAAACCAAGTATTGAAAATCATTTAAACCAACTTCTGTTAATTGCTTTTATGTGTTATTCATCTAAGTTAAACAAGAGCCAATTGAAACCTAATGAAAATATTCAGTTCTGGAAATAAATTGTGACAGCTGATCGAAAGGGGATTCCTTTACAACATGGAATGTAAAAGATAGTGGTGTAAGTGAACTGAAATACTGTTAATCATATCAAAGGTTGATCTTCATCCAAGAAAGGTAATTCATGGTAGGATTGAAAAAAAAAGAAGTCCCTTCTACTGTTAGCTCTTTTCAGAGACTCAATGTCACTATTAATAAAAAGTTTTTGGAATTGGTTAAGAGAAAATGTAATCATAATAATGCATGTTTCTTTGTTGACCAGACAAAAATTAAAATACCTTGATGGGAAGTTTTCACCAATTTACTTTGAATTTTAGTGCAAACAGCACTAGCAATAACTGAGCATTATTAAGGACAATTAACCAAAACAAGGTATTCCTTGACGGTGCTGAAGAGAGCCAGAAACATTGTAATTGTAACAACAAAGATGAGAACATTAGTCCAACTATAGATAACTCCTTGTCACAAAAATTAATCATTTTAATTTTGTATTTGTCTGTTCTGAGAATTCATCACATTTTGTAAAGATTTATCTTGGCTTCATATTTTTCTTTCTGCCAGTTGTAAATCCCAGGAACATGACAAATATATTAACCTTGAAGATGGATTCATCATCCACTTGTCATTCTATTGAGGGTCAGGTTCTGACTTGTTTTTGGATCAGTATAATCCTAAGCCATAAAATACCTTTTAAAAGCTTTCAAAATGACATTATTCAATTCACTGTACCTTTTTTACTTTTAGATATTTACTTCTTTCCCCTTCTCCACCAGCTTCCCTTTCAATGCAACTTAGAATCTTTTTAATCATTTACTATTGAAGCAAAGACTGTTTCTTTGCTGCGGGGAATCTATTCATGTAAATACAAAAAATATTATTTTTGAAATGAATGGATTAAGATTTATCTTTGTCTAACAAGAAATACAATTTTATAAATTTAAATTGTATTAGTAAAACCAATGTGACACTTAATGCATTAAAAAAAAAAAAAAATTCAGTGAACACTGCATAAATCATATATGCTTTTTTTTTTTTTTTTTTTTTTTTTTTTTGTTGGGGGCAGGGGGATTTGAAAGACTAAAAAAAAGTGTGGGGAATATTATTATTGTGTGTGTGTGTGTGTGCGCGCGCGCGCATATATATATATATAATCCTTTTGTTGCATCATCAGTGTCACCTAACTTGTCTACAGGTATTTAACCTTTTTGCATTTTCACATTCATCCTTTGTATGATATATAAATTAAAGTAGTTTTAATTTTATATCAACTGTAGAGTTGGCTAAAATACAAGTTTTTACATTGTCAGCATATTGTATAAATAATTACTGTGGCATTTCATAAAAGTGAAACAATTTTTGCAAAAGTGGTTCTCTCTAATATTAAATTGTATTAATATTTTTTTCTTTAAGTATCTATAAAGAAAATATATTTTAAAACCTTTTTATTAAAAAAAAAAAAAAAAATGCTGTTTCCTTCAAAGTTCAGGATTGTTGCTATTTAAGTAACATCATTCATACTATATTATTTTGAAAAGTAAGCTGAAGGAAAAGAAAAATAAGGCTAAAAAAAATTAATATTTTAATTTGATTTCAAAAGACTCTATTTGTTAATTGAACATTTGAATGTGCTTTTTCAAAAGAAAAAATATAAATAAATGCATGTCTTTTAATATTATTTGATTTAAATATATACTAATTTTGTTTTTTCTTTTTCCAATACTTTAACATTCTCATTAATGCGTGCAACACCCCAAAATCTTTTTTTCTTCTAACAATCACTGGCTTCCATATCTTTTCTGATCTCATTTTCATATTTTAAAGAAATCATTCCTATCTTGGTGGAAACATGATCGATACATTTGAAAAATGTTAATTTTAGATTTTATCAATTTTTTTTTTTTTTTTTATTGTAGTAAAACTAGTTTCTATTTTATTAATTCTACAAAGAATGTGGCAAAACATATTACATCAATAAACACACACACAGTCTTGTCAGCTATAATGTAAATAATTCTGATCTGAAAAATATTATGTAGAAAAATGTAGTACAAGTAAACAGAACTACCACATTCTCCTGTGAAATAAAAATTATCAATATGAAAAGATCCATAGATTCAACTTCACTCTGCACTGTACTGTGGTTGGAATTCTTATAACTTGATATTGTTACCTGATACAAATCTACTCAGTAATTGGTGGGCGGGGACAGAGAACATAGCATGATGTAGTGAATCCATATCCTGAGGAAGATTTTTTTTTATGACTAAAGTTTTTCAGGATCAGGTTTTACTTTCAGAATTAGTATAATAATTTAGGTGGCCAATAGAAGTCAGAGTATATGCACTTAGAATTATAGGTCAAGTTAAGCATCTCAGCAGCCTCAGGAAATTTCATGCCATGTTCTTCCTCATTTCTCCCACACATGCTTGTGGTATCCAGGTAAGCAAACGTGTCAGAAATGTCAATGACAAATTTTTCTGTGTGATGAAAGAGGGCATTTCTATTGGTTACTGTATATCAAATCTGATAGAATTGGTATAACTAACCACAGGCCTCAACAAGAGTATAAAGTTTTTCTTCAAATATTTAGACTTTGTGACTCTAGTTATTTGGAATTAGGAATTAAAAGGTCTCATGTAAAAACCCATATAGAATTGTAGCATTGGAAGGGTTGAAAAAATATTAAGCAAGAAAACATTAAAGTGAGAAACAGGAATTGAAATATGAAACAAGGGGGGAAAAAAAAATGAATGTGTTTTTTTTTTTTTTTTTTTTTTTTTTTGGGTGGGGGGACTGGAATGTTAAACAGAAAAATTTTGTTTTTGAAAAGTTGACTGCTGGTATTTGAAGGTCATCTGTTAGTCGAGGACTGAATGTAAGTAAAACCAGAAATGCAAACGAAAGGAGTTGCTGAATAGAATGTGGAGTCCAAAATATGTGTTTGGAGAAATGTAAATCAGCTGGAGTGTGTTTTGACAATGGGATTTGAAATTGGGTTGAATTTTGGAAATAGACATGCAAAGAGAATTCATTGGAATTTGACAAACAAAATGAAATTCTTTAGAAATATTTTATTAAAAAGTGCTGACGGGGGTGGGGGGTTGTTTGATAAAATGGCCAAATGTTGCAAGGAATGCATGAAAACTGTTTTGATATATCAGACCACTTTGTTTAGGGGTCGATGTTGTCTCCAGGGTTGGAAAATAAATTGAGGAATACATAATGGGCTTTAAGGGTTAGTGAAAGTTAGGCGAGATGCATATAAAGTGAACATTCAATTGAAGCGAGTTGCAGTTTGAGTGAGGATGCAACCAGAGGCTAGCAAAAGGTGCTAGAGTCTGGCAATGGCTGAGGGTTGTCAGAGGGGCCACATGACCTGTTGCCAAAGAGAATTGCTGACATTGATCCAGACAAGAGAATTGATGACAAGAAGTCCTAACAACTCGTGTGAAACTCCAAGTTTTAAAAGCAAGAGATACAGTGTCATGATAGTCGAACAGGAATGGTTAATTTTGTTGTATCAACGATTATATTAGGTTGGTGCATCAACGATTATATTAGGTTGGTGCATCAACGATTATATTAGGTTGGTGCATCAACGATTATATTAGGTTGGTGCATCAACGATTATATTAGGTTGGTGCATCAACGATTATATTAGGTTGGTGCATCAACGATTATATTAGGTTGGTGCATCAACGATTATATTAGGTTGGTGCATCAACGATTATATTAGGTTGGTGCATCAACGATTATATTAGGTTGGTGCATCAACGATTATATTAGGTTGGTGCATCAACGATTATATTAGGTTGGTGCATCAACGATTATATTAGGTTGGTGCATCAACGATTATATTAGGTTGGTGCATCAACGATTATATTAGGTTGGTGCATCAACGATTATATTAGGTTGGTGCATCAACGATTATATTAGGTTGGTGCATCAACGATTATATTAGGTTGGTGCATCAACGATTATATTAGGTTGGTGCATCAACGATTATATTAGGTTGGTGCAAAAATAATGACGTATTAATGTTGTTGTTTTTTTTTTTTTTTTTTTTGACGGATTTTTTAACATCAAAAAACAACATTATTACATCATTATTTTTGCACCAACCTAATATAAACGAATTGAAAATTTTAACCCAGTGGCCTTCTTCATTATTTGAGATATTGGTGTTTTCGCTGGCAGAAGCATTCTCGTCCTTTTCCTTAGCATGGTTCTGTTAACTCGATTCAGGACTTAAATGCGAACGAAAATTCGATCTTTACTGCTCTGGGATCAAAGAACACAACGTGGGCAGAGCAGATGAATGCAGTGGTCAACAGATAAGCATCAGTTGACCAGCACCATTACTGACCAGTGTGGGAGAGACCCCTCTGATTGAGCTGGGCCAACCATGTTATAATGTGAAGATAAAGATTTTAAGTCTGTATATTGCAAGAATATTCACCATTTCATCAAACCTTTATAGGGGATAAGCAGCTTATAGTGTGAAATGGTTTACAATCTGAGAGTAATTGACTACCATTCTATTATGTCCCGATCTTGATTTCGTAATTAACTGGGCTGTAGATATTGATAAGAGAAATATAAAAACTGACTAATCTAGAGACTTCTATCTAATAAAGGTTTCTTCTTACTGGAATTACACAGATGTTTAATGTCATTTTATAAAATCTTGTTCAAAGATGGTATCTGCACATAAATCAAACAGCACAGCAGTCAGCTTCACATTTTGGTATTGACATTCACCAAACAATACCCAACAGTTTTAGAGCTTAATGAAGTTGTCAGTCTTAGAACCTAGGTATGAGTGCAAGTGTAACCTCAGAACAAAAGTTCTACATAGAAAGGGCTACTTCTGTCCATGACTATAACTACTCTGACTCTTCCTATTTCAATGAGTAGTAGCAGTAGGTAAAATTTCCGAGGTAGCTAACATCACAAGTGTTGAATGCTAAAGAGTAGTAGATTTTTCAGACTTTGCAAAATTACTGATTCTCATGTTTACTGAAGTTAATAAAAGTAGAGCCTATTAGTACCTAAATGTTTTACCGTTTGGAAATACTAGGTGCTGTCATCTTGGATGTGCTGGTGGGATAATGGCTTCGAATTGGAAATCAGATAGATTTCCAATTTCTGTTGGGTTTGTTATATTCACTTAAAGGTATGAATTCCCCCTCACCTCCCAACAGCTATGACTTGTATCAGTAAAAGTCATTATCTCATTCTTACAAATATTTTCTGGCTTTAAATAACCTGCAAAATATTGATAAGCTGTAGAAACAAATCAAGCAATAATCAACTTTGCAAAATGGCTCTTTTTATCATATCTATTACATGTAGCTTCTTACCATGTTGGACATTTCTGGTGAGTGCACCTATTCTTCTGACAGAACAGTTTCTGTCACTACTAGTACGTCTGTATTATCATTAGAAGGAACTGTTGCGTTAAAGGTATTTTTCCAATGTAGTGTATGATTCTGAACTCTTCTGATCCTGTTTCACAACTCTTATTTGATCTGAGGCAGTTGTAAGATCAAACATTTGTTCTCATGTAGCCACTAGCATGGTATTAAATATTAGATCACTTATAAAAGCATCACATATAACCTCTTCTTTAGACATTTCAATACTGACAGCCCTGTAATTAGTCTCCACTCCTGCCTTAGTGCTTGTAGATATTCATTCAATTCCCCCCACCCTTGAGTGGTGGCTAATAAATGCCTTTGCATGCACCTCATATTTTATATTTTATTTATTTTTATTTCACATATGTTGTGCAGAGTACATACCACATCATCATTTTTGAAATTAGAAATATCTTCATACACAGCAAGCAGTTAATGAGGACATTCAGTTATCAAGATGGTGTTGCACAATAGCTTTGAATGCAGTATGTCACTACAACAGAACTTAGTTGATTAAAATCTCTCAGGTCACAGGAATTTATCCATAGCCCAGTTTGAAGTCCATTATATTTCTTATTTGAATAAATTGTTGTAGAACTCATTGATTTTTTAAAGGTTTTATTCAATAAATCACATGACAATATACTTGAGTCATTTGTATTATTTCAGTTAGAAATGGTCTATTATCTTCATACAAAAAAGTGGTGTATATATGCATTCTTGTCAGTCATGATCCTATTAATTCTACACAGTCACCAGAAGTGTTATTAAAATGCTGAAGAATGTATAACAAACAAAATTATCAATTTTATTTACACTGATTTTTTTTTTTTTTTTTTTTTTTTTTTTTTTTTTTAATGTCTCATCATTTTTTAAATTCCTTCACTTTCACCTCTTCTATCTACCGAAGTTGAGAAATTAATTTTTGAACACTGCTTCATATTGATATGATATTGGATATAACTTGCTTGAAAGCATTTGATGCGCTAAAGAAGACTGGAATTTATTACCTAAGATTTTGAGCAAGGGTTGACTAGATTTTGAGCAAGGGTTGACTAGATTTTAAACTAGGGTTGACTAGATTTTAAACTAGGGTTGACTAGATTTTAAACTAGGGTTGACTAGATTTTAAACTAGGGTTGACTAGATTTTAAACTAGGGTTGACTAGATTTTAAACTAGGGTTGACTAGATTTTAAACTAGGGTTGACTAGATTTTAAACTAGGGTTGACTAGATTTTAAACTAGGGTTGACTAGATTTTAAACTAGGGTTGACTAGATTTTAAACTAGGGTTGACTAGATTTTAAACTAGGGTTGACTAGATTTTAAACTAGGGTTGACTAGATTTTAAACTAGGGTTGACTAGATTTTAAACTAGGGTTGACTAGATTTTAAACTAGGGTTGACTAGATAAGAACATTTTTTACTTTTTCATTCAAAGCATAGTTTTCTATTTTTTTTAATTAGTCTATTCATGCAGACAAAGAAATGTCAAAATTGTAGAGCTCTTTTCATTAAGAATATAAAAAAAACTTTCATTTTTATGAACTTTCACCATTAAGAGAGTCAATGGCTCTGTATCTACAACAGTTGTTTCTTTATTATTTACATTTCAAATGAAATAAGATTGTTGGAATTAGTGCTAATGAAATACCTGTGATACTGCTATCAGCATTGATAGCCACCAATCATATAAATTAGAAAAAAAATATAGCACTTGTTAATGTTAATACAAGCATCCCACTATTTTTGATGGTGTTTATATATTAAAAAATAATTTTGTCAACATAAAACATACTCTTTCATCGAAGGTTTTTTTTTTTTTTTTTTTTTTTTTTTAACGTTTTAGAAATGATCCTGAAAATCCCCATATATTTTTTATAAAGATAACTAATCTCATCAATTTAGTTTTGAGTTTATCAATGTAACCTCTTGAAAAATGAGAATCTAAAGGTAAAGAAAGATATCTTTCAAAAAATAAGTGATTATTTAATAGGACAGTTAAAAAAAAATCCAATAACTAAAATAGTCTAGTATCTATTTAATACTTTGAGGCTTCAGAATTGGTTTCAAGATGAAAACATACCAACAAACAAATATTTTGAGAA
The DNA here is from genome assembly GCA_963932145.1 of Acanthosepion lycidas. Taxonomy (NCBI): domain Eukaryota; kingdom Metazoa; phylum Mollusca; class Cephalopoda; order Sepiida; family Sepiidae; genus Acanthosepion; species Acanthosepion lycidas. The sequence goes on along the minus strand of OZ010583.1, from coordinate 79,475,714 downwards.
GTGATAGTATATGAAATAAAAATGGCTAAAGATTAAAGAGTGGTTAATCAAATTCTAAAACATCTCAAATGTATGATTTAAAGGCATTGCTAAAAGTAGTCAAATATTTTGTCCATTCAAAAAAAAAAAAAAAAAAAATCTTCAGGTCAGAAGAAAAAAGGAAAACAACAAGAACAATCAATTACTGGTTCTGGGTAGAAATGGTTATTCATAATGACTTACAATCTGGAACGCTTAGTATTGCTAAAAAAACAAAAAACAAACTGAAGAAACATTAATGTTATGTGCACCCCTTTTGTACAAGCGATATAAGAGCCCTTATGTCACTTAGTATTGCAGATTATCATTTCTCCTGCTGTCAGCATTTTTAATATTTTGATCTATAATCTATTCTGTCTACATACAGAAATTTTTACCTTTTTATTTATAATTAATTTTTTGAATGGAAAGAAATAAAACACTTTGCAAGATGTTACTTCCTTTTTGTTTTTTGTATCACCCATTGTGTCTTTGGTGTTACACTTCACTACCAAACATGGGAAAACCACTACTGAAGTCATCTTTTAGGTCTCTGGTGAAACTTAGTTTCATTTTAAAATATTACTGCTCAATAATGTAACAATAAGATTGAGCCAAGAATCTTTTGGTTCATGCTCAAGAGCACTCTAACTTACAAATTGGTACTTATAATATAGAGTATGAATACTGTTGGGGCTAGAAATAAAACATTTAGTGTCTATAACTCATCAGGTAATGGTTATGCTTGAAAATCAGAACATTCTACACTATCTGCCTATTCATGTACACAATCACTACCTAAATCCGACTGAATATCTGCTTGATGAAATTTTTTTTTTTCAGTTTGGAGGATTATTATATACAATTTATTCTATTTAATGCTTTAGCTAATCTTTCATAGAATTATTACAAAAATTTTGAAATTAAGTGTGCTTAAATTTTCAAAACCTAATGTTAATTTGAAGCACAAAGATCAAATGTCATGTGACTCTTCATTCTCTTGTTTGTATTTATTTATTTTTTTCAGTTTTGAAATACAGTAAAGATATGACTTTAATAATTTGTTACAATGAAGTTTTATAATAGAAACCTGTTGTATTTCGCATATCAAATCACTTGAGTTATAGCTTTAAAATGATGGAAGCCAAACAAAATTTAATATTGCTGATTTGTTTGTAGCATTGGTAGTGAATTTTGCTACAAAACCAGTTCTCACAGAAAAGGCTTTGTGTATTTTACTTGTTCTAGTTAATGCCTGGCTTAAGCCACATGATTAGAGAAGTGCATCACTTTATTTTGGGAGTTGAAAGGCATCCTTCATCTTGTATGAATCATGAAAGAAGTGGCCAAGTCCAAACTACTTAACAAATCTTAAGTAGAATAAGTTACAAACAAATAGTGTTTATAGCTCATTAAATATTAAAGACTAATCCAAACACAGAATTTACACTTGTAATCATCAAATGCAATTCACATTTATATGGTTTAGCATTGATATATGCATTAATTTTATATAAATTAGTTTCTAGGATTTTATTATCAGCAATATTCAAGTTGTAGTTAAAATTGAATTATTTCTGGTACAAGTACTAATTTGAAACCCTTGACATGGGTCATTATAAGTGAGTAAATTGCTTTCTGCCCAAAATAGTCATTTCAAAGTACTTACATATCATACTTATGGGTTTGTAAAGTCCATTATGGTTATCATAGGATGTGTTACATAAATTATTTGTTTATTTAATGCATTAACAATTACAAGTAACGACACCAAGAAATTTATTTTTTGGATTTTATTTCGGTATTTGTATCATTAAAAAAAATAAGAAAACAATCAAACTATTGAACTGAATCAATGACGACTCAAAAAACAAAAACATCCTATTCTGCTAGGTACCGAGTCATATTGGTATCCAGGGAAATAACTGAGCTGATACAGCATCGGAGAAATCACAGGAACTAAGATAATCAAACAGTAAAACACCATACACAGACTACAGATCATCAATAAATAAATGGAAAAAAAGGTTGCAAGAGCTTGTCCAAATAATATTAGGTTGGTGCAAAAATAATGTCGTTTTTTGACATGTTTTTTGAACGTCAAAAAATGACATTATTACGTCATTATTTTGCACCAACCTAATAAATTACATAAAATAAAATCATAGGAAAGTGGTAGAGCTACACACTACCCAGAAGAGATGATACTGGCCAGGCTCTGTATAGAACATGTCTATCATGCACTCATACCACCTAAAACGGGAGGAAGCCATTGTGTATGACATGCCAGGAAGAGTACACGGTAAGTTATGTTCTGACAACATGTAAGAATCTGAAACTGGCCTGAATTGAATATTACCAAACAAATAATCTGATAGAACTCTTTACCAGGGTCAATCTGGATAACATTTTTAAATTCTTAAGAAACACACCTTTTTACCAAAATCTGACATTATCCATTTAATAACAAAGATGCTTCTTGTTTACTAGCCACATTTCTTAAAAGCAACAAATATTTTTTTAGCGTTGATGATTCCAATTCTATCAAATTTGTACATTTTCCCTTTTTATGCGAATTTCCCACCATTTTATTATACTGAAATTGATTTTAAGAAAAATTTTGATTCAGTAATTGTTGAAATATGACTAAGCAGAATTTAATACAGAAGCTTTTATTTTTGCTTCATTATGACCTCCTTTTCTTTTTCTTCATCCTAACCTCCCCCTCCCCCTTAAATGCTTATTTATTCACCAATTCTATTTTTGAGTAAGTATATGCTATCCTTGTCTGGTCTGTGTTGCACTAGAATATCTCTACTAATGGATGGGATGGAAAGGAGGTAGAGATATTGGCTTCTCTCTCTCTGCATTGCTCTCCTTACAGCTTAGCTACCAAATATGCATGGCTGCTGGTAACCATAATCAGAGCAGAAGAAGCAGATAACAGAAGAGACAAGCTTTCTAGAAATCAATAAATATCTTCAAAGAGAGCTGACATTGTCTAAATTTATTTGTCCAGTCATCTAAGAACTCATGCACTTGAACATTGAACCAAACATGGAGAGCAGCCAATCAAGTAGGCTCTGTCTTGAAGAGAGAACCAAGTATGTCTTGGTTTTGGTTTAGCTGTGTTGTAAATTCTTATGTGAAAGGTGACCTGATAAAACTTATCTCTTAATGCCCTTAATGGGACTTGGAATTGGATCTGGCAGTTGGTTTGGGGTTGTCTTTGGCCTTTAATTGTCTACAAGTTAGTCAATATAACTGAGTTAGTCAATGTCTTCATATAGTTCATTGCACTCTTACTTATACTGTCCAATTGTAACTCCCACTCTTCATCCAAGTTAAGCAATGTTTTGGTTGTTCCTACTAAGTGAGTAACCATTTGATTGTTTAAGATTCTTAAAATTGAAACAATTCTGATTTCAATTTTGTACAACATTTGGTTTATTACTTGTAAAATCTTCACTTTTCATCCTTGTTTATCCATACAGATATGGATATACTGTACTTCAGAGTGTTCAGTTATTCTTTTATTTAATTTTTTTCATATATATTTTTATAATTGGTTTCTCTGTCAAAAATAGTTTTGTAATCTATACCTTTCAATTTTTAGCAGTGTTATTTTTTTTTATCTCTTATATTTCTCTCTTACATATGCATGAACTTCTCAATGATTTGCAGTACCAGCATTTTAATGACTATGCTAAAAATTAAAAGAATTAAAATTAATTTTAATCCAATGTTATTAAGTACTACAGCTTTTGCTGCTGCTACATTTTTTGTTACTTCAGATTTATTGATCTTTTTTTCTATAGACAAATGTATTAAAATTTTTATTTACCAATAAGCAACCAATTTAGTTTAATGTTCGTTTACCAAAATGCAGATTGGTAGTCAAATTGAATATGATGGCAATAAACTCATTTAAATATTCTTTTAATTAAAATTAGCCATTAAATTAAGATTGTGATATAAAGTTCTTTAAAAATAATAGCCACTTGTGTAAAAGTGAAAGAATATTTAAACTCTATTTGCTCAGATTTGTCAAAGCAAAATTTTTCACATATTTGCTTGTTGGCCAGTCCACTCTCTTTGCTTATTAGCCTTTTAATTTTTTCAAATTTCTTTTCATTTCAATTATGAAAATATTGACTTGCATAATAAAATCTAACCTAGTGTAAAATATTATCTAATGTATATCTTCTCTTTCTATGCTTTTTTTTTTTTTTTTTTTTTTTTTTTTGTTCGAGTACTTTCAAAGATGAAAATACATTTTGACAAAGCTAATATTCTTAAATAATGTTTTATTAGTATAAGGAAACGAACCTTTTCTTTTAAAATTATTTCCATTAGGTCTTAAATTTCATCATAGTATAAGCTGTTTTTTTTTTGTTTTTTTTTCTTTTTTTCACACTGAATAAAATATCTTAAATGATAGACTTCATCATTAATTAATTTATTTGAACGTTAAATATCAAGTATAAACTAATCTTTAAAAAAAGGGCCTGAGTGCCAAAGATCCCATTTTTATTTCTTGATTATAAGCAAGATATTTATTACGAAATACATGGTTATCGAAAGTTAAAAAAAAAAAAACAAAAAGTAAATATAACAAAAATTATTAAATTTTATTTAGAACAAACAATAATTTTTGATGATATTCAAGTATTGCTAACACCAACCTCTTGTTCCTTCATATTTGATAACTTTTTCTCCGTATTTAAAAAAAAAAAAAAGCTATGTTTTTAATTTAGTTATTTACTGTATGGTATAACTTAAAGAAAATCCTGTTATTTAATTCCAAAGAGATTCTGAAATTAAGTTTTGTAATTTGTTAAAGTTTATTGAATTTTGTGTCAGACTTGTTGAAAGAACATTTGTTTGAACACTATCCAGTCTCTTCTAAATGTGTTTTCGATTTGTTGTTGAGACTGACATTCAATAGGGGCCTTTCCTTAAACAGATAATCTCTCAACAGCTGACTGCAGGAAATATCCTGTATTTGAAGCTTTTAATTTTCTGCTTTTTCTGTCTTTCAATTTTGCCATTAACCTTTCTTCCAGCTCTGTATCAAATTAGTTCTCTCAATCTGCAGAAAAAGGAACAGAAAAATAAATTTAAAAAAAAAAAAACTAATTTACTCACCTAATGGCATTATTTTTTTGATGCGGGATAACCAATTTTACATTAAAACAACTTATCCTTTTATCTGTGCCACTAATGGAGTTGGCTTTATTGCATGCCCAGGCAACTCAAAATTGATTTTGTTTGGTAAGTCAATTTTAGCACCAACTGGTAAAAAAAAAAAAAATGTGTAGGGTACTGTGAAATCTTGTGTTTCTTTTACAAATACTGCATTGACACTTTAACTTTCATTAGCAAAGTAACTTGTCCAAATGTTTTATTGATTCTTAAAGAAATTAAAAAAGAAGAATAAAGCGACTTCTCACTTTCAGAAATGAGTTTTCCTCATCTTTTAACTTTAGTTGTTAAGTAAAAAATATACTTAGAAAATCTCAGATCTCTCTGAAAATTCAAATTTGTTATCAAGGCACTGAAACCTTTAAAAGAGTGTTGTTTGTGAAGAAAAACTTTAATAAATCAATGTAAATTAAGATGGATTCAAATTACAGTGGACACATAAATATATATTATATTACTTAATCAGTTTAAGGTAAAAAAACCTTTTTATTGAAACCAATTACTATAAGATATCTCTACTGAGTGGATACCACCCTTAAAATTTAAGTTGGTATCCATTCAGTAGGGATATTGTATCTTAACAATTGTTTTCAATAAAGAAGTCTTTCTTTGTCTTAAATTATGATTTAGAAATATTAAAGTCTGAAGTGAATTGGCAATAGTCAAGCTGATCAGGAGCAAAGCAGCAAGACCTGATGGGATTGTAATAGAGAAACTGGTAGCTTTAGATGATTTTGGCATTAACAAAATCACAGAAACAAAATATACAACAGTGGTGATATACCAAAAAACCTTAGATCTTTTTTCATAGTACTACCAATGTAGCTAGTTGCAAATGAATATGAGTGCTATCAGCCTAAGAAGCCACATAATGAAACTTATCCAAATTCTAATGAATACAGCACATAGCAGAATTAAACTGGATATAGGACAAGAACCGAACAGTTTTGGTAAAAACACTGGAACAAGGAATGCAATATTTATGCTCAGAAAGATACAAAGGATGTATAGATAATCTGTAAAATATGTAAAACCATTTGATAAGGTATGACACAAAGAACTGTTTGAACTGCTAAGTAATCTTGAGATATTAGAATAATCCTGAAATTATACTGAAAGTAAACTGCTTGCATACAGATAGAAAAGGAATTCAGTAAATGCACAAAAATAGAAAGGTGGGGTGGAGGACAATTCAACCTTTACAGTGAAGCAGTATTGAAAGAATTAGAAGTCCTAACACGATTCATTATTGGTGACCACGTAAGATATGCAGATGAAAGACAATGTATGGTTGTCAGCAAAAGAGACAGCCCAAGATGCAAACTACGAATTGGAAACCCCAAAGTATGTATGAAAACTTTAAATATCTAGGAAGTATTTTCATGGATGACCGAAAATGCAATTCTGAAATCCAAAGGCACATTGGAATAGCAAAAGGTTCCTTCAAAAAGATAGGTAAATTAAGAAACAATAAAATTTCATTAGAAACAAATAAGAGTACTGAACTTTAAATAATATTGATCCTCTTCTATGGCATTCTGTGCTGGACAATTTCCTGTCAGATGAAGAGACTTGAGGCAACAGAAATGTAGTTCTACAGAAGGATGCTGAGGATACCATTGACTGAACATGTGAGTATTGGATTTTTAAGGAAAATGGAAACAAAAATAAAATTTATACTTAGCAATAGAAAGACAGTTGGAATTTCTAGGGTACATATGGAAAGAGGGCTTGGAGAAAAAGAAAGTGACAAATACTCTACCTAATGAGCTTTTTTTTTTTTTTTTTTTTTTTTAAATGGTTGGCAGAAAAATAGGAGTGAGAGCAAAAACACAACTGTTATGAAGAGCGACAAAGGACAGGAAGTTGTGAATCATGATTGCCCACATCTTAAGGAGTCGAGGCATATAGAAGAGCTTATTTATGGGAAAAGGTAAAAATCATGCATTTTTAAAACTTAAATTATAATCTATAAAGTGTCAGCTTTTAAAACCTTTAGTTATTAGAAATTTTATACTCGATTAATGATCTAGCATTTTTCTGTTAAAATTTACTTTAATACTAGATCTGCAGATGTATGAAAGATGTATGCATTTCAGTAATAAAAAGAATTAAGAATCTTTTGATGCCTAGTCTATTTCTTGTCATATGAAAATTGTTCATAAACAGAATTTGATTCAAGAGAAAAAAAACTTTGTAACTTTTTTTTTTTAATAAAATATTGTATTTTCATTTCATTTGCTTTCTTCTTTATCCTTTCCTTTTTTTGTGGATGTGTTGAATATTTTGACAAAGCCAAATTTTGACATCCTTAGCCTTCCACAGTATCACTTGTGTGTGTATGTATGTATGTATATATATATATATATATATATATATATATATCTCCCAAAAGTCAGCAAGGGTTTTGAAAGTTTAGTAATTTTTTTTTTTTTTTTTTTTTATAAAGGAGGCTTTGAAAATTAATCATGTGGCAAGGGGTGGGGGGAACAAACACAAAAACCAAAAATCTGTGATTAAACTCAAGAAGCTTATCGCCATTATGGTGTTAGAGATTCTCTAAGTTGTGGGAGTAATGGTTCAGTAAGTGACTTTCCATGAAGTGGCATATCATGTTTAGTTAGGAACTAAGGAGTATTTGAGTGAGTAAGGGAGTTTATTGAATAAGATCCAAGCACATCAACTCAAAGGCAGTATCAACAGGTTTGGATCTCTTGGCTATTACTCCAACAAATTTTTAAATGTATTAACCTGTTTCTGTACAAGGGGCCAAAATCCAGCTTCTCAGGCAAATTTGTGGAAAAAGAATAATTTCTGCACTTGCAGCATAAACTAGCCAACACATTCCCTGGATCTGACAAGCTCATAGTTCTTACTATGTGGCTATCCCCCCCCCCATTTATATCAAAGCATTAGAGCCAAAAACAATTAGTACTGTAATGGAAAATGCTTTAGAAATAGTACATTTTTGTAAAGCTGAAAATGGATGTCACTTAAAATATGTAATCTTTCTCAATTGGCGCAAATTTATTTCCTATGTCTACTCTGTATAATACTGTGGTATTGTGAATTAAAGTTAAAAAATAAAGGAGTTAAATTTTGAAATCCCTTGGTGACTTATAGGGCACTCTCTGTAAATATTTTTTTTTTTTTTTGGATTCTTATAATTCTCTTATATATGATATTTGTAATCAAAAACACTCATTTACATTTTAGATTTTGAAGTGTTTTCTCATTTCAAATGCCAGTTATTTTATTATCATTGTAAAACTCTTGTGAAAGATAGTACTTCAATATTTCAGTGGGTTTTAAAAAAAAAATTGCTCCTCTTTATCATAGAAATATAGAAAGTTAACCACATTCAGACAAGTATTAAAATTATCATTTCAGATTAATTTTTATTTGAATAGCATATTTTCTTGAATTTCAGCTCGACAATAGCTCAGCTATATGTTCTTTTATTGCAACTTCTCTTATCAAGTGAACTTTTTGGTTTCTACAAATAAGTTGTGATACAAGAAAAAGGATTCAAATAATTTATTTTACAAATAACTATAGCATGTTTTGCAAGCTTACATTCTATTTTGCATGTGACAATAACTGTATTTTGAATTATAAAAATATTTTTAAAAGGACAATTTTTACAATCAGAGTTGATTATTTAAAAAAAAAAATGTAAATGTAAGTTTTAGCTTCTTGTGTAAGTTTGTTCTAAAAAAGTGAGATGATCAAATTACCCATCACATTAATATCAAATTGATGTGAAATTGAAAGACTGATTTTTAACTGCTGTGGCAAATCTGTCAAAATAAGATAAAATCAAATATGTGCTTTCTCTTATAATTACTTTGCCTCAGTTATCTTTGTCTTAAAACAGATATATGAGAAAATTAAATTCCTAACAAATGTCATTGGAATCCCAAAGCTATTTTAATTCTGGCATCACTAGATAGCCTTGCTGGAATGTTAAGATGGTTGGTTATAGCTAAAATCATACTGATACTGACTGCAATGTTTTAATGCCTCAAGTTGTGTGGAAGAATGGATTGATTTCTAAAGGAATTTGAAAGAAAAGGGAATAGTTTATGGGAATGGATTGAAATATTTCTTCACTTCCCTCTTTATTCTTTGTACTTTTCTTTCACTTAGAATCCTTAAGTTTACATATATAGTGTGTGTGTTTTTTTGTTTTTTTTGTTTTTTTTTTGTTTATAAATAAATAAATGAAAATATCTATTCAAAGATTTTATTTTTTGTTTAAATCTGAATACTGCAGTGTTCCATGGGAATATTTTTGCACTCTCTTCCAAAGTACATCAGTCGGATGCAATTTTGATTACTTTCAGAATTATTGGTGCCACTTGAACTGAATGTTGCAAATAACATAGTTTAACAAAATCCTATATTTGAATGTGAACAAAGAAAGAAAAAATATTTTAGTAATTTATTTTTTGACAAGGCTCCTAATGAACTCCATCTTGTATTAGTTATTATTTAAATGGTTTTGGGGATGGTAGGTGATATAATTTAGTAAACTCTGATTAATCTAGCTGGCACTATAGTTGAGCACCAAGTGATGATTAAGTTACAATGTGACATTCAAGATGAATTTTTATCTCTCACTCTTCACAGCAGAAAGCATCAAACTCTCTTTGCATTTTCATTTATCAGAAAGCAACTGGAATTGAAATAATTCAAAGGAAATATTTACTCAGTATGATCATTTGTTGAACTTTAAATTAGGGGAACTAAAGTATGATTTGAAAATTTTTAAAAAGTAATTTCTGAAAAATAGAATTTACAGCAAATCTTTAATTTTTGTTAATTAGTGGTTATTTTTGATTTCGTTTACCTTGTTTTTTCTGTATTAACAAATATAGATATATGCCCGATAAACTTTTTTAAATCTCTGTGGCCAAACTTACAAGGATAAATAAAATAAATGCTTTTCTATACTTTTCCATTTAATGTTCATAATTTCATTTAGCTTCCATTACGCTCTGAAATTTAGGCATAATTGTCACTGGAATCTTCCGTTTCTTTTTTTTAAGAAAGCTATAAACAAATTTTACATTCCAGTTCTGTTTACTATTGTCTTTGAGTATGTATGTATAAAAATTTACTTAAAAAAATCAAATCAAATCGGCCTTCATTCCCATCATTTTTTATGATTTTGTATCAGATAGATTGGATTGATTCTAGTGTGTGTGAGCATGGAGAGAAAAAAATGAATGAATTACTAAAATTTCTCAAGAAATTTGATATGCTGCCTTTCTATAGAAGCAAACACTTTTTATATATACCTTAATTCTGAATAGTAGTGGAAATTTTTTTTAATAAGATATATATATATATATATATAATAAATACGCTCTTAGGGCAATTTTATTTTTTCCTTCTAAGTTCATGGAAACTTAAACAGTTTCCTAGCCTTATATATATATGTAGCTTTCTTGATAAGATTAATCAGTGCTTGCTGGTTGATAAAATATCAACTTGTGAAACAACCAGATTTATTGGAAGAGAAAATGATTTGTCACTCTTAGACACTTAATAATTACTAGATGCTATCAAAAGCTAAGAATATGTCATTGAATTAACTGTGGATGCAGGTTACAGCTGTTATGTAAGACACATCTGTTTCACATTTTGATAAGTTATTTTCTCTTTAAAACAAAAACTATTTTTAATATCTTAAAGATTTACATATTCTTACATATATACATAAATATGAAATATTTGGTTATAGATTTTGTGAAAGAGTTGCTCCTTGTTTAAAAAGAAATACATTGGAGTGGGGAATTAAGTTAAAATAATAAAGAACACTAAAAACATTGAAAGAAACTGCATAAATACTTGTCTCTAACAACCTCCTCAATAAACTCATTGAAATGAAAACCATATTGGAGCTTCTATGAAAGAAAATTAGTCTTAAAACTCAAAAAGCCAACCATTCATTCACATTACATCTAGTTATTTTAGTAGATACCTGTTTGAGAGGACTTTTTTTTTCTTACAGAATTAATGTCCATCGGTCTGTATCATGGCATTCTATATTAACAGGCCTCTGCGTAGCGCTGCTACCTCGGTAGACTGGAGACCAGCTGACAATTAGATCGTTTTAGTTTCAGTTTCAATTTTTTTTCTGTTTTTTCATAAATTCAATGTCATTACTTAATTTGATATTTATTTTTGATATCGCTAAAAAAAAACATTGTTAGTATGAGTGAAAACATAACGTCAACGAAATTAAAGTTTAATTTTCTCAAGTTTTTAACCATGATAAAAAAATTAGCATAAGTCAACATTTTTCTATTAAAAGTTTAAGTTTGAATAATAAATTTGAATAAAATTTTAATAGAGGAAGGTTCATTAACATTTCTCTATTAAAACTTTATCCAACATTTCCATTAAAAGGAAAAATAAACAAAAGAAACAAATTTCTTCGTGCTTTTGTTTCCGAAGTTAAAGAATAAATGATTATTTTTACTACATTAGTTACCAATTGGTGAACTGTAAGTATTTTTTTACTTATTAGAATTAAAGAGAAAAATAACAATAAATTTATTACCTGCAGTTAATGTCAATATTTTAATAATTTTTTTTTTTTTTTTTTTTTTTTTTTTTTTAGAAAGGTCTCCTTTTTTATGCCTTTTGACTACAAAATTTATTTTACAAGACAAGTATAATACCATTTTATTTATCATATTTATTTTAATATTTTTCTGATATTGTTGTTAAAAAAACAATGTATTATTTTTACTTTACTTTTATTTGTTTTGCTTTAAGGTAAAAAAAAAAGTTATATATATTTCTATTTTAAAGTGTATTAAAATAACCAAACTAAAGGAAAGGCTACTTATGAATGTTTTTAAATTTAATATAAAGTTTTAAAGTAAACAACATTGGCCTTCAAATTTTTATACCATAAAAGTTAATGGAAAAATACGTTCAAAAAATCCATCTGTATGGCCAGGTGTGCCAAGTAGTCAAATACCAACACCCTCAGCTGTTCAAAGGAGTATAAAAAAAACCCTCCAGTACTGTTAGAAATCAAATTGCTGATGAACTTAATGCTTTTTTTTAGAATTAGATAAAATTATACAAATTTGTAAGAAAGTCTGCTTGACAACAAAAAAGACTTTATATGTCCAGTTGTAGCATTTTTGGATGAAAATATTTTAACTGTTCAATTATCAAAATCTATTGATGGTATTCCTCTCTTTATGTTGAAAATTTATAACAATTTGCACTTTGAAACATTTCATTATGGAGTTAAGTGTTATATTAGCAGCCTGTCCAAAAATCATATAAATACAGTTGATACTTGGTCAAAACTGGAAGAAATCATCCGATATTTAAATTCTATGGCTTTTGATCACAAGAATAATATCCTGAGTCAACAATTTTTAGCAATGGCTCCCAAAATGGTTGGAATAAAATACAGCTCAGATATAGTTGTGCATGCTTTTGGGTACTATACAAGATCACGGACATTGTATAATGAATTAAGATATGATTTTCAATTACCCTCATTAGCAACATTATGAAGGATGACGTCAAAAGTTTCAAAACTTAATGAAAAATCTCTTTTGTTATCTATATTTAATACTCTTAATACCAGTCAAAAAGGGTGCATAATTCTCCATGATGAAGTATATATCAAAAAGATGTTGCTATATCATAGCAAACAACTATTTGGTAAATCAGTTGACAATCCATCTGTACTTGCTCAAACAGTACTTGGTATAATGTTGATATGTCTCAATGGGGGTCCAAATTTTCTTAAATTGATTCCAATTTCAAAATTAACATCCGCCTTTTTATTTGAACAAACTGAGTCCAAGCCATCAACTCTGTACCAGCTGATGTAAAGGCTATTATATGTGATGGCAACCGTATAAATCAAGCTTTTTTTTTTTCTTTTTTTTTTTTTTTTATATCCTACACTTCCTGAAAAACCTTGGTTAACTGAAGATAATAAACATTTGCGTTTTGATTATGTTCATCTGTTGAAAAATATTTGCAATTTGTGGCTGACAGAAAAAACAGGAGAACTAATCTTTGATGATGGAGTAAGTTGAGTTCCAAAATGGACACATCTTAAACAGTTATATCGTTTTGAATCTGAAAGACTAGTCAAACTTTGAGATTTAAATGAAATTTCCATTGCTCCAAAGCCAATAGAAAGACAACGGGTTTCTACTTGCCTCAGAGTGTTTTCTGAAAAAACATATAATGCTTCTCATTCAGTCTGAAATAAGTGCAGGTAAGAATGATACTGCCCTCTTCATAAACAAGGTTTTGACATGGTGGAAAATTTTAAATGTTAAATGCCTTCAAATTGATAAATTACATAATAATCCTCTACAAGCTGAAATCAAATCTCCAAATGACACCCGACTTGATTTTATCATTGAATTTGGTAAAATGGCTCTTAATATGGCTGGCAGTCAAGGTAATCATAAAAAACAATTATCCCAAAACACTGCTACTGCCATACATCATACTTGCAATGGAATTGTTAGTCTATGTCGACACCTTTTAGCTACAAGTCATAAATATGTATTACTTGGGCAATTTTCAACTGATCCATTAGAAAAAGAATTGGCACCTATTTTATAAATGTTCAACAATGTATTGAAAAGCTGCATATTAAGCAGACATCTTTACTTTTAAATCAAAATGTAAATATTGATGAATTTGATGTTAATCCAGGTCACCAATGTACATCTTGTGATTATAAACTTTGTGAGGAAGGTTCGGAAATATTTGACTATCTGGAAAATTTAGAACCATCTTTTTCCAATGAAATAAAAATGGCTCTTGTGTACATAGCGGAATATATTACAAGAAATGATAATCAACCCAGTGAATATGAAACCCATTTTTATTATGAAAAGTATGGAAAATATACCAATTTAATTGACCGTGGAAAACTAAAAGTTCCTTCTGACCACACTTGTCAATGGTTATTTTTTTTTTTTTGTTTCATCCTTTTCATACAATAAAGGAAAAGGTTTGCTATAAATCATTAAGTAGCATTTTTATGCTTATTTCTGAGTTTCATTTTTTCAACATGGACAAAAAGCATGCTTCTATTTTGGCAAATATAGTTTTGAAAAATTTTTGCAAACATGGCACACCTAGATCAGAAAAAGAACCAGCTCTAAAAGTTTTGAAACTTTCCTAGAATGATTTTGTTTTATTTGTCTATATTTCTGCGATGATTGATTGTTATATACACACTTCGGCTGATGTCTTCCAGCCTTCTCAGGTTCTGTTTGTCAAACCCAGTAACTGTAATGTAAATTTAAACATAAGTCTTTATTCACTCACAGGGAATAGATTGAATAAAGGATTCAGTGACACCTGTAAATAATATAAATTTCTGATTCAATATATCTTTTACCAGAAATCATAATTACCCCTTTGTGTTGTTTAATAATTATCAGTGTTCATAGCAAAAATACATATTTTCATTTATTTATCTTTCAACACATCCTATTATCCTCAGGTGTGAATAAAAATGTTATTCTAAGTATTTCATAAAGTGGTTGACTTCATTTTCTTCTAAAATTTCTGAAAATCCTACATTTTTCAATAGGCCTCCAGTTCTGGCTCTCAGTTGCGCCATGACTTGGCCTGGAGTATAGAACGCCATGGTCTGTATGCAAAAGGTCTTTTAAAAAAAATGTGCCTAAATATTCTCTTACCAAAAGTGTGAAAGGCCAGAATGTTGTCCAGTGTCGAGTTGTCATTATCTGTTTCAAGGACCACCCAACACTGCTTTCCGATGTCTGTGTGTAGGGGGCTACTCTCTGTTGCCATTATTCTTGTTTTTTGAATGTAGAAACTGATAACAGACTATTGATTTATTCTTACTGTGTGCGTAATGGATTATTCAAACACGTGTACTGTAGTATCTTTCAATTTCACATTTTCACTTGTATCTAATTGAGGCTGAGAAGGGACTATAGTAAGTATGTTCATGAGATCCATAAAAAAAAATAGCATACCATGAATAAAAAAGGCCTTAAACTTGATGAAAATAATTTGTCTAAATGTTAATGTTATTATCAAGAGGAAAGATCAAAGTATTTTTTGAATATTTTTTTTACATTTTTTTAATAATTGCTAGCACATCCAAACTTTGTTAAAAATCTTGAATTTTTTTTGAATCAGCAAAATTGACAGAAAATCAATCATCATTAAACTTTTGTTTACAAAAGTGAAAGGCTCAGTTTAAAATTCACTTAAATCAATTATGATTTTTTTTTTTTTTTTTTTTTTAATTTAAGAAAATTAGAAATTATAAAGTTTATTTAATATATTTTGAAACAAAGATTACTTACTTTCTGCACTGAAAAAATGTTCTTTCAAATGAGAGTCTGTCTTCTTAACAGCGGTGTTGATTGACGAGTGACATCTTTATGTGAGGAAAGTTATAGTATGGAAGGTCATACGTGACGGCTTACCTTTACGTGAACAACTTATTTACCTCGTTATTTTTAAGTAGGCATCGCATGATAAAAATGGGCGTAAACTTGACGAAAACAGAATTTTATCGCCAAAATGTTTACTATTAAGAGGAAAGAACAAAGTAATTTTTAATTATTTAAAAAAAAAAAAAAAAAAAATTTGTCTTCAAACTTTCAGAAACTCTTCAGGAATGATAGAAATTGTTGTTTTTTGTTTTTTTTTTTGTTTTTTTTTTTTTTGTTTTTTTGTTGTCATTTTTATATATATATATATATATATATATATATATATAATGACTTTAAAAAAAAACATAATTTCCATCATTCCTGAATAGTTTCTGAAAGTTTAATTAAAATCTGACAATTATTTCTATTTTTGCAAGATTTTCAAAATTAATGTGTCATTAAAAAAATTTGCCATGTTATTTACTAGAATTCCAGTGATGACAAGAAACAAGGTTTTTCAATCAAAAGTTAGAATGTTCTAATAAAGACAGAAAAAATTTTTTTAAATAATTAAAAATTACTTTGTTCTTTCCTCTTAATGGTAACATAAATAATTAGACGATAAAATTTTGTTTTTGTCAAGATTGGCATCTTTTTCATCAGACTATGCCTCTTTTTTTTTTCTTTTTTTTTTTTTTTTTTAAGCAATCTCATGGTTATACCTAGACTAAAGTATTACTCTTAGCTAAACTTATGGCTTTTGATTTGTTGAAGACTATTGGTCAGATTAGAACTTGCTTCTGTTTTACTTCTATTTTTATCTACCTTTTTATTTATTACTAGCTTAAAAGCTGCCCCATTGGGCCTTATTTAATCTAACTCTTGCAATGATTGAACCTTCATCGCAATAGGGTTGGGAGGAGTAGATGCAGTAGGCAACAATAAACTACAGAAACACTCAAAGTTAATTGCTGCATTTTAATTATTGCATTACGTTTTAAAATTTCAATGATACTACTTCTGCCGCCACTTAATTTAAAGACAATTTGATGTACGTAGGTCCTTACTTTCCATACAAACAATTCAAAATGCTATGAGATATTGGGTTACAACCTCTATGAGTAAAGTTGAAAAAGTGTGACGCACTGACATTTAGACTTATTATATAGATGAAATAGACTTTAACATTTTAAGTTACATGATTTCAATTTCTGAAGAGGAAAGTACATTAATTTTAACTGCTGATTTTTGAATGAAAAAAATCAAACATGTATACTTATGTTTTTTCTTAATCAATTTTTTTTTTTTAATTTTTCTTTAGTTTCAACCAGTTAATAATTTTTAAGCATGTCAGTTGTTTCTTCATAGGCCATTACTAATCATTTTGATAAATCATTTAGAAACCTATGTAGCCTGATTGATTTGGATCATATGTTGGCTTTTATCTGATGCTCTTGAAACTGACTGCACAAACAGTAGTTCCTTGGATCAATTTAAAAAAAATTTTTTTATCAGAAATGAATATCAAGAAAAGCTGATTATATTAAGTTTCTATCTAAATCATAACTTCATTTTGATAACTGTCCTTTTCTCTCAATAGGGCCAACTCTTTGTTTCGGATCATGAAATTTAAGAATATAATTTTTCACTTGAAAAGGGGGGAAAAATCTTTTTTGCTATTGATAATGGTTAATTTGTGGAATTTTCAAGAATAAGTTCATTTGCTGTTGAAAAACTTATTTATTGAATAATATGGTCTGGCTCTTGGCATACATCCAATGAGATAAATTTGTTGTGATTAAGGAATTACAATTGGAATATTTTTTATTTTTCTGTCTGGGCAAACTTTTTAAAATATATCTGCTATTATAAATTAAGTTTATCATATATGTTAACTACAAAAATGATTTTGCACTTGTTGCAAAGATAACTTTTTCCCCTATAGCTCTCAAACCTGGAATGAGGTGTAGTGGGTTAAATGTTCAAATTGGCAAACTGTTAAAACTCCCTCTGAGATAGTTTATGCTAACTTTGCACTGATGTTCTTAAGAATCCATTTCTTTTAGCTATGGGTAAATAGCAGAGTAGTTGTAGGCAGAGGAGCGCTTTGACATGTAGGATATTCAATCTTGCCTGATAAGCTAGAACCCCTAGAAAGTCTTTTCTATCATATGTAATTAAAGAAAGATAATTCCAAAAATTTCTGGATTTCATTTATAGAATATTCAATTTTGAAATAGAATTGGTTCTGTATTAACAAACGTTCCTTAAAAAAAAAAAAAAATCTGTATTAATAAGCAAATTCTGACACTAATGTCATGTTTTGCATACTGATGAAACTGAAAAATTTGAGTGCTATAAAATTCATTCTGGAGACCTGAAATGCTAAGAACAATACCGTAAATAGCCTCCTCCAGAAAGTACGGCACTGCTATTGTTGTAGTGGGCTTTTATCTAGACCCCCATAGTTAATACTTTTAAAAAAAAATATTGGCTAAGGAGGCTTGGCTGCTTAAGACTCTTTCTGCAAGTACGGCCAAGGTGTTGTTGTCATGGGCTTTTTATCTGGACCCAACAATTTTTCAGTTATTTAAAAATATTGGGGAGTGGGGCTTAGCCCCCCAAATCTCCACTCCAGAACGGCCTTAAAATCAATTTTCAATTGACTTTTATTTCAGAGTTACCGAATTTTCCTAAATTCATATACAGTGTAACCTGGATATAAGAGTTGTCGGGACCGGAGAAGTCGTCTCTTATATCCAGGTTTCTCTTATATCCGGGTTTGGTCTAATTTATATACATTAACACAGGCTCTAATTTGGGACAAGAGAAAATCTCTCTTATATCCGAGTTACACTGTACATTCATTTGTGTATGTGTGTGACTTGTTTTCATTGTTAATGCAATATGAAAACATAAGGGACCAATTTCCTATTTCAAATTTTCCTTAATTCCTTATTTATTTATTTATTTATTTTTTTTTTTTTTTTTTTTTGTTTCTTCTTCTCCTCTGTTTTCACTTAATTATAATTAGCGAGAAAGTGTAACAATATATAAATGTTATTAAAATAAAATGAAAAATCTTAGCTGAAATATCCACTCAATTGGATAAGTTACTCCAACTTGATAAGGCTTCATACCTCATACTTCAGCTCTTAACTTGATGAGTTTCTGGGACAACCCCTGCAAAGAATTTTACAATCCTAAATAACAAAGTGAAAGTGACAAAAAAGCCTACAGAAAAATAGCACCACAAAGTCATCTAGAGATAAAAAGCTATTGAAATTATTAATAACATTTCTAATTTTTTAAATTTGCCTTTCTGAAATGACAAACTGCCCCCCCCCCCCGCACCTCTGTCATTATGTGTGATAGGAAAAAAAATAAAATAAATAAAGAGCCCCCACCTACACCACCACCATTTTTTATTCGTTTTTTTTCTTATTGAGTCAGTTTTATAAAACTTGGTCCAGTGTAAACTGTAGGGGGACAGTAAGTAAGTTGGGATGTATTAAAACCGATTTTATCCTTTGATGTCTGTCAAGAGAGAGTTAAGGCTAGGGATGTCCCAGCTAACGCTAAAAAAGTGGTATACCCTGGAGAAAAAAGGTCCCCAAATTGATAAAAAAATTGTAAAGTGTAAATGTTTATGTTAAAATTAAAGAGGGAAGACCAAGGCAATTTTTAATTATTTTAAAAAATTTTTTTTTTCATTTGCAGCATTTTTTAAATTTAGGTTGAAAATTTTTTTTTTTTTTTTTTTTTAGGTCAAAAATTACGTAATATTAACATTACTTGTTTTTCACTGTTTTCTGTTGAAAAAAACACATTGATTTGGAAAATCTGGCAAAAATCAAGTACTTGTTGGATTTTAATGAAACTTTCAGAACTTATTCACAAATGATTGAAATTATTTTAGAAATGTTTGTCATTTTGAAAGTCATGGTATAAATATTATTTTTTTATATCTGTTACACCCCTCAAACTTAATTTTATGAAAACTTCAAAAATTTATTTTTGAAGCCTGATAATTTTTTTTTCAATTAAATGCACAAGACTCTGAAGATTCTAAATCATCAATTTTTTTTGGTAAAAATATGTGCAAAATTGTCCAAACTTTTACCTCAATTGTAAACATACAAAACACAATAAAACTAATTTAATTCAAAAAACTTTTTATGACTTTTCTGAATAACATATACTACGGTAATTATCTGAAAAAAAAAAAAAAAAAATTTTGATGAAAAATGAATTTTTACAATAATTTTTTTCTTTTTTCTATTTTAAATACACAATATGACAAAATGTTGTTATATATTTTAAAATTAAGTTTCTGAATGAAGCTTTGTGGAAATAGAAATATTATGTTCCCTACTTTTTAAAGATCATAAATTTGAAAGCTCATAAAAATTTGACAACCGTTAATATTTTTAAAATAATTTTTTAATATTCCAAAATTGTACTTAAAATCGTCTCCAACGAAAGTATGGATGCACAGCTTTGAAATAATGTCACGAGGTCGACTTGTTTCTCTTGATAGAAGCAAGTTCTTTTTACTTCAGAAATTGCTTTGCATTCATTCAGTTAAGAAAGTTATTTTTTTTTTTTTTTTTAAATTTACTAACCAGGTTCACTTAAAATTAGAACGAATTACATCACTTCTGCGCTACCGTACGATAAATTCGCTTGACGTAAGTTGTCAATATATTGACAGCCGTCAATTAACACCCTACAATCAAGCACCCTCGCGAGTACCTTGGTTGGAAATATCTCTATTAAAAAATTTTCTGCTAAAAAAGTAAGTAATGTTTCTTTCAAATTACATTAAGTATACTTTAATCATAAATTTCCTAAGATAACAAAAAAAAAGGTGTAACTGAATTTTAATTGATTTTTTAACTATTTTATTTTTTTTTTTTTTTTTTTTTACAAATTCGGGCAGAAATGTCGATAAATCAATTTTACTGATTTTTTTTTTTTTATTCAAGAAAAACGAGATTTTTAAATAAAATTTTTAAAATTTATAGGAAGGATTAAAAAATCTGAAAAAATATTCAAAAAATACTTTGGTCTTCCCTCTTTAATTTTAACATAAACATTTACAAGTTAAAATTTTTTTTTATCAATTTGGGGACCTTTTTTTCTCCAGGGTATACCACTTTTTTAGCGTTACCTGAGACATACCTAGTTAAGGCAAACAGTAACAAATTAAAATGGCAGTTGACAAATCTGTTTGTTAGAAAAAAAATGTCCGTATCAGAATTGTGGTTTACATTTAGGCGATTCTGTTTTTTCCGTTTTCATGGAAATTAAGCCTCTCTACATATCAATGTCAAATTTATTGTTTATTTCAACTGTAAATTTTAAAGAAGTTTGATTTTAAAAAAAAATAAAATGGTTTAGTGTGTAATTAAGAACAAAGATTAAACCCCACATCAGTTTTACTTTTAGTGTATTCTTAGGAAGACTTATCAGCCAATCGTGGTGTCTGGTTAATGTACTGATTTTGAACCAACGCAAAAGCACCCCCCCCCCCCCGCCACACACACACAATGTGCTACCAGGCATGAGTATCTCGGATTTTTAAAAACTAGTAATAATCATTAATAATAGGCATCCATAATAGAGCGATATTTGTTTTTTATTAGAATCCTTTATTTATTTATTTATATATATATATAAAAAATAGGAAAACTGGTTAGGTAAATAATCCAAAGTTCTTTAGTATTTTTGTTATTATTTTTAAAAAATCCAAAGTTCTTTAGTATTATAATTATAAATTTTATATATATATATATATATATATATATATATATATATATATATAATGAAATAATAGTTATCAGTCAATTATCTTGGTTAGTTGTATTGTGTATAGTAGTAAAATCTTGGAAGTGTGTATCTGTAAATAAAAGTGGTTACTTGAAATACAAATGGAAAATATTGAATGTGTGATGACAAAATTTGCTTTTAAAAAATATTGCAGTTACAGTAATTCTGTGATTGGAATTTGTGAAGTGTTCTTGTTCATCTCAATTGATACATTGATCTATTTTTGATTTTTCTCATTGGGACAACAAATGTGAAGCTAACCATTCTTGCTTTCAGCCTCAATTTAAAGGATTTGTTTTCAGGGATAATATACTTTTTATGTTAAGAGGAAAGGAATAAAAGGCATAACACATGACAGCTGATTGATTATTGTATTCCTCAAGAACAAGATGATTCTTTTTTGCGTTCTTTTTAGCACAAGTCATACATTTACAAATATTGAAATACTAATCATGATGTGACTTTTCAGATATATCATTTATATAGGTCATTTTCCTTTAACATTGTTCACTTCATTTACTTGGTTATTATTGTGCTTTGTTAGCTTCCAAGTGGAATAATTTAACTTGGGCTGAAGTTAGATAAAAAATAATTAATCTGCTTTGGTTTTACATTGCAGTGAAATCTCTTAAAAAAAAAAAAAAAAAAAAAAAAAAAAAAAATCACACAGGAATACATGAAAGAAATTAAGTATGACAGCACTATCCTTTTTTTTTTTTTTTTCTCTCTAAAAGCCAGTGATTGATTGACATGTTCATGTTAGAGCTTTATATTTGAAATACTTCTGCACTTTGCTGAAGTAACCTAGTTAAATCAAATCTCTGAAAGAGAACCTCCCTTTTTTTTTTTTTTTTTTTTTTTTTTTTTATGTTAGCCATTGACAGAGCTATTGTTGCACAAGTTGTCATGCATTTTTTATCATTTTCTTTTCTTTTTCTTCTTTCTCCATTTTATTTCATTAAATCTGTATGGACGTAACTTCTATCCAAGAATAATTGCTTGTCTTCAGTTCTCCAAAGTCACAGAATATTTAATCGAGTCTGAGCGTGTTTGAAAGGTTCAGTCATTCTTCCCAGTTTGCTGACCTATATGTCCTTTATTACTAGATATGAAAAGATGAAAGTGAGATGGAGGAGGGAAACAAGGGAAGCATTTTATTTTAATCTCTGTATAGTTAGTTGCTGGGATACATACTTATTCAGGCATGCACAAACACACACTATTGCATATTTAATTTTAAAGACTGTAGAAATGTTTTTCCTCTTGTTTCCTTACAATTATTTGGATTGTTAGCTTGATATTATTAACACTAGAAGAAATAATTAAAAAAACAAAACAAAAAAGAACACATAAGACAACCTACAATAAACAATTTCATTCTACTTCAGAATCAGGATTTTTAATATTTTTAGTAAATAATAAAAATCTGAAGTAACACGCTTATGATAGTGTTTGAACATTTAACAATGAAATGTTAAAACTTTAAATATGATGTAACATAAACAAACAATGTTAAAACATAAATTTGCAAAGGCCATGCCAATGTAATATTGTATGCTCCATATTTTGAAACTAGTTTTAAGTAGTCTCTGTTAACACAGCACAGTATCCATAATAGTATTCAAAATTTCATCCACAAAGGTAAAAGCTCCTCTTCAAAATGCTGTAACTTTTTAATTGAGTTAAGGTTAAGCAAATAAGCCAGTCATTTCATCAAAGGAGTATCTTTGTATTAGGTTGGTGCAAAAATAATGACGGTTTTTGACGTTAAAAAATACGTTAAAACCGTCATTATTTTTGCACCAACTTAATAATTCATTTTATTCAAATTAGTTTTCTTAGTTGATTATGAGAACATAGTGATGTGCATGAAAATCATCTTCCTGGAAGTGTTTGGCTTTTCTTTCTTTAAAAAAAAAAAAAATTGTATGTCTGAAATGATATCTGAAAACCATCTGGAAGTTGCTGTTGACCCCCTACATTTTGTCTTGCCTACATCAGGCTTTACATCAGCCATCAAGTATCTTAGCAAATTTCTGCACAGTCCAGTTGTACCTGCCAATAATTTTTGCAAATCCCACCTTTTACAAACTCTGAAGTTAAACATTTTTTATTATCCATCAAGTCAGTTTATGACCCAAACTTGTAATGTGTTATTAATTTGAGACTTCACAATTCAGCCAATTTCATAAAATTGGCCTACATTTATTTTCATCCAAAATATTGCCATCATTGAACAAATGCACTTTTAGATTCCAATAAGTATTTATTTTATATACCAAGAGAACATGAAGTTGATTCAATGTAGAATTTTAAATGTATGTAAATGTTTCCTATTGGAAAAAACAAGATACTGAGTAGGCATCATTTTATTGATTTGTTTTTGTTAATTGTTAAAGTCTTGGATGATGATTCTGTTGAATTTTTTTTCCTTCTTTCTGTCTCCTACTCTTCTCCCACTCTTACCAGGTTTTGCAGATGAGATGCACAGCAATTTTGGGAGATGGATATTAATTTAATTTTATTTGGTGTTGGAGGGATACAGAAATTTTTAAAAGTTTTTAAGCTAAAGAATTCTGGTAAATACATTCCTCTTCCTCAATTCTGAGTACATAAAATGTTACTCTTACATTGATTTATTAAAAATAAATATTTAAATTTGTTTTTCAGCATCATTGCGTCTTGTTCCTTAACCTGTTGTAATCTCTTTTTTTGCAGGTGGGTTTGTGAGGACTTCCCTGATTTGAAGGGTATCTTGGAGAATCGCATTCTACAAGACTATGACTCTAAAAGGTAATCTCTGGTTGTTTTTTGTTTTATTTTTATTTTTATTTTTATTTTTTTTGTAGTTTTGTTTCTTTATGATACTCTTAATTTCCTTGTATTTGCAATTTAAACTAGTCTAGAGCCATCTGCTTTGTTGTGAGATTAGAAATACTAACATTTGTAGATTTGGCTCTTATAAAAATTGATCATCAAATGTCCTAACAATTCAAATTTGCTTCTACGAATTTTTATCTCTTTATTTTGTTGTACATTATACCAAAATTTGTTTTACATCTTAGTTTCTTTTGTTAGATCAAACTGGCCATTCTTTGATTTGATTTTTTTTGATTAGTTGTTAAGCTATTTTCTGTAAAAAAAAAAAAATAAAAAATTATTGTTAATCTTATCAGCTCCAACTAGAAAACTTTGAAATAAATCTAAATGTAGTACCTTAGACTAAGTTAGTATCAAACTAAATGTTTGAACTCTCATTCAATATAGTATGATTCCAAATATCTTGGAATTTTTTTTGTTTACTCAAGAATAAATTTGAAGAGCATTTTTCCTTATTAATCAAAAGTAATGGTATATTTCCCACAATAGAGAATTGTCCCCATTTCCTAAGGATGTTCTTTTTGAGAGGAATAAATTAAATTGCTTTATTTTGTATATTTAGTTGATTGGTGGCTATAATATTCTTTTGATCGTGATCATTTTTATTGAGGAAAAATATTTGCAGAAGTTACCACTTTGTAGATTTTATAGTTTCCACAAATAATCTTTATGCTGGCTTACTTTAAAAATTTATATATATATATATATATCTCAAAAACATTAGATAATGTTTTGTTTTTAATCTATTCCTGTATCCCCACTTTTTTTTGGGTGTTGGATGACAACACCTGGAACTTGCTCCTTTCTATCTTGCTCTGGATAAATTTCATATTTAAATTTTGTTATACAACTTGTATAATACCCGATTTCCATATAATTTCTAATTCTTTTTTGAACTTCACTATTGAAATTTCTTTCCCTATTATTCAGAATCTAGGACCAAATGATATATGCTTTTTAATGTAATGCAGACAATTTTGAAATTGTCAAAACAAATTTGTTATTATTGATTTGTCAGATGGTTCCCTTCTATTTTTCTTCTAATAAACTTTTACAAAAATATTCCACTTGGCATTAGGAAAATGCTTTTCACCAAGTCTGCAACTACATAACTTGAATTTGTCTTATTTAAACAATTTTATTCAGTAGGAAACTGGTTATGAAAATTTCAAGGCAGTTCATTTCACAGATATTTATAATTTAGTTTAAATATATTTGATTTTTTTTTTTTTTTTTTTTAATAAAATTTTCACCAGAACCAACTGCATATATAAGTTGTTGCAAGAACAAAAATATCCATTGTTAATACCCCGTCTTTTTAATTTTGGATAAATTTACATGACTTTAATTTCAGGTTAAGTCAACCTCCTCTTACTCCCTCAGAAAGTGCTGATCAATAATCAATTCTTACTGACTTAACTGAATCCTAAAATATATTTAAGTTCAATTTGCCCAATTCATTTAAAAAAGTTTCAAAAATGTTTTTTAACCATAAATTATGAATTGTCATTCTAGAAAAAATTGATCAGCCATTGATAGCATTTAGATAAATATTTATTTGAATTGGTCTAGTATACTATAATTTATTGTGGTAGCCTTTTTCTTGTTGGTAACTTTCAAGTGCAGTTTTTGTTAGCTTCTTAGCACTTCCCACTCTTTGGTGTTTCAGAATGTTAATCATGCTTTTTGCTTCAATGAGTTTTTGGCAGTAGCAGAGATGTAATTATGTATTTTAATATAATTACATGCTTTTGCCAGTGTTTTGCTAATTCAATGTTCTGTGCTCATATTGTAATGTTGTGCATAAAATCAAAGGATATTGGTTTTGCAAACATTTGCTACTATTTCATATGTGTTTTTAATGATATTATACACAATATGCAAATGGTATGTCCCTGGGGAATATGCTGATGAATTCCTCAGTTCCCTTCTCTTCATTCTCTCCTACTGCATGGTCAAGGATTTACAGAAGTATCACATCCCCACCCACCACTTTTTCTTTTTTTTTTTCTTTTTTTAATCTAAATGAAATGTTTACAGAAAGAATGAAATAACTGTATGCAGTGTGTGTGCATGTAACATTATGAAAACATAATAGTACTGCCTTCATTGTCTTTGAAAGGATCCTTTCTTTTTTATTTCTTTATTATTATTAAGTGATAATAATTTTCATACTGATTAACTTTGTGTATGTTAGTATTTTGGGACAGTTCCATAATGTCATTCACAGAATCTAACATCCTATACTTGCCCCATTCTCATTATGCTGCAACTATTGATTTTTGCATAGCAACTTTCAAGTGTGCTTGCTCTTTTAATAATCTTGGCTGCATTCTTTGAACTTGGAGCCAGAATAGAATTCCATTATGAATTCACAACTTTTCTCGCCCATCAGAATCGTACCCTCCACTTCTTTCCATACTTCTTTTGCATTACACTTTGGTTAATATGATGCACATACCAAAAATAAATTCATAAAATGTTATTGAACAATAAATTAACCCCTTCAGTTTAATATTGTTTCATGGTATAAATATATTTCTGTGTATAGTAAAATGTCTACAATTATTGTCACAGTGAGCCAATGCTTAATTAGCTTAAAATTAAAGACTTTTGTTCCTTTGTTCATTGCCAAATTGTAAAGAATGGCACTTCCTCTACTACTCATGTTTGTTCAGGTTAAAGAATGGTATTCTAGTCATTATAGAATGTGTGTCATTATAAACATTTTAAAAAAAAGCCAGTTTGGAGATGCAATTCCTGTATCAGCCATGACAAAATTGTTGAATAAATTCAAAGGAAGCAGTTGTCCAATGATTCTTGGGTAGTCTGTAGTCAGTTTTATTTTTGTAAACTAATTGTTAAGCTTGTGATGATTCTAGGTGGAATTTATGAAGAAGTCTATGAAGAATTTCTGTTTTTCCATCACTCAATCCCTTATTCAAATCGTGAATTTCCCTACTGATTTCCCTGGCAAATCTGAGCAACATGCTTCTTGATTTATTTTTTTTACTTCCTCTCCTAGCTATTGCTGAGTTTCACAACACTGTCTTGGCAACTCTCATCACTCTATTATCTATTGATATCTCATTCCAATCATCTATTAAGAACTTCCTATTCATAAAACCTTTCCGTTACAAGCATGCTGATTGGATTGCCCCTTGGATTGAAATTTTTCAATCTCCATATTGAGAATTGC
Source organism: Acanthosepion lycidas (assembly GCA_963932145.1). Lineage (NCBI taxonomy): Eukaryota > Metazoa > Mollusca > Cephalopoda > Sepiida > Sepiidae > Acanthosepion > Acanthosepion lycidas. The sequence goes on along the minus strand of OZ010583.1, from coordinate 79,448,153 downwards.
ACCACTAAGGTTTTCAAAGCCATCTATCACACTCTAGATAAGAATGGTGAAGCTCAGGTTGTTGCTTTAGACATCTCAAAAACGTTTGACAGAATTTGGCATACAGATCTTCTTCACAAATAGAAAAGTTATGGTGTCTCCAACCAAATTTTTGAACTGATCCAGGCTTTCTTATTAAACTGTGAAGTGAAAGTTATCCTGAATGGCCACTTCTCTATATCATTTTGTACTAATACAGACGTCTCCCAGGGCTTTATTCTTAGTCCTACTTTGTTTTTGATTTTCATTAATGACCTTTCCAATAACATCAGCTCTCAACTTGGTATCTATGCTGATGACACGACTATTTACTCTTGTCCCGATAGTAAGTCTGATCAGTCTAATGTGGTCAAATTGGCAGCTGATGACAAAAATGACTTTCAGCCTGGAGCAAAGAATAGCTTGTTAATTTTAATGCTTCCAAAACTAAATTGCCCTCTATTAATCACATAAGAGACCTTTTTCTGCTTTCCATCAGCATGGCTGATGCTAACTTCCAGGAGAGTAACTCATTGTGCCTTCTCATTCTTGGCAGACATGAAGTGAAAAAACTATATTGAATCTATTGCTAGGTCAGCTGCTAAGAAAGTTGGTTCACTGTGTTGTGCTAGACAATTTTTCTCTCCAGAATCTGTCTATACATCTATTCTTAGAATATTGCTGCTATATAAGGTCTGCTGCTCCTTTACAGTTGAGTTGCAACAAGCTTTTGCCATTTCTTGCCATCTGGGTAAAGCCTCCCAATAGTCAGTGCACCACCCAATTTAAAAAGGGTCATGTCACTGGTATCGGTATCACACCATATTGGTCGATGGACTCCCACGACATGTGAGGGATCTGCGCCCTGTCCTCAACACGACCCCCTCTGTGAGCGACGGTGAGAATGATTCGTTGGAAGGCGAATTGCTAATTGAGCCTGTAGCTAGTGATTCACACAAGGGCCCACCGAGTAGCCCTGATAGCTCTGAAAGCTCCTCTGAAGAAGTTCCGATGGTGCCCCTTAGGAGAAGCACCTGAAACAAAAGACCACACCCGCACTGTTATTTGTGTTATTAGGTGACCAGGGGGGAGTGTGACAATAAATATTTGCACTTACCGGAGTCAAAGCATCCAAGATGTGTTGCTTGTCAGGCTGCTGTGAAAGATTCCTCTGTGGCTGAGGAATCCTTAAGGGTAGTTCAAGCCTGGTCCAGTAGTTCATCAAGCGCTAGTGTGTTCACACTGGAGTTTGCCCGTAACAGTTGTTTTACTCTTTCCGGAAGCCCTGCTTCAAACCTACTGCTAAAGTGAGTGGTGTAATTACCGGTGTCTACCGAAACGTGGGAGGAACACACTGAATGTCAACAGGAACTGATGACATCGGGAAGATCATTAATGAAGATCAGAAACTGGATAGAAACTTGGAGAACACCTGCATTCGTGAGAAAGGAACTGGAGGAGAATCTGTTTAGGATGACCTTCATTACATGGTTAGATGGTTGTATTAAGTCAAATAACCGCCCTGAAATTCCATATCTCTGAAGCTTACGAAGGAGGCCAGCATGCCAAACCCTATCAAACACTTTAGAAATATCTAGAGCCACAGCTTGAGCTTCTCTGTTATTGTGAAGTGCTTGGTAAACAAATTCAGTTATTGCTGTGAGCACATCAGCGGTAAATTGGGCAAAGCAGAAACCATATTGCTTGTCAGAGAGCAGATCATGAGATGTAAGATGCTTAACCACTTCAGCATTGTTTAGCTTCAAAGACTTTGCCGAAGAGTGGAAGGAGATTGATAGGATGGTCGTTAGATGGGTCAGAAGGGTCTCCAGAGTTCTTAAAGACAGGTACAACAGATGAGGACTTCTAGCAGGCTGAAAAACAAAAGTCATTGAGGCAGTAGTTATATAGTTGGAGAGAACAGGAGCCAGTTCAGGAGTACATTTCTTCAGGACAATGGCTGGTATCCTGTCCCCACCACTAGCCTTATGGGAGTCTAATTTAGAGATGATGCCCAATACTATCGACAGGGTTATGCATAGATCACTCAATAGAGCCTCAGTTCTAGGGAGAAAATCAGGTGTGGGTACACTGGATGAGTCAAGCGTTGAATTTGATGAGAATTTCTGAGCAAATTCCTCGGCTTTATCAGCTGAGGAATTGGTTGAATAAAGGAGGTATTGTAGGTTTGTCTCTTGTTGGTTATTGTCAACTCTTGAAGAGACACCAATAATCTTTTGGAACCAAATTTGTGAGATGTAATACGTTGTTTCATTCTTTCAGCAAATATTGACTTTGCTTCCTTTGAGGACACGCTTGCACTCATTATGGGTCGAGACAGACGTCTGTTGCACTCTGACATGTCACTAGAGTACAGGTGAAAGAAATGATTCTTATGGGCAATGGCAGCTGAGCAAGCAGCTGAGAACCCAGGGGATGAGCACAATTTAACTTTATATTTCCTTGTGGGGATGAAAGCCTCGATTCTAGCTTTTACCCAGGAGTAGACCTTGGAAGCACATTTTTGAACGGGGAGATTAAAGACCACATTTCAAGGGACATTGCAAAGAAAATTACGGAACAAGTCCCAGTTTGCTTTTTGATAACAGAAAGATATTCTGTTGGTAGAAGGTTCTTTGCTAGGGGGCGGGGAGTAGAAGGATATGTTGACACACTACAGCATGATCAAAGTTACCAAGAGGGCAGAGCTGTGTGGCACAACATTACTTAGGGATGGAGGTAAAACGTGCTGGAAACGTGGGGAAAGTCCTCCACTTTTGTAAGGGATGAAGAGAGATAGCCTTGTCTATATTGTTGAAAATGCTATTGAGTACATTGCAGTCTTGTGAGGATGAAGAGCGAAAGAGAACAGAGGTAGCCTACAGCATTGAGGATAGATAGATGAAGACACATGTATGAATGGTCTGGAGATTAGAGAGAGATCTCCCTAGCCAATGGGTGATGGTCCTTGATGTAAAATCTCAGGCCGTGCATGTGGGTTTAAGAGTCTTTTCTAAGAAAAGCAAGGTAACTGAGGATCAAGAAGTCGGAGAAGGGGATAAATTAGCTGAGGTTGGTCTTGCAGAGAGCCAGTATATCAGGAGACTTCTCAGTGAGGAACGATTGCACACTGCAGAAGTTGGTCTGAATGCCATGGATGTTAGAAAAGGAAATGTTAAAGGGTTTAGGCAATTTTTTTTTTTTTTTTTTTTTTTTTTTTTAGTTTCACACTTTTGCTTTCACTATTTGACTTTGAAATATTCTTTCCTTTTTAAGAGACTTTGACCTGTCAGACATTTACACTGGTTGCTTTTCTTTTGATTTACAACATTTTTTTTTTTCTTTTTTTTTTCTGTGCATTTCATGTAAGTGGAAATTTTAAAGTTTCTCTATATAATCAAGTATTTGTACTTGCTGGCCACACATTGATAGCCGCTATTATGGGATGTGTAATTCAAGCATTGATTTGTTTATAAGTTTTATCATAACACTATAAATGAAGATGGATCAGTTGAAATATAATCTTTAGGTTTGGGTCTACTGGTCTCCTTAAATGAGTCATGTTATTCCTGCAGGATAATGCACCATGTTATTGGTTGGACAAGTTACTTGGAAATTGTTTTAGCTGCAGTCTGAATTTCAATGAATGATGTGGCAAACATGCTTGATCAGCATGATTTCATTTGAGTCTTTATAGGATGTGATATAGGAAACATGCAAGATCCTGCACAGTTACAAATATCAGGGAAGTGTGGACAGCTATTGACATGTCATGGCTCAACATCTACTCAAAGGTCTTTCAACCATTTTTGGAATTGATGCTATGTCTATTTGCTAGAGGAAGTTCTACATGACACTAAGCACCTATCGTATAGCTGCAAGAATTCATTCAAATAATTTTTATTGATAGTTTGATAATTTTTTTTAAATTAGATTAAATTTTTCCATTTGATCTGGATGTGCAATAACTTGTATAGGAAAAATTAAACAAAAAAAATTAAATCCAGACCTTGTCAATTCAATATAAATGTGCACATACCTAGAATAATACAAACATATGGTAATTTTTTAATGAAAGACATTAATTTCTATTACTGCTAACCTAAAACTTGAGTTTAATATAGTAAATACTTAAGATACACTGTATGTTAAAAATTATAATAATAATGGTTGCTAATACAAAATTGACAGCTACAACATAATGTCAAAGTTGTGTTCAATATTTAATATAGTAATTCTTTGATATGATAGCTTTCGGATGCTAGGCATAATCTGAAGCAAGCTTCTTGCAGAAATGAATATCCCACATTTTTTGATAAATCACTAGGATCATTTAAGTTTTGAGGATTCCTCTGATGAACTTGAACGTTTAGCTCCTCCTACATATTTACTATTGTATATAGGCCACTTTAAAAACCCTGATTATCTTAGTAAAAATGAATCTGCTTTTTTCCATGTAATATATAGGATTGTTACCTTACAGGTTGCAGTTTTGGTAGTTTAAGAAATTTCACAGATGGAAAAATGTCCTCTAGTATTTTATGATGCATAGCATTATCAAATGTTTCTTCAATATGTATCACTGTAGAAAAAACAACCCAAAGTACTAATATTTCTATCACAATGTTTAATTTTCAGGATAGTATTTTGAAGGATCATATGAAATGTCCACTTCTAGACGTGTCTCCGTTTCCACCAGAGGGTTCAGTTTTATTCTTGTTAGAACATATTTTGTTCCTGAATGAAGTGGGTTTCCTGAGATAACCAAACTGTAGACAAGAATATAGTCTTACCTGGTGGAATATCCAATTAATTCTATCCTAAAGTTGTAAATGGCTTGTGAATTACTTTCTCACAAATGGAACCACTTTGCAAAGGCCCCCTTTTCAATGTCAATTGGTGGTCGGACCCTGTTCCTTCAATTTTTGACTTTATTGTAATTATATCAATGGGATTTTGAGCTTGTTTAAGATCTTTTGTTATCCCATCCCACATTTATGATAGTCAATTATTGCTAGCCAAAATTCTTGAGAGCTCCTATGTCTTTGCCATTGTTAAAACCTTCACATGTTTCACCTTTAATGGCCATTTAAAGTACACAGATGTAAGTTTTCAATGAAGGGGCATCATATGCTCTGGTTGGTTGCCAGAAATTCACCAATTATTTGGCTAGAAGTAGATACCAAACTGCAATTTTTATCTTTATTCACTTTGCATCTTTGTTGTATTTGTCAATCAGTTAACATGTAGGCAAACATTTTTCTTCTGATAAATAGTATATTTGAGGTATTTATGATATTTGAGGTATTTATGATATTTGAGGTATTTATGATATTTGAGGTATTTATGATATTTGAGGTATTTATGATATTTGAGGTATTTATGATATTTGAGGTATTTATGATATTTGGTCAAATTTTAAATTCATGGCAATAAGATTTAAGACAATTTTAATATCTGTGCCCAATTGTGTGTGTGTGTGTGTGTGTGTGTGTGTGTAAAATATATATATATATATATATATATATATATATAGTGACATGGATAAACTTAATAGTTGAAAATGTTTTTCTGTATTGTTTTATTTTTATTAACTCAGTTATTCTCTGCAGTTGACAAAATGTTTTCAATGACTTGCTGTTAGTCACTCATTAGATGGCTTAAAATCCACTCATCCAAAAAACTTCTCACCATCTTTTGATATAAATTGTAAAAACATTAATTCAAAATAGTTTAGCTTTCATATGTCAAGTCTTTTTTTTTTTCCCCTCTTGTAATATATATATATATATATATATATATATATGATGCTAGCTATTGATACTAGCAATTTATATACATAAAAATTATGTAATTAACATCTCACATTTCTGCTAATAAAGTGCAAAATATTAGACTAATGATAACTATTATTAAATTAGATAATGTCCAGTGCTTATTGAAAGTCCTGATCAGTGAAAAATTACAAAATTCTGAGTCAGTCTTAGGCAAGCATTGAATGTTATATCAAATATATATATATATATATATATATATATATATATAGTCCTAATAAATCGTTTAAATACCCTACAAAAAAGATATCCCTTTATGAAGTCGTCAAAAAACAAATGTTACAGCAATTTTTTTTTTTTATATACACAAAACCCTTTCAGAAAAAAATAAATAAATCTCCATAGACACGTAAACCAGACTAGGCGAAATCATCTTCCGTTTTAAATTTTGACACTATGAATGTAACTCTATACTGATACAAATTATTAACACCCTACACCCCTTTCTATTTAAACAATCGCTCTAGCTGTTACCATGGAAATTTTGATTTCAATAATGAATATGCTATTAAAACACGGAAATTTCAGAAATAAGTTATTCCAAAAAAAATTTCACTTGAAGATGGAACAGAGCTTACATTAATTCAATTTAATTCAAATAATTATATTGAAGTTTTTGGCTCTTGTTTTGAAACATGAGAACTCTTATGTAGCGTGTTGGAATCATATTTTTAAATAATTATCTTTATGCTCTACTTTTGTATCGAGCACTATTTTTTAAAAATAACAAAAATACTAAAGAACTTTGGATTATTTACCTAACCAGTTCTTTTCTATTTTCTATATATTTTCTCATATATATATATATATATATATATATATATATATATATATAATATATGCACGCTGTTCTCCGGGGGGTGGGGGCTCATTTATATATGCAAATGTATTTTTTTAAGTCATGCCCACCTTGAGTTAGAGACAAAGCTTAAGAAACAAGATTGTATCTGGAGGATTTTTGGTATTTCTATGGGAAAGGTAAAGAGAACAATGGGCTCATTTGTAGAAATTTGAATAACCAGATCAAGCATTGACTATGAATAACGAAAGTCATATTAAGACTTATGCGCTTTTAATCTTTCACTGGCAAATTTATCATGATAAACTATATGAGCCAGAATTGTGTGTAGAATGCCAAGTTTAAAATCCACTATGTATATCAATGCAAGGAAGGTAGATTATCATCATTAATGTATTTTTCCCTTTGTAGCAGTAAAACTAACACTTAGTGCACACGCACTGATGAATTGGATGTTCTGATTTTAGATATTTTGAGTAAATTCCAAGCTTTCATCATTATCAAGCTAAATAATGATAAATCAATATTCTTCATATGAAGATATGCTTTATTGCTTAAAAGGAAAACAAACTTTTTTTTCATTCTTATTGAAATCCAACTAGAATGGCCTATAATTGTGGTGTGCTAGACATGCTCATTCTTACATGGTTGATGTAAGCTTCTAAAGTTTTTCTATGTGCTAGTGTGGAACAACTTGCAAAATGGTAAGAAATATGCCTTATTGACACATGTGATTCAAAATATGGAAAATTAAAATGATGCTGAATTTGTAGATATTCAAGAAAACATTTGTTTTTGTTCGAATTTAAAATTCAAATGTTTGCATACTATCAAAATTATCTTTTGACTGTAAAAAGTCGTTTCTGTATAGACTATTTTCAATGCTTTTAAAAACTAATCTTTGAATGCCAATTTTGAAAAATTTATTTTCCAGCTATAATTTTAAAATTATTAATTATCTAACTCTATCTTGGACAAATTTCTTACATACTAACTACTGTTACCAGTCTTAACTTTGTAAAAGTGGTCTGTGCAAATATAGAGGTGGGAAGTCTGAAAAGTTCTTGGCTAAACCAACTCTCAAAAACTAGTATCTTAATGACCAAACATCAGTATTCTGATGTTGTTGTTTTTTTGTTTTTTTGTTTTTATGAAGATTTGGCTGTGAACTTTTTAGCACAGCCTCGTTTCTTATGTGTGTAAAATGTGTTTTTTTTTATATATATATATGTCTGTGTGAGCTACATTGTGGGTACATCCAGTGTTACCTGCCAAGAGATTGATCAAAGGAGATATATATATATATATATATATATATATAAAGACAAATTAATCCTTCAGTGACAGGTGTTAATTGGTCTTTTATATGTTACTATTACTGGCACAATAATTAAACAAGAAGTGCTTAATGTCTTTCATATTTTTCTCTGTTTACTTCAGTGAAATAATTTTGTAGCTAAATAAAGCTTGGTGTGCAGGTGTCCTGTGAAGATCATAGATGGTGAATTTTGTTGAATCAGATTTTGATCAAAACAGCTGTTCACTTTGTGCTAATACTCTTGGAAAAGGCATGAATCCATTCTTCCCTTCCAGCTATGGATGAATGGTAGGGTACACTGGATTCCCTAGCCTTAGTTGGCAACCAGTGTCTGAGACAGCTTAGATCTCAAATTAGTATATCCTCAAAGTGGACTGGTTCCTCTTCAGGGAGTCTGGTCAGAGATGACTACTTTTTGCTAGTACACTGTTACATGTTACAATCTCATTGGTCATGAGTTAAAGTGGAAACACAGTAGAAAATGTTTTATTGCTTTTTTTTTTTTTGTGTGCCCCCCCCCACTCTATATTACAGAACGAGATTTATTGTTGTCTCATATAAAAAATATTTTACTTGGAAAAATAAGATTTAAAGTGGTCGCTTTTTAACTTTTTTTTTTTTTTTTATAACTCTTTTCCTTAAAGGTGCTGTTTGATAATGTTATAAAGTTACCAAAGTGTTGCATTTTTGGTTTCAAGCCATTCTTATTCTTCAGAAAGAAAGCCACTATCTTGGCAAAATGGTTAGTAATCTAGTTTCATAAACTCATACTGGGTGCTCTATATGTATGAGACTCAACTTAGTTAATATCTCTTCCTCTTCAGAAGGAACATTTTTCTCCTTGTTACTTTACCCAAATATTTTGTGTATAAAATTCACTGAAAAGTCGAAACTTTTCTTTCAATCTTTCTTACCTGTTGCAGATTGCCCCCCCCCCAGCACTGCATATATACAATTCTATGTCTCTTCACACATGCATAGGCAGCACCTAAGTTGGATATGGTCTAATGGTTTTACAGTTGTGATCATTCACTTTAGCTGCTCTCTACTACTTGCACTTATTGACATAGAGGGGGAAAGCTCATTTGCTTCACTGGGGATGCTACTCAACTTTTCTGCTGCTTGTCTACTCATTGGGAATAATGCAGTATTGTCTATGCTTCATGGTACAGAATCATAGACTATTAGTACATCCTTGTAAGAAGATGGAACAATTTGCCTATTTAATCATCATGCAGTTGGGTTTCAAAGGAGTAATTTTCACCTGAAGAGAACCAGTAACACTTTTTTTTTTTTTTTTTTTTTTTTTTTACTACAATGAGAGTACATGTATAAATACAAGTCTTCTGTATTATCTGGATTTTCTTACTTTCTTTGTGTGTATTTTGTCTCAATATGTCTACTTAAACAGGTTGACAAGTGACAGTCCAGTTGCAAAACATTTTAACAGTAAATTTAATAATTCTGTATTTTCACTTTGGAGACTGAGACAAAATGAACATTTTGAAATAGGTATTTATCCATATGTGCATTCAGACAGAATGTGACATAATGTCATGGTTTAAAGTGGGATTTAGTAGTCCTGCTAAAATTGCTCAATCTCCCTCAGAACTTACCCTTGTGGGGACACCTCAAATACCAAGTAATGACTCGGCCTCTTCTCAAGGGAAAGATAGTGCCTGGAGGGATAACTCTCTGAGGCTCAAGTTTAATATTCATTTGAAACTAAAAAAAAAAAAAAAAAAAAACCTGGTTGGGATTTTAATTTTCTTTTTCATTTATTTATTTCCTAGTTAACTTTCATTCAGTGAATGCATGTTTCATAATACTCACAAACACAAAAAACAAACTTCTTAATTGTGACTTCAATCAGAATGAAATGATACTTTGCATTGCATACCAAAGGTCACTTTCGAATAAATGACATAATTTTTTTTTTTTTTTTTTTTTTTTTTTTTTTTATCTAGAACTTGCCTTTTACTGCTGCTCTTTTCACAGTATTTCTTTTGTTGTAATTCCAAGTTAAAAATCACTAGTTTATTTGGCATTTTGTTTATATCTGATTATATCACTCATTCAACTGGCATGTAATTTGGTTCCAAATATATTTCAGTTTTGTATTGTTATTGCTGGTACTAGGCAGTTAAATATATACAATAATGTACGTAATTTACTGCTTGACACCTCAAGTTAGGAAATGCATATTTTAAGTGTATAAAAGTGTATAACAAAGGGCTAGTTTTGTTAATTATTTGTGATATGTAACTGTTGACAGCTGACCATGTAACTTATACATTTATCAATATACAAAAATGTCTGTCTATTGAAATGTCATAATTGGTAGCTTTTACTCACTGTCTATTTACAGAATTTGTAATTATTTGCAAATGTTAATTCTTACTAATCTTAATTATTATTAAAGTATTGTCCCTGGTATGTCACTGAGCCTGACACAGAGTGCAGAGAAGTCAGATTTTTTCCTGCTTCTTCCTCTCATCTAAAGAAATCTCGGAAAAAGAACTCTTTGAGCTGCTAGTAGACTCTTGGACATTTCCCATTATCAATTTATACTCAATTCATTGATAATAGGAAACCTCTAACCAAATTGAACTGGAAATTGCTTTATTTTTTATACTAACAGTATTGCACAAACAAAAATTATACTATGATGTGCCATTTTTACTGTGTTATGACAACAATCACAGAAATTAGACTACTTGTTGGAAATTTTATTCATTGAAGCAATTTTAGAATATTGTACTTGAACATGATATTGTATAGCTTTTTATATTGACCTACTATCAGTTTTGATTCTTCATGTAGTATGTTGCACTTACCTGAATTTTTTTTAATTTGTTAGCATAGAAAAATATTTCTTTCAGTTTTACTTTAATATTGCTTTGTTCAATGAAACTTTCCTCAATCCACAAGTTGAGCAACAACTTTTATAACCATTACATTTTACTTAGGATTGCAAAACTGTTTTCTAAAAGGCAATTTCCAATTGCCATTTATGATTGCACTATTTTGAGATGTTAATCAAATATACTGGGGCATATTGACAATAAAACTAATGAATTTTGCTTACTGCTGCTGCTAAAGCAGTGATTTGTATAAGTGGCATTTGTAAGATAATTGTTTAAAGCTGCCTGTCATCTTATTATGATTGTTCTACTTTTGTACATATGAGTTTCTGATTTCCTCTGACAACTCTTAATGCAGTGTCTTTTTGTTCTTTTGACAGCTATGAGAGCATGAAGAGCTTATGTGATCGCTATAACAAGGCTATTGACAGCATCTTGCAATTAGTAAGTGCTTTTTTTTTTCTTTTTTAATTTTTTAATTTTTTTCTTTTTTTTGTCATTCACTGAATATGACATATGTATAGTCTCATATCAAAAGTTTATTTTAAAAATTAGTAATAAGTATTGTATCTTTGAAATATCTTCAATGTTCTTAAATATTTTCTCTTTTTACTTTAGCTTGAAATGGATTGTTATTGTTTTTATTTAAATATGGGATTTTCTTTCATTGATTTAATTTTTAAGTGATTTCAGATGAGTATCATGCAGGATAAATATTGTTTTCCACTATACCATCCTAATGGCTTGTTTTTTTCTTTTTCTTTTTCTTTTTTTTTATTCATTAAATGAATTGAAACTAATTAACTATTTTCTTTGTCTTGTTTTAGAATATTATCTTCATTTATTTTGAGTTTCAATTAACACTATGAAACTACTGTATTTTTAGCCATATCGGGTATACTTCAAAAAAAAATTCACCCGAGATGATTTGGTTACCAGTAATGACATCTAAATAACTGTTTTTTGCACTAAAAACTCCAGAATGAAATGTATGATTATGAATGATTTAAATTATTTCAAATCAAAATAATACCCCCACCACTCCCAGTATAAATGAATCATCTGTTCACATTTTTTAAGTATCCCTTGCCAAATTATAGATGTGTGTTATCTGGTGGGGAAATATGGTATATATCTAGTCTTTAATTAAAAAATATTTTCTGAGGTAACACAAATTGTACTGACTGCATTTGTTCTACTGTCAGTAATAAATCATTATAGAATAATTGTTAGACTGAAAGCGTATTTAATTGTACCTATAAGCAACAGCATAGAAACATCTGATTTGTCTATTAAATGCAGCTTGTAGTGTTGCTGCTTATCTAATAATGAGTTTTATGGTATTGAACAGGGGACAGTCAGTGCAAAATAATTTATTAGCAGAAATGTTCAAGTTTCCTGCTAAACTAAACCTGTCCATGCCTGGAAGTCCACTTTACCAAAAGTGAAATTACAGAAAATCAATGTTAAAAATATGTATGTATACCATCATCCCCTTGAGGCTGTAATTTAAAAATGAATCTTGACAGTTTCAGCTTATATTTTGATGAAGTGTTTAATGTTGAAGCTTTATTTCAATAATCACTTATTAATTTATTGGATAAAAATTTAAAAAAAATTACAACCCAATTCTTCTGACACTTTATTGATAAAATATTGAAGATTTTTTTTTTTTCTCTCTTCATTTGTCTCTTGTTTTATTTATTCATGATAATCTTTTCCTCTTTCTCTGTAGGTTTTTCAAACTGTCCAAGAATAAACTTTTACACACTACCCAAAGTACATTTTTCTTTTTATTTATAAAGAGGTTAGTACAGGTAATGATTAGCAGCTCAAAATGAGCAATCTGTGAGCTAACTTAAAATTCTAGTCTGATTTTTTATATTCACTTTTGCACAAATACCCTTGGGAAAGGTATAAATCTATCTCTTCTTCTTTCCTCCTAGATATGGGTTAAATAACCAATCAAACTGATCTCTAGCCATGACTGGAAACTAATCTAGTAGAAGAATTACTCTGAATTCAAAACTCAGCCACCTGAAGCTGTACAAAGATGATTAAACATGGGTTACTGATACTGTGGCTGTAAAACAAAACACAATAGGTTTCAACAATTATGGATAACCCCTTGATCATCCAGAATGTTGTTGACACCACTAGGCATTGGTCCCAAAGGTGTTGAATTTAAGCTTAGAAAAATTACACGACACCTTGGTATTAGCTTTATTTTAAATACTGCAGGTGTTAAATTTCTCTTTGAAAATTTTAAGGTGTCCTTGAAATTTATACATTGAATATTGAAACACATACACCATACATACATTAGGGAGCAATGAAAAAACATTTTTGAGTTGAAGTTGCACTTTTCAGGCATCATTTATGATTGTAACACCTGTGAAAAATTTTAGACCATTTCATCCCCATTTACCCTGCAGCATTGCAATTGACTTTTTGTCAATTTTTACTGTACACCAAAACATTGGTGTCGTTTACTAGGATAATAATTGTCCATCAGTGATATCAATTTAATTACAATATTATTTAAGAGGTACATTATATTAAAATATTACAATAGTAAAATCTTTTTATGTGGAACCTGAGCATCATTTTCTTGGCCAATAAACTTTACCTAATATATCTCTTGCTTTGTATCCTGTCACTTCATTCATCACTTTTATCCCTCTTTCAATTTTCTGAGTACTGTTTGGCCACTTGGGCACTACTAATGGTGTCTCAAGAATGTCATTAACCCGTTGATCTGATAGAGAAGCAATGTAAGGAGGCTCGGTCTTTTAGTTTATTCATCCAGTTAATCATAGTATGATAGTTTTTGCTTGTTGCTTTTTCTGTCAGTGCATTCTTCCATTTGCTGATTCTCCTCTCTAATTTTTCTTATCATTGAAACAACTTTTTCTTTAACAGTCACATCTTCATCTGCACACATACTGAGAAGTTGATCTATGTGGGTGAAGTATACATTTCTCTGGACAAGAACCACATTGGAGCACTAAACTTTATAATTATAATAACGATTCCTTTCAGCTTGTGGCTGCATCTTGATGTTGCTATATACAGCCTGAGGGTTCTACTCCATAAAGTATTCCACTTTGACACACAGAGGACCTGGCTCAATAGCAGCCGAGTCATCATCAATAACACGTGTATTAACTCCTTTACAAATCCTATACAGGAATTTCTGATTGCAGGACAGATTCTTCTGCACTTCTTCTTTCGGGACCGTGAAATCTGTACGGCAACAACTGGCAGCTCAGACAAAGGCTCCTTGATCTGCTTTCCAATGGGGCCATGCCAATGCTCAGGACCACTTGGTTTACCATCATAGTCCAGTCTTGGAGTTACATGTGTGAGATATTCATTGCTGGGCTCAACCATGATGACATACTGATATTGCACTATCATCCTTAAACTCTATTTATGGGTCTTCTCATTCTTTATCATCACACAAGTGGTGGTCTTCTTACCATCAAAATACAGTGATGTCATATTTTCAAAACTATGCATCTAAATTTCTTGCTTCTTCAATCAGTATTTTGTCTTGCATCACATAGCTTATGTGGTCCAACTCTTGTCAACCTTTGTGATAATGCCATAGTTAGTTAAAGCAGTAGTAGCAATGGCAGCTTCAGCATAATCACTAATGAAGAATTGGTCACAAGCAGCAGTCAGTATGAGGAGTCTTGTTCTGTGAACTGACGTTTGTCCAAACTTTTGGATTGGTGACAGGAGGGATCTCTCTTGAATCATCTAAATTATCCTCAACATAAAGAATGTGCCCAGTTACTTGATTTTGATCAAGCTGTCTGCTAGCTATGTCCGCTTCTCTCTTAGCGTCACTCTGTGCCAGCTTGTCACTTTCATCTCAATCCCTGCAATTTTCATCTTGCTATCATCTTGCTGATCAAGGAGGAACTGCATCTCACATTTGGGAAGTTTTATATCCTGATTACAGGCCAATGAGACCCTTCTCGTGTCTCAATTTTGCGCTTCACATCCTGACAGGGGAACACTAACAGCTACAGATATCAAACAACTTCTTCATTTCTTCTTGAAATGGAGCTTTTTGCGCATGTTCTTGTTCTCATTAACTTCGATTCCTCAACTGTACAATTTTCTCAACCTTCCTTCAATAGTTTTCTGGCTAAGAAGAGAAACAGTCTATCACCAATTGCTTTTTCCCATATTTCTGAACAATGTGTGGCCATCTTGATAATCATTGAGACATCTGCAAACTTTCCTTCATCATATTTATGTTGCCAGGAGTTGTTTAACATCACACCTTTTGAGGGAAATTTGTTCACTGGAAGAACAATGCATGATCAGTGGTTGTCCTTGTTAATATAGTAGCCATCTCAATAACAAATTGATCATTTAATGTGATAAGAGAAAGAGTGAATGAACAAAATTAAATATAAACATTGTACAATGTACATTACACTGCACCAACACAGTATAACTAAAATTTTAAATTTTAGTTGCAGACTAAACCTCAACCTTTCAGCTTCAAATTTGGCATGGGGTTTTAGATTTGTATAATGAACAATGCAGTTTTGAGGAAAATTTCACTGCTCTGTAACATACATACATATAGTGGAATGTCAACTTGTCTGACAAATTTTTACACCAATTTAATTTTCCTCAACCATTCTTTGGTGTTTCTTGAAGTGAGTCTTTTGCTCTGCAATATTATATATATATAATATATGTGTGTGTATTATGTACACCATTTACATTATTTGGACTATTGTCCTCATCTTTGCTGCCATATTTATTACTACATTTCAGCCATTGTACACTCCGGCCTTCTTCAGGTGGTTGGAATGTCAAACTGAACCCTTTATTTCGCTCTCTGGGGTAGATTGTTCTAATTTCACATGCCATGTTTAATGGATATCAGTTATCTCCTGTTAATTCCCCACTCCAAGTTCTCTTCACTGCCTTAATCAGATATTGAACTCACACTCTTTGGGTTCTGTCACTGGATCTAACCAATGACTTTATCCACTGTGCCATGTGTCCTGTGTATGAATTTCTGGGTATTATAAACTTAATGTCTCCAACCATTTTTATCAGTGCTCATATTGCAATTTTTGTTATCGCTTTTCTCTGGCACTCCTTATTACGGGTTCCTATATTGTATTCATTTCTATGCTTGGTCAGCTCAGGAGATTTTTGTGGCGTAGCATATGTTCTGATTCCTTAAGTTTATGAATTTTTCCATGGTGTTCTTTGACTATGATCTCAACCTGATCCCACAGAGGACGGTGATCTCCCTTTTCTCTCCATATGTGTTCAGCCACGCCTGATTTTTCCACTTCCCCTCATGTTACAGCTTTCTGGTGTTCTTGAAGCCTTACCTTAAGGCGGCAACCTGTCTCCCCTTTATATTTATTTCTGTAGCTGCATGGGATAGCATACACACAGTCATTAGTCATGTTCTCCTCTATGGGGGGGGTACTCAGGAGAGATATCTGCGAAGTGTCGTCCAGCTTTTGAAGGTTGTCCTGATTTTATATGATCAGACCCTTGTTGATTTGACACAGAATCGCATGCATATATATGTGAGAGAGATATTTTTTTCAAAACTGTGTAATCAACACACTAATATTAAATTTGCATTTGGTATCAAAGACTTTTCATTTTCCAGCAAGGAACTCCCCGTCCAAATCACTTATACACCAGGCCGTCTACGAACCTACTGAAACACATTTTACAACAGTGTTACAACCAAGCAGTCACTGATCCTGAGAAACTTAATCAGTATGAACCATTTTCACCTGAGGTAAGTATCTGGTTGTGATGCTTTTGCTTCGGGCATAAAAATGAATGATAGAATTTTGATTGTTGAGATAATGTTCAAATGACATGTCAGTTTGTGAATTAAAATCATTATGTAAAGGGTGTGGGAAGTATTTCTGCTACACCCTATATCATACTTTTCAAATTTTAATTGGATAATTAAAAATGTTTTTACCCTTGGTTGCTTCTGAAATCAACCTTGGTAAAGAAACATAAAAATAGGATACTTGTATATAGTTACATGCAATGAAGTCATGTTCTGTCATACCTTCATGAATATGAAAAGAACAACTTGTTCATAATTATTGTCAGTCTACTTTGTTTGGCATGATATATATATATATATATATATATATATATATATTACTCCTATAGATGTCATTTCACATTTTCTTTCGAAATTCAAATTTTTACTGATTTATCTTTGTTTTGAATAAGATTCTCCACTAGAATATTTTGAGTGTTTTATCTAACAAAGTATTATAACGAGAAACAAAAAGATAGTCTTGCACATTATAAATATGTATTTGCTAATGTTAATATCTCTGAAAATAGTTAATGTTTAAAAAAAAAAAAAAAAAAAAAAAAAAGATTCAAATATAGATAATACCACCTGATCTATACAGATGTTGATGCTTTGATTAGCTTTTCTATTATAACCTAATGAGTGATATACTTTGGTATTCATAGTTTGACAAATATAATTCTTTCTTTTCATATTCATAAGTATTGATCTCATTTCTGTGTAACTGATTTTTTTTTTAACTTGATTAATATAAGATAACATTATCAGGTCGAATGTTTTTTTTTTTAAATAAACATCTTACAAATCTTAATAGATTGAGCAATATTTTATTACTAGTCTGCCATTTGCTATCAAAAAATTACAAAACTTGCAATCATTATCCTAAAAAAAAAAAAAATTCTTTCTACTAAATCCACAATTTCCTAATGAAGAAAAAAGTTTTTTACACACAGTTTTTTATGTGATTTGTTGTAATTGTATAAGCACAATGTTCTATAATAGATAAATTTTTATTCAAAATCCTCATTTTTGTTGTTTTAATAAAACAATTTTTTATTGATGCACTTTCAGGTTTTCATTTAGGGTCACCAAATATTAATGATAATGGTTTTAAAAAAATAGCTATCAATTGATATTTTTTTTATTTATTATGGTTTTCCTTATTTTCACTTTGGAAATTTAACTAAAATTATCCAGTAACTGAAAGTTACATGTCCCCATTTACCAGCCTGCATTTCCATAAAGATTCATGACTTGAGAACATTTTCAAGCATTCTGTTTAGTTTGTGCTATTACAAGTTTTATATTTAAAAATAAAATAGTTTCTGTTGAAATTGGAAAATGTATTTAATTTAAAATAATTCTTAAATTTCTCTAAATTTGTTCTTTAATTTTCCTATATTCTACATGAAATTATAATAAATTTTGTTTGTTTGTAGGTTTATGGAGAGACTTCATTTGAACTTGTTGATCAGATGATCAGCTCGATTCAATTCACTGAAGATGATTTCTTCATTGACTTGGGAAGTGGTAAGAATAAATGTATTCATGTCTATTTCATATTTCTCAAAATTCCACCTTTTAGCTCTCTTTCTTTTCACAATTTTGTTTTCCACTCATCAAGTGCAGTTTCTCTAATCCTTACGCTATACATTAGGATTGAACCCTTACAGCATTTCTATTTGCAAGGACACTGTATCTAATGCATTTATTATTATTGCCTGAAATGGCAATAGAAGATATACTGCTAGAAAAATTTAAAGTTGAAAGTACATGTTTTTTTAAGATTGCTCTGGTTTTTGATCTTTTGCTTTCTGATGTATTAGCATTTTTTTTTTTTTTTTTTTCTTCTTCTTCAGTGCAATTATAAACCTTTTGGTTTTATTACATTCTTAACCTTTGAACTAATTTATTGTAGGTGTTGGTCAAGTTGTTCTCCAAGTATCTGCTGCAACTCCATGTAAAATGTGCTATGGCATTGAAAAATCTGAGTGGCCAGCAACCTACGCTTCTGTAAGTTGACTAATTTTAAAAAATGTTCTTTTTATTGATATTCTGGATGAGCTGCAGTCATATACTTAAAAAATTAAAAAAATCATGTTGTTGCTCTACATTTTTTTATTTTAAATTCATCTTTCATAATATACTAGTTTTTATTTTATTTCTTAATTTTCTTTTCTCAAATTACTTTCATGACAACAACCCTCATTTTCATTACTTCATAGCTTCTTGTGGGTATATATGTTTCTCTTCTAATATTCACTAATCTGTAAATATTAAGATATATTTTTATGTGCTAAGAACTATTAGGTTGGTGGAAAAATAATGACGTAATAATGTCGTTTTTTGACGTATTTTTTGACGTCAAAAAACGACATTATTACGTCATTATTTTTGCACCAACCTAATACTATGTTGTAGATAGTTGATTTATAGTATCTTGAAGAAATCAAATTTGTCTGACTAAAGCTGAAAGAAATGAACTTGCTAACTAATGTTTTGTTGATTTTTTTTTTTTTTTTTTTTTTTTTATTATTGTTAAAACAAATCATAAACACCTAATTGATCTTGAAATCCCATTTTTATTACAAAATTTGTAATCTGGTTGCCAATGATAGTCAACTGAGTTATTCTTTGATAACTGTCATAAACTATATAATGCTCATTGTATAAATTCTCTAGGAGACCTCATACATCTGCTTTACATTTTAGTGCCAATCTATCATTGTCTTATTTTGCATTAAGGTAAAGCTTTTTTAAATCTGGGTATCTCAGTTTTTGAGATTTTATTTATATTTAACCTCCTCCTTTCCAACACTGTTTCATTCAATCCATTTTCCAGTTTTCTTTTTACAGGGTGAAGTTTGTTTGATACAGTTATTGGGCTAGTTTTACTTATAATTCTGATCTGTAGGTTGATATGTTGCTTACCCACTCTCTATTTGCTCTCACAGTACTTAAGTAGATTTCAGCTTGCATTTTATTTTTATAAACTCATTAGCATTTAGTACAAAGCTTGTACCCAAAGATAAAGACAAAAAAAAAAACAGATGGAAAATATTCCTCTCTACGTAGATGGCTTAAAAGTCTTTACAAAATGGAGGGTGGAGAGCTTCTGTATTAAGATTCATAAGAAAACTGATAAAATTACTATCACAGACGATTAAAAAATATTAAACTGTATACTTGAATAAATAACTTTTGGATATGGTTAAAAATTAATTTTCTGTTAGCTCTTTGTGAACTTTATGGCACTTGTTTTGTATAGTCTTTTTTTTTTTTTTTATAGACTGCAAACACTTCATAGGTGGATTGGTTTGTATTTAGTGTACTTTGGTTATAATTCTGTCATTTTACACTTTATAGGTTTTGTGGATTTAGGTGGCCAAAAATATTGAACAAGAAATTAATATCATTCCTAGGTTTGCTGTCACTTTTCAGTTAAAATGTATTACAAACAATGCAAGTTAAAGAAACATTTGGTTGAGAAAAATAAGACTTAAAAGAAATATTAGGAGAAACCAATCCATTTGAGTTTATCAATTATGCAGTACAAAATGCATTTTTTTCCTGGCTTCTTATTAATTGCTCAAAATAGTCATATTTTCCATTCATAATCAAATTGAAAAGCAATTTATTCTAATGTTTTATATCAACGAATTTCATTTTAAATTTTCTCAAATTTCAGAACATGGACAAAGTCTTTCTCAAATGGATGAAATGGTATGGAAAACGGCATGGTCAGTATCAGGTTAGTAATTTATGGCTGATGACCCAAAAGAAAAACAACTTTCAGCTTGCATAATTGCTCAAAGAATCTGTTCTTGTGTTTAGTATTTTTTTTTAATTTTTTTTTTTTTATACAATCTATTTTAAATATTCTTTTATCACAAATCTAGATAATCTATGCAGATTAAAAAAAATAATTCTGAATATAATACATGAAAAATTTCTTCATATTCTTTACCTGATGTTGGTTGTGTGATTATAATATGAATAAACAGATTATAATTATTGCAATTAACTCATACTTCTTAACTATTTTTATCTTGTTTTAATGCTATATCTTATTTATATGATGATGACAACCAAGAAAATCGAAATGTAAAAACCTAGACACAAATTTACTATGGGTGATTTAGCATTCAGTGCACTTTCTCTACATTTTCACCATAGTAAATTGCTTTCTCTTTTATTTAATTATATATAAATTGTCATGACTACTTGTGGAAAAAATGAATGCAACAGACTAGACCAGAATTTGAACTTGGCTTGCCAATTCCACTTTCAATGCAAATAATCATTGGCATTACATTACACAACTCACATCCCCATGACTATAAGAGGTAACCGTTAAAAAAAAAAAAAAATACTTTTTTGATGTAGAAATAATGGTAGCCAAAGCATGTTCTATTAGGTTGGTGCAAAAATAATGTCGTTTTCTCACATATGTTACTATGTGAGAAAACGACATTATTTTTGCACCAACCTAATATATTGATTCTTGATGTGCCATAAAATCATTTGATCATTATATGAAATGTCATAGTTTTAGGTTTTCCTACACTTTTTTATAGTTTATTTTAAAGTATCTGCATAAAGTGAAAGGTTTAACTTTATTTAATATTGTTTCCCATTAAAATGTGTACCAATTTTGTTAATAGCAGCTGTGGTTAATATCTGAAAATTGAATTCTTTCATAATAAATATCAGCTAACATATTTCTTTCTTGTAATCATTCTCTTTAATTGCAGTGTGTATATTAGGTGATGTTTGCAATTTGGTCTCTTGAGTTGCACATTGCTCTAGGAAAAATGAAGTTTTCAGTACCGAAAACAGTGCATCATTTCAAACAAAAATTTTAATCTTTTTTTTTTTTTTTTTTTTTTTTTTTACAGCTTTATAATATTCTTTATTCTAAAAGTTCAGATCATAACCATAGCTTCTATTAACAGAATTTTGTTTTGACACCCTTTAGGTCAAGTGAATCTGATTTAATCAGATTTACTTGATCCTTCCACTTTTTACTATTATTCTTTTGTTATAAAGTTTTTTGTTTTTTTTTTCTTGTCTAGTTGGAGAAAGGTGACTTTTTATCAGATGAAATGAAGGAGAAGATCAACAATGCAACGTGCGTATTTTTTATCATTATTCAAGTTATGCTAATTAGTAAACAGGTTACATTTAATACTCTGCCTAACCTACAATATTGATAATATTTTCCAGTTAATTTTTATATATTGAAAAAAGTGAAGATTGGCAAAAATTACTGTCATTGGTAATTTCTAATCCCATACCATACAAATCATTTTGGTATGCAAAAGTATAAATATGATAATACATTATTGTATTAGTGTAGTTTATTGCTAAGATTGATTTTGTCAATTTTATGTTAAACTTTTAAAGCGTGTATTGAAAATAAAAATGTGCACATATTGATAATGTCTTTTTTTCTTTTTCTTTTTTTCTTTAAATCTAAATTTTATATTTGAAACCATGTTTCTTTCTAATTGCAGTGTGATATTTGTTAATAATTTTGCTTTTGGACCTCAGGTTGATCATCAGGTAAGATATTTTTTTTCTTTGCTTCTCTAATGTGTAATAAATATATACACACAACTGCCTATCAGTTTCTTTCTATACTACAACAGACTTGGGGGAAAAACATGGGAGAGGAGAAAGATGTGAATGAAGGGTCAGAGGTAGACAAGAAAAAAGGAAGGTGTAAAAATAAAAGAAAAAATATAGAAACTTTCATTACTCTTTATTTTAAGAATGGGGATGCTTTATTTAATACTTTATCCTCTAGGAAGTTAGATACCACATTGTTACGATAAATTGTGTATAGGTACCTCCACAAGATCACTAAAAAAAAGAGCATAGCAAGATGAAAAAGACGCCAAACTTGACAAAAGAAAATTTTATCGTCTAAATGTTATTATTAAGAGGAAAGATCAAAGTATTTTGGGGGTATTTTTCTACATTTTTTTTAATCGATCCTAGCACGTCCGAAATTTTCCTTAAAAATCTTTTCTTTTTTTTTTTTTTTTTTTTCTTTTTTTTGAGTCAGTAAAAATTGAACATTTTTCTTTCCATTTTATAAAAAAACTGGAAATCTCACTTTGAAATTCTTTTAAATATCAATTATCATTTTTTCAAAACTTATTTTAAGAAAATCAGAAATTATAATGTTTATTTAAAATATTTTGAACAAAGCTTTACTTAGCTTTTGCACCAAAAAGATGTAATTTAAAAATAAAACAAAGCAGGTCATAAACTTTCGCGTCACTTGACAGGTGATGAATGACATATTGACAGATTCCGTGAGGCTAATTTGTTCTACGGAAGGAGAAAAGTGAAATAATTTACATTTAAGTGAACAAATTATTTACCTTGTTATTTTTAAGGAAAACTTTCAGCGCTCTAAATTTTTTTTTTTTTTTTTTTTTTTTTTGTACTTAGCTTTCACCTTTACGTTTACGATGCTTTATGGAAAATATATTATAAAGAAATTAAAATAAGACTGTTAAGAGTGACATTAAATTTCATAAGAAAGGTATCTAATTAATTTATAGGTACCTTTTTATGAAATTTTATCAGAAGTGTACATAAAATACTATAATTTTATGTACATTTATTACATTTTACTGTGTTATTTGTATTTCCATTCATTTTATTATTAATTTTGATATTTCATTTATGGAAAAATGTCATTGAGATTTATGTAAAAATAAGATAATATAAATTTCATAAGATGATACTTGTAGGTACCCTTCTCGGTTGAAATTGAAAAATCAAATTAACTTTTCCACATGTTTCGCAAAAGTAAAGGCCTTAACAGCGGAAAACAATGCTTAACTGAAATAATGCAACTTAATTGTATTCTGGTTGGTCTTCCGTACTTCATAATTACAGCCCAATTATAAACACAAAATTACATTTTTTTAATTACTGCGGGTCTTCCGATTAGTCAAAACAATACAAGTTACAATGTGGTAAAAAAAGATCTCTCATGAGGACATTTACAAAAGTGGATGCTGCTTTTAACTAATTTTATATTTTAAAAAATCAAATGTAAAAATCTATTATAATTAAGAAATAACAAATAATTGTATTAAAAAATTCATTTTTCATCGAAAATTTTTGCTTTCAGAAAATATTGTCTGTATTCATAAAAACAACTAAAAGCAAATAAAAGCATTTGAAATTAAATAATATCTTTGTTTTATTGAGTTTTGTAT
The DNA here is from genome assembly GCA_963932145.1 of Acanthosepion lycidas. Classification (NCBI taxonomy): domain Eukaryota; kingdom Metazoa; phylum Mollusca; class Cephalopoda; order Sepiida; family Sepiidae; genus Acanthosepion; species Acanthosepion lycidas. Next base: position 79,424,237 of record OZ010583.1, on the reverse strand, counting down.
GTTACAATTCAGAGCTGATTTTCGGGTAGGGGTGGAGTTCCAATTAAAAACAAAAAAAACCTGGTTTGCCTTCCTCAAAGCCTTGTACTTTTAACTATTGTAATCAACTGATCGAATTTCTAGCGTTTTCATAAAATTAATTATGGGGGTGGGTAATAAATATAAAAAAATACTTCTGCCATGACTAATAAAAAACAAAAAAAACATAATTTCGATCATCTGTGAATAGTTCCTGAAAGTTTCATTAACATCCGGCAATTATTTATATTTTTGCAAGATTTTCCAAATTAATGTGTGTCATACCAAAAAAAAACGTGCTAAAAATTGTCTGTTAGGTTGGTGCAAAAATAATGTCGTTTACTCACATATGTCACTGTGAGAAAACGACATTATTTTTGCACCAACCTAATAGTTTCTCTGATACAAAAAGAAACAAGATTTTTTTTTTAATCAAAATTTAGAATGTTCTAAAAAGAAGGAAAAATATTTAAAAAAAAAAAAAAAAAAAAAAAAAAAACTTTAGTCTTTCCTCTTAATAATAACAAGCATTTAGACGATAAAATTTTGTTTTCAGCAAGATTGGCGTCTTTTTCATCGAGCTATGCTCCTTTTTTTTTTTTTTTTTTTTTTTTTTTTTTTTTTTAGCAATTTCCTGGAGGTACCTGTGTAAATAGGACACAGTAAAGAGGGTTGGGGTCATTTCAAAAGTACTTACATCCGAGTTTTTTTTTTTTTTTTTTAGTTTTTGTTTTTAACAGATGTGGTTAATATCTGAAACACGATAAAAACATTTAAAATCCATGCTATTTTTCTAATCTTATATATAATAGTAAATCTTAATCATCAATGAGAATTTAGATCTCCTAATAACTGGGCTAAAATATATATATATATATATATATATAATATAATCTGTTAAAGAATGTTTTTATTGTGGAGCAATATTTATAGAGTTGTAATTGTGTTGGGTAATATTTTATCTTTATGATAATGATATTTCTCTTTGTAAAAGTGGCATGTATTGCAATTTTCATTAGAGCAATATCATGAAAATGCTATAACTTGAAGAAACAGAAAAATTTTCTGTAAAACTGGGATACCACTTTCTGTTAATTTATAATTAAGTATCAATTAACTTTTAAAAATATTCTAAGAGAGACAACTCCAAACCTATTAACTGCTAATTAGTTTTTTTTCCAAACACAAATAAGCAAAAAAAAAAAACATCTTAATCATAGTAATAATTAGTATTTTCAAATTATATAGATTCTCCAAATAGGAAGTGACCTGACATTGAACAGAGGCTGCCAAAGACCTTGCAGTGAATTAGTCAAGAAAAAAAAGTTTATTTATCTGTAAATATTTCTCAACCCTGTTTTTAACATGAATTAAGAGATAATGAGATAGTTCTATGTAAGTAGAGCATTTTGTCTTTTTTCCAATGAAGTAGGAAAAATGTCATCACTAGTAACATTTTTGTTTGTTAAAAGCATCAATATTCGAAATAAAGTTATTGTTCTTTATACAAAAGAATGAAATCGATTTGTAATGGTAACAGTAGAAAATATTAGCTACTCAACAGAATGTTCTATTTGAAAGAACTTTCTAAATTGCACTGATAATACACATCATTAGGTAATACTCAGTAGAATTTACTGGGGTTTTTGGAGGATTATTACCTATTGAGTCATTGTCAAATTTTCATTGTTTCTAAATTTCATTCTGAACTGTTTTTCCTTTTCCTTTTGCTTTTTTCCTCTTTCCAATTGTTTCTGTTTTGGTAAGGGTTATCTTGAGTCCTACTTCATAGGCAATGGTTTTTTTTTTTTTTTTTCTAAAAACAAAATTAAAAAAACCGCTTGTTCTAGTCATAACTGGGGATACCTGTTATCAGCATGGCCATCTCCTTTGTAGACTGACCTCAGAAAGAGAAGCAGGAATTTGGGATATGTTATGGAATGTTTAAGTGTTGGATATATATGCCATCATTACACCCCTTACTGGAGTGAAAGCCAAACTGGGTTGTGGAGAGTTGATTTTCTTAGAATAGTGGCAGTCTAGTTAATACAGATATCGAAAAATTGAGTGGAGGTACCTACTTAAGATCCATACAATATTTCTAAACCATCGCATAATGCTGCAATATGCAAAAAATAATTAGAAAACTTTGTTATAAATCAGTGTTATTTATAAAATTTTGATACGAAAAACATTCATACAAAATATGCCTCTAATATCAAAAGGCTTTATTTACATAATTCTTTGTAAGATTTTGCTAGATTCTTCCAATTGTCTTATTACCAAACCAATCTAAAACATTCCACAATTCATTTCTTATATAAAGTTATTTCTTCACACAAATCATACACAGTAATTATCATCATGGGGAAAGTCAAGGAACTATCAAATGCACAAAAAGAATTGATCATCAAACATTGGAAGGAAGGCAAAAGCTATAGGCTAAATCTACGAAAAATGGCCTATTGAAAACAATGTCAGTACACTCAAATGGCCATCAGTCTCCAGACTTGTATACAATAGAGAATTTGTGGCCTTTATTAAAAATTCAAGTTAATAAAAGAGCTCTGAAAAACATCTTGGACCTAAAGAAAATATGCAAAGAAGAATGTAGTAAAATACCAATGGAAAGTTACAAATAATTGATTAAAAGCTACAGAAAGAGATTGATTGCTGTTGAATTTAGTAAGGAACATGCTACAAAGTATTATATAGGTATTATAATTTTGTATGAATACCTTTTTTCACTTTCAAATTTTTTTATTTCATTAATATAACATTTTTCTGAATTTTTTTTTTTACATATTGCAGAATCGTGCCATGGGCCATGGTATACAAATATTGTATAGATTATAAAATCTGTTAAATAAAAAAAAATATCATGGTGTATGAATATTTCCTACCCCCCCACCCCACCGCCACTATATATATTGATAGGGCAGGTTCTAGCATGAATTAAAGGAATGATGTTTTAGTGCTAACTTCATTTAAATTTGGTATGTAAAAGTTTCACACCTCCCTGATTTTATTGACTCTAAAGCCCACTTTAATTTAAGTCATTTTCTACAGTAAGAAATGAAATATCTGTAATGGTAGAGGAAAAGTTGATTAAACACTAAATTTTGTAATTTTTCAGCTAAAACTTATTTCTTTATTTTGTGCATTTAAAACTCAGAAGGGAAACAATTGACAATGGCTAGGAACAAAGACTAGCATTATTGAGAAAATGAGGTTGTTAAATGAATGGTGTCATCTTTAATTTCTTTGATTTTTGTTCTTTAAAGTTCCTTAATCGACTAGGTTATATTGACAAGACTTCTATTGTGTGTGCATGTTTGAAAAGGTTTGCTGATCCAGCCTCAGAATAATCACTGTAGAGTTGGTCATGGAAAAAGCATGGAGAAGTCAAGCTGAGGCTAGCAAGCTTCAAATATTGTCCTTGGTGTCTTGCTGATGGTCATGGCAAAGCTGAATTTCACTAGGAATTGAAATCACTTGAATTCAAAGGGCATGTCTACTGGAATTGTGGGTGTCATTTGGCTAGAAATGGCATATTATGTTCTTTGATAACCTGGTGAGCTTAAATGGCCTTTCAAGCCTGAGCCACAACTGAGTACCTTGTGAATCTTCATAGTACTTGTCATTTCAGCATAATTCCATCATTGACAAACAGAAGCCTCCAATACTATAGATATAATTAAAACAAAGACTTGATATCTAAGTTATGTAACTATCCATGGACCAGAAAATTATATTTATTTGTTTTATTGTTTGTAGAGGATAAATTTTCATTCTATTTATGGCTTTATTGATTTTATTCCAGTTGAAACTTCGATTTGCCAACATGAAGGAAGGTGCTAAGATTGTATCATCAAAAGCATTCTGCCCTTTAAACTTCCGAATAACAGACCGAAATCTTAGTGGTAAGTTAAATCTCCCCCCACCTCCTAATGTTGCTGACAATCATTTTGAATTTTATGAACCAGGGAAAGAAAAATGAAATGAAAGAAAAATTGTACAAATTATGAAATGAAAGAAAAATTGTACAAATTTGAATGGGTTGCAGAAGTTGATTTCATACACATGAAATACATAAATATCAACTAAAGGCGTGTTATTTGTTTTTTGCTCTTCTATGATTCCTTTGAAATCATATTCATAAGACTTGAATTTTTAAAGAATAGTCTTTGCAATATTTCAATTGTTTTTCAGTGACTATAATGTTTGTTTTTGTATTACTGTGAAGTCTAAATGTTTTCTTTTTCAGACATAGGTACTATAATGGAAGTGAAAGAACTTTCTCCACTGTGCGGTGCAGTGTCGTGGACTGGGAAACCTTTTACATACTATCAGCACACCATTGATAGGACACAGGTCAGTAGTTTTCTAATTTCCTTTTATTTTCAGATATTAAGCAGTTTTGTCTATAACTTTTGTCTGTCTAGGCTTAACTATCAATTTTTTTTTTATTTCTCTCTAGCTTGTAGAGAAAAATACAAACTCATAAAATGTAACAAAATGACAATATTTTTTTTTTTTTACATACTCATATTATTTCAATTTTACTAGCAATTATCTAGTTCTTGTATTTTTCAACTATACAATGTTTTTTTTTTTTTTTTTTTTTTTTAATTTGGAAACCATCTCAGAATTTTAAATAGAATCCTTTTTCTACCATGATTTCCAAACTTATTACCATCATTATTTACATTATTTGGACCTTTGTTGCCATATTTATTACAACGCTCCGGCCTTCTTCAGGTGGTTGGAATGTCAAACTGAACCCTTTATTTCGCTCACTGGTGTAGACTGTTCTAGTTCCACATGCCCTGTTTAATGGGTGTCAGTTGTCAGTTATCTCCTGTTAATTTCCCTCTGAAAGTTCTCCACTGCCTTAACCAGGTATTGAACTCACACTCTTTGGGTCCTGTCACTGGATCTAACTAACGCCTTTATCCACTGTGCCATGTGTCCTATGGCAACTAAGATGAGGACAATAGACCAAATAATGTACATAATACCACATCTCGGAAATATAGACAGTTATTACCATCAATTCGACCCATCCCCAGAAAACTAGTGTACTTTTACACAGCTTGATTCCAGAGGTTGAACTGAAAATTTTCAGTTAATATCAACTTCAGGTTTCTTGCTGGATTTTTCTTTTTCCTTTGAAGGGAAGGAAATTGTTTCTTGTTAATGCTCATCTTCACAGTACAGAGGGTATTGGATTATATGGTACAACAGTAGAATTCCTGACCTGATAGAACTTTGTATATTTGTAAAGATATTTTTGTGATTTTGAGAGAACACAGTAAAAAGTGAATTCTTGCTTTTTCTGAATTGAATAGTTTAAAATAAACCAACATAAGCTGAAACAGAATTCAATCTTGGCTCACTGATTTTATTTTTTTTTTTTTTTCTTTCTTTCTTTCTCTCTCTCTCTCTCTCTCTCTCTGCTGTGTTAACTATGAGACTGTTGTACCTTTTTTATGCACCTGGTGTAAAATAAATTATTTGGAGCAAATATTGCTTATTCATTAATATCACTTGGCAACAAATTGTTGATGCTTGTAGGAAATAGGCATCTAGAAATTTAAAAGCCCTCATCTACAAACATAAGGGAGACCTATTCATAATGCTCGGAAACAGAACAGACTAAAACTTTTTTTTTTTTTTTTTTAAATATATAAAAAGAAAAAAAAATAACTTAAAATTCTTTCACTTGCACACAAAACTTAAAATTCTTTCACTTGCACACAAAACTTAAAATTCTTTCACTTGCACACAAAACTTAAAATTCTTTCACTTGCACACAAAACTTAAAATTCTTTCACTTGCACACAAAACTTAAAATTCTTTCACTTGCACACAAAACTTAAAATTCTTTCACTTGCACACAAAACTTAAAATTCTTTTACTTGCACACAAAACTTCTCCAAAATCAACATATGGACTACCCCCAAATATAGATGAAGATACCTATTAGATGCTAAAATACACACAAGAAATCATTATTGGTGGATTCTATATAACTGATCTCAATACACACACAAATTTTCATCAATTTTATATTATAAAGAAGAATTTCATATATATATATCTCAAAATTGTCCTCTAAATAAGAAAACTTGAAATTATAATATTGATTTAACTACTTTTTTGTTAAAAAATTCTCTAAATATATTTTCTCAAGATTTAAAAAAATTAATTTAACCTTAAATTAAAATCTCTTTAAATTTTTTTTATTTTTGCTATTCTTGATTGTCTTGCATATTAAGAGCTAATGATAATTTAATAGTAGAAAATTAAAAGAATTCACCAATAATAATTATCTGCTGTATTTGTAAGACATAAACAAATTTAGCATGTATAGAGATTTCATTATGCAATCACCAGATCATTTCCTCTTGAACATTCACTGCTATAATTGCATGACTATTATAAGATCTCTATTGACTAGTTCAGTTCGTTTTGGATAATTATCCAATAGTGAGATATATTTTGATTTTTATGCCCATTTGGATAGCTGTAGTATGGCATGTTGAAACATTATCTTCAGTTGTGATCATCTGCTATCTGTAAAGATGTTTTTGTTTCAGTCTTGTGGATTCCAGTATATTCTCTGACGAGATATTTGTAAGAATATTAGAAATAGATATCTTTTTGCTTTAATGTTTGATAGTAAATTACAAGGAGTAATTGTATTGATTTAGAAAAAGTTTCAACTTTTTCATATTCAAAACAGCATCATTAGAAAAAAAACTGGATAGCAACAGTTAAATATAAACTTTACAGTTTCTGTACAATGTGGACATGTCTTGTGTCATAAGAACAAAGAAAAGTCTTTAATCTAGATATCACTACAATTTCTCTTTATGTGGGTCCTGCTTTCTGTTGATAATCATTTGGTGAACTTAATATATTGTACTGTTGTTATTTACTTTTCTTTTAGCTGGAGATCTATTTCCAACGAATCAAAAACCCAAAACTCAGGGTAAGTTATGTCCTCTCTTTCTGACACTTTGATTTTTCATCTGAATGAGATTCAGTGTTGTAACTGTCTAGCAAATAGGTCTTTTCATGCTTTTTATTTATGGCAGTATTAATGAAACTTGATAATTTTCCTTAAGTTGAAACATTAATTATCCTAATGTTATCATGGTTGCAGTTAAACTTATTTGAATTTGAAAACTTTTTTCAAGTGCCATTTCCATTGAGGCTTCAATATAGTAGTATGTATGGTTCTAGTGTTTTGTAGTATGTGAACTTATTGTCTTGTAACATGAATTCTCTATTGCCCTGTGTAATGAAATAGTCTGAGGGATGGTAAAAATATGAATCGCTCAGAATTACTTATATTGGAATTATCTTTGCTGTTGCTTAGAGTGTTTTCAATCCTCTAAGATATGCTATTATTTCCTCTTTATTTTCCTCCTCCCTTTTGTGTTTTTTAATATACATATTCTATATCTCATTGGCATGTAATCCATGTAAATTATCTTTTTTTATTGTAAATAAATGATGATGAAATTATAACTAAATCCCATTATGTGGGGAGTAGTTGAAAACATGATTTAATAATTACCACCACCACAATCATCATCATCATTACATTTTTCTCTTCAAAGTAATAGAATTTCTCCAATAATAATGTATTACAGTTTAACTTTGCTACTCACAAATGTTTCTATGATTTATATAAGAGTTCATGAATCATAACAGTTCAATTTCTTTTGAAATTGTTTCTTGTAGTCAAAATATTTCATCTAAATGAAGACAATTCTCTTTAATGACAGACTTGTGTTAACTTTTAAAATCTGTTAACACAACTGTTATCTGGACATTTTTCTGCTTACAAAATAGCCATTAAAATTATGAATAAAAATATCCTATTTCAATGGAATTAATGCATTTTGTCTCCAAAAGGACTATATAAAATCAACTAAATTCTTATTGTTACATGCATGCGATTAATTTTTTTTGTCTTTTTTTTTTTTTTTTAAATTGATTTATTTATTTTTAATTCAGGAGTATTTGTATTAAGATTAATTTAATTTTCAGTTTTTAACTAATTTTATCAGTTTAATTTTGAAATATGTGTTGGTTGATGTAATATTTTTCAAAATACTTATTGTTCATTGAATGTGTTAGACTTGGTAGATGGTTGAATTAGTGTTAACAATTTGGAACATTTTGGACTTAATTAACAAAATTAAACTATTTTAAAGAAATTATTTTTTTCTTTTAAGGCAACAAATACTAATATTTGGTTGATAGCATACTGTTTCCATGATGACTTAGGATAGTGAATGTTTGCTTCTATTAAAAACATACTTTTTTTTTTATTATTATTATTTGTAGTTGAATTTTAGTTTTGATTTTTTTTATTTATTTTTTTTTTATTTTATTTTTTTATTAAATCAATATTTTGTCTGGATGTGATGGATTAGACTTGTTGGTTTTTATTGAAGTATTTTCTTTCCAAATTCAAGAATATCTTACCATAAGATTTTTTTTCTTTTTTCTTTTTTTTTTTTAATGCAATCTCTCTTTGTGAACATTAGAAATAAAACTGCAGTGAATTTAATTTGGAGACTTCCCCCTTCCTCCCCATGTCAACAAAATTCATTATTTTACAGTTATTAGCAAACTGAATTCTTAAAAATCTGAAACATTTGTGAAGAATTGTTAGAGCAAGACTCTTTAATATTATTATTATTATTATTATTATTAATACTGTTTGGAGAGACCAACCATTTTTTTAACTTGTAGTTCATATCAATTGTTATTGTATTTGTTGGCTTTTATATCATTATTTTCCCTAAAAATTGAGTATTTCCAATCTCTCTCTTTTTCTCTCTCTCTAATGCAAGATACGGCCATGTTTTGTAAGACTGGCTCTGATCAATGAAGGACACAGTGCCATTGCAGCATGCCAGGTGGTGAATCTGAGGACCTCATGCATTGTGCCATATTTAATTTCACTTTCAGCATTCTTCATTTTGAGTTTTTCTTTTTCTTTTTTTCCTTTTCTTTTTTTTCTTTTGGTTTTTGTGATTTTGGTTCTCTCTGTGTTGCATGTGTTTAACTGATCACTTTAGTACTTGTTAGAAAAAATATACGCTTTCTTCATGATAGTCATGAATACAGTTGCACTGCAAATATAACAGTTGCAGTTCCTTGATTAATATTAACATTACTATGATCATCACACAGGCCTCTGTTGTGTGCTAAATTTTACAATAAAAGCCACCTTTTGATTTATTTTTTAATCTACATTGTCCTTTGTTACTTATGGTGAATTGTTGTTTTTCACTAATTTCAGTTTAGTGTACAAGAAATTTTTAATTAAAAAAAAAAATGTTTCCATTTGCTAATCTTTTTTATCCTTTTCAAAATGAATAACAAAAACAAGTCAACAGATTTTTAGTTTGGTTGGTGATAGGTTCTGAGTTAAGATACATTTTTCTTTCTATCCTCACATTTACTTTTTATTTCTTCTGATTAAATCAAGGAGAAATATTTCAAACTGGATCACTACAGTTTAACATCACATTGTACTGATGATGTTATCAGGTGATATGAAGTTTACACATTTTTTTAACTAAGCTACAAAACTACACTTGGGAAGATCTCTTAAGTGTTTCTTCTGGTGATTAATAATAAGCAGTGATAGGAAAATCTTATTTCAGTTTTTATTTATAAACTTTAATGGTTCATCTGATTCTCAATATGAACAACAATGGCTTTAGATATATCTAGATTTCTGCTCATCTCATTAACATGGTTAAAAATATTTAAGATTTGTCAATTTTTTGATGCCAGTTTATAGCTATTTTCAGTGGATATACAAGCTGTATATTAAATTTTTTTTTTTTTTTTTTTTTTTTGTCAAATCTAATTTTTAAAAATTATACAGTATAAGAAATGAATATGAATCTGTTAAATATGCAAAATCTTATCTGAAATATGTCCAAGGCCATCAGAGAATTTTTTCTTGTTATTCTTTGAACTGAAATTTTCTGCAATATCACATGCTGCATCAGTCAGTCTTTGTTCTGCTTTTCTGGGGAAATAAAATAGTTTCCTTGAAGTAGCTTTTAAAATCTACCTTTTGCACAAAAACAACCATAGTTGATTACTTTTCTCATTCATTTGTAAATTTATCAGGAAAATAGAAAAAAGGTTATCAAATTATTTAAAAATTATATAGCAGTTGTTAAAATTGACACACACACATATAAGTTTAAGAATATTTTGATATGCTTAACAGTAGTTATGGAGTAAAGCTGTAAATTCTTTCTTGCTATATAATAAAGAAAAAAAAAAGGAATAAGTTAATCTTAACTACATAATGCTAAAAAATCACATTTTGAAAGCATAAATTTCAGAATAAATTCATTATTTTCTTCAGTATAGCAACCCCCCTACTCTCTTTTTTTTTTTTTTTTTTTTTTTTTTTTTTAAGCATGGATGTAACACTTGGTCTTGCTTGAGAAAAGATTTCTTTAAAAAGATAACTTAAAACAATATCTAACTATTTTAGTCTGTATGGTTTGTGAGAAGAGTGGCTTTCACCAATTGACTATAATTACTGTATCAACTGCAGCACTTATTACATCCTTGTTGCATACAGCTATCCCATATGTTTAATTATAGATATTTAGTGTAAAAAGTATCCAGTTTTAATTGCCACTTGACTATTATGAGTCAAATTAAAAAAAAAAAAAACTACAAATATTTCTGTGTGTGTGTAAATTAAGCAAGATTTAGAAAAAATAATAAATAAGATTGTTGTTTACTTCTGGTAGTGCATACTTTTGTCTAATATGTTCTTACTTAACTGTGTCTCAGATTCTGTCCTCTTGTACTTTCATTAGGCCTTTTTCTTCAGTCATTTCTCAGATATATTCTATCATTAAAGTATAGATTTTTGAGCTGCTATTCTTTTCTATGTCTTAAGGGTTTACTTATTTCTGACTTTTTTTTTTTCTTTGCTGGAAAAGAATAAAGCAGCCAAACTCCTCAATTGTCACATTTAATATAAAACGTTTTGCTGTGGTGGTCCAAACTTTGACTTAATAAGTTATTTCTTTAGGTTTATCTTTGGGCTTTTGTCTTTTGGATAGCTTGGTTGGTCATCAGATATCACATTTCAACTTTTTTATATACCTTTTACTTGTGGTTGTCAATGATTGACCCTTTTTGTTTTATATCAAGTGTTTGGTTACATGATCATGTCATAATGTTTGTAGATATTGTTTTGGAAATGTAATTTTAGGATCAATGGTTTTCATGGGAAAAGTATATGTTTATAATTTTGGTGTGGGAATAATTTGCTAATCCTTTTTCTTATTACTTTTATACTTAGCAAAACAGTGATTTGCAATTGTTTAATGCTGGAAATTTTCTGGTATGTTTTCAGAATAGTTTAGCGTAATAGTCTGATGTTTAAGCAAACACTCTTCAGTATATATTTCTCATGTAATATAAATATGAATGAATTATTTTACATTTTCTAGTTCTCTATAAAGCTTTTAAATAAACATTAGAGTTATTAAAATTGTAAAAAAAAATGTATTGTATAACAGATGATGATAGAACTGATTTGCATTTGTATATAGATTTTTTTTTTTTTTTTTTCCTTTTCTTTTCTTTTTTTTTTTTTTTTTTTTTTTTTTTTTTTTTTTTTTTACTTGGAAGCATGGGAGTGGTCTCAATACATTTTTACAAATTTATTTTTGAGGTTTTGAATTGAATAAAATGTAATTCATCACTTCTTGTCTCCTTTCTATTCAATTATGAATAATACTAATGAAGTCTCTCAAACCTTAATTCAATTCCTGAAAGTTAATTTCTAAACTTCACAACTCCATTTAAATCATATTCAAATATATTTGAAATAACTGGAAATTTTTTTTCTTTTTTTGTATTATTATTCACTATTATTGCTCATATCATTATTTAATATTTTTTTCCAAACCTTTGGACACACTTTTTTCTCCTCCTTCAATAAAGTATACTTTTCATTACTGTTTACCAAAGCCCATCCCTATATTTTTTATTTAATCTTTTTTTTAATAGTCTTTCAGATAGTTTTTCTTTATACTTTTTTGTTACTTACATTTTAAAACAAATTGGTTCTTTTAATTAATTGTAGAGGAATTGAACACTCTAATCAAACTGGCATTGTTTCCATTTAATTAGTATCCTCTTGTTTAAAAAAAATCCTTTAAGTTCATATTTTGAAAAAAATCATCAAAGCAAATTTTTTAATAGAATAATCTAAAAGAATATCTGCAATTTTGATGTGAATATTCTATGTCCAAATGATTCTATGGAGCATGAGGAATAATATCAAAATTGAGTAGGAGAGAATTTTATTCTTGCATTCATCGAATGAATATTGGAGAAGTCTATATCAAAACATCAATGAATATACTGTTTATATATATATATATATAAACCCTATATTTGGCCAATATTTATTGTAAAATGAGCATTTACAACTGGCAAAATGAAATCAGATACTGCTGCTATACAATATAAAAAAAGCAATAATAATATGCTTTAAATGATAAACATTAACAACTTTACTCAGTCTTTGTTATGTTGTTGTTCATTGATATAAGAGGTTGTTTCCTCATACTTTCTTGTTTTACATTCCAAAATGTTGAGTATATTATGGCATCTAAAGAACCTACAAAAGCCATAGATATTAAAGTAACATATAACAAGGACTGACTGCATATCTGTGACATACAGATTCTTCTCTTTATCTCTTCTGCTGCCATGGCGTGATGTTTTATTTAGTATCATCTATAAATATTTATCTTCATTCTAACATTTCTTTAGAGAATTTGTTCTGATTTGAAAGTCTTTGACTTCCTACTATCCCTAAGTCTTGTTTTTATGCTAAGACAGAATAATACTTTAAAAAAGTAATTGAAGATTTAAAAGATAGCAAATGGTACTGAAAAATTAATTTTCTAAATTAAAACAAAAATATGTAATCTTCAAAAATTCATTCATTTCTTTAGATAACTAGTTTACAAAGGATCACATGTGTATTCTCTGACTGATAAAGAAAGATTAATAAATTTATTAATCTCCAGCTTAACTGGTTTTTAGCCAGTTGTGGTATCATCCACATCACATTCACACACATTAATTTCCTTGGTGTCAACAGCCTTCTCAATATTTGCTCACCACTAGGATTACCCATAGTTACTGAAATATATTGTTTTGTTTTACAGACATATTATCTGCACTCTCTCTACAGCTTCAGGTAGTTGAGTGTTTTTTTCCTGAGACACCATCTTACCATAACATATGGGTTTGAATTCAGAGTTGTCCTTCTGCTAGACTGATTGCCAACCACAGCTAAAGAACCCAGTCTACCTGGCTATTGAATCCATAGCTAGGGAGAGAAAAATGGCTTCATACCTTTCCAATGGTATTTGTGCAAAAGCCAATGTAACAAACTCTACCAGAATTTGAACTCAGTTTGTCAATTTCTCATTTCAAGTTAATAACCATTACACTTATCCAATAAGCCAGCATAAATTTTAAACTTGTAACCAAACCTGAATCCCACCTGCCGAAATAAGAACACATTGTATCTGGGGATGAAATGCAAGAATTGGCTTAAAAACTTTGAGGTTCCTGTTCTGGTCAGATGTCAAATTTATATTGATATTTTTCTCATTTGAAGATTAATATCGGACTTAGCTGTTCAAGATGATTTTTTTTTTTTTTTTTTTTTTTCTAAGAAAAAGAAATCAGTAGATAGCGATTACGATAATCTTTTTACATTCAAAAATTCAATAAGATTAAACTGGGACTTTTCCTGTTCTTTAGCTATCCATATTTAAATTGGTTTGATGAATTTCATGGTTTTCATTTTTAAATGCTCAGTATCTGATTTATTGTTTTGAATTTGAACTTTCTTAGAAGCATTATTTTGCATAGAACATTTATTGTAACATTTCAATGTGGTTCGGATTAATAACAAATTCTTTCAAACCAGTGATAGAACATACACATGTGACTTATTTAATTGCATAAGATGTTTTTTACAAAACTAAAATACACAGTCCAGACATTTTTTTTCTTGTTTGTTTCTGTTATAGTCCTTTTATAGATGTTATTGTGGCTTCAGTTTTTCATGTAACTTTTAGACTTTTTTTTTTCCCTTTTTATACATTCACTCAATAGTGCTTTTACATTTATCTGTTAATTTTGTTTGCATAAAACTAATAAAATAGCTTTTACTGCAAGATGTATATAGTTTTTTTTCCTGAGAATATATATATATATATATATATATATATATATATATATTTGTTATGAAAGGTTCTTGTTAGTGTTTTTAATATTTTTCCCCTCTCCCCTTTTTTTGTGTTGTATCTGTGCTATGGGTTATTAGTCTTGTTTTGTGGGTCAATTAAGTGTTGTTTTGTTCTTTATATCCTAAGTCCTAGTTTGGTCTTGAATGTGTTTTGGAATTCCCTTATGTCTACCATACTGAATGCAGATTTTTTTAGTTTCACCTTTTTCTTTCTTTCTTTCTTTTTTTTTTTTCTTTTTTTTTTTTTAATATTAATTTCTAAAATCATTGGTAAGTATTGAAAAAGCATCCATGTTTTTTGGGTATTTTATGTTTTCTTTTTTTTCTCTTAACCTTTAGAATGCTACAATTTTGGTTCCATTTTATGTTGTCTTTTTTTTTTTTTTTTTTTTTTTTTTTTTCTTTTTTTTCTTTTAAAAAAAATATGAATTTTATATTTAACTTTTGTATTAGAAATAATAAAAACTTCATTAGGAAGTATTTTGTTAAATTTTCTTAATATATGATTATGGTATCATTTAATACTTGAATTTAATTTCTTGATTCTTCAGGCTTGTAGCCAGAGAGGGGAAAATGCAGGTGACATTTTCACATACCTATCATCATCATCATATATATATATATATTCTCTCCAAAATACTGTATTAATAAAAAGTGAATAAATTTTCTATTTAGAAAAGTTACCTTTGAAAAAAAATATTTGTGAATTATTAAATATTTCTAAAAATGTATACAGTACAATAACATGTCAGTTATTGTGAAATTACATAAAACAATATTATTACTGTCCCCATTATGGTACTTACATTTGCATACAAATTTTATACACTAAATTTATCAACTATTATGGGACAGATGTAGTACATATTTCTGATGAAAACCAGTTCAATTTATAAGTTTTGAAATAAAAATGAATAGAAAAGTTAATGCCTGACAGTTCCTTAGTAGTTTCAGGATGAAATTTAAGTGATTTTCTCTACAATTACTCTTGTACTATTTTTTCTTCTGATATTAGAAACAATAAATTTGATTATTCCTTGCAAACCTGATATTGAAACTATAAATCCTAAAGGATTTGTAAATAAAACTATTTACAGCAAATTATTCACATATTTAAAATATTTTAAGTTTGCTTCATTCTAACATAAAAATATCAATTTTTACATATAAGTGTTTTTTGGTGGGGGGTAAGATGAGTGGGTTATAGAATAAAAAATGAAAACTTCAGACACCCCATTTATTTTTAATAGTTCATCATGTTTGATAAGGCCAGTTGTAATTATTTTTCAATAGAAGCTTTTTAAAACTGTTTTGGCATAATAATGAATGTGATGTAATTGTAGGATGTTTTCCTTAAAACAGATTGATATGCAATAAGTTTTTACACCAAAAGAAAAGCAAAAGAATTTGTAATAAAACAGATTAAGCAATTTGTGTGTGAGATAGTAAAATATTTTTACCATCAAGAAAAATTTATGAAAAATAAATCAATTTTTTTTAATGTGACAACTGAATCCTGGATACCTCTTAAAGATTGCAAGCCTGCATGTCTATTGTATTTAAAATAAAGTTTTTTTTTTTCTTTGTCTTTTATAATTACAAGTAATGGTCCTCTCATGGATTAGATTGATAACTCTTGTAATAGTATTGTCACTCAAAGTGCTTAAAACCTTTTACTGATTATGTGCCATATGTAATTTATATTATATACTTGTGATTAGATAACAGATTGTATACAAATCTAATACTTCAAGGTTTAAACCTGCTTTTAAATTTTGTGACTGAATATTTACTGGAACTATACAAATTTCCTATTGATTTTATCATATAGTATTTCATGTTTTTACTCTTTTATTATCAACTCATTGACCTTTCCTTTTCCATCACAACTGCATCTGCAGTTTCTCAATAGATTTTTTTTTCATTTTATAATAATCATAGAGCATTACTTCTGATATATCCCTCTTGATAGATTGAGAAGTCTGTTAGGCCAGATGTTATGTGTTAGAATAGATGTTACTTTTTAAATGACCAGTTTGGGTTATCTGTCTGAGTAGTGTTCCTTGGAGAAAAACCAAGGATTTTCCTGTTGAAATTCACTTCTAAATAATTTTCATAGATTATCTTATCTTTTTTTTTTTTTTTCTTTAATATAAAAACTAAGAAACTTTAGTGTCTTTAACAAAATTAAACTATTAAGTTATGATGATCCTCTTTAGCAGATCAATCTCTAAAACTCAAAACTGTTCAGGTGTTACTAATTGTAAAAATGTTCCATATTTTACTTAGATATCTGAAGTTGGTTATCTTAATAGAAAGCAACCCCCATATACTTACAAGTTTGAAAAGTGACAAAAAGATTCTCATTTTTGTAAACTTGTTATATACTAATATCATTAAGAAATAGCAAACAAAAATGACCATTCACCCTAACCCAATGCTTGTTAAACAAAGATTTTTTCTTTTTCTTTTTGTAATTTACACAGAAAAATTAAGTTTTGCTTGTGTAAAACTTTGTCCAGAATGAATGATAAAGAGTGCCACAATGTTCTTAGGTGTCAGTGAGTTGATAAATTTAAGATGAAAGTTTTGTTTGACTTGTACTTTTTATTTTATTTTTATTTATTTATTTTGTTTACTTTAGAACAGTGATATTCAGCTTTTAATGAATTCATTTAAGAAATTTGGAGTGGTTCATGGTGGGGGGGAATCATTTAACTTTTTGTTTATTACTACCCCTTAGCAATATAGAGACATTGAATTTTCCTTAATTACATTTCTCCTTCACGATCTTATATTTCAGTTGTTATAAGCTTTTTTTGCTCAACTGATTTATTATGTTTACTTATTTGATTGTCAAATGTTTATCATTCTCTTCAAAAATAAGCTGATTATGTTTGTTGCCTCATTGTCTATACCTATTTCTATTAATGTATATTTTCATGATGTCCAAATAAAATTAAAAACAAAGCACAGATTTCACTTAACAAAATCTGGAAAATATCTTTTTCTGATTGAATTTCTGAGTTGTGAAGTTATCTTAATTTACATTATTTACATTTAGACTATTCTAAATAATATCACCTGTCTAACTGAATTAAAAAAAAAAACGTAAAAATATTTTAATTTCGTTTTTAATTTAAATGTATAAAATATGAGTTTCAGAAATTGAGATCACTGTAAATTATAATTGCTTTTGAAATTCTAGTGCATCTTGATGTTTACTTGCTAACTAATGCTATAAAAGTAGTTTCCAAGGACACGCGTCTCAATTTTGACTTGTAAAATTTAAACCTTAGATATAATGAAGTCCATTCTGTAGGTGGTAAGGTAAATTTTCAGGAGAAAAAAAAAGCATCTTGAGTGCTAGGAAAAACGAGAATTTTATTTTATGTAAAAGAATGAAAAAGAAAAAAGTGAACCTGCATAAAATAGTCTAATTGTATATTTGTGAAAATGTTCATTAATTTCTTCCACTAATATTTATTCTTTTCAATACAAAATGAGATTTGGGCAATTGTCTTTTGTCAGAGGATCACTTTAAAAATATATTGACTGTAACAATTGAATGTAATTATTTTTTTTTTTTCTTTGTTTTATCAATCAGTATTAAATATAACCAGAATTTCATAACTTAATAAGTATTTGCACCAATTAGTTAATTATTTTAAGACTCAAAAACTTATTGAATGAATGCTAGATAAGAAAATAAAATATTTTTTTTCTTTTTCTAGATTGATATACTATCTGTTTTATTATTTTTCATCTTGAATAATTTGTATTCCAACTTCAGTGTAAGCCAAAAGAGGTTTGGATTTTTGAAAACTTCCAAAGATATGCTCAAACCTTATATATATATATATATATATATATATATATATATATATATATATATACACACACACACAATTTCCAACCACTTATATTTTGTTGTTGCTATTATAAACGATAATCATTATTTTTCTTTTGAAATTAAGTATCAGCATTAGGGAAAAAAGATGGGGGTTGCCAACAAAGTAATCCATCACATTCAATTTGAATTGCTAACTAATGTATGTTTTATTATAAATTCTATGTGTTTTTCTTTCTTGGATGTATTGGTTTGAAATTATAACTTTTGTATTCAACAGGATGAGGCGATGAGCAGAAATAAGAAAGGGAGAACGTCAACATTGAAGGACAATGCAGTACTGAACGGCCAGGTTAGATAGGGCACTCTTCTGTCTGCTGGTGTTCACATTAAAACAAAACAATCCTTTTCTTTCTACTTGTTCTCGGTAGCACCGGTACAAGTTGAAGAGAGTGATGGACAGTGTTGTCTTTAGGCTTCCTCTTCATGCTCTTTATTAACATTTGCTAAACACAATCCAACTTTTACATTCATAGCAACATGCAAATTTAGGCATATGGAGAAAATTTAATTTAATCTTAGAGATATTTTGCTTAAAAAAAAGTAAGAAAAAAAGTAAAAAAAAAACAAAAAAAAAACACATATAGCAGGGAGAATATTTTTTTAACTAATATACTGAGTGGAAAGATAAATTTTACATTGTCAGCTTAAATTTCTCAGTTGATTCCTCTAAGTTATATAGCACCTAAATATTATAAATTTAACAGGTACCGATGTATGTATCTTACACACACACACACACACACACACACACACACACACCGTGTACCAGGTATTTGAGAAGAAATTATAATATAAAGGAAAAAGCAGATATTCAATAGAGAAAAAAAAATCTGTATATTTTCAAACCTTTGGGAATGATCATGTTGGCCATCATATCAATGATGTCAGCTCGCAAAAAGTCCTTGTTAATGTAGGGCCACTGGTTATTCTCCCTTTTGATGATGCCTCAGACATCATAGTTTGGGGGATTCAAATCTGAAGAAGTAGGAAGCTCTCTGTTGGTGGTGATAATTTTTGCCCACCCACACAAGTGAACTTTGTGGCAAGGAGCAGTGTCTCTTGATTTAGGGCTTGGCTTCCATGTCCAACAGTTATATGTAGATAGTAGAATTGCATAGTTGATGTCCTTGATCTGCTAGACAGAACTTGGCTATCTTTATGGCTGCTGAAATTTTCTTTCTTGGCCACATATGTTACATACATACCAGAAATAAGTTTCCAGCTCATTCTTGACCTTTGACACAGATTATCTCAGAGTCACTTTGTTTGGCAACTTATGCCATGGGCACATTGTTCCTTTTCATTTCCTGCATCAGTTTGTAAGCTGGCAGGTTAATGGTTTCAATACAAGGAGGATGAATGTTAAAATTTGGTTCATGCCTCATATAACATTGTCTTCCATTTATGGCTTACTAAAGGTGTGTTCTCAAATAGCTGGAACACACACACACACACACACACTCTCTCTCTCTTTTATATATATATATATATATATATATATATATATATATAAAGAAATATAGCCTTAACATGTGCTATATTTATGGGATAAAGTGCTCAATATCAGATTAGAGCATGTGTAAATATAAAAGTGAACATAGAAGTCAACACTTAGAGGCGACAGTCTGTTCCATCCTAGATGCAGTTGTCAGGCCACGAGTGCTGTTATTTTTCTTGGCTATTTATATACATATGGGTCAGTGATGCATTGTGGGTAGTCTATTTTGGTGGTTATTTTACCAGAAGTCACTTATTTATTTATTTGGATTGAATTATTTTGCTTGTTTTTATTTATTTTTATTTCTTATCTTATATATTTATTTATTTTTATTTTAATTGGTGTTTTTATTAATGTAGTAAAAATTTGTTTATATCACTTCTTTAATAGTTTTGGTTTGGGAAGATAATTAAAGCTATTTATTCAATTTTGGGGTTGATTGTTGTAGTTTATTTTAACTATTATTTTGGCAGGAACAGTTTTTAATTTGTTTATTACTTCATGTATTTATTTGGATTGATTATCTTTGTTTTTTTCTAACAGTTTATCGGGATCGGTTTGTTTATTTGGATGAATTTAGGTCAAATTATTTTACTTGTTATTATTTATTTGTTATACTGTATATTTTCTCTTTTCGGTTTTCCATTTTTAAGTAACGTATTTTTTTTCTTTTATCGTTATATAACAGATATAGCTATTTTTTTCGTCTGATTTTTGCTTTGATTTTTATAGTCTAACTAATATTTTGGTCATAATGGTTTGCTAATTTGTTTATTATTTACTTTATTTATTTGGGTTCATTGATTTTTAAGTAACATAGTAAAAATTTGTTTTCATATCTGCAATTTGAGATGAGCTCGGATCTTTTATTTAATAGTTTATTTTGGTCTGGGAAGGCAATGATAGCTATTTCTTCCTCCAAGCAAAGTTTGCAAGTTTTTGATTGGTTGTTGTAGACTGATCTTTTCCAAGATATTTTTTGTGTGATGTGCGTTTTGTTTTTAATTTCCCAGATATACTTAGAAAGTATTGTGCTGTTCACATCTTTACTATTTGTGAAAGATGTTTTGTGTGCATAATTTCTTTGTTTCCAGGGTCCTTCAGTTACTCCTATGTATACTTTTTCTTCATTATTACGTGATTTTTATCGTGGCTTGGAATATTACGTTTTGTATTTTTACTACGTTACTTAAAAATCAAAAACGGAAAAAAATAAATAAAAAAACGAAATGACAATAAAATAAGCAAAATAAATTAACCCAAACAAATTACCAAATCACACCTGTTAGAATAGACGAAATAAGAAAATAAGAAACAAAATCAATGAACCCAAATAAATAAAGTAAATAATAAACAAAGTAGCAAACCATTATGACCAAAATATTAGACTATAAAAATCAAACCAAAAATTGGACGAAAAAATAGCTATAACTGTTATATAACGATAAAAGAAAAAAATACTACGTTATTTAAAAACCGAAAAGAGAAAATATACAGTATAACAAACAAATAAATAAGTAAAATAATTTGACCTAAATTCATCCAAATAAATAAACTAACAAACCGATCCTGATAAAAACAAAGATAATCAATCCAAATAAATACATGAAGTAATAAACAAATTAAAAACTGTTCCCGCCAAAATAATAGTTAGAATAAACTACAACAATCAACCCCAAAATTGAATAAATAGCTTTATCTTCCCAAACCAAACCCAAACTATTAAATAAGCGATATAAAAACATTTTTACTACGTTAATAAAAACACCGATTAAAATAAATAAATAAATATATAAGATAATAAAAATAAATAAAAACAAGCAAAATAATTCAACCCAAATAAATAAATAAACAAACGACTTCTGGTAAAATAACTGCCAAAATAGACTACTCACAATGCATCACCGACTCGTATATATAAATATCCGAGAAAAATAACGACTTGTGGCCTGACGATTACATCTAGCATGAAACAGACTGTTGCCTCTAAGTGTTGACTTCTATGTTCACTTTATTATATATATATATATATATATATATATATATATATATATATATACACACACACACACACACACAGTTTTAGAAAATATTATTCAGGCTATGTACTCATGCTAGAGTTGAAATTTGCAACATTGTATTCAAATATTCACCATTTATGAACTGATCTATTTAAGTTTAACAAATCACATTTTGTTTCTTTTGGGCTCTAATGTAATAATGAAAATCCATACTATCTGAAGGATTACATTGGCTAATCTAAAGTTCAACATTTTGTATTTGTGGTTTCTAAATCACTTGGAGGAATTCCACTGCCTATTTCATGTTGGGCTCATCTTGGTTGACAAAAAGAGCAGGTTGAATCTGTGACCTTAGTTTGTTTGTTTTTTTTTTTTTTTTTTTTTTGTTTGTTTTTTTTTGTGACTTTGTCACAGGCAATTTTGTTTCCAAATTCAACATACTTGTTAATTTTTAAAGAAAGCTGAGAAATAAAATTTTGTACATTAATTTGTTCAAAAGAATAAACTGAAACTGATCTCTGAAATCAGTTATGACCAAGTTTCTAAGCCTAACTGGTTACAGATTCATGTAAGTCACATGATGACTTAAGTTTATTTTAGCTGTAAGCCATTAGTTTTGGAGAACAAAAAAATATAATTATGGTTAATTAGAAGTATATTATTTTGACCATAGGCTGCAAGTTTAAAATCTGTGTACAGTCTGGATTTTTACCTCACCTTAATTTCATTATGTCCATTTTTTGCTTTTGTAACAATAGTTTGACCCCAAATGTTGTTTGCAGGTTGAGCAAATGTAGATATTATTCAACTAACTTATTAGTTTTGAATTTCCAATTTTTCAAACTTTATCAGAAATATTTTTAGACATCAGAATGTAATTCCTCATAGAGCTATTTGTTTATATTTTGTATACCTTGTATGTGAATGTATTAAAATCCTTGGAAACCAATTTAGGTAAGGACAACTTTCTGCCTATAATTATTTGATCTTCTATTAAATTTCTTGTAATGTTTCTCTGATGCTCTAAAAAATAAAGATTTAACTTGTTATTCACTGGACATATTTTTGCTTTAGGATTGCAAAAAAAAAAAAAAATGTCTAAAATAGTTATTTTTCAGTGGTTACAATTTTATTATTCTGATTCCGTTTTTTTTTTTTTTTTTTCTCCAAAACTACTTATTCATACTAGCTTACCTTGTCACTCTTCATTCTAAGGGCTGTATTTTTTAACGCCATAACGTTTTGTTTTTTTACTGTTTATCTTCTCCTTCCCACCTTGTGATAATCAAATTCTTGGGTTTTTTCTTTTTTAGTTGTAAGCTATTTAAAAGCTGACCAGAAGATAATTACTTTGAATGTCTATAATTTTTTTAATATATATACTCTCTGTTGATTCATGTTTTCATTTTTGACAATGATTAGTTAAGGAGTACACATTAAATACATAAAATATAGTTACATTTTAAGAACATATCATAATTCACCCAAACGAAATAGATTGTTATTGTTTTAAATTTAGCAGCAAATTGCTAATTGTTTTTACATATTTATTTTAAATCTATTATAAACTTCTGTCAATAGTAGTTTGGTTGATAGTGGATACATTTTATTGGACAAGAGAAAGAAATGCTTCAAAAGCACTATCTTTCATATGTAGTATTTGGACAAAATAATTGGTGACTACTTTTTAATATCCATAAATATTTTTCCTTTTCAAAACTGCAATGATATCTAAGGATATAGGAGCTTGAAAATGTAAGGATAACATTCAAGATTTGAACAGTCTATAGCACCGAGGGACTTTGAGAAAATAGCATAGAATGAAGAAAGATTATAAATGCTTTGAGTTACTATATTTCTTAGATTTAATATTACCATCTGTGTTTTTATACTTCAGCTTGCACTCTCTTAGAGTATAGGACTTACAACTATCATGTTTGAAACAATTTCCCATCTGATCACCAAAACAATGTTGAGCTTGGTCAGTACTTAGATGGGTGACCACTTGGAAATACAAGTAGTGCAATAGATAGCAGCTTGGAATGAGAAATCAGAGCCAAGTTCAAATTTCAATCAAGTTCATTAACATTCACTTAAGCAAATATCATTGGGAAAGATGCAAATCCATCTTTTCTTCCTCTAGTTATGTGTTAAATAGTAGAACTTGTTTCTAGAAAAATATCCTTGTCTTGAAAAAATTGTCAATGCAATATTCATTCACAAAATAAAAAAAAAATAATTCTTACAGTCCAAAAAAAATGTATTAACAAATCCATCAATCTTCAAGTATAGATAGTGGTCTTAATGAGTAAGCAGTACAATGAAATTATTTCTCTATTACCTAGTAGCGTTTTAGCATTGTCAGTGTCAAAATAAATATTTCAATGTTGATAGGGTCTCCTAAAATACCTGAAAATCCATCAAATTATGTTTAATGAAAACAAAGTTAAGGAATTGAATGAGGTTTTGATTAGGAAGTTATTGTATAATTTTAAGTTATTAGCTCACAAACTGAAAAGTCAGTATAAAACTGTATAATACCCAAACTATTTTGAGTAGTAGTAAGAATTCTGTATGAAGACTGATTTCTTTCATCATAATTTCAGTTAATATTGCTTGTTAACGACCATAAAATAACAGATTTGTGGCAAAAATCAACTGAAATTAAAGAGTAAATGAAATATTAGTTTAAAAAAAAATTGATAATGCTTCATCTAAAAAATTTAATCTTATCTCTTGAATGATTCCAGCTGGTGTTGAATAAGATTCCTATGTATATAATTTCATTTCATGCAAACTTGCATTGAATAAAGTTTACACAAATAAATCACTTATCAATTTTTGATAATAAAACTTAGTAATTCTAGTAATTTTTATTTCATTACAATCTTCAAGTAACTTTCTTTTTCTTTCTTTCTTTTTTTTTAACAAAGTTTTAGAATTCACTAAATTTTTGTTCCAGTTTTGTAATTTTTATTCATTCTCAACCTGCATCAACAGTTTTAACAATTTGGGTTACTTTTCTTTTTTACTTCCCCTGAGTCGTTTTAAGTTTTTCACCTTTGAACCCCTGCAAGATTGTCAGAAACTAGTATTAATAATCCATAGATTATCCATTTTGTCTTTTAATAATACAAAAAGAATACAGTCTCAATCCAAATTATTTTAAATTAGCTTGAAATTTTCCTTTAGGTTTAACTTTCTGTGTCATGAGCTTTGCTAAAAATGAGCAATATGAAAATAAATCCTTAAGAAGATTCATAAAGTTTGCTTTTTTTATGCTTTCTACAGGCACAAAATTATTTAAAAATTCACCAAACTCAATTTATAAAAGGCCAGTGTATTTAGAAAGTACATCCAACAACTTTGAAAATCATCTTTCAATATTTTCCCAAATCATTAATTAGGAAGAAATCTCATTTATTCCCCTCTTCCCATTTGATTGCTTGTCATTTTTAGTCCAGCTTATGTTCATAGAGAGTAAGTAAAAGGTGATATTTTTACTTAATTATTTTTGTGTTGCATGCTTTTTTTTCTTTATATAAATTTTTATTATCAAGTATGTTTCCTACTGTGATTTATATCTCCACCTCAATTTTCAATTTCTTTTGTTCTTGTCTGGATAATTGTTTTTATGCTTTCATAATCCATAATGATAGAAGTACTGGTTAGTAAGTTTATATTGTTTGTCATTTTAGTATTGGAATTGTCAGCAAATTGCTTTTTTATGTTCATATAATTTCTAGTTTATTGTTTCTGTGTATGCAGACACACAAAATTGATAAAATTACTTCCCCCACTTCTATATCCATAAACTAGTATTTAAAAATAATTAAATCTTAAACATAAAAATTTGTATCCCTACAATAAAGATGTAATGTTTATCCTTTTAAAAAAATTTACTAGAATTTATTATATTAATGAATGTATGTCAGCACTTTGTGATTTTTATACTGTAGCTTTTGAATCAATTTTTGTGTTATCCTCATGGTAATCAGAACTTTGTAAAATATGAATAATTTTAGGTTAGGGTTTTAAAAATATTCAATAAAGCTAAAGATGGTTACTCTGTAGTTTTGCTTTGACATTTTGTTAGACTATTGTTGGAACAACTTTCCTCTTTAAAATGAATTCAATTTTATAAACATTTTTCTATTCCAAAAACAATTTATCAATGTATCTATCTTAGTTAAAACTTGAGAGAAATCAGTGCACTTGCAATTGAAGATTGGACATTTAGGAAATTCTTTAATGCTTTTTAGTTTACTTTTTATTAGAGAAAATAATTATATTTCCTTCTCCTTGATGTACAAGTTTATCTATAGTTTAAATTTTAAAATGTTTTTAGAGTACTAGTAATTGGAAATTTGTGATTTTTGGTGTACACTTTGTTTTTTGTATTGATCAATATATTTGAAGAATTTCTTTATGGTAATTCTTATAAGAATGAAGAAAATGCAAAGCAAACAATTCTTGAGATCTCCTTCTTGTCACCTTTGTGTATCAGTTTTTATAATTATTACTTATGACATTGAAAAGAAACGTTTTATGACAGAATTATAACCATTACTACTGTTGTTTATACTTGCACTATACACATCTTGATATGAAACTCAGTGTTTCTTTTGATGTTGAAATAATTATGCAAGTTAATCTTTAGTAAATGAACTGCTACTTTTCAACCTGTAAAAGAAATATAAAATGCTACTGAGATTTTTTTTTTTTTTTTCTGTGACAAAGATGATGCACATATGTGGCTTTAAGAATGTTTGTATCTGTGAAATGGAAGTTCAATAGTGAAAGTATAATAAAGTTGCTTTCTGCTGTTCTTCTCCAGAATCAAATTTAATTTTTGCTGGGAAATTTCAGAAGTACTGAAATTATTTTAATTAGATGAAACCTTGTCAATGATTAATTTTTGGTTAGTATTAATTTTTATCCTAATTTTTTTTTTTTTTTCTTTTCCTTGTAATTTTTACTTACACTGTCAATCTCTAGTACCAAGCAAACAGCACAGGATCAGAATGAAAAGCTAAGCTCTTGGCAGGATTTAAGCTTGCATACCCCTTTTGCTTCAGGGAAGCCTGGTTGAGCCCACCAGCTGCTTTTATACTAGTAGCATTAGTATCCCCAATAGTTTTACTATGAGATAAAATATTGTCAACTATAACTTGAGGCAAAAGGGACATGTTTAAATGTCACTGAGAAGCTATCCTTTAGTTCAATCCTGTACTGTCTACTCACTGCTGTATATTTATTACCTGTGTAAAAGTTGCAATTAAGATGAAAATAAATGAGTAAAAATCATTATCCCAAAGAAACTCGTTATATGTAGAAAGCCCATTTTATCAGAAATTGTCATCCCTTTCACTTTTTCAATCACTACTTAGTCTGGCATTAAGTCCCTATTTCTGTACAAATCCATTTTATTTTAATATTTATAATAATAAAGTTAATAGTATCATTCATCATTACTAATACAATTTTTTGATACTATCTACTAAAATAAGAAATTCAAATAATTTTTCTATTTTTGTCAAGTAATGTTTACTTTAACAATTATGCATAATTGACAATAAAAACTTAAACTGATATATTTGAACTGCTTTTAGCAGATGTGCATTTTGAGTAAATTAAGTAAAACTTTACTCTCAAGTCAACAATCAAATTGTACTTTTGCTTTTTGCTTCTTTTTTTTTTTTTTTTTTTTTTTTTATTATACACATTGATAAATGTTGATGCATTGATGGGTGCTGAAAAGTTTTATACCCAATCTATTTCCAAAAATCTGATCAAACCTTAGATGTTTTTTACTTTGAAAAAGTTTTTAGTTGGGTTAACTTTTCAGCACTCCTTCAAAACAATTCACAGTTGGGTTAATTTTTTTTTACTTAATTTTAAAAAGTTTATTAATTAGAATAGAATGCAGATCTAAACTAGTTAGATCATAGGCTTGGTATTTTAAGTTCACAGAATTTCTTTAAGTTAAAGGAAGTTAAACCAAAGTGTTCTTAATCATTAATTTATTTTTTTTATTAACCCAAATAAATAAATTTTCATTGTAGCTTTAAAACATTTAACTTTTATTAAATGAGTAACTATAAATGTTCTAATGAAAATTAATTTATATGTAATTCAAAATTGAAGAAAATAATTTCATACTGTCATATTTCTACTTTTTAATAAAATTCTCTCCTATTATTGTGATAATATTATAAAATCATAATTATTAAAATAAAGAAAATAACAAATTCCTGAATTTTAAGAAGAATGTGCTGATTTAGATCAAATATATTCCTGACAATTTAATGAGTTTCAAACTTATTTGGATTCATTTTCAGTCTGTGCATGCAAAACACCAATTTTTACTGTGTTTGGACTTTTTTTTTTTTCTTTCTTTCTTTTGTCACTAGTTGTATGTTTTTACTTAAAGTTATGAATGGATGTTTTGCAGGTCTAATTTCACTTGTGATTAGTAAGAATGTGAACTTTCAGGAAATACATAAATTTGTTCCCTATCATTGCTATTCACTGTGCATCTGTGTATCTTATACATTTGTATAATTGCAATTTTGTCTTTGTGCATTATTTATTGTAATTTATTGTCATTGTGACTTAATTCCAAAGTGTGTTCATTTAGAATAATTTTGAAATCTGGTAAATAGGATTTAATCATTAATAACTTTAAAAAAATATACAATCCTAATTCTCAGCTTTAATATTTAAGGGTGGCTTGTAATTTTAACTTAGGCAAACAATGCGAGACTGTTTCATAGATTAGGTAATGTTAGGGTTAGCATGAAATTTTTTTTTTTTTTTTTTTTTTTTAATGATTAGTTGTCAACTTTGTTAGAGTGTAAGGTATGTCTCTCTTATTAGGTATTACTATATTAGAGAAGTGAGCTAGGATTATGAACATCTCAGGCTAATATGGGAAGTTTGGTAAAGAATTACTGAAGATTCTTTAGAGTGCTGGATGATTATCATACTTATATTGTTGGGGATCAATTTTTCTACTTGGTTTTCAAATAATATAAGTGGTGACTTTCTTTTTTTAAGGAAACAATTTTTTTTTTTTTTTTTTTTTTTTTAAATTTATGCTGTATTCAGCATTAAATTTTATTCAACTTTTAGAAATAAGTTTTTGTTAAATGTGACTCATCAAATTGATGCTTGTTGCTGTAAATTAACAAAACAAAACACAGATACACACTAAAATCTTGCTGTCACTTTATTGTTGGTTTTTTCTTTTGTTTTTTTTTTTCCTTTATTTTTCACTTTTCTTTCACTTTTAACTCTTGGCTATTTTGTTTAACTTTTCTCTTAAATATCTTTCTCCTGTTTTTGCTCTTTTCTTTCTCTTTCTCACTGTTTGTTGTGGTTATCAGTGCTACAGACTTATTTTCAAAGTGCTTTTTACTGCTCCCATGTTCATGGTGCTTGCCTGTATTTAACAAAGGAAATAACTTTTTTCATGATTGATAATTTTCTAGGAACAAAATGTATCCCTATGCTTCTGTAAACATTACGGTCACTTCAATTTTTTTCTTGATAACCATTGCTGAGTTACAGTTTAAATATTTAAGTATTTTGTGTGTGTCTTGATCAGAAGAATTCCCTAAATTGAATTAAATTCAGTTTTTGTACAACAACTATAAAATGATGTTGTACATTTAATGTACAAAATTTAGAATTAAGTATATTTTTATTTACTGATTTATTTTTGTGTGATTTAACTAACAAGAGATGCTAAAAACCTTAAATTGGGAATCTTAAATTCAATCATATCACATTTGCTATTCAGTTTCGCTGAAATTTTAAAGAATGAAACATTGAATTATGCATCTTAAGATTTTTTTTTTTTTTTATTTAAGTTTTTCAACTATTTCCTTTTTATTTTATTTTATTTTTTTAAATTTGTACTTTCACAAATAGCCACAAATATTTAAGATTTTTGGATGAGTAATTGAAACATTCACATTTTTCTTCTGAAAATCTTAGATTTTACTTCCTAAATATTTAATAAAATCTAAAACCGTTTTTTGCTCACATATAATAAAGCTAAATACATTTCATATACTAGAAAATCACACATCACTAAATATGGGTAAATAAGCTATTGTAAGAAACTTGAGAATTATTTTTTTACCTAAAACTTATTTTCTTCTATAAACTGATTGTAAAGAAATTTTCATTCAATTTCTTTGTGTCACAGACAAGCCCCATTCGCCTTAATTTGCTATGGTTTGATCTCTTTCAATCTATTTTTAAATTTTGGATGAGATGTGCATTTGACTGTATATGGATCTTTAGGTTTAACTAAAGTTACAGTGTTGGATTTATTATTTTGGGATTTTTATTCTTTCAAAGTTTTAGCAAATGTTTAAGCTAAGGAGTGAAACTGCCAAACATTTAAGACCCACACTAACTTTATATTGGTTTTCTCATTCCACAGACTAGAAGTGATGAGTCAGGAATTTGCTTTGGCATGGCTCTGATATTACCAAGTGAAGTTGACACTTCTGTTACATTCCAGTTTATTTAGAAAGAATACCAGATTAATATTTGAGAGTTACCAACAAAGGCATTGTCAATATCATTTTATACCAGCAAAGGCAATGTGATGACGGCTTATTGGAAAATAATTCCATCACATTGCCTGTAAGGATATTTGGTTGAGTGAATGGTCAATGGCAGCTTGAAAAGTATATTCTTTGCAATTGGAAATGAAGAAGAATATTTCTTAGAATTAATGAAAGAAACATGAGTGCTTATATAAAGTTTTATGCTTCATCCAGATCCAATACTTCTCAAAGCTTTTATTATATTATTTACATCTTCCTTTCTTTTCTTTTCTTTTTTTTTTTTATTTGCATTACTTTGTCTATTTCTTTCAAATGCTTTCCTCATTCCAACTTGTCTTGAATTCACTTTTACTTACATTGCATACACTCTCTTATCTCTATATATATATATATATATATATATATATATATATATAAAAAAGAAGCTTCCTCTGTTTTGAAGGGAAATTCTAAACTGGTTGTATTATTTCCTATTCATAAACAGAATGAAGAGGTTAGAAAAAGTAGACGTCAAAAAGACAACCAGGAAAAAAAGTTTGAATCAACAAAGAGTGTAGATTTTGATAGCAATAGCAACACAAGTACTGGCGATGAAAGCATGGTATATGGTCCAACAACACGGAAACAGTGGTCGGAATGGGTGTCAAAGCCTTCAAAACAAAGTGGAGAGCAAAAAGCAAACCAGGAGAATATTCCGGAGGTAAGCCGTGGTCCATCTGAATTGGAGCATCTACCATATTTCAAAGTCAATCCCGTTCTATAGCTTCTATTTTTAAATATGTTGGCACTGAGGGTTGTGACTACTGTTATGGCCAGATTTTTCCAAAAATCATTATTTTTGGAATCGATCAAAAAAAAAAAAAAAAAAAAAAAAAAAAAAAAAACTTTGCAAACTCTCCATCTTGATTGCTTAACCCATTATTGTCTTTGTTTTTTGGGTTTTTTTTTTTTTTTTTTACCTAGAGCAAAATCTTACCAATCTATAAATACTTATTGTTTTGATTCAATGTTATAATGCAAATTGATTGGGCAAATATAGAAAATCTAAATGCTTTTTATAGTCAGCACTTGTGATGTAGTTAGATATTTACTTTCTGTAAAATAAAAACACTATTTTCTATGAAATGATCATGCACTCTAGATGCAGAGATTCTGCTGTGTATACATATTGCTTTTACACACACACACTTGCATCTATGCTCAATTTAACAAATTTTTTTGTTAATAGAGAAAATATAAATTAGACAAATTAAAAAAAAAAAATTTTTATTAATAGTATAAAATATGTACTTTTTATAGATTTGTTCAAAAAGCACAAAATAAAAATAGAATTACTTGGGGATAATCTCATTGATGGTAGAATATGTAAATGTACATTGTTTATAAATGTTTGTCTACAGATCTATGTAAGTATGTACATTGAAAGAAACCATATTTGTTCATGTAAAACGTTTTAAAAATGATTTTATTAATGATGATGATACTGAAATAAAATGAATTTTTTACTGGAAATGGTTCTCCAAAGAATGCAACAGGCATTAATGGGTTAAAAATCAAAACAATTTGCACAATTAATTTCTGAATGGCTATGATTTCTGTTCATTCACTTGATTTGATTGTGATCTCTTATTTTGGTTTCTCTTTTGATAAACACCGTAATTCTTTAAATGTAACTTTCTGCACAAATACATCTTCAAATCAAACTTTTGCAGATGTTGAAACAAAACATTTAATTTGCTTAAATGTTTTATTAAAACATTTTTTTAATCTTATTCTTTTTCCCTTATTGAGAAAGCTGTCAAAACTTTACTACCATTCTTCTGGTAGTTTTATACAGCTTTGAGACTGCAAACAAGACCATTTTTCTTTTTTTTTTCTTTTTCTCTCCCTTTACCTTCAAATTTAATCACACTTCAGTTAACTCTGTTCTTTTAATGCCTTTTTTATGTATCTTCTACTGAACATAAATCCAGGCAGCACTTATTCTCATTTTCCCTCTCTTTATATTCTCATCACTGATAAAGCAAATACTCGGTATTCAAACCTACTTTGTGACGGCAACATCAACTTCTTTTTCTTAATAGGTTTTCTCTTCATTTTCATTTTTAGCTAACAATCATGAAATTTCCTTTTCTACTTCAAAAAAAATTTTGTTCAGATTTAATCACATTGAGCTTCATAGTTTCCAGCATATGACACTTGCGTGCATATACACACACACACACACACACACACGCACACACGCACACACACAAACAAACCCACGAGATGGGGGAGATAATGAAAAAAAACATTCAAATAACTTTCTACGTCCAATATGTTGGTACTGAAGCTATACAGTAAACTTGAAAAATGTGCAAAAATTCTTTTCCACTTCCACTAAAATATGTTCTTGTCAATTATTATTGCATATATATGTATACATGTTATAGGCTGGCAATTATGATGCTTCATTTCTTTCAGCACATTCATTACCACCAATAGATACTGGATATCACACCTGTAACAAGTGTCAAATCAATTGCTCAGGAAATGAGTTGGAGAAAAAGCTTCCTAAGAGATAGATTAATTGCAAACAAAAGTTCCTTTCTCATTTTTGTCAAATAATAAACTGAAATTATAATTTCAAAGAAATTTTTGTTAATCCAAGGTAGTCTGTTTTTTAAGTACGGTTACTCTATTTAAAAAAAACAAAAATGAATTCATATAATAATGAATAATTCAGACTCTTTGACAACATATCTGATGTTCATTTACTTGTGGCACCAAAACCCTTTTATCTGTTTTTTTCTGTTTATACTGTAGGAACTGATTAAGATACTTAAAGGAAATCAAAATCTATAGGCAAAAACAAATTGAATTCTAATTTTTTTTCATATAATGGTTGAGCATTGTCTATAGTTTTTAGTCATTAATATATCTAATCAGATTTTGAATCTGTATACTTGCTGTGAAAACAATCCAATCTTTAGGCCTTATCAGAGGTAATTTATGAGAACAAAGGAAGTATCTTCCACAGAAGAGTTGATCATTCCTTTCTGTTGTCCAACTATTCTTTAAAACTATAATTTATGCTGAATTCCATTCAATCTTGATTATCCATTGTCTGCTGCTACAAAATAAACATTTTTCTGGAGATAAAACAGTTTTGCTATTTGTTCATATAAACATTTTTTTACATATATGATCTATTTTCCTTCACAGTTCAGAAATGCATTAAGATATCAAAATATTTGAAATTTTATGAATTTTTTGTTATTCCTGGAGAGTCCATATATTTATGCTCTTGGCCTTCTCACCTTGTAATTTCATTAAAATATTTATTACATTTAAAGTCAAAATACAAGTTCTGCAGGAAACTTTTAAGTCATTTTATAAATGTCCTTTAATTGAAGATCTTTGAAAATATAATTTTATTTGACAAAACAATGCAAACATTTGCATCAACTTAAAAGTAGCTACTTTGGTCCTATCTTAATTCTTACATTGAGGTATAAATGGCAGGGAAGTTTTGTAGATAAGGTAAATGTATATCCTATCTTCCAGCTTTACTTGAATATGATTTAACATTAAAATCAAACTCACATCTTACTTTCGTAATCAGAATGGTTGATGGCAAAGTTCATCTTAAAAACATGAATGAGAATGTTTTTTTTGTTTTTTTCCATTTAAGACAGTCACATTGATAATGCCAGTTTCTATAAACATGCAGAAATAAAGTTTTAGAATAAAATCCATATTTTTGTTTTTCAACTAAAAGTATTCATAATGTGCTGTTTCTGCCTACAACAGATTGCAAATTTATGAATTATTTTGTTTTCTTTTTTTAATAATTTCTGTCATTGTGAGATTTTAGGCTGATCCATTTCTGCAAGTAGCCTGGCTGCTGGGGATGGTTGTTTTTAGTGAGACACCATCTCTAGATAGATTGCCAGCCAAAATTAGAGCTTCTATCTGCCTATTAGGTAAGGACTTGTGACCTCATTAACTCGACTGTTGATGACTTCTGGACAGTTTTATCTACCTCCATCTCGTTTAGTTTGGTTCAGCCTGTGAAATGGGTTTTCAGGCACTTTCAGATGGTGATGCACACTGCGATTCTCACTCCTGGTTGATATTATTATAAAGAAGTCAACTCCTTAACTAATTGATCATGAGGAGATTCAAACCTAGGTCTCACGGGTGGAACACTAATGCTCTAACCACTCAGCTATGTGCTCATCCCAACTAAATATAAATTGCTGCAAATTCACTAAAATATTAATCATACAATGGGTGATTTTTAGAAAAAAGAAAAAATACAATTCAGAAAGCAATTGTAGCCAATCTTTCCTCAAAAGGAGTTTTAACTTTTGAAAAGGCAGCCTGATTAAAACGAAGTAAACTCGGTGTGTGAATCTCAAATGACTTTGCAATTATTATTTAAGACTAATTCAACACCCAATATATATAAATTTATCGGAAAACAGATCGATAAAGGATTTTTTGTTATAGGTATTAATATATGGTAACAGTAAAATTTGTCTTTTTAGATTCATTTTTGGTTGAGATATGTTTAAAGACCACCACTTGGTTATTAGTTTATATTTAATGAATTACGGTAAATGTAAACCTTTCTTATGTATTCAAATCTGGAGACATTATCGGCTTGCTGCCTTTTCTATTTCTTCTCTTTCTCTTTGAGAAACATCTTTCTTTCTTCCTTTTTTTTTTTTTTTTTTTTTTTTCTTTTTTTAAGTGATGGCCAAACAGGAGTCACTTTTTGCTAAATTTTCATCTCTTTCTATTTTATTATAACATCCATTGCATGTGTGCACCATCTCTAACTTAATGCTTCACTGAGTGTCATGCCATTTCTAACAAGAACATTGGTAATGTCTGTTGCATGCACCCACAAGGTTTTAGCTTGCAAATAATCCAATTATTAAAAAGTATGGCTCTTACTCAAATTATATTGGTAATACGATTTCCTGGGTGTTCCAAATGAAATTTATCTACTTTTTGATATATTCATTTTTGGACACTGGTTAAAATTTATATTGTCTTTTCATAACATTTCATAACATTACATTTTTCAATATTATATGTACCAAGTAGAAATTACTTACAATTAACAAGGCTTAATAATCTAAAATGTAATTTTGTTTAATAATGTCACTCTTGAAAACTTTATGTATAGTCCTTGTCTATGAAATGAATAACATAATTATATCTCCCCTGCCTTTTTTCACTCTGATTTATTTCTCAAAATAAAAAAAAATGTATATGCTATTGAAAAATGTATGAAAGGATTTTTTTATAACATTTAAAATATTGGTGTTTGCCATTTTAGTTTTTAAAAAAAATCTCATTCTTTGACTAAAATTTAATTACTCATTGTTTTTCCAGCAATACTTAAGTTTTGATACCAATTTCACTAGATTTTGAACTTACATTCGATCTCTATATACTTAATGCATGGAATAACATCAGATATAACTTTTTGGATAAGTGAAAGCAATTATGGGATATTTTTTTATGGTTGCTTCATGCAAATTTTGTTTTCATTTAATCTTTTTACTACTTTTGTGTCGAATCATTTGTTCTGAATTGAATCTCTTAGAAAAACTGACTAGTACAAATGTTTTTAATGGTTACTTTATATGACACACTTTAATAATCAAACAATGTGTAACAGTAGCATAGTCATGAAAAAGACTATTGTACATAAGGGTTAATGTCTCTTTTTATAATATATATTTTTTCTTAATTTTTTAATTTATTTTTTGCTAGTTTTTTATGACAAGATATTTGGACTTATCTAAATATTTCCCTTTCAATTTTATTTTTTAAAAGTTTTTGATAATATAAGCCTTATTGAAAATAATATTGTTCAATTTTGATATGATGTACACATCAGACTGGGTTGAACTGCAATAGATTGTCTTATAAGAACATTTTCTTTCCTGGTTATAAAAGAATGGTATAGTTGTGGAACATTTTTATTTTACTCTCTTAACAGACATTGTCATCTCTTTTTAGATTCAGTGTACATGATGACTATTGCATATTTGTCCCAAATTGCTATGAAAGACATTAATTCAAACTGGGATTAGGAAAAAATTAT
This sequence comes from Acanthosepion lycidas, assembly GCA_963932145.1. Lineage (NCBI taxonomy): Eukaryota > Metazoa > Mollusca > Cephalopoda > Sepiida > Sepiidae > Acanthosepion > Acanthosepion lycidas. Next base: position 79,387,743 of record OZ010583.1, on the reverse strand, counting down.
TAATAGTAGAACATAGCATTTAATTAGATATGTAGGGAAGAATAAAAAACAACTCTTAGTCTGCAACGAAATTTAGCTACCATTATATACTCATGTATAAGCCTACTTCATGCATAGTGCAATCCTTGAGTTGTTTTTTTTTTTGTTGTTTTTTTTTTTTGTGTGTGTGTGAAAAGCCTGATTTTTTTTTTTTTTGTTTTTTTTTGTTTTTTGTTTTTTTCCATATAGCTCATATATAATGCAACCCCAGTTTCTGAGCAATACTAGTAGGCTTACCATAGTTATATATTGTAGTGGGCATTATCCGGGACATTTTATAACAAGTAAATGATCTTCATTCTTTTTTGTACAAAGCTACCCAAAAATGGTGAGAAAACCGACTTACTATAAAATATGATACAAAGATTTACATAACATACTTTTTGTTTCCGTTCATGTCTGACAACAGTAGCTCTGGGTCTGCCTCCTACTTAGCCTAAGTTTCTTCCATTTTGTTGCGACATGAAGAGCAAAACCTCAATCACTGTCATTTAAAATCAACAAATACCTTATATAAATGAAGAATTAATAAATTTTTTCTTATCTCAAATTTGCATTTATCTTTGTCTCGCAAATGTTTACATTGTTGAGGTATTGCCTTTTCAATGACAACCTTTTTGCTAGCATTACCTGTACATAATGGAAGTTGTCCCATGAATTGAGGTACATACTTAGTCATTCTAAGTAAAAAGTATTCTATAAACCTGTTGTTTTTTGCTTTATTTTACTAGAAAATGAGGTTCTTTGTTGTATCATAAATTATTTATACTTGTATAATGTTCTGTAAAAAAAAAAAATTATTGTAAATAATTTCTTCCTGTAGCTGTACCATAATACTTTATGTATAATTTATATATGAATAGCGATATGCTTTTGCAATGCCCCTCAATTTGGTTGATTCCTATTGATAATATTACTGTATAATATAAATAAAGCTACTAAAATTAAAATTCATTTGGTATTTCACCCTGTGCAATCATCATTTACCATATATTACAGTGCATTTTATCAAAATAGTTTAAGAATATGTAACAGAGACTGATAAAATAATATCAGTACCAGTAAATGTAAAGAATATAATATAAATAAATAAAAACCAAATAAGGAACACAACTGAAACATGATATAGGTATGTATCTGGCGAAAGGGGTGTCTTTGGAACAGCAATACCTCAGTGATGTGAACAAAGATGAACACAAATTGGAGAAAAAAAAATTTCTTCATTTATATGAGGCATTTGTAGATTTTAAGCAGCACACATAGTAAATGGTGTCTTGCTGCTTATGTAGCAACAGAAATAAAGAATCTATGATAGGCAGGCTAAAGGTGCTTACTTGTACTGTTAAGGTTAGCCAAAGATACCGTGAGAATGTAGGTCTACCAGAGGTAGGTTACAGTCACCAAAAATGCATGTTTTTTAACCTCTTCCAAAAAAAATTACCTGTGTATAGTGTGAACCCCTTTGTGTTAAAAAAAAACAAAACTGATCATGAAAACCATACTCTACTCTACTCTATGATTGACTTGGATAGCAGTAAAGTTGTATGAGGAGGCACTGAAAAATTCTTGGCTGGACCCAATTTCCAAAATCTGACAGTTTTTGGTCAGCACCAGTTGTTTAGGATCTCAATCAACACTAATCTTAAGTTATTGTTTGTAGATTTTCTATTCTGAAAAAAAAAAAAATTTATTTTATTTTTTTAGTAAGTTAAATTGCTAAATGATTAATAAGTAGAATAGATGTTTGTTTTCTGATGATATTCTGGTATTTAAAAAAAAAAAAAAAATCATCCTAAACATAGCATTTAACCTTAACTAGGTACTTTTTTTTTTTTTTTTTATTATATCAGGAAATAATGTTACCAAAATTGCTCTGGCCATAATCTAATATCCGATAAACTGATCTCTGTAAATGTTTATTGAACAAGCTTTTGTTTGTTTGTTGACTTTGATTTTAAATGGTCCATTGTGGAATGTTTCAGAAGTAATTTTGTCATCTGCTTGTTCTTTGTCCTACAGAGAAAAATCTTGTGCATGTCAAATTCACTCGCATTTTAATTTAATACAAGCTATAGATACCCTATGCATTTACAATTTATCAGTTCTGTTCATTGTTGGCAAAATGTATTTAGCCATTAACTTAAAGAAAGGATGCTTATAATCGAATGGTCTGTCTGACTCCCCATTTCAGTAGCATAGATCTCTTCTCCATCTGTAAATACTGCATGAATGTTCACATTGTCACTGAAATGCACACCGACTCTCAGGCACTAATGCAGATGTCTGTCTTGTTGGCTCATCAATAAAAGGTGACAAAAAGGTGGTTTTGTTTTTGTAATTCACATATTAATTATTCTTAAAGAAAACCTCTTAATGGTGTATACCATAAGATCAAGTGTATGTATTCAGTACTATCTTGAAATATTTGTCCTTATAAAGACAAGAATGGATACAGAAATTAGTGTATTTAAGGAATTTGAAAATGCATGAATCCACTCCACTTCCAACTAGGAGTAAACAGTTGATCCCTTTAAAGATGTAGCGCTAAGAAGTTGGTCTCCATTTAAAAAAAAAAAAAAAAAAAAAAAAAAAATTACCCAAACAATGATTGTCTCCTTTGAAATGGAGTTAAAAATCCATTGTCTCTTATGTCATATGATATGGAAAGCAACTTTGTTTGAGGAATTTTAACAAATGCTTTTTGGAGCTGTGTTTGTGCCAATGTTTATTAAAAGTTAATGATAAAAAGCAAAATTAGTAGAGTATACTAATGGGAGAAAAATATTATTGGTAACATTGGATTAGTATTTATTTTTATATGCAGAAATATACTACATTTTTACACTATATAAAAATGTAATGTGGGTATTGTGCATTTTAGAAATGTACTGATAACAAAAAGTTCACAATATATGAAAGATATGACATCTACAAACAGTGCTACCCATATAGCTTACATTTTTAAAAAAGAGGTACCTTTCATTTATAGTAATTGGGTTTAGCAGACAATAAGTTCATCACAACACTGAGATGCAAAGGATTGATGGGGAAATGTAGATATTCACACTTGTTAAAAGAAATAAACTTAATAACCTGGCACAAGTCTGTTTATGCAATATTCATCTTCTAGACATTACAACATTTTGACTGACAAGCATGAAAATGATCATAGTGAGAAACTTATTCAAAGTCTTAAATTCTCATTCTTAATTGATTCAACCAATATTTGTTTAGTGAATGTTATAACTCACTCCAAATTCTTGTGTAACATAATGTACCTATTTATTTGTTAAATCTTGCACCAAATAGTATAGCACTTGGTAAAGATTGAACTTGCTATTTGTAAGACTAACCTGTTTGGCATTGGTCTATGTCTTGTGAAAAACAAATTTTTTGGCATCTTGGATTCATATAACATTAGAAACAAGTTTCCAGCTATCTCAGCTACAAAGTAGACTTTTTCTAATTGAAATTTCTCCTTAAATTTGTGTAATAATCGGATGAAAGGAATTCCTTTCACTGTATCTGTCACCATTTTTGAAGCAGGAAATATTGGCTCTTTGAGTCAGAAACTGCTAATTCAACCACATGCAAAAATCAATATTTCTTTGGACATATCTTCATTTTCAGATTTTTATCAAAAAGATATCAAGATTTCTAATTTACAAATTATTTTAGTTGTCATATCTTGGTAAGTATTAAGGTTAAGCTACAATTTCATGGAAATTTTGTTTCTTGTGGTGGGAGGGTTATGAGAAAGTAATGATTTTATTACTTCTATCATGATTATAAGGAAAGTTATTTATTGCCATTATCAATAATTCATTTCTGGCAGAATTATTATTAATCTAAAATCCTAAGTTCCACTAAGTTCAAATTCTAACTCTAATCTCAATACAAAGATAGGATCAATATTAAAATGTTATCATATTGTAAAAATCACACTTGTATATTGTCCAATTGAGCCATAAGGAAGGCATTTATCCATTTTATCTACCACTTTTTAAACGGGTAAAGATGCATTCTCTGGTTCAAGATTAAATGAATATTTTTAAAAATTTCTTGAGCAGACATTGGAATAATGGACTACTGAATCTTATTTAGATGTTAGCATTATCCCCCACTTCCATTATTTCCTAGGGGCTCTTTTTCTAGCATTATCTCAAAAAAGAGAAAGTGCTTGACAATGATTCATAATAACACCCATTTTTGCTTTAATAGTTTAAAATTTGGGAAGAATGTTTAAACAGCAGAAAATTAAAACAATGCTATCAAAAGTTGCCACAAAATTAAACAAGGATTTGTGATTGTTATAACATCTACAGATTGGCACACTTGTTTATCTAGTTTCTATGACTTTTTTTTTTTTCCCCTTGTTAAAAAAAATTCTTGGAAACCTGCATTCTAATTTTTCTTTGTGATGACATTTAAATATTGATCTCAGTTATCAAACCCAGATTTCCATCACTGATAAAGTTGTTTTTATTTTTACAATTTTTTAATTTTTTGGTAAGCGAATTACATTTTTTTATTTTTTTTTTCATTTCTATTTTATTTTTAAGGTTAATGTTTTATTTTTGAGTTTCAGTTTATCCCCCATTAGAATAGGTGTCTAGTTAAATAAAATTGATTTTTACAGTAAATGACTGCTTGGCTTTAAATTTGAAGATAAAATAATGTAAAAAATCTATCATCAGTTATTTTTTTCTTTGCTGATTTTCAAATAGCTTCATAATTCATGTTTAAAAAAAAAAAAGTCTTTCTGCTTTCAAAATTTCTTGAAAATGGTTTTTGTTTATTCACTCATCTCTCTTTTATGCAAATTTCTTTAGCAGATTTTGTTGTTCTTGTATGTTTCAGATGCGATACCAAACTGAACCCAAGAAAACTACACATCACCCTCGGATTGTGAAACGAAATCGGCGCAAGAGCAAAACTGCTGCAAATGAACGGATCACAAAAGAAGAGGAGCCGCCACCACGGACCAATGGAGAATACGGTAAAAAAAGTCTGCCTCTCATTCTTGGTCTCTTTTTTTTTTTTCTCTCTCTCTCTTTAAATATTTCAGCTTCTAGATGTGAAAGTGTGCATGTGTGTAGTAATATGGTTTTGTTGTATATGCATATGGGCACACATTGCACACAAATACATCAGCAGTTTTACTTGGGTATGATAAACTCAAAAATTAAAAAGAACCTGATAAGAAATATCTAAATTTTGCAAGTAATAATTATTTCTGGCTTCAAAGTTCAAATATTTACTTCTAGATTCAAAACTTAAGCACACATGTATGAGTTAAAGAGCTCAATATCAGGGCTTGTGTGTGTATATATTTTTTTTTAATAAAGAATTTAATGTCAAATCTTGGTGAAAACGAAAGATGCCAGTGATAATAGTTCTCATGATTCTTTTCCAGTCTAAAGAATCCTGCATTTTTTCTTTCAAGTGATATTTAGGGAAAATTAGCTTTAAAGAAATGTTTGAACAAAATGTAAGATTGCTCATAATATGGTTTATCACATAAATGTAAATTTTATCAATAACACTTGGATAATATGAATTTTGTTAAAAAATTAAAAAAAGACTTGCCTGAGATATATGCCAAATACAACCCTAATACCACAAAATGCTTACCTCTATAATTCATTTTTGTTTCAATTGTACTCAGATTAATGATGTTAGCTAAATGCTTTAGGGGCTTGTGCATCTGATTCATTTTTTCTGAGAGAAATTTTCATACTGAATATTTAGGTCCATGATCAATCAGTTTTTCACTATCCAATCTGAGGTCCTTTTCTATGTTTCAAAAAAGATATGAAGCTCCTAATTAAATTTCATCAACCCTTGTAAAAAAATAAACTTTATAAAAGAAAACATTATGGGGGTTATTTTACAAAGTACAAATTATCATTACAGGGACTAGTGTTGCAATAGATTAGTACATTGTCTTGCCTTAATATTAACTAGCTAGGATCCTGATCCTGATCTTGTCTTAAAAAAACCCCAAAAAAACAAACATTCACACCAGTGAATTAAATTTCTTTTGAAGAAAATATTCATTGGACATGTTTTTAAACTGGAAAAGTATAAAGATTTGTGAAAGCAATGTGTCCTGACTGGATAACATATATTTTGTGTCAAATTCTAATGCTAAGATGTCATTGCTAACTTGACAACTTTGGTATACCTGACTAAATTTGGATTGTCACCAACAGAAATCAAGAAATATATTAAGTCTCAAAGATCAGGCAGTTGGGGCTGCATTTGCATAGTAATTCCACACTATGGTAGAAAAATGGCAAACCTGGTCATTGTGCCTTGGGTTTCAGTATACTATTACTCCAACTTTTACATTCACCAAGTGATATTATATCTCTGAGTGCCATAATCAAAAGTTTAGTTTCAATCAAAGGTAGAAATGATTATTTTGATGGCCTGTATTGGATGATATTAGACAAGCAGCATCAACATTTGTCTTTTGATGAGTCTTTGATATAATACCACTTTCAAGAAGTAATAGGATGTTAGTATTTCAGGAATATTTGCTATAGCAGAGGCTTATAAACAAATTCAAACTGCAAATCACCATTAGAAGAGGAAATGCAGGAAGACCATTCCAACTGTCCAGAAAGTTTTTTTTCATCAAATATATTTTTATTCATTTCAGCGTTTTTAGTTATTTAGTTTTAGATAAATGGGTTTAAAGCTTTAGAATAAGCATTTGTTAGAAGGATTGACCATGAAACAAATTTCTGAGTTTTGTAATCATTATTGTCCCTTTCTGATGAGTTAAATATTGCATAATTTCACAATACTTTCCAAAATTAGATACATGTATGAGAAAAGGTATTCATATTAGAGAAAAGAATTTTTTTATGGAATTCCTCATATCAAAATTAACAGTTTAAGTTTCAGGCAAGTACTGCAAATGGATAATTTTTTTTATGGTAAGTTCAGGATGGTATACTTTTGACCTGTTTTTGCCCTACTATCAAATTTGTTTTTTTTTACATAGTATAAATAGGAGTTTTTTGGGGTTTTTTCTATGTACTACTGAAAAAAATAGTTTCATCTTTGTTATGCTATATTCAAGGCATTAACTGTTGAAATGAAACTTACATGAACCGTTAAATGTACCTTTCTGTGTCTCTTCGTTTTTGAAAATGCAATTTCTCCCAATGTTTAGCTTAGTCTGATCTAATAATTATTGATTTCATTAGTATAATATTTCTTTTACTTCAAAACTACCTATATGACATTACATTTCTAATGATTTTTAACTAGTCTGAAGCTGGCATCTTCAGTTATACACTGTTGAATTTGGCTTCTCGTCCAATTGCACACAAGACAAAAAAAAATGACAAGCTTTGAACAGGCTAAACATCATTGTTAATTAAGTTACCAAAATAAATTTAGTACCCTTTGTTTTGTCAAGTTCTCTATACCTATATTAAAGGTATATATTAAATAAAATTTTAGTTTGGGATGCCTACTTTGGTACAACCTGAAAAAATGTTAATTAAAACAGCTTTTAAGGAAAAAATTAATTTGTTTTAGGTCGGCGTCGAGGTTCTGCTTGTAAGGGCCGGGGACCAAAAGCCAGAAATAAGAATAAGGCTCTTGCAATTGACGGACTTAACCTGTTACATAAACAAACTGTGTTATCAACTTCATCAGCTGGTAAGCTTATGCTCATTTCAAATAACTTCTTGCTCTGACTTTCTCATGATATATTAATAATAGATGTTTTTTAAGCTTAACACGTTTCTATGCAAACAGCAAATATCCAGGTTTTGACATGTGAAAAGCATAAAAATCTGAAATGTACCTGTAAATTAAAATGTCTAATTGATATTTGTCATTAATTTTATCATAATTTTATAATTTGATTATGATTATGATTATCATGTAAACAGTGAAAGGGTTTTTATCATAATTTGTCATTTACTTCAAAATTATAAAATTGAAAGAAACATCAAACTAATTTACAAAAATCAATAAAAATAAAACCTGCATTTTTTACTTTGTATATCCACAACGTGTAATATTTAATATTGTAAAACCATTCTGATGTCCTGCTTTTTTATTTTTGTCATAAATAAGCACAATTTTGATACTGATATCATTTGAGAGATTTATTTACTAAAAAGTTTTTCCTATAGTTTCCTATCTATGTGATGGTTAATATTATCCTCTTCACTTGTAATTGTTTATCACTTGACTCAATTCAGTTTAACTCTTCTTTATAGTGCAAATTTTTGTTATTAGCTATTAATGCTAGTTAAACATTTAAAGATTTTATATTGTGTTAAAGAAATTTATTTCAAATTTAAAAGGAGGAACCTCAAAAACTTATACCTCCCCAAAAATTTGAACAACTGCTGCTAATAATAATAGTAATAATTATTACTACAACCATTGCAACTTGCAACCTAAATTTTTCTCTCCACTGTTCCATTCTTTCTTCTAAACTATACATTTTCTCACTGTATATTCCGACAATGCATTTATATATTAATGGTCTGGATTAATAACTTTTTACTTCTCAGCTTCCAGTGAGAACAGTGTAAGTTGTAATGACCGTTCAATGACTTCCTTTTCTGATGCCTATTTTAAATCTGGCTCTCAACCTCATACAATTGCTGCCCTTGAAGTACCTCCTGTAGTGCAACGATTCTTTGGTGAGTTCCATTCTTATTCTGCATTTTATAAAATGCTATGTCTCTTGATCTTGAAAATAATATGCCTAAGAGATAATTCCTTCATGTTGATCGAATTAACATTTACTTTTTTGATTTAAAATTGTAATAACTTGAAAAACTTTTTGTAGTTGTATGTTGATAGCTTACTTGTGATTTAGAAAGTTTAGCTGAAATAGAAAAATAAAACCTGGCTCAAACTGCCCATAAAAAGCCACACTTAAGCCAACCTGTCTTTTAGTTGCCTTATCAATATACTTTTACAAATTTAATGTAAATCATCCACTAAGTTTATAGTTATTGATATTATATATAAACAGCTGAAATTTTAGTTTTCTGTAAGTGTTTTTATTCTTATTACAAATTTTTATTTAACAGTTGTGTGTAATGTGCAAACTGCAGTTTAATATTAATCCCAGCAGGTTAGGAGGATGGGGGCGGGTTTAAAAAAATTAAGTTCTGAAATTTATGACTCAGTTTCTGCCATAACATTAAAAATCCTTATTCTTTTTTTTTTTTTTTTTTTTTTTCTTTCTTTCTTTCTTTCTTTTTTGTCAACAGACACTATCAAGCAGCGCTACACTGAATTTTTAAATTATATGAAAACGCCCCAATATAAAACCTCTATTGAACAACAAATAGAAGTTGAACAGGTGAGTGTAAAAAGAGAAATTTTAGTCTGTAAAAGCTGATGGTCCCATATTTTGACCATTGAAGGTAATATTGATTTATTGTGTTTTAAAAAAACAAAACTTTCTTTAAGCTACTGGGTATAACCAAAGTTTTAGCTCTTGTAGTTTTCCATTCTTTCACAAATTGAATTTTCACCTGCCTCTAATTAGATAATAGTTTTCAAACTTTGGGATGACTGGAACACTATTCTAATTCCAGATTATATAAGGTTTGAATCTTGTATATTCTCATGGTTACAAAATCCTTCTCCACAAAATGAAAACTTTGCAAAAAACTAATGTTTACCAATTTGCTTGGCCTTTAGGATACTGTCTGTCAATAAAAAATAAAAAAATTAATATATTGGTCATACTATATTTTTCTCCAGAACACTGACATGTCATAAACTCAAAGTATCATATAAACATTTAAGACCACAATGTCTCTTCTAATTACCATCAGATTTTGGTTGACAATTCAACAGTATTTTGTCAATAGAATTTTAAAAAAATAATGAATTAAATCTTTTAGAGGTTATTCATATGTGATACTATGGCTACCCACATAGAAAAGGAAGAGGTGATTTTATCTCAGCCTCAATATTTTGTTTGATGGACTGGCAGATGTTTGCTTTTGAAGTTTGGTCTTCTAAGCAGCATCCACTTAAGTAAATGGTTGGGGTTTTTGAAGATCAAGTGGCAACAAAATTGGAAATGTGATATATCTGGGTGCTGGTCTATATTAAGTCATACTTGGGGTCAGGAGAAAGTTCTGGTTCATCCTTGGCAGGTGACCGATGTGTATGTCACACAGTTCTGAAGCCTCATTTCATATTGCCAAGCCACTGCACTGGGATGAGTAGATATGTGAGGAGTTGGTCGGGGGAACAGCTGACATAGCAGAAGTTGTCCCAAGTATCACCTACCTACCCACCCAGATGAGCAGGTAAAGTCCTGAATAAAACATCTACATATAATATGGGAAATAGTGTTTTCCGTTTTTATTTCTCAATATGACATTTGTCTTTCATTGTGTTAACTTGTGAGTGTGCACCCTTTCTCAGCTTTCGGTGCACACCAATGATAGTGAGAATTGGAATGCAACATGGTGTAATCATTGGTTGGTCAGTGGAAAGCTTGGGTGATGGTCGTGCTGTATATTTACAATGGCAGATTATCATCAATCTTGATGCACACCTGTTAAAATGCCTTTGAATGGTAAGATAATTTTAGCCATAATGTTATATTCTATTCCACTACCATAGTATGTAAACCCATGTTCCTTGTCAAACCCTAGACAGCATAAACTCCATACTTACTGGCTGTCTTTTGACTTCTACTTTCTATCTGTGAAAATAGTCAGTGATGGCTGAAATATAACACATAATTTTGTAAATTTCTTTCACAAATTTCCATCCAACAGCTTATTTTACACTAGAAATCTAATATATATAGGAAAGAGATCTAATTTTAAGCAATTTAAATTGCCTCAAAAATTTTTAACTAAAAAAAAAGAAAAAAAAAAATTTCAAACTCAGTTGATCTATTTTAAAACAAACATTTGTATTGTTGAATGGAAATAAGATTTCATCTAATTTAAGTATTTAATTTGCTAATTGTAAAGTTTTTTACTGTTTCAAATGTATTATTTATATTCTATAATAGCTTTATTTTATATATTATTTGAAATCTTGAATTTGGATATCATTTCAATTTAGGTTACATTTTTACTAAAGGTAGGTTTATTTCAAAGCTGTTTTTACTACTTTTGCTTCCAGAAAAGAAAATCATCTCTGGAAAATGAAGTGCAAAAATTGGAAAAACAAATTTCTCATTTACGCAAAGCCAGTTTACAACAGCTCAAAAATCGTCTGGGTGAAGTAAGTCTGATATATCTTTTTATGTGTGTTTTCTGTTTAAAATGTAAACAAAAATGAGCTTAAAAAAAAAGTTGTATTATAATGTATCTGGACAGATGTCTCTGGATTTAGAATTGGCTTGCAGTTTGAACTATTATGGCTTTATTTTCTTAGCTTTCAGTTTAGTTTAATATTTGTATGCCTTTTAGTTAGCATGTTAGAAACTAACCATTGCATAAAGCCTGCTTCATTGTCTGACTTGATCTTCTCTCTTATGACTTTTGCATTGTTTCCTTTTTAAATTCACTGATCATCTTGTTTTTATTTATAAAAACAATTCAGCTTGTATTGATAAAGGATTTATTATCAGTTGCTCAGAGAGAAAGACATTACGAATAGTTTAAATTTAATATAAGTATTTCATTAAATTCTTTAAAAAATAGAAATCCATATTCCAGGTGGTTGTGATATGACTGAAATAAAATAAATGGTAGTATCCACAAGTATTAGTAGCAATAGTATCCACAGTAGTAGTACAGTTAGGCACTGATAAACTGTGGTAGTTGGGGTACAAACTTTCTATCCGTGGTTTTAGATGGTTTGCGGTTTAGATCAAACTGTGATGTCAGGATTGCCAGCTTAGACCACCAAAACAAAGCTTGTCAAGTTCATGGAGTTATCCGTGAAAATGGGTAACACAGTGGCTCAACATGCAAAATGTGTATTCAACACTAAGAGCTGAATATTGGCAGTTTTGAAAAACATTTATTAAAACTATCCTTTAATTTCACATAAAAATCTGCACCAATGTGAATAAATTTGAAAGATGACAGCCTAAAATGATTCCACTTATAAAGTACGATTTCAATAGAGCCATCATCAATGACAGCAAAAGATGGCAGAAATCTTGTACACATGAGATTTTTAACATTTTAACAAGAAAAGAAATAATACAATGTAGTAACATCTACATACAAGCACAGATTTCTATGCAATGTAATGATACAATACAAATTTTACAAAATTAATGCAAAATAACATTTTTAATAAATTTACATGTCTATAATGGAAAATAAAAATGTTCATAATAACACTTTAAGAAAGTCAGTAATGGAAAGTTGCTTCTTGTTGTTTTCTCTTTTCTTGGCATCTTTGAGCATAGTCTGTAGTCTAGTGAATTTTAGTGAATCACAGCACTCATAAAATTCCAGACATTCTACAACCTTAGCTGTTGACTTTAATGTTCAGGTTTTTCAGATACTCTGGGACTGTGGTATCTTCCTCTACCAGTGCCTTTATCAATGCATGTTTATAGTTGGATTTGAATGTGGAGATGATCCCCTGGTCAAGTGGCTGTATCTTTGATGTCGTATTCTTTGACAGACAGTAAACAAAGAACTTCCCATCTCTGGATCTCGGGCTCTCAGTAGGTGGGTACGCTGGGCAGTTATCTAACAGCAGGCAGACTTACTCTTCTAACCCCAAACTTCTCAAATGTTGACAGACTGCTGGAACAGTCTTATTTAAACCAATCTTCAAAAATGACTGATTTCATCCAGGCATTTTTGTTGTTGTAGAGTACTGGTAACTGCTTCAAATTCACATGATGAAAACATCTTGGAGATTGAAACTTACTGATCCAGAGGGGCTTTAACTTGTGGCTTCCTGCCATGTTGCAGCAGAAAAGGAGCATCAGTCTTTCTTTCATACTCTTGAAACCTTCCCCATTTGCCATGTCATTCTTTATTTCAAGGGTTTTCTCTGGTAGGATACGATAATAAAGGGTTGTCTCATCTGCATTATATATCATCTCTGGATGTAGTTGCTGCTCTTGCACAAAATTTTGAAACCTTGGTATGAACAACTCGGCTTGTGTTGTATCTGCTGACCTTATTTTGCTTATGCCATGACGCTGTTTCCACCTTCTCAACCATCCACTAGATATACTGAATTCAGGATCTGCATTTTCACCATGAAGTTGTTGCTGTATTTTCTCGGCCTGGGCGTGTATAATGGTCCTGACATGGGTATCCCATTATTTCTAGCTTCACAGAGCATTTAAATGTTGCCATGTCAAGATCAGGATCCCTGGTAGTTCTGGTCCTTTTCCTCTTCAAAACTCCTATGTCTAGTTCATCTAAAATACTTTGTAGCTTTTCTTCATTTTTGATCCAATCTCTCGATGTAGATTCTGGTACAGCGATCTCTTTAGAGACTTTGCTATTTTATTTGGAAAAGCACATTATTGATATTAAAGCAAATCCCATTGAGTAAATATGTGAAATTTGTAAGTTAGGATAAAGGTCGTAAGCTGCATATTTCACGCTTAAAATGTCAGAAGTGCTAATCCAAACCACTACACAATCGTGTGTGAAATGTCAAAGCCTAAACAATAGTAAATGCCTGGGAAAATATGGATATACTGAAGATATTAAAACTCAATTTAATGAATTAAAATAAAAGATTATACAGAAAAAATCAGGCTTTAAAAAGTGTCACAATCAAGTTTGAATTTGTTTCAAATTGGGATCCACTGATTATGATTCTAATATGCACATAACAAATTTTGGGGTCCTTCATGGTTTATTAGTGCACAGCTTAATGGCACTGACCTGTACTTGCATTATGTAGAAAAATACAGTTCATAAAATGCAACAATTTATACTTAATTTGTTTTTGTGTTAGTGTATACATACACAATCCTAAATAAATCATTTGCCAGAAATAAGCAGTTATATAGAACTTTATTTTAACATCAGGTTTCTTAAGCTATATTCATGCTGGTATTAGCACTTCAGCATAACACAATGGTTAACAAGGCTAGTCTGGTTGACCATTACAACCAAGTAGTGAGTTTGATCCTCACCAGATGTCCTATACAAAATTTGGTGTTAAATAACCCAACAAGGGTTGACATCTCATAAAAATTAACCAACCTAATTCAGCACAACCTGAAGTATATATAAGGTCTTGGGTAAGAAAAAAATGTCACCTTCCTTGATGAATTTCATCTTAACATCAAGAAACTGGTTAGAGAACTAAAAAGGATTATTATAAAAATAAATACATGTGTCTATATTCAACGAAACCTGTTTGAAGATATACTGCCTAAATATTATCCACTTATTTTTAGTACTGAAACAGATTAACTTTGTTTCAGCTGTACAAAACAATCACAAATTTATTTAAAATCCTTTCTTTAGGATTTTAATTTAATTGAGAATTAAAGATATCTTTATTTATATTATTTACATAAACCTGAAGAAGGTTTGAAGGCAAACCAATCAAAACCTGATAACAACAAAAATGATGAGGACATTTGTCCAAATGTAAATAACTTCTGGGAAATTCAAACAGAAATTAAAGATATTTTTGTAATTCATTGAGAATTCATAACATTAACACAAAAATCTTAAAAATTAATTTAACTTTGTTTCATTGATTTATTTTTGTCTATAATTTTTACATGCTTTCTTACTGACAATATATTTTTCATTTGAAAAATTAATGTTTTCAACCTTTGTTTAGAATTTTCATGCTAAGTAGCATTTTATGTTTAACTGTATATGTTGTCTTATAACATGCAGTTGAAAAGAAAAAGTTTCAAATACTATCTGTTGTTATACTGATCCCCAGAAACTCAAGCTGTACAATTAGCAGACCAAAATAAATTGTTGCAAGTTATTGTGTATCTTCTAGGCTTGCAAATACAGTATTTACAATTTAGTAGGTCAACAATTGACATTTTTTTTTTTTATTGAATAGTGCAAAGAAATAATTGGCTTTCTAAAATTTATCTTTTCTTTTTGTTTTACATTGTAAATATAATTCTTTATACCACTTGCCATCTTTTTACTGCAGTTTTAGTAGAGAGCATGGTGTTGGCAGGTATTTGCCTTTTGTTTTTCTTCTGTTATGAGACACAATGTTTTTTTTCTAATCTGTGCCCACCCCAAACTTAAACTCTTTTCTCATCTTTTGTTTATATTTATCTTTTTTGACTGCTAACATTTATTTTTTGTATTTTTATCATCCACTTTTCTTTTTGATGATAGACAAATTATTTTAGTAGGATATTTTAAAATTTATTTTCACCTTTTAACCCATCTTTATTCTCACTAATTCAACCAACTGCTGCCTGTTCTGAGAACATTTTTTTCTAAATTACAAATTTGTTTATGTATGATCAGTTATAACAAAATATCAACATTCACCTGGCAAGCCAGCCATTCCTCCTTTTCTGCTGAAAATTTTCTTACTGCCTTCTTTTTTTTTTTTTTTTTTTTTTTTTTTTTCTTTCCCTTGTTTCCTTTCAGGCGTAGCTTCCTATTGTCTGTGGAGGAAAAAAATTGGCTGACTGGTAAAACATGAGAACCTAGCATTCCTCACCCCCAAAATATCTTCCCCTACACTTTGAAAGAAAAAATGTATATTACAAAATTATCCAACAAGATTGATCATGGGGAAAAAAAAAAAAAAATGCAAGATGTGCACACACATGAACTTAAAAAAAAAATTTGATAAATTTCTATTCATTTACTTTTTCTTAAAAATAATTTCCCCTACAGATTTCTTTTGAGTTTGTAAAAATACTTTTGCTGAGCTAAAATTCAAATTAACTATTCCGACATTTTTTATTTTATTCAGTTGTTACTTTGAACAAAATATTCTCAGAAAACAATTTTAACAGTTAGAAATAACTTTGAACTTCTGACTTTGTGATTTGTCAGTTTTTTAAATAAGTGTTTAACTGCTTTATTTTCAATTAAATTTGCTAACAAATTAGTTTTGTCATTTTTACTTATTCATGTTTGAGTAAACAAATTCATTAAGTATTTAAATAAAATTATTTTTCTGTAATTTGTTTTTATAAACAAACAAATGTGTCCTAGTTTAAAATATAACAAAAGAAATTGTTCTACAAAGAAGATAATGCAAGACCTTACATAATATCTATAAGGAGATGCTGAAACATTCTATGTCCAACAAAGAATCTCTTCCAAAATAAAAATTTGATGTTTGGTCATTTTTTTTTTTCAGAATTTGGAAAGTGAACGAAAGTTTTCAGCATCCCATCATATATATTACTGAACATAAAGTTGACTTAGAATACCGATTGAGTGACACTTAGTATATAAGATTTAAACATGTGTAGTAAAAAATATTACTGAGAGTCATGAATGTTCTTTAGATTGATAGTGGAGCAATTTCTTGTTACATTTTCCATCATAATTTTATTGAGACACCACTTCTAGTTTTCGAAAAATTATTTTTTTTATATCCATCTTAATTTCTGGGATGAGAAATTATCATTATTTACATGTGGACTATTGTCTTCATCTTTGTCATTATCACAATGTTTTGGCCATTGTGCCCTTTGGCTTTTGTCAGACATGAAGATCTGAGTAACCTACAGGGAATTTCAAACTGAACCCTTTATTTAATCTATGAAGGTAGATTGTTCTCATTCCACTGCTCATATATAAGGACAATAGCCTAGTGGATTAAAGTGTTGGTTTGGTGACATAGTAATTGCTAGTTCAATCCCTGTATCAGGCAGTGTGAAATAGGATGACCAAAAATTGAACTGTAATAAAATAATAAATAGATGGGATATCCATAGACATGGACAGAAGAAAAACAATCCACTCCAGTTGATTGAATAAAGAAGCTCAGTTTGAATATAATTTTTTTTTTTTAATATTAAGTTGCTAATTTCATAGCAGTAGGATGCTGGATGGTTACATTTTTGTTGTTTATTCACCACAATATTATTGGGTTTGCAAAGTTTAGGGATTAAACAGAAAGTATAAAATGAGATGTTCCTCACTATTATCTTTTGCAAAGTATGTGGTTATACAATTATCACCTCGTATTTACCTGCAATCAGATTATATTCTGTGACTTAGGCTGAACAATAAAACACTGATTCTGAGTTGTTGAGGCTTCCAGAGCATCACAAATGCAGTATTTGTGATATGCTAATTTTTGGTTTTATTTCTATATTTACACCATATTTCAATTTGGCAATTTTATAATTGCCTTCAAAGGATTAAGAATAGTTACTGTATCCAATATAGTAACAGAAATGGCTTGAAGGCAAATAGTTTAAAGAATGACTTTTCATCAAAATTTGATTTTCATTGTTGTTACATGTACACAATGTCTAAACAAATAAAATTGACCAGCAGTTGCAGCCAGGTTGTTTTTAGCTTCTGATCATTAGTTGAATTGATTAAATAGCCATATTTATGATTGATATATGGTTATATTTATGATCTAATACTGTCAGATCCCAAGAAAGTTGCTGATGTTACATCTTTTCTATTTATAATAATTTTGAGAGTTTTCTTTGTATTATTTGTACGTTTATATTCTCGACAATCTTCTATTAATTTCCTCTCTTTAGCAAATGTTGCTTTTTATTGCAAATTTTTGCCAACTTATTTTCTGTCTACTTACAAGCTTATTTTGAAATTGCTATTCATTAGTTTGTTGTTTTTATTAACTTTATAATTTTTTTATCCCCAAATATCAGTTAGTGGCTACATTCAAAAGTAGATTTTAGGATATCCAAAAGGAATTGAACATTGCTCCAAATGAAATGGTGTCTTAAAAACAGAATTAGCAAATTTTAATATACTAGTCTTTGATGATGCGTCATCCATATTAAAATTTTTAAATGACAAATTAGTTTTATCAATTAACATCCAGTTAAGAATTTGCCAAAGAATATCATTTATATAAAATAATTTATTAACATCGATATACACACATGCTGAAGGGTCCTTGGAGTGATCCTCTTCAGTATTCCCTCATATGCTCCTGCTATATATTTAGATCTTTTTGATAAAATCCAAACAATCTGCAATGTTATCTGGCATCTACGCTTCAGTCTCTTTCCCACCACAGTAATGATGTAGCTTCCCTGTGTCTTTTCTTTAAATACTTTCATGGTAATTTTTCTGATAAACTTTCCTCTATGGTACCTAGACTCTATGAATTTAGATGCAGTACTAGAGTGGCATCAAAATCTCATTTTACAGTTGAAACAGCTAGATGTAACTAAGCTCTGTGTTAAAGTTTCTTCTATTGCACTTCTTGCTTGTGGAACTCTCTTCTAGCTTCTTGCTTCCCAGTCAATGTTGATCCGTTACATCTCTTACATGTTATATTCTGATCAGTGTAAATCAACTTTTCTATCAGTTTATCTGTAAAAACTGCATCTGCTAGCATACAATAATAAAATGTGTAAATACTCGTTTTAAGATACAGACACAGGAATAAAACAAAAAAATCTTTATTCATCCAACATTGTTTGAAAGATGCTTTTGCAGGGTTTTAAAACCAAAAATAAATAATTTAGAGATAAGTCATTAATCAATTTTTTCCCCATGTTTATTGCTGCTTTTATAAGCATTTATTCGGAGGCATACAAATCACCCTTTCTCTCCCTTTTCTCTCTCTATTGAGCATCCCTTACTAATTCCTATAATAAAATTGTTTATTAACAATTCCTCTTCATTCACAAATCTTAAATTTCTCGATCCTTTCCTGAATTTTCATGTCTCCATGTTTTTTACTGATTGTGCTTTTTTGCGTTAGCATTTTATATATATATATATATATAGCTTGCCACTCCCTCCCCTACCTCTTCCTTTGTAGGTAATACTATTATGGTCAATACAAATTATTATACAGAAGCAATTATTTACATTTTTTTCATAGCAAATTGAAAATCTTGTGCAACTTTCACCAGATAAAATTGCATAATTAAGATAACCTGAAAAATGTATAATCAAATAAAATTTTCAGTAATTATCTTATAATTCTATGCATTATTCAGAATAGTATCCTCATCTTTGTTTTTTTCATATTTGTTAAATTTCCACAAATTGAGATGGAGACATGCTTCTCTATCCTCAAGGAAAAATTGAACAAAATTAAGAAATTTCATCTACTTGAATACAAAAATGAAAAGATGTAGACATTAGTCTGATTGGTTCTTGTAATAAGTTATGGAATTGTCTATTTTCTCAAATATCTTTTTAATAGGTGGCAACATTTGTGTTATGAATGATTATAGAATCCAGTTTTGAAATATTTTTTTACCATTCTTCAACTTTGTTTTTGGTTTATTATGATGTTTTGCCTTTTATTATCTGTATTCTTCTTATTCCCCACCTACCACTACTAAAAGAAAATGAAAACAATTAGGAGCCATCACTTTTTCAAATGTTTGGAAGGTTTTTAATATTGCCTGAATCTGTTTCATATGAAGAGATAAATAAATTGGTAGAAGTTACTATCCCCAGCACCTAATATACTATTTGCTAGTCTTCATGAATTTTGGTTAATGATCCTTCCTATTTTGTTTCTTGCCTTAACTACTTTCAGTAGTACATGAAATTAAGTTTATTTTTTTATAATGTGAAAGACATCAGAAATGACACAAGCCATCCTATTCATTTCAGCAGAAACTTCTGTCATTAACAACTGAACTATAGAACTTCAGATGGAAATTTCAGTTATCTGAAATTCATGGAATCATTGAAATGAAAACGAGTTCACATATAAACCTTTCTAGTTTTAATATCTATTTGCAAAGTTTAAAAGTAAAATCTTTAATATGATGAAATTGAATTTTATTTAATCTTAAGCTTGCTACCCCCCACCCCAAAAACTTCTGCTTTTGATGATGAATGTTTTCTTTTGATGTATTTTGCATTTCTGACAAACACTCAAAACTAAATTAAGTACATTTTCCAAGAATTTTTCATCTTTTATACTTGTCTTATTCAATATTGTCAAGTACATTTGAATTAAAACCAAACAACTTTTCATGTCTCTTATTTCCTATTAAACCAATACTGTTTGGTATAATCCTGAAACTACTTTCTGTTGTTTTAATTTTTGTTTTTTTCATATCCTTTACCACTTTATTAATTTTATAACATTCAATTTGTAGAATTAATGTTATGTTTAGTGATCCAAAACTAAAATTGATCATTTAAATTTGTAGAGTACTTTTGCTATGAACAAACATCATTAGAAAATATAAGTTTTTGACAGCATTATAATTAAAAGGTTATGTAAACATTCTTGCAACTTGAGATATATATATATATATATCTGTTTCCTCTCATTTTTGATCACATGTAAATATACAGACAGTGCCAGAACAAAATGGAACAACTTCACTCATGAGAATCCCAACAAACATAGTTCTTTAAAATTAACTTTAAAAAATTTGAATTTTTTTTTTTTCTACTTTTCCTCTATTATTTTATTTAACATTGCTTTGTTCTGTTCTGTTTTGTTTAGTTGTTTTAATTTAAGATTAATACAATTAATCTGCTTGCTGGTTTTGGCATTAAATAATGCTGAATTCCTTAATTATTTTAATGTCACATTTTCCTTGAATATGTAAACAAATTTTAAGCTAATTAGTTGATATTGGAATTTGAATTTTCAACTCATCTGCACAACCATGGCTTACTGTTAATCAATAATGCACTGTAATATTATTTAAGTCATCAAATGCTTAGCATGAATTTATTTTTAAAAAAAATCAAAAAAAAATCTTTATAATCTGGTGATATGGAACTGAGTACATTCATTAACAGCTAAAAGAACAGTTATTGAAGACAAGTATTCAAAACATTTTACATTTCCAATATGCAAACACTTGGAGAAATTCTCTAATTTTGTTATTAAATTCAATGAATTGTAACTTAATTTCTGTTAACACCTGACAAAGCTTATTCTTGTTTCAAATACTTTAAACACTAGAAAAATTTAATAAAATTTGAAATCAATTATTTTTTTAAATTGTTTACAATATTTTACAGGTTAAACTATTAAGGATTCTAGTCACTTCTTTATATTGTGAAGGTTGAGATGGTGGTGAATATTTGGCTTTATAAATATATTCCACTCTTCCACAAAGGAAAAGAAAAAAGCAGATAAAGTGTAAATGCAAAATGTTATATTCCAAAATTGAAGTGATTTAGTTAAGTTTCTGCTTCAGAAGACAGTTTTTTTTTTGTTTTTTTTTATATTAACTTCAAGTCCAATTTTTACTCGGAATGACTAGTTGATGTCTCCTATTTGTACTTAACAGAGCCAGGCATAGACACTGGGCTTTGTGCAAATATTTAACAAATATGTTACATTCTATTTCAGAATGTGTTAACTGAAGAGTATAAAATTTCTAATACCTTAATGCATGCCTAAAGCTGAAATTTTGCTGATTAATAACTTGGTGTATTTTAAATGTTGTGTTAAAATTTATTAAAAAAAAGAAACCATTAGTTTGTTTCAGTCTATGTATGGTACATTTATTCTTGCACTTAATCTGTTTCAGGATTTACAATTCAAGTTAGATTTATAATACTATTAATTATTTTATGTTTAGTAAAGGCATGATCACTTGATAAAATACATTAAATGTAATTAATTTTTTTTTAATCAGAATATGCTTCATTTTATTCAGACTAAATGAAAATATTTCACTTTGAATAAATTGAACAAGTATCAACCATTTCTATTTTACTATCATGTCTGTTCAGATGCCTCACAAATTACTGTAGCAAAACTAGGATACATTGGATAAAGCTTCACAGTCATACTTGCTTTGTCTATCACAAATGATTTTTCAAATATTTTGATCTTTTCATCAGATAGATTTGCCAATCAGATCTGTAAGTTTTCAAATATTCTCTGGTTTCTTAAAATAAATATCTCTTTTTTTCCAAGATGCAGCATTTTCATTGTAAACAAAAGAGAAAGGGCTTAGACTAAAGCAGAGTATATTTGATTGTCTTACACTAAATGGTTGGAAATAATCCATAATATAAATAAGCAATAAAGTGATCTTGAAGAAGGAGGAACAATATATTTTGGTTTATTGTACTTTAGATTTATTATATAATAACCAATTTAAGTCACTTGAAATAATTTATTTACTTTATTTTTTGGTAATTCTTAAGTCGGCCCCCAAACAATAAATACTTCCTCATTATTCCATAGGGATTCAATAAATAAAAAATGCACTTTGTAAATTTTTTATAATAAAGGTAATATTTACAAATGCTAATTATGTTGTTTTTCAAGGACATAAGACTTGTGCAAAATGTTTGCTATAATAAATAAATTTAATCTTAAACTTTAAAATATGAAAATTCAGAAAGTTTCTTCACAATAAGTTCTGTTTAAGCTTCAATCTCTCTCTCACTATCTCTTAAATTTATTTTTACAGTTTCTCATCATTGGATCACCACTTTTTCTCTAAATAGATTCTATGAAAGGAAACTGTTTATATTCAACTTTTTTGGGAGGGAGGGGGGTTTTTTTGAAGGCCCAAGACTTTTCAGTAACCCTTCAGAAAGTAAATTAAGCTTCAGACACTGGATTTAGTTAACTGAATCCAGTTATTGTAATATTTATCATTAATATTTTCAGTCTAAAGATTTTGTGACAGTCATATACTTAATAGATACCATACATCATGATTGCAAAAAAAAAAAAGTTATAGTTTATAACAAGATCTGAATTGGATTATTTGTAAAAACTTATGCCTGAAGATGTTGAATTTTATTAATCTAAAAATTGTAATTTGCTTAGTCCATCTGATTTTGAAAAAAAAACATCTTTGTAATCCAAAATTAATGTCAAATAACTGATTATTCTTTGCAGAATTAAGTACTTTCTTACAATTTTTTTTTTCTTTCTTATTTTATGCAGATTTTAAAAATAAACATCAATTTGCACACTGTCTTGTGTACTTATAAGTCATACTAATCTTACATATCTTTCTAGTTTTCAATTATTTACTTTTTTTTGTTTTTGATAAGAAAAATTGGTGGGAATTCTTTTTATAGTTTGTCATTTCATGACTTTTCAAAACTTCCTTTGTAGCTCTTACCATTTTTGTTTTTTTGTTTTACCTTCCCACTCCCTATTGTTTTCTGTGTGCCTTCAAGATGTTGACACTCATGGCTCTCCTCTTTCCTGTCCTTTTTAGCTCTTAATAATTTTTGTCTTTTTACCATCTCTCCCAAACCCTGCTCTGCCATCCATTCATTCCAATTCTCCAGGTAGGTTAGGCATTGCTTTCTTGTCTCATACTTTCAATCTGTCCTGTGAGCTTTTCCAAGAGAAGTCCATAAACTAGCAGATTATCTGGAATGAGGTGATTAAACATTGCACAGTAGTAAAGTTCATCTTCTCTCATATCTTTATTATGTTTACAGAACTGAAATATGAAAGTAAAAAGATTTTATGCCAAGTCTCCCAAAATGAAAATCACCATTCACAATCCTCTCTTTTACCTGGACTTGAACAAAAACTACTGCCATTAATTGAATATCCCATAAGAATCAAACATTTCTCTATTTTGTGTGTTATAATTGGTTTCTTAATATGTTAACAGGATGTTCTTGAACAAGATTTCATATGGTAA
Source organism: Acanthosepion lycidas (assembly GCA_963932145.1). Lineage (NCBI taxonomy): Eukaryota > Metazoa > Mollusca > Cephalopoda > Sepiida > Sepiidae > Acanthosepion > Acanthosepion lycidas. The sequence continues at coordinate 79,364,012 of OZ010583.1, read as the reverse complement.
AATAAAACTTGGGTATTTGACAATTATATTGAAGACATGCAATGAGCACTATTTAATATTGTCAGTATTTTTCTTACTAAATTATAAAATTAACAGTAATGTAAAAATTCAAAAAGCACAAGAAGTCAATTTCCATCTGAAAAAGGAAATGTTAGAATTAACAGATGATAATGTGTATATGTTGCATTCACCCAAATATACTTTTTATTTATGGTTCCTTTTTAGAAGTTTGCTAAATATGACTTATTTTTTTAAGGAGAAATGGGGGTAAAAGCTCTATAATTTTTACATTACAAAGTATTCTTTTTCATTCTGATTACAATATTGTAAATAACTACATGCTGAAATGGAATTTTGAAGAAAAGTAATTAAAGATTTTTTTGTTTTTTTTGTTTTTTTTTTATTATACAGTATTTGATGCTAGCTGAAATCATTTTCATTCTATTACAAATAAGCTTTAATGGCATTGTAGAAATACAAAATTAATATAAGTAAAATAATAGTTTTTTGTACTCTCTATGAATGTAAAAGTACAACTTGATTATAAAAAAAAAAAATTGTTTTGTTGCAGCTGAATTTGATTACTCAATATGTTAACTTGTAATTTTTCTCCTTCAAGAAAAAGAAGCTCTATTCAATTTTATTTGTTCATATAGTTTTATTCTCACTTAATAAATTTCTTTAATCCAACTTGTTTTTCATTAACTTTGAATAGAATCTTTCTACTAAATGCAGGAAAAATCTATTCTGGGGAAAAAAATCATTGTACTTGTAACACCTAGAAATTATACTGTTGAACATAACATTAAATCTCTTGAAGAGCCAATTGAAATATAGATATATATCCTTATCCAGCTATAAACACATGCACTAAATTTAATAAAGTAATAGAAAATTTGGTAAGTATCTGTACTTGGGTAAGATAGAAATAACACTACAAAACTAGACTGTAACATGTACAAATATTTATAAAAATAAAATACTATGTATAAATGTTATATATATATATATATATATATATATATATATATATATATATATATATACTTCAAGGAATTTTAGTATTTGAACATTTTGCTTTTTTCTTTTTTTAAATCGGTCATAATTTAAACCTATAAATTGAAACTTTCCACTGTTACTAATGGCACCAACTTAAGTGTATCTTCATTGTTATTGCTTCAAAATTCTTTCCATATTATTTAAGATCTAAATTCATTAACTGTTGCTTAAGTTTCAGTGATATGTTCCCCTAAACTACCAATTTTATGAATGAAGAGTATATGAATCAGTCCTCAATGGCACCAATAGTATATTAAGTAATGTTATTAGCTGATGGCAAACCCATAGCTAGTTTCTAAATTTCTACATGAAAATTACTCTTCTATCTTGTATTCTATTTCAGGCATTGGAATAGATGAACTAGGAATAAAAACATGAAATGTGAATTGATTATACAAAAAGCAACTTTTATCTAAAAGACAATATTGGTAATATTATGAATTAGCTTCATAGTGATATAATGAAAGAAATAGATCTATTCTTAGATCATCAGTATTGTCTATATCTGTAAATGATTTCAGATTTTTCTCTTTGTATTTGCTTACCAGAAGCTGTACTAAATACTGGACCAGTATGGAAGTCTTTTCTGAAAAATCAATATATTATTGATTTTTATCTCAAGAGATGAATCTAGGTCCGATTTTTAACTATTGCATCTTATTTGACATTAAAAGCATCAAAATGTTAGGTTAACTGTTTAAAGCTGTGAGGAAAAAAACATTTTATATGTGCTTTTGAAATGGAGAAAAAAAAATGTATATATTGAAATGTTTTGTCTGCATTGATAAGCCTTCAAAAATACAGCAAATTTGAAATATTTTTACACTTTTGGACATTTAACTTTTGATCCTAATGGTATCCATTGTCAATTTATGTAAATAACTTCTTTTTTTTTTTTTTTTTTTTTTTTTTTTTTTTGACTTCTAAAAAAATTAATTTGTGTTTTAAAAACACATTGGATGTAAAAAGTAAGATTTACAAATACAAGAATAGATTGGATTAAATAAAGAATAAGTCTCATGAATATAACTACATTTGATCTTCAAAAGTGGTGTTAATTGAATGTGCCATTAATTCAAAGAAGATTCTGTAATGTAATCAGTCCTGTCATCTCAACTTCAGTCACTTTCCCACTGCCATGACATGGCTTCCCTCTATTTTTTTTTTTTTTTTTTCTATAAATATTTTCATGTCAGTCACCATTTATCTTCTTGAATGCTGTTATTTTTTTTTATTATCCTTTCTTCTTAGTCTTCTCTTTTCCTTCCACTCTCAGTAACCTTTTGCGTCTTAGTAGCAGTATCACCTTGTTTGGGGTGAAATGATTAAAAAAGAAATAAGAAAACCTATTAAAATTAAGGAGGAATTGATGGTCTTTATGAAAATACATTGGATCTAAAGAGCAGTACTTATTGTCTCAAAAGCTCATTAATATAATCATAGAAAAATTAAATCAAAAGGGTTTTTAAATTCAAAATATATAAATTAAAAATTTCATAAAATTTATTGAAACCTCATACTTATAATCTTTTTACTAACTAAAATTAGCTTTTTATTTATATAGTAATGTCATGAGTTAGATTAAAGTCATGTTAAAACATTTTTTTATTTTGTGAATGATTACATATTGGCACAATAAGTGCATGTAGAGTAAATGGATGCCAAAATTACCATTGTAGACATAGTGAAAAAAAATATTAATTTAAAATTTGATCATTTCATATTTAGAAATCATGAAAACAAAACCAACTTATAGGAAATTTGTAATATCTCCTTCACAAATAGGATAACATTATTCAATCAAAGCCATCTGAAAGCTATTCACAGATCCAGGATGGAATTTAAAAATAAGATTTTGTAGTTTTTGTGGGAAATTTATTTTGGCACTCAATCTGTATGTTTTGAACTGGAAATGAAAGACTGCCAGTGTGTTGAATTACAAAATTATATGTATAATGGGATAATGATTTTACAATACAAATAAATTTAAATCAAGAAGAAAGCGATTGTCAATGTTGAATTAATACCAGCATTACATATAGTACTATTAAATGCATGATGAAAGTGATTCTGATTTTATGGCTGTTAATGTGTTGACAGCAGGAAAATAATCAATGTGATCAACATCACAAGCTTTCTAGAAATAGTTTTTATAACTATTTCCACAACCTAATTCAGTCAATTCTAGCATAGGTAAAATTGGACAAAAATTTTTTTATATTAACTTTACTATTTGCATAAGGATTTTTTTCAATTTTTAAAAAAAATCAAATGTAACCAGATTTTTTTTTTTATTAAAAATCCAACATTGAAAATTTACATCAGAAGATATGCATTATATATTTTTCATTTGTTTTATCAGAACATTAACAAAATCAAATAATAGCATTTTTAGCAAGTTACTCAAATTCCTATTCAGATAATTATAACTATAAATTGGGATCCATTGACAGCGAGCTTCATCTTTGCTAGAAATGTGGCCTTGTGTCATACTTGATTCAATAAGTAAATCATGATAATTTTCTCTTGCTTTTTCAGAATGGTTTTACTACAATTCCATTTGCTGAAAAACAACTGGTCAGCGAGGTATCGGCCTTAATAAACCAAAATAAACAGTTGTTGACTCGAGTTGACCAACTTGAAGTTGAAGTCCAGGAGCTCGAGAAAAGACATGGCGAGATGGTTTCTGTCCAACAGCAGCAGCAGCATCAACAGCAGCAGCAAGAGCCATTACCATTAGGCTCAGAAAACCAGACCTCGTCGTCATCCTCCTCAACACCTGAAGATTCAGTGTGTAAAGAGGAACCTCAAAAGGAAGCTGAATCAGTGATTCTAAGTAATACTGAAATTAGTGAAGAGGGACCTCCTGCTGCGGCCAGCAGCCTCACTGCAACTGTGAAGCCAAATGAGCAGCCACAATTACCAAAAGATGAAGAAAGAAGTGAAGAAGAAGACAGAGAAGATGAGGAAGATGATGAAGAAGATGATAATGATGAACTCCCAGTTGAGAAAACAGTGAAGAGTCAAGTCTACAAGCCAGATGTTTTCAGCAAAAAGATTGTTTGTAAGGTAGAGGACAACCGAGAGCGGGACGGTAAAGAAAGCAGTTCAGTGTCCCATTCACCTGATACAAAAACAGTTGTTGATCATAGGGAATCATCTTCATCATCTTCATCTTCATCATTGTACAAGCAGAATGGAACTAGGGAGCCTGTCACTATTTCCGTTCCAAAGTCTTCTTACAAAACCAACGCACACCATTCGCCTGACTACAAGGAGAAACAAGGAAATTCTCACAAGAGTTCAAGTGAATCCAAAGACAAGAAAAACTTTTCTGGTGTGAACCGTCTTTTGAATGGAGTTGCGGCCGAAACATTGAAGCATAGCAGTCAGAGCAGTTCCTCAAAGAGCAGCTACTCCGAACATAAGGTGTCATTTACCAATGCTAAGTCACCTCTGAAACTACGAATCACAAGCAAGTGTCTGGACAGCAGTGGGGATAAGATAGAACCGCCGACGTATGTGATAACTCCAGTGTCTGATTCCCATCGCCGTCATTCCCCTGCTAGCCGTCCCAGTAGTCGTAGCAGTTCAGAGTCTGCTAGCCCAAACAGTGAGGAACCCCCTCCAAACACCTGCACATTGAAGATCAGCTCAGCGATTCTAAATCGTCAGGGCAGTCTGAAGAACACAGACTATACAAAGTTGGGCTCACCGCAGTCAAGTTCTGATTCGCGATACAGCCCTTTCTCTGAGTACTCCTCGGAAACAACGTCTAGCAAAAGCTCCAAAAGCTACTGCTGCAAGCGATCAATTCAGTCGAAAGGTGAAACAAAAATCTCAATTCTAAAGACCTCAACACGGGATTGTGACTTCCAAGTGTCACCATCTTCTGTTAGCAGTCACTCGCACTCACACTCGCATTCTCACTCTCACTCACATTCACATTCAAGTTCAGAGAAGCGGAAAGAGAAACGGAGACACTCCTCTGGCAAATCTCATCACAGTAGTCACAAGCATTCACACCTGAATGAACCCAAAAACCCCAACAATGACATATTGAAAGATGATCGTGAAAATTCAACATCAGCAGTGTCTTCTACACCACTGATGAACCACCCTCCTGCTGTGTCTTCAGATTCTTCAAGCCAGTCCACTCACAGAGACCTGAGTCCACATCGGACTGGATCTTCTGGATCGAGTGGAGGTAGGTGATGTTTTATTTTCATATCTGTTCTTTTTAGATTTTGTTCTATTATTCATCCTGGTTTTATGGATCAACTGCTTTGTTACTTACATATATCTATCATCTAAGAATTAATTTCTTTTTCTCATTATTCTCATATAGCAAATACAAGTGTTGACATGATTAAATTACTTCCTTCAATTTCAATCGCAAATAACCAAACCCAGGCATGGTGCTTATTTGGCATGACACTTATTTTTTTTTTTTTTTTTTTTTTTTTTTTTTCAAAATGTTTCCAGACGCCAATATCTGAACCGGCACATTCCTGGTGGAACATTTTTTTTTCTTAACTGGCATACTTATTAGTTGAAAAATTCCCACCATCATGACTATTCCAGATGATACTTGTATTTATTACAAAAGAGTATTATTAAAAGTATTGACATCTGTCTCCTTTATATATATATATATATATATATATATATATTATGCTTAGAGTATGACATAATGACACCGAACATTCTTTTTCTAGATGATTCTTTGTTTTTTGAAGCCTTGAATTCCTAAGAGATAAAATTTTGATGATTGTATAAAGTAAAGATAAAAAGAAAAAAATATCTTTGAAAAGCCAGTTTTCCAGATACCAAAGGTTTTGTATTGAATTTCCATTTGTTGGTAAATTAGAGTTGTAAATAAACTGTTAGAAACAAAGGGGTGGCTAGTATCTTTTTTTCTCCAAATGCTAAATAAAATGTTTGTTTTTTTTTTGTTTTTTTTCTATGCTTTATCGGCCATTTGCAAGATATTTAAAGAGAAAATATTTCTAGATTGTAAGAATTTTTTTTGAGATAATAATGGTTTAGTAATACAAATTTACTAATTGACCCATAGTTGGTGGGAGAAGAGACGGATGCATACCTTTCCTAAGGGTATTTTACATGTAAGTGAACATGACAAATCCAACAGGAATTGGATCTTCAATTAACAATTCTGAACCACTACCCATTACACCACCCACACATCCTAGCTTACAGCATCTAGTATTCCCACACATCACCTATTTAGGTATTGACTAGGCTTGATGTTGCTTAACTCCAGTGATTGTACAGGAACCAATGTTTCAGTGTCATGTGGCCATAACCAACTAGATAAAATGTGCAGCTTGGAAAATTCATGAATATTTAATAATAGCGATGGGTGAAAATTTTCTGTCTTTAGTGTGGTATGTTGTTGGGTCGCATAACAATTGTAAGTCATTTTGAGCATGGGTTGTAACTTTAAATAAGTTACAAAAACAAGGATCATCATTTATGCACTCTTTCAATAAAATTTATGAATAGATCCATAAATATACCACTGTGTGTGCTTTTCCAGTATTTGCTTCTTTCATTTGTCAACCAATTCGGCTAAAGATTTTTGTCATTGCTATAAATATTCTTAACTCCTTATGAAAATTCATATGGATTGTATTAGTAATAAAACACCTTGTCCTAGAATGCTCATAGCTTAAAGAGAGAGGATTTCCTGAATATTTAATACAAAGCTGGTTGTCCTAGGTGGATTTTTCTCTTAAAATGAATAATTGTCTTGGCCCATAATATTTGAAACTCAGATAATTTTCTAACTATAACACAGCTAAAATAACACATTGCAGTAAGATTTTTGTTAGGGGAATAAAAGAACAGGATTCAAGAAGATAGAAAAGATGGAAATTGATGTTGCCTTTTAAACTTTTGAAGATTCTAAATGACAAGAAAGTAAAAAAAAATCCAGAGTTCCACAAGTGAGACGTGCAAGAAAAGAATTTAAAAAAAAATTATTTTTAATAATATGAATTTAATATAGGTAAAGTCCTGTCTGGTCAAATAAGTTGGCCATAAAAATTATATCTGCAGATATCTCAGCTATATGAAAAAAATTGGACTTGTAGTTCCAGTTTTTACTTTTCTATCAATCATTAGCATATTGAAATTAAAGGCCATTGTTTGGCCAAAAATGTTTCTTTTATGCCCCTGAATATGTCATACATATTCATTTACCATCTGTTTCACAGTAACTTTTCTGATGGTCTTTTTTTACTTGTGAAAAAGACGTCTATTCACTTTTCACATTAACAAGTTCTGGCCACCCAATGTTTTGTCAGCTATTGATTATATTTTTTTTTTCCTCTTTGAAATCTCCCTTGATATTTTGACTACTAATTTAAATAACATTTGTTTGTCAATTGAAAGACTGAAATAGTTAAATATTATCTCTTTTAATCATTATCTAAATAAATACATAGTTTTTGTGTTCTGTCACTTGCTTAAGAAATGAGCTCTACTCTACTACCATAAATTACCTTCCTACCAACATATCGACTTTTTTTCTTTTTTTTTTAATTTTCACAATGTAGGTGATCATTATACTCTTTATTATCTATGACTTGTCTTGATATTTTAGGAATGATGCTGGAGTGGTTTCCCATTGTTTTCCATACAGCTTGTAATTCAGAGTAGTTCTTTTAGACTTGGCTGCTGTTAAGGATTAGAGAGTTCAGTTCACCCTGAAATTTAACCCATTGCTGGGTGGGGAGAAAAGGTGGATTCAGGTCTTTCTCAAGGGTACTTGTGCCAAAGTGAACACAGCAGACTAGGAAGAAATTTGAACTTTATTCTTTTATCACACTCTTCAAACTGATAACATTATGGTACCTGTGTAAAATCTCTTTCTATATTTCTATATTGAAAAGTTTAAAACAAAATATTACACGAGATTGGGATATATATAGCAGAACCAGTATTTAGCCCTGCATAACTTTTTGATTTTTCTATAGCCACAGGATTACAGTCATATATGTATGTAGTGGGCTGTAACAAAAGTTTGTAGCATTTTTAAATGAATTTCAAAGACTAGATATTTGTACATAGATTTATTCAATCACATATGTACCATTTGCCTTTCACCATCTTTGAGGCAACTTCAAGATTTCATTATCCCAAAAACTTGCATCTTTCTGGGTGATGAACGGGTCTAGATAGTTTTTACTTATTTAATTTCTGCCAGTTTTGCAAAGGGACTTGAGGTTTGGTGTTGTCTTGATGGAAGACAACACCTTTCTTATTGGTGAACTCTAGATGCTTTTCATTAATTGCTGCCTTTTAATTGATCCAATTGGGAACTACTTGTCTGAATTTAATGTCAGATTTTGTGGAAGAAACTTGTAATACACAATGTTTTTCTAGTCTCACCAGATATACAGCATTGCCATCAAATGCAAACTGTCTTTTGGAATGGTTAATGGTGGCTCGTTTATTTTTCCCAGGATGTTTTTGACTTCATATTGTTGTAAACCACCTATTTTTTCATTGCCTGTCATCATTCTTTTCAAAAATGGGAAAACAGAAAATTTGCAGATGAAAATACAGTACATTAAATTTTCTCCATTAACTCATTATGCATCCAAAATAACATAGGGATTCATGTGTCCAAATGTTTTCAGTGCCTTACAATTCTCATGAAATATGTTGAACTGTCTGTGAACAGTGCTTTCAGCTATGACACCATCTCTATAAATGGTACATATCTTTTTTGCTGTTTCTACAGCATTTTCCTTTTTCAAAAATAAGAACATCAAATTGCGAAAATGCATCTCATTCTTATCCATCTTTACTTTTAACATACAAACATTTAAAATTCACAATTTACACGAGTTGTATAGAAAGATGCATTGAAATCTCATCTTTCAGAATATGTATAAATGTAATAAATTTCAGTCGTGTATGAAATGAAATCATTTGTTCAAATTCCATTTACTAAAAAATGCTACAAACATTTGTTCCAACATTTTCACAAAAAACACTTTTATGAAGCCCCTTGAAAATAAGAATGTTTATCTTCCTATGAAAAAAAAATGTCAATTTTTTTTTTAAGTGCAAATTATATGATTTGTTATTAAGGTATGAATTTTTGTTTTATTCTTGTTAAGTAATGATGCATCATTGAGGTATTTCTGTAGGGTCTGTTAGAATTCAGTAATTTATAACAATATTTGATTTTGTTTGTTATGCATAACATAATACATTTGAAAATGGTGTTAAAATATATACAAGAGTATATCATGTGAGACATGAGAAAATATAACCACTAAAATGTTTTCAGATCTTGGTTGTCTCACCTTTGCTGTAATTCTGTGCTAAAAAAAACATTTACCTAAAATTTTATTTATTCTTTGTATTGGTTTGTTATTTGTTTAACATAATTAAATATAGGAGGAGAGCAAGTGCAATCCAGTGCAATTACTGATTCTATTAACAATCATCTCTTTTGCCCTCTAATATGTTGTCATCTACATATTGTCTGTTGTCTAACAGATCCATAAGCTTTATTGGCATTACATCAAGGTATTGTGTTCAAGCATAAAAATACTCTTTGCTAACTAAAAGATCAGCTGTTCTTTTAATACCAAATTGATGAAATCTAAAACAGCCAAAACCAAAGGAGATGTGGAAAAATCTGGTATGTTAGAGAAGGATACATATGACCTGTGATGAGGTTCAGATAACTGAGCATTGTTGGAGAGTGAGAAAGTTAAAGGAACCAACATATATCAACTTGTCAATCTGGTATATAGTATAGATTTCATTGGGCAGTTCTTTGCAGTTTGTAATTTGGGTACATGGGTGTCATTACATGGCTTTGCTGAAATGAATTGATCTGGTTAATATATTGATGACTACTTTATCTGTTGCCATATTTTTTCCCCCTTTCAAAAAAGCCAGTTGGGTTTCTTTGTTCTCATGTTATATACATTTGACAAAGGCTAAAGAATGAACCAGCCTCCAAAAATTGTTAAAATCAAGTATACAAAGGAGTTTATTCCAAACCATATTTGGAAAGTCTAAGTTGTGGCTTACCAATATCTGAATAATTTTGTTTCCAACTTTTTATTCACCTAGATTTGAAGTTTTTTTTTTTTTTTTTTTTTTTAAACACTCCAGTGTCTATCTACATCTAGATATCCAAGTGTTTTTTATTGGTGAGACTTGGAACAAACATTGTTCGCAAGTGAATGGCCTTACTGGTTAATGTTGAAATCAGAATATTAACTCCAGTGTTGAATGTAGTCTTAGAAGCCACGCACCACTGAAACAATTATAATTCTTTTCATTCTGAACAGACTACATCAGATTAACCAATAGATTTCACTCTTATTAGTTGAGTCTTAAAATCACCGAAGTCTTCACTAAGCAGATACAGAGATTATTCATTTCTTTGTGGCTTTATGAGGAAAATATAGATAACATTGTTACTGTAGTGTTTAAAATATTTTAAGAATTTTGATTATCTTAGATATTTAATATTTTTAATTACTTTAAAAAAAAATCATCAAAGCTTTTATAAGTGCACAAATAGTTTGTTTGATGTAAAGAGGAATCATAGAAGACTTGCTCAGAATGTAAATTTATATCAGTTCAACTTAAAAAAAAAAAAAAAAAAAAAAAAAAAGTAAATACATAAACATTGTTTAGGGAAATTGTACACTTTTAAAATTGGGGCTTACTTCAGAAAGCAATTTTTGAAAATTTGATCATGAAGATTTTTTTTTTTTTTTTAAGCATTTCACCCCAAGCAAGGCGGGAAGCCACTAGGACGCAAGGGGTTACAGAAAATTTAGAGCAAGATCAGATAGGAGTGATAGAAGAAAGGATGAGGGTAGTGGATAGATCAAGGCAACTGGATATGTCGATTGACATTACACTTGAATAGCTGAAGATTATAGCTCACAGGGAAACAGGAAAAGGGAAGGGAGTTCCACAGGCGAGAGGTACGAGACATGAAGCTATTAGAGTAGAAGAGACAGCTACATTTAGGATTTTCAACAGATGAAGGGGGTGAGAGCGGGATGCCAGCCTCGTATGGTGCTGGAACTCATGACGTCTGGGAACCAGCGAATGCAGCGCCCCGGAGCAATTTCCATGAAAGTATTTGTAGAACAGACAGAGGGAGGCGACGGCACGTCTGTGAGAAAGTGACTGTAGACGAGACGACAGAGCAGGGCCAACTACATTGCATATCCGCCTCTGGAGCCTATCAAGAACCCCGGTGCAAACAGAAGGGGCACCAGACCATATATGGCAGCAATACTCCATGCAAGGGCGAATTGTTGATTTGTAGATCTGGAGGATCGACTCCGGGGAGAAAAACTTCCTGGCGCGGCTCAGGGGGCCAACTTTCCTTGCAGTGGACGAGGCAATTGATTCAATGTATTTATTCCATCTCAGGTCAGCAGTCAACGTGAGTGAGAAGCTGCAGAGAGTTGCTCTCGAGAAGTTGAGCGTCAGACATTCTAATGGAGGGAAGGGAAGGATCTCTGTGGTGATTAATAGAGCAGTTTTGTCTTAGAAGCATTGAAGTTGACCAGCCAATTCATGTCCCGGTTCACAATCGATTGGAGGTCCTTTTTGAGACGCACGACCAGGCGAGTTTTGTCAGTGAGACTAGATTTGTTTTTGAGGCAGGAATAAATTGTGGTGTCATCCGCGTAGATGCCAACTTGGGAAGTTATTGTGTCAGGAAGGTCATTTATGTAGATAAGGAATAGTGTGGGGCCTAGGACGGAGCCTTGAGGAACACCTGCGTTCATGGGATAGGAACTGGAGGAGAATCCATTGAGAACGACCTTCAATTTATGGTTTGACAGGAATGATTGTATTAGGTTATATAATCGACCCGTAATGCCATAGCCCTGGAGCTTGCAAAGAAGGCCGGCATGTCAAACCCTATCAAATGCTTTGGAGATGTCTAGTGCCACAGCTCGGGCTTCCCCGTTATTTTGAAGAGCCTGGTAGACTGTTTCAGTGATGGCCGTAAGCACATCGGCTGTAGATCGGGCAAAGCGGAAACCATATTGCTTGTCTGAGAGCAGATTATGGGATGTGAGGTGGTTAACTACCCCGGTATTGATTAGGGCTTTGAAGACTTTGCCGAAGAGGGGAAGGAGACTGATAGGACGTTAGTTGGAAGGGTCAGAGGGGTCGCCGGAGTTCTTGAAGACAGGAACGATCGAAGAGGAAATATACAAAATTGTTTGAGATATGGTGTCAACTCCCTGGCCTGAAGGATACAACTCAATTTTGATCTGTAGAATTTTGAAATTAAAGTAACCCTCAGCCTGTAGGCCATAAGAGTAAATTTTCAAAACCTATTTTGGAGAGAAAAATAATAGCATCTTGCCATTATTTTGATATATTTGTTAAATATAATAATTTATATATATTTTAAGATTACTGTGTTCTGTCAAAGTTAAAAATGAGTGTAACAGGTGGTGAGATACTTAATAGGAAATGGTTTACCCAATTATTTATTCAACCAATCTCTTGTCCATCAACTATTGTGGCATGTGATTGATGAGATATTTATTTAGTTTTGTTTTGTTTTCTTTTTTTTTTCTTCTTCTCAAGGGCCTTAGTCTGAAAACAAAGAAATTAACAAAATTTAATTTTTAGCTCAGATTGCAAATTCCATACTCTCTAACACCCTTTTTTTTTTTTTTAACATGTTTCTAATTTTATTTACCCACAGGCTCCAGAAGTAAACGACGAAAAGACTCACATGAGTCTCCCAAAAAGAAATGGCAATTGCAACAACAAATGGAAACGGGAAGCAACCTTGATGCATTGGCCAAATATGCATCATATGAGGTTGAGCGCAACCGTCTGAAACGGAGGAAGAGCCCAGAGAGTGAGTCGCGGCGAAAACACTCACGTAAGGAGAGCATTCAGATAGATGAGGAACGTATCCGGCCAAGGATTACCACATCTCTGATCAATGGACCACGCACCCCTCCTGGCACCCCTCCATCAGACATTGGGCAAGATGGAAACACACCTCCCGATTCCCCTGATCCTATGGACAGTTCTCATTCTTGGACTGGAGTCTGGAAGAGTAGCCCCAGTCTTTCCGACAAAGAGAAAGTCAGCTACACGTCTCACCGCAGTATGGACATCAATCAGGAACATCGACTATCATCAGAACGTAAATCAAGTCCATCATCGCTTGGCGACAGCTTGGACCCATCTAAATCCTGTAATACTGTCCTGGATGAATGTGGCAAGTCGTCTAGCTCGGGCCAGCACTCGGACCACTACTCTTCAACTGGTCTACAACACAATATGTCCAACTACTCCTTGGACGTCGATGAAATATCTGCTGAGAAGCATTTCAAGAAACGATATTTCTCCAAGAGTAAACAGTGGAACCAGCACAGTAGTAGTAGCAGTAGTTGTAGTAGTAGTAAGAGCAAGCGATCACATAAGCATTGGGAGAGTGATCCATCTATATCTCTGAGTAGCAAAAATGACCCTGATAATTACAAGAGCCAAAGCTTTGAAATTGTCAATCGAGGTAACTTAACTGGAGGTAAAGTTATATTGAACCGGCTACTTACACAAGATAACGATCCTGTCTATAGGATCTCGGACTCCCATTTGTTAGAGCAACGAAACTCGAGTAGTATACACAGTAAGCACCATAGCAAATCTTTGACTGTTGGTACTGAATTGTCTCAGGGAGAGGGAATTTCAACTGCTGGATCCAGTAAAAGCTCCAGTAAGTATGCTTTCATATCTACTACTTAAAAATAAAGCTGCATATGTGTCTATTGATGTCTTACAGGTAGCACTATAGGAAAATGTCATGGAGATGTATCATATTTGCTGACATATAAGACATCCTTTCCCTACACCTTCTTCCTCCATCTAAAATCTGTCTAAAGAAAAATATCTTCCAGAGCTTTTACTCAAAGCTAACATGATGCTTACTTTGATGGCATAGACTATCAGTATTTGTGTCTAGCCTAATTCCATCAAACTGTAATATGAAATGTGAGTCATGTATGCCATTAAGTAGGTTACTTCATCTTTTTCGCTCTCTTTTTTGCTCTCCCACTCTTTTTTTTTTTTTTTTTTTTTTTTTTTTTTCCTCTCTCCTTTGTACTAAATTATGGCTCATAAAAGTGGTGTTTGTATAAATTTTCTTTATTATAAAAATGTGTAAATTAACATTCAAACAAGAACCATAGCTGATATCAACAAACAGTATATAAATTTTGAAACATAACCTGTATTTTATACCAATTCAAATCTAGGGCATTCTCCCTCTTGTTGGAGGAACCACACCCTGATTGACCATGTTTTCAGTGGTGTAGCTGTATTCACCATGCTTGGCTAATTGCAAATTTGGTGGTTTTATATTCATGGTTAAACTCTAAGAGTGGTTGTCACCCAAGGATATAGGTCTCGGTCTGTCCTGTTATTCGCTCATAGCTAGGGAGAGAAGATATGGATTCATACCCTTTATAAGAGTATTTGCACATAAGTGAATGCAACAAACCCAACTGGAACTCAAACTCAGTTCTCAGTTTCCTCAACCTTAGCTGCTAACCATTGCTCCACAGTGCCTTCTATACACTTTGAATAAAAATAAACTTTGCTAAAAAAAAAAATAAACCTTTGCTAGCCTATAAATAGACAGTGACAATATCCGTCATCCTCTTCCTATTTCACCCAGGGACGATAAGATATAGGTCGCCCCATGAAGAAATGTATCCTACACCTGGATGCACACACATCCACCCCAGCACTTTTCTCTTCACTTTCTGCTACTATTCTTTAAGACTCCTTCTACACAACTTCACACACACACAAACAATTCACTAGTTTAAATGTTTTCTTCATTCATGTTCATTGTTTTGTCATATGCAACAATATTCTATTGTCTATGTATACATCTGTCTTGTTAATACATGCTTATCATTTTTCATATATATATATATATATATATATATAATAGTTTTGTTGTTACTTTGCCATTTTATTACCCTGGACTCACATTCTGAGTCCGCCATTTTTGTTGTGGGATAAATATGCCAGGAGACATGTTTTCCAATCTAAAACACAATCAGCATACATCTGCAACAAATAAAATATGCAAGATCAAAATATGCAACACTTAGGAAGCATAGTTGATATACTCAATATATTTCTATAAAATCATTTGCTAGTCAATTTCTTAATATGATTCTTAGTTTCTTTGTTTGTCTTTCTTCCCTCCTGTTTTAATTGGCTCATCATGATAAAGTTTTAGTAATAGCAAACCTTCTCAATACCTTTCACATTATTATTACAAATCTTATCTGATATTTTAATCAAACCAATATTTGATCAAAAGGTTTCATTCAATTTTATAATTTGTCTTGTGCTTAAATGCCATTAAAAATAGAAATGGTAGGTTAAAACTATTTTAATTGAGTTATTATTTCATAATCTAACTCCTTTGCCATTAGACTCCACCCAATAACAATCCAACCAGACTTTGGATTTATGTAGATTAGAGTATTTCTTATTATTTTAAATGTTATATTTAGTGGATACGCATGTTGGAGTAGACATCTCTGTTTTTAAACAGTGTAAATTTATGTCTGCTGGCATTTGAGTCTAAAAGAAAATGTGAAAAAGAAGAAAAGAGATGTGCATTTCTTAAAATAGGCTAATTAAACTTTTAAAAAAAACAGGAATGCCTACTCAAACACATTTATCCACTAAAGTAATCAGAAAATATTGTAAATAAAATCCATTAATTTCTTAGATTAGACAATGAAAACATGATTATTATAAAATTTTTGGATGCCAAATTTTTAAACAAGAATTACAACTTCCCTCCCCACCAGAGGGGACTTACTATTTTTAATTTTGTCCTTTCTGAGAAATGTTTCAATCTTTTAGACATTTAAGTATTAAACCATAATTGATTTGAAATAAAATTCAAGTTTTCAGTTTACTACATTTGCTTCTGATGAAATATCCCAAATCGTCTGAACTTTCCAAGCATTTGAACAAATGCTTGGAAAGTTCAGACGATTTGGGATATTCATGGGAAGGCTGGAGCATGGATCAGCCAAAATGTTGTGGTAACAACACAAAGGTGACGTGTTTTGACATAGAGTAATGGTTAATAATCTAGTTTCGTTGACTGGTTGAGTAGTGAATTCTCTCATCACTGCATGCCTCCCGTTTGTGACCTTGTTCCAAACTAAGCTATACTTATTAAAAAAAAAAAAAACCCTCCAAACTAGATTGCTAAACAAAACTTGTAGTGTTAATGACTTTATTCTATGCTATAGATAATAAATGTTAACCTAGAAAGGTTTTTATGAAATTTCCCATGAAATTTTCATCAAAGTCTTATTGTTTCAAACATTTCTCTTAAAAATTCCTGAGGATGTATAGAAAACCAGAAAACCTTATCAAGTGTTTACTTATGTTGTACTGCTGCACATTTACAGAATATATCCCTCTTTCTTTCTCATATATAAACAGACAATCTATTATATTTGATCATGAGCCATTCTAAATTTCATTAGTTTGGGGAGAAAGTAAAGACAAAAACTGCCCAACATTTGGATATTTTATTATTATTATTCATTATTATTATTATTATTCATTATTATTATTATTATTCATTATTATTATTATTATTCATTATTATTATTATTATTCATTATTATTATTATTATTCATTATTATTATTATTATTCATTATTATTATTATTATTCATTATTATTATTATTATTCATTATTATTATTATTATTATTCATTATTATTATTATTATTCATTATTATTATTATTATTCATTATTATTATTATTATTCATTATTATTATTATTCATATCATTATTATTCATTATTATTCATATCATTATTATTCATTATTATTCATATCATTATTATTCATTATTATTCATATCATTATTATTCATTATTATTATTATTCATTATTATTCATTATTATTATTATTCATTATTATTCTTTATTATTATTATTCATTATTATTCTTTATTATTATTATTCTTTATTATTATTATTCTTTATTATTATTATTCATTATTATTCTTTATTATTATTATTCATTATTATTCTTTATTATTAGTATTCATTATTATTCTTTATTATTAGTATTCATTATTATTCTTTATTATTAGTATTCATTATTATTCTTTATTATTATTAGTATTCTTTATTATCATTATTCTTTATTCTTCTTATTCTTTATTCTTCTTATTCTTTATTCTTCTTATTCTTTATTCTTCTTTATTCTTTATTCTTCTTTATTCTTTATTCTTCTTTATTCTTCTTTATTCTTATTGTTAATCTAAACTTTTGGCTCACATGAGCCATCATCAGAGTGGTTATATGGACATTACAACAGATGTGCACCATCAAAGATGACATCCTGTTATGTTTACATAGACTTGCTATGCTTTGATAACGGCCGCAGAATATATATATATATATATATATATACACACACACACACACACACACACACACACACAATATTCTAAATGATTTTACAAACTCAACAAAGTATTTGAATTCTGCAGTTTTATTTTTAGGTCTGTTCAATATCTGTTTTTTCAAACTGGTATAATTCTGTTTCTCTGTACATTTAATTCCCCCCGCCTCCCTTCACACACTTTGCTATTTTTAAGTACATTTTTTAAACAATCTTTCTGGTAGAGAAGCTCAAAAAATTTCTACTTAATGACTCCTTTTCAACGAGTAAATTTCTAAAATGGTGGCCAAAAAAGAGATTACTGATTGAAATGTATTGTTTTTTTGGGTTTTTTTGGTGGGGCGGGGTAATTAAAATGGCATCCTGGATCTTAATTCATTATACCAAGAAGCAAGTAAAAAAAGAAAAACATTGGTTTTCTTGGAAAGCATTTAGGTTTCTCTCTCTCTCCTCTTTTTTGTAATTCACAACAAAAAAAATCTTTCTCCCCACATGTAATTCACATTCATAGCAATGTGGAATGGCAAACCTGATTTTTCACAGTTCTCATCAACAAGCTTATGCCACCTATCAGCCTCTCTCCAGGAGGCTATAACAATTCAAAAACCAAAATATTTTAAAAAAGTATTCTTGTTTGGCATTATGTGACAAATATATAACTGAATTAATATTTTCTAAAACTATTTAGAACCCACAACCATGTGATTTGTAAAAAACAAATAAATAAATAAATAGCAATCAGCATAAATGAGCTTTTCATTGCTTCCTGGTACAATGGGTTAAAATATCTCATGAACAATAGAAACCTGTACATGTTTAAGTATTTTATACCTTTTTTTTGTTCTTGTTTTTCAGGATTATCAACAAATCCAAGTAAAAGCTGTAGCAGCAGAAATTACTAAAGCTCCTCCTCCTCCTTCACTTCATTCACCAATCAATGAAAGCCATTCATTCATGTCATCATTCATTATTATCATTTCCACCACCACCACCACAAATTATCATTACTGTTATTCATTTCTACTTTAAATAATCATAAAAAAAAAGAAAAATATTCCATCTACAGATTTCTTCATTCTTTTGACTGTAACAATTCATAGTGTTATGTATTTTAAATCTTTACTCTCTCTCAATTCTTCTTATTCCTTTAATGGAAAGAGAGATAAGAAGGGAAAAACTCAAATTTCCTGTGAAAAATAACACATGGAAAATAGCTCTCTTTATGCAATGTTCCTCATATTTTTCACTTGTGTGTTATTTGGATGGACACTTTTTGACAGAATAAGATTTCAGTAATGTTTTTCTTTTTATTTAACTTTTTTTTTTCACTGTTTTGGTGCATGGGAGCTTCCTTCTGAGTTGTGTTTGGCAAATTGTGATTCTGTATAAGTTTTACATTGCAGAAATAGACAAAAATGACTGGCAGCCATTTTCATTTGAACAGTCATCAAAAGAAAAACCCTGTTGGTTAAATAAGCTTTACATTTTATTTATTTTTATTAAATGGTTTTTATGGAGAATAAAAATTAGGTTTCATAGAAATTTTTAAAGTTAATTTCTTGCAGGAAATTTGGCACATTTACATTTTATAGAATTCAGTTTTAGTTTACATAATATTTTTTACCAATTATTAGCTTATATAAATAAGATGCATTCCACTTATATTTTAATAACTTATTTTCTATCTTCTGGGCACCATACTTTGAAAATCTTATGAAGAATTTTATTGAATAAGGGTTTAAAAATTTCCAAATATAATTTTCAATTTTGAGCAAAATCATTCATTGGATATAAGAATTATGCAGCAGATTTTTTTTTATCTGCTAATTTTGCATTGAAAGAGAATGAAACTTTGACTAACTTGTATTTAAATACCATTTATAATCAGAATCGGCATCACTTTTTGCAGTTGTGCTTTAAGAAAAAAATAAACATCTACAATAACATTATATCCATGATTTGAGATTTAACTTGTGGTAATTATTACATTTTTAATCAGTGTAGTCCTTGTAGTCCTTACTAAGATTACACAGATAACCATGTGAGTGTGCACATACATACAGCATAGAAATGCTATATATATATATATATATATATATATATATAAAACATAGAAATGCATATGTACATTTATTGTTCATTATTTATCTTACAGATAATTATCAATATTTCGTAAAAATATACAGTTCTTTGAATGATTGCAGAAGCCAGACTAAACCAAGCATTCTTTACCTTTTCTCTTTTTTCCCCTAACTCACTAGTAAGCTCCCAATGTTTCACCTACACATGAAACATGCATACAAACATACCTGTACTCATTATGTGATTTTTTTTTTTTTTTTTTTTTTTTTTTTTTTTTGTTGTTGTGACTGATATCACTCATTCTAATTGTGCTTCACTGGGCCCTTCACTTGCCTGCATTTTTTTGAAAAATACAAAGGAAGAAAAAAAAAAAGACCCATTGGGGTGAAGGTGTAACAACCACACACACAGTCGCACACATACACCGACACACACACACACACACACTAACCCCCAAAAAGTATGGACATTACTTACCTGTATATAGTTTTGTTAGTTTGTCTTGTCTATTATGCGAATGTTTGTAAAATTGCCCTTTTGGTGTCTGGAGATTGTCTCAGAATTTGTAGTTAGCTTGAAGAGAGAACTGCCTCCAAAAATGAGATGTTATGAGATATTTGTATAAAAGTATTCACGTAAACCCACATAAAAAAAAGAAAAAAACTCTGAGGCATGGCCATTTTTATTGAAAGGACAAATGATATGGGTTTGAAAATAAATTATAAAAAAAAAAAAAAAAAAAAATGCAAAGCTATTTTTGAGGCAGATTTCCTCTAGATTGTGCAGTTTTTGAATTAAGCTGGTTCTGTGTAAATAATGCTACTGGCACACCTATGTATGTGAGAGTATGTATGTGCACGTTTGTGTGCTGAAGATGAGTATGTCTTTTCTTTTTTTCTGGTTGGAGAATGGTTGCTTTTTTCCCCTTTCTCCCCTTTCCCCCACATTGTACAAAGAAATCACCTAAAGTGAAGTGTGATTATTTTATATATATATATATATATATATATAAATATATATATATTATATATAAAATGCCAAAAGAAAAAAAACAATAACACTAAACAGCCATTTTATTTCCCTCTCTTTCCTTGAATATTTTAACTTTTTTTTTCTGTCTTTTTATGATCATGGATCATAGA
Organism: Acanthosepion lycidas; assembly: GCA_963932145.1. Lineage (NCBI taxonomy): Eukaryota > Metazoa > Mollusca > Cephalopoda > Sepiida > Sepiidae > Acanthosepion > Acanthosepion lycidas. The sequence continues at coordinate 79,343,206 of OZ010583.1, read as the reverse complement.
ATTAGATATTTTTATGGAATATTTGTTCAACTTCATTGTTACAACATCATTATCATCATCATTTTCTGCATGACCACTTGACATTTGTTTTTCAAGAGTTCATGCTAAAAAATGTTATATTATAAAGATATTCATTTAGATATTTAACAATAGGGGAGAAACAAATTCTTATCATATATATATATATATATATATATATATATATATATATATATATATATATATATATATATATATATATATAATTTGTGTGAATATGAGTTAACATGAGTGCCAGTTTGAATGTATGGTTGAAGGTTTCAATTTATTCTGAAAGTAAAAATATGCAACCAAGTGTGGAAAAAAGGTTTATTTATTAAGAGAGAAAAAAAAGGAAACAAGGTAAAAAGAGCTGCCATCACAAAATTCCTTCTTTTTTTTTTTTTTTTTTTTTTTTTTTTTTTCTTCTTTCTTTCTTTCATTCCCTGCATGGCATTTGCACTATGACCAGATAGAATCACAGTGCCATTGAAGTCAGTTTATGTTTATCTCTTTCAAATTGTCTTTCTCATAAACTACGCATATATCTACTATGGTGTCTTATAAAATTATTTACACTACTGAAAAATATATATATATAGTATTTTCAGATTTGTAAACACAGTCTAAGACATTTCACACAGAAATGCTTATATGAAATTAAAAAGAATGCTTATAATTACTACTGATGTTGATATTTTGGGGCAATTAATGAAAGAAGAAAAAAAAAAAAATTCCTAGGCACTAAAAACTCCCCTCTCAGGGGTTTGGAGCATATACTTTTGTCTGCAGCTTGCCTGTGATGCCTCAGGTTTTTTTTTTTTTTTTTTTAACCAACAGTAAATATATGAGCCTGTTTTGAATTCAATATCAATTGGGAATGCAAAATAAACAACCAAGAATTTTTTTATTTTTTTTTAATTAGGTTGTAGTTATAATTAAGATGGATATATTATATAAATTGTTTCTTTTTATTAAAACAAACACACACACACACACACACAGTATGATAAGGATATATTCTTAAATTATACACATAAATATATGCGCGCACATACATACACACATGTACATGTAAAAGACTGTTTTAAATTTTAGTACTTTAAGATGTTATTTGCCACATACATATTTTGTATTTGTTATTGTTTGAATATTATGTGGACATTTGGCTCAAATGCAAAGTTATCCAGATATATCTCCTTTCAATATGCCTATACAAATGCATGCATGCACACACACACACACACACACACACACACACACACACACACACACAGATTTATACCAGCGAGAAACCCACACATTGATTATTTGTGTGTACAATTTTGTGAACACTTCTGAAAATATTAAGAAATATTACATATATGATTTTAAAAAAATAAAAAAAATGAATGCATCAAATTTTTAAAAGGCCACTTTATTTTAGAAAGAATTATTGATTTTTGTCTTGAATTTTTAAATGTAAGAAAGTATATATTAATATTCACATTTTGTGGTAAATTAAAAATCTCTTTGTAAAAAATCTCTGGCAAACATTTTAAATGAAGACATTTTTTAAACTAAAATAGAAACACACCTATGCAATTTAAAAAAAAAAAAAAAAAAAATCAAGTTTATTAAATATTCGAAAGAATGTTCATTGGACTACAAATGATTTTACTTGAAAGAAAAAAAGCTATTTTTGTAAATATATTACTTATTTGCAATTGATTTTCCCTAATGGCAATGTGATTCATTTTCTGGACCATATAAATCAAAACAGGTATCTGATTTTTTTTGATTTTTTTTTTTTAAAATCAGGAATATTATTTATTGATCTTATTTATTCTCTTATTTATGTCACTGTACATCAATTTCCAATTCTTTCTTTCAGTGCTTGTCATTTAGATTCTTACTTTTTTTTTTTTTTTTTTTCAATTTGATCCACTTTTGAAAAACCTGGGCATTTTCTTACTTGCCTAATATAGAGTAATATCTTTGGTCTCTTGTTACCCCTGCTCATTGATACAATAACTTAGCTTTGTCAATATTTGAATCCTTGCTCTATCATGCCACTAACAACTAATTCTTTGCTCTGTGCTGCATCATCATCAAGTTTTTATTCTTCCAGCTAAAATTTGAAACAAAAGTATAGAGCTCTGTCTAGATTTGAATCTTTACTGTAAAATACCAGTTACCTTCTACCTGATTCCTACTGCTAATTCTTTGCTCTGTCTACATCATCATAAGGTCTGTGTTGCTGAAAATGGACTCTGTAAAATACGAGTTATCTCCTCCTGATTCCCCATGTGTCATCTCACTTAATTTATGGATAGCTTTGAGTAATGTCTTGGTCAGGCTATTTGTGATTTTTTTTTTTTTTTTTTTTTTTTTTTTTTTTGTCTTTGTCCATCATCTTCATCATTTTCTTCTCTTCTGTTTCTTCTGCTCACCTTTTATTTCATTCAAAAAAAATAAAAAATAAAAAAAAATACCAAAATATAATGTCAATAATTATTGCTAGATGCCTAGCTTTTTCCCTTTTCTGGTCGACTGCATGTTGATCCTGTTTAGTGTTTGCTGTATATAAAAAAAAAAAAAAAAATAAAAAAAAAAATAAATAATAAATGAAACTTTATGAAAAAAAGAAGTAAAATCTCCACTTCATCTCATGTTGCATTACATCACATTTTTTCCTTTACAACCAGTTTTTTAATAAAAATAGAAAAATATTCAGGTTTTTTTTTTTTTTTTTTTTTTTGTTTATTTACACTTTTTGTCTTTTTTTTTTTTTTTTTTTTTTTTTAACTGTATTTTTTTCCAGGTTTTTCTCTTTACAAACTTGATATTTCTTATTTTTCAATTTGCTTAACAACTAAATTTAAATAATACATTGAGAGGTTCACATCTACAGAAGTAAGAAAGATGTTATCAATTTGACAAGAGACTAATATCCTTATTTTATAAAATATAATTATTAAATAGTTAAGCTTTGACTGAACTTATTTGACAGGTATTAATTGTCAAATTTTTCATGTTGGAGAAGCTTAAATATATTATAATGAATTAGAATTTAAAAAAAATGTTCTATTAGGAAACATAGACTATTATTGAAAATTTAGAAAAAAAAAATGATTCATTTCAAAGTAAGGTCATGTAATATTATTTCAAATATTTACACTCACATTTTGTTGGGATTTTGTGCAACCAAGGAAATTATTGTATTTTTAATAGAGAGAAATATAGCTTGTAGAAAATGTTATCCAGGTGACAGGTGATTTGATTTCTTTCTTTTTTTATTTTCATGTTTAGACATTTTATTTTTTGCACGATTCATGTGTTGGTTTTAATATACTAAATGATTTCTATTGAACATAATTTTCTGAATAAGTTTACTGAAAAGGAAAAAAAAACAAAACAAAACATGAATTCTACCAATACATTCCATATAAAAATAATGATTTTTAGACCCTTGTCATAATGAATTCAATCAAAATAAAATTTACTATCAATCTGGCAAATAACTTAGAGATACCAACAAATCGATGCTTTTATTTGCAATTAAAAAAAACAAAACGAATGTATCCAAATATTACACTGCAATTTAAGGCTGTTTCATGGATAGGAGATTGAGTAGTGAAGGTTTAAATAACATGGCTTGGAAATTAGGGATGTTAGAATTAAAACATGCAGGTTGTAAACTAGCAAATGTAAAAGGTATTTAAAAAATTGAGTTCATAAGTGAAACACTTTATACATCCGTTTCATTTATCCCTACAAACCTAACCAAAACAGCATTTTTTTTTTTTTTTTTTTTTTCCCCATCCAAATTTAATTACAAATCATTTCAATCTTTTCATTTCATCATCTATTTAAATTAATTGATTGGGTTTGTTTTTTTTTCTTATTTTTATATACATTTTATTTAATAGTGATTATCCTGGTTTGCATTTTTACAATTTAACGTTTTCTTTTACTTCCAGTAATCCAGTTCTCAATTTTTCTTGTATTCTACCCATCTCTCCCCTTTATCCTCCTGTTATTTATATCCAGCTAAGACCAAAACTTAAAACTAATTCTGTATATATTAAAAAGAAGAAAAAAAAGGTCCATATCCCAGCATGCAATTGTGTTAATTTCATACAATTGTGTGTTTAAAAAGCATGTTTTTAGGATTCTATTTATTTTATTTATTTTTTTCAATTTGTAATTCTTATACATAAATCCTCATTTCATTATCATCTGTATTATTTGGAATATGAAATTCTTATTCACTTTTCTAAATATGGTTATGTAGTGCCCAATTCCACTCTTTTTTGAAAACTTCTTCCTGAAAGCTAAAATATGCAATTTGAATTTACCTTATTCATTTAACATTTTTTTTCTCTTAAGAGCAACCATGTTTATTACAAACTGTTATCATTTTTAATGGTTTTACTTTTATGCAATTGACAGATGATTACCAAAATTTAGAGTGTAACATATCCATAAATTTTAGTTATTTCATTTCACAATGGGAACAAGTTAATTTAATTAGGGTTTTTATTTCCTGGTTGTCAGTTTTAAATTACCATCTGTGCCATTTTATGAAAATTACAGAAAAGAAAAATCACTTTCTAACATTGACATTCTTTATTGATGTTTGCAGGAAAATGAAAGCAAGTGGCTGATCTCCACTTTTTCTAAAACGAATGAATTTACAACTAACGGGCAAAGTTTTCACACAATGAAGTGATGTTAAACGCATTGCACCAATCGTAAAGTAACAAACTGATTTTTACCTCTCTTCTATGTTTTGATGATGGTTTATATGCATTACCAGTCAAGTTTTTCTAACATAAGAAGTTAATTATTCAAACTTGAAACTCATTGCAAAGTTTCAAAAGATTAGGTTTTTAACAAGTATATAATGGACACTTGTTTCTTTCTTAGGCTGATTTACAATAGAATTTAAATGAATGTTGGAAATTCAGATTTCCCCTGAAATATGCATCCCATTCTTTTTACCCTGAATAATAATAATATTCTTACTACCCTGAAATATCAGGTTTTTAGATATCAATATTAAATTTTTCACTTCATTCTCTCACATGCAAATGTCTAACTTTAATGATGTAAAACACTAACATGTGCTAACAAAAAGGCAAAAAAAAAATTTAATGGCTTTTTTTGTCAACTTATAAAATATTTACTTTTTTTCATATCAAAGCTTCAGTTCATGTGACAGCCTAAAAATATCTATCTAATGGATTTAAAAAATATGAAACTGATAAAATGCTAGTCATAGTGCATAAGTGATTTATTTATTTGACTGCGCTTAATGTATTATGGCAGAAATAAAATGTATAGAAAGACCTAAAACTTCAGGATCTAAGTGAAATATAGAGATTAATAAGATGTTAAACAGATATTGACAAGAAGGCATTTAAATAGAAAAGTTGTACTGAATTATCTTACCTAATGATTCATTCATCTCAAAATAGCCTTGCAAGTTATTTGCTAAGGGAAATGAATGCAGTGATAATGTACAATTAGCTTTTTAATTCACATTTTATAAAGCATGCATCGGTACAAATGAACATTTAACCATTCTCGTAAATAAATATATACTCATTTTATTCTCGATTTTTGATACTGATAAAGTCTGAAATTATTAATTGAAATATTGAAGCCCGATGAGTTCGTCTGAACAACTTTGCCACAATTTTTGCAGGGAATCTGTTAATTATAGCCTTAATCATCAATCAGAGAATGGTTTTATCTTCATCTCTGAATTTTCCTTATTTAAGCATCTTTTTATGGGAGATAACTTTTAAAATTCCCTGAAAATGATTTTAAAAAAAAAATGCCCTGCATTTATAAATATTGTATGAAAAGCAAGTTGCTTTATAAAAGCTATTGATCCATTATTGGATTAGAAATGCACTGTGATCCATGGGAAATTTTCTTACTCTCCAAGAAATACTGATTCCTTAAAAGCTAAATATAATTAAACAAAAAGCTATAATGTAAGGACACACACACACACACACACACACACACACACACACACAAAGTGGGAGGTGCTAAAAAGTCCTCAGCTCAACCAAGGTGGAATTGTGGAAGTCTTATTTTGAAAAGTAGGTTGATGCAAGAACTTTTCAGTATCCCCACTATGTAGACTGTGAAGCTGCTCAAAGCAATGCCAACCATTGAACAGATTATCATCAATTTTTTTTTTTCTTTTTAATGCATAACCTTTACATTATATTTGAATAATTTTATAGGGCTTTTCATTTTTACAAAATATCCTCCCCTCCTTTTTCCTGTAATTAGTGGGGAAAAAAGTTATTTTTGAAAGTAGGTAGCTTCCACTTATTCATCATTTTCTCAATTTGTTCAAGCAATTGTGTATATTAAATGATAAAAAATGTATTTCAGAAATAAGTCTACATCATTTTAAAGGCAGTCCTGTCAGAACTATTACTGATAGTTTAGACAATTACACTGATATTCTTAATTCTTACAAAATATTGGTGTTTCAAAAAAACTTTTCATTTTACATAGATACAGTTTTATTTTGTAAGTGGGTGCTGAAAACCTCTTATCTTGTCAAGAAGGGAAGGAGAAAGAGCCATGAAACGTATGTTATTCCATATATCACCTATTCAACAGGCTTGTAGCCATATCACATTGAAACACCAGTCCTTGTTTGATCACTGAAGCAACATTGAGCCTGGTCAGTGATGGTATTTCGATGGCGATGGGTGACCATTTAGGAATACCAGGTGCTGTAAGCTTGGATATGCAGGTGGTGTAATGGATAACAGCTCATAATGAGAAATTGGAGAGCCAAGTTCAAATTCCAGTCACATTTTTTACATTTACTTCTGTGCAAGTACCCTTGTTTAAGGTATGAATCCACCTAATCTCATTAAATTGTAGGATTTGTATCTGAAAAATCATTATCTCCAAAAAATTAATAAAATATTCACTCACAAAAAATAATATTCTTGTAATCCAAATATTTTGGCTTTAAATAACCTACTAGAAAGAAAAAAAACACACACACACACAATCACAATACAGCACATTTTGCATTATTTCTAAAGATTTTTAAACCTTTTTTTAAAAATATCCTGATATTTGATCATTACTTTTATCATTTGATAATTTCCTCCATTTTCAAGTTTAGAAAACAGGAAATAGTCAAATAGGTTAAGATCTGGTGATGAGCCATATGGATGCATTCAAATCCCAACTTCTTGAAAATATCCATCTTTTCAGTCCTTTGAGTAGATGCACTGATGAGAACACCTTGCCACTTTTCTTTCAACACCTTTAATCACTGAGAATTTAGTAGTATACTGCATTAACTATTTGGCCATTCTGAAGATAGTCATCAAAATACCATCTTTAATGAGTAAGCCAATCACAACATGGCCATGACCTTTTCTACTGGCATTTTGTTCTTGAATTTCAGCCATAGAGAACCTAGGTGCCATCACTACATGGACAGATTTCCAAATCATAGTGGTGTAACTAGGTTTCATCAACTGAGTTATCCACTTGATATTGTTCCTGGTTGACAAACATTTTGGCTATTAGGTTGGTGCAAAAATAATGTCTTTTTCTCACATGTTAATATGTGAGAAAACGATATTATTTTTGCATCAACCTAATCATAACTTCTGCATACTTGGCTCTTCATGAATTATAAACCCAATGCCTTCCTTGATTATCTCTGGTGTCAGCAATTCTTTTAACTGAGATTTGTCAGACAAAATTAGGTTATGAACATGATTAATAACTTCAGGCTTTGGCACCATTGAAGGTCTCTCAGATAATTTGGCATACCACCTCCTCAGTTAAGTATGAGTGGTAGTTGTCGCCTAATACTTTTATCATAAATTTCCTAGGGAATTTTCTTCTGCAGATTTCCACACTTTCTGTTGATGTGGTTCAGTCAATGATCTGAAACAAGAAATAAACACTTTCTGCATATTGACACTGTACAATATAAAAGAACACTCTTTCCAGCTATAATAATTTTGTCATTTTTAAGTGGGTTGGGTTGAGAAATTTTCAGCACCTCCTCAAATATATGGTATGTGTAATTGATTCTATCTCTTCTAAAAGTTTTTGAATATGATCTCTTTGTATTTTAATGCATCATAACTGACAACTGCTGATTGTCCAATTCTGGGCTTTATTACAAAGGACAACTCACTAACCTTAAAATGCTTTGTTTTAGGTATTACATTTGGATATTGTTTCATTTCCTTCCATTTCCCAAATTCTGAGAGCTGCTACATTAGCTTTGAGTTCCAGATTAAAATAATGTCTCAAAACTGCCAGACTCTTAATACTTGTATCTGCTCTTATCAAATCTGTAACAAAATCTACAGCTGAATATGATAAACATTGATAAATTAATATAGTGGAATCATTCATAGATATTTTTGATACACCCTAATAAATGTCACAGGAAAATGTTACTGTAGAAATATACCTTAAACAATTCAGGGAAATTTCTTCATCACCTGATTATTTCAGTGTATATACATTCCTTAAAAAATGGAATTTGGTAGATTGTGACACTTAACTAATAAAAATTTACCATATTTGGATACAAAATTAATTTTCTTGAACATACAGAAATATTTTGTATTATTTAGGCTGAGACATTGTTTTATTTTTATAATTTGGTTTGCATTTCACTAAAAATTGTTTGCAATCCTCAAAACTCAACATTGAAGAATAATTCATTAAATATACCAACAACAGTAGCCAATTAAGAATGAAATTTTTTTATGTAACTACATCATTAAGTCCATAGCCTAATGATGGAAAAAGCATTTATTTTATGAAACAAATATCTATTTTTCAATATAATCTCCTTCCTTGTTAATGCACTCAGTTACTTCTCAAGTCACATAAGGTGAAATTTTATTTATTCGTTTTCATACTTTTCTCTTTTTTTTTTTTTTTTTTTTTTTGCTTGGTATAGGTTTTCAATTCACCTGTTCAGTTATTGTTCCTGATTCTATGAAATTATCAGGCACCCTATAGAGGGACCCCCAACACATACCTTCTTTTGAATCTCGGGTTCTTGTATTGTTACTTGTCTTTATTAATAACAATTAACTACTATTCATTCTTAATTGAAAAGACGCACGAAAGTAAATTGCAAAGTTGGTGTTTTTTTTATGGGGGGGTGTATTTGTTCTACTAAATTTCTTCAAACCTTTTTTTTTTGTTTCTTTGTGTTTATATACTCATCATTTTCTTTAAATGCTCATAATACTGATGAATACTTGAATGTTAACTTCATTAGGAGGAAAGTTTTTGAATATTTTAATTTGGGGTTTTCCATTTACTATAAAAGTGCACTGAATATCCTTACAATAGAGAATTTCTATGCAACAAATAGCACACAAAATCCATTTTAGATTATTTCTTATAGATACCCATTCTTTACTGTAGAAATGTTGAGGGAAAACTAGAACTGAAAGTGATTAACTTTGGTAATGATCTATATAAATGCAAAATAATTTATTGAAATATCTTTAAAAACAAAATAAGTAACTGAATTGAAAATTATTTGCTCATGTTTGAATAAAAAAACTTTTTAAAATTATTATTTCATAACATCCCGCCCCTTATCAAAGAAATGAAATAGAATTATAAATTTCAATGTGTTTAACATCATTCATAAAATTATGAAATTGGCATATATACCATTGAGATTCCATATATTGTAAAAAATTGTTTTAGCCAAATTTAATTTTTAATCTTAAAAAGGTTAAGATTAAAAGGTTCTTTGTTTTGTTTTGTTTTTGTAATGTGTTATTTGGTCATTGAACTTGTTGAAAGTTCTAGATTTTAACATTATTAATAAATGACAAAAAGGTAACATCACCTAACAAATAGAATCTTGTAGCATGTTTACTTTCAGAAGTTTTTATAGTAGTGTAGTCATATAGCCTTGTTCCCTGATTTTGAAAGGTAAAGAAGTAACTGCAACGACATTACACAAAAAACAAAATAATATAAACATAAGATTTGTTGAAGATTTAAAGAAAAATTTTGTTACTAAATGTAATATATTTGTGTAAAATGAAAACAATGAAAGTAGCTGTGACTGCATTTGTATATTTTTAAATTCAGAATTGGAAGTTTCCTTAGTAAAGTAAAATAGATATGCCTTTTTCAATAAGTATCAACACTTTGGATATATTCACAAGAAACTTTAAAATAATTATTGATGTGATATAATTAAGATATTCATTGGACTTAATAAATATCTTTAATTTAAAGAGTTCTTTTTGGTAGATAAGTATTGAATATTTTTCATAAATATGTATATAACACTTTGGATATATTTATAAGCAGGTTCTAACATTGAATATTTGCTGATATGATATTATAATTAATGTATTTATTGAACTCAAAAATATTAAAATAAGTTCCATATTCAGGTATAATGCAAACTTATTTTTATATGCAAAAAGCCTTGAATATCTTCACAATTAATACTGTACCTGCTTTACTATGCATGGAAGGTGCAAAGCAATTTTCTGTTTGTCCTCTCATGATGGATTTAGAAGATACTGTAAGCCTTGAACTAAGGAGAAAATAATGTTGAAAGCTTCTGCTGTAAATAAATTACCTATCAGCCCTTTAAGTATGAGTAAGGATTACGTTTTCATGCAAAATTGACAAAATATTACATGCATGTATTAGGTTGGTGCAAAAATAATTTCGTTTTCTCACATAGTAACATATGTTAGAAAACGAAATTATTTTTGCACCAACCTAATATGTGCCCACATCTCCCAACCAAACATTTGATTCTAATATATAATTTTTTGCATTGTTTATGAATAAATAAGATATTTCTTTAACATTTGTCTATGCATTTACCAATAATTTAAATAGTATATGCATTGTACTGATTGTTTATAACAAATTTCTTTGTTGTAATTGCAATTATTATTTTTCTTAGAGAAATAATTTTCCCTGACTATTTATAATTTCTTTTATCTTTAGTTGCTTTTCACTGCAACTATTCAGATCATTTACTGACAGCCATAGTTCAAATAATTTCAATACAAAGAAACTGAAGATGTAAGAAAAATTAGTCAAAAAATAAATAATAGTTAATAATTTCTTTTTAGGTTAGTATTTGTTTTTTCACCTGCATAGGTGTCTTTTAAGTTGGTCCCAGCTGCACCTGGCAACAATAATTAAAATAACACCTTCTTTACTCAAATTAGTTTTTTATTAAAAAAAAAAAAAATTACCATTATCTTTTATAATTATAGACATTTAGTCATAATGTTTGTCATTTTAGATGTTTGTAAAATCCTTTTTAATGGCAATACTGAGTCTCACTTTTGTCTTGAAGATTGACAATGGGAGCAAAATACAAATTGTGCGTTAAAGATACCAACATAGTAAAATGTAAGTGCTCACAATTGTATCTATCTATCTATCTCTCTCTCTCTCTCTCTCTATATATATATATATATATATATATATATATATATATATATAAACTCAGTAGCAGAATAATTTGGGTGCATATTTAAAATGTTTATTTTTATTACACACACACACTTGTAGGTAATCATTTCACAAGTATATATTTTGAATTTTATATAGTATATCATTGTTTATTTAGCCTACATTTTTATTAGTATTTCAATTCCAGATTTTATTCTATCTTGGATGTCTACTGATACAAGTTCTTGGTAAACTCAAATACCCAATTCTTTATTAACTTCAGAATATTGTTGATATACTTTTGATATCTAGTTTACTTATGATAGAGAATTAAAATAGTTTGTCATTTGCTGACCTAGTAATGGTTTTATGAATATCTTGAAAAAAAATTTTCCATTTCCTAGAAGACCATATCCTTTTTATATACTGAATAAACAAGAAGCAACTAGATTCTAGCATTATTGATCTCCACTACCAGAAATCTCTCACCATCTGGACAATTGCACTTGGATTATATTAACTAAAATGATAATCACTAATTTAATGAGTGCATGAGAAATGTCAACTAATTATGGTCAAGTTTACAACTGAACTTTTTTTAAAAATGTTTTGAAATCTTGACTTTGTCACAGTAGATGCAGTAAATACAAAAGCCCATAACTCAGGGATTCATTTGAACCAAATGCCTCATTTTGACTGTTTAATAAGGAAATCTGTTAATTTGGAGATGCTTTTTGTTTTTTTTTTCTCTTGGACAATCTCCTTGCATTGCAATGCTACCTCATCATAAAGGGCTGTTATCTTTGCTTGCTCTTTATGATTTAAACACAGATCCTTCTCAATTGATCTCATTTTGCTCAGAGAACTGACTTTCTTCAGCTTAGGTACCAAAAGGTTAATTCTGACACTAAATTATCCATTCCTGTTAAGAGTAATTAGGTATCCTTTTATGTATATTGATCTCCTCAACAAAAACAAAGGAGAAGAGTATGAATTCAGGTTTACAATATTATTCATTAATTTGATTCCAGAAATTATAAATATTCTTATTTTGGGAACCTAAGTCTCATACATTTCATTTGTGTGTCTCTCTCAAACACACATACCCACATTTAAAATGGTGCAATAACCTATACCATTAATTACCATAAGATTATCAGCTAGTTCCTTCTAAATTTTCTTGATATGATTTCTAATAAGTAATGCCCAGTTTAATATTTGATTCAAACTATCTGTCCATCACTTATTAGCCCAGAAAAAAAGTGAGAAACAAACATTGCAGACATGAACAGAATAGCTATTTAGTTTTTGAAAAAAATATTAGTTAAAAAAGTGAAGAATATGCCTTAACTTGCCATGCTCATATGTTGGCAGGAGTTTTGAATTCAGTTGCACTTCTTCCAGACTACCTACTAAGGCTAAAGAGGTCAGTTTTCCCTATTATTTTATCTGCCTGCTAAGAGATTTATGCTTTTGCCAAGCATGTTAGTGTAAATTGAAAACTACAATTTCAATCACAAAATTATATATATCTCCAAGCATTGGCTTGACTCTAGTCTTGCCTACTAATATATATATATATATATATATATATATATATATATATATATACATACACACACACACACACACACTTATTGTTCTGAGGATAATGTAAATGAATGTCAAAATATTTGAAAAATTTATCACAATTTCTATTTAAACAAATATTGATTACCTACAAACATAATTTGGGGAGTTAATTTTAACAGAGAACATTGCCTTTGTGAATGGAATGATAGAGGGTTTTTTTAAAAATAAAACAATCAAATGATAGTTCTTGTTACAGATAATAGATTTCGTCTTTGGAAAGAAATATAACAGGCCAGGTGATAAATTCAGTTGGAGTAGACACCTTTTTTTTTTTTTTTTCTTTTTTTTTTTTTTCTTTTTTTTGTTAAAAAGTGAAATTAATATCTATTGTCCTAGAGATCAAAAGTTTTATTAAAGAAAATGTGCCTCCCAACAGGAATCGAACATGTATTCCCTTTAAATCTGGGAAATCACCTTCAGGTTAGGCGTATACATAATATCTATGCATACAACAAGAATTCATTACACATTTTTACTTTTTTATTTCAATTTTACACTACTTAATTATTATTAAAACCACATAAATACTATAATCTATTTAAAAAATGCAAATTTAACTTGATGAAAAGTACATAACAGATACAATCATTGTATTTTTTACAAATGTGACTTATTGTGGCTCATAACAAGATAGGCTTATGTGACAATTTTGTTATACTAACAATTTAAAAAAAAATATTTTTATGACTGGTCAGGTAAAAAAAATACTTTTTTTTTTTTTTTTTTTCTTTAAGCATTTCAATCAATGAGTAAATCATAAAAAACACTTGGTACCATCTTTAAGTGAATGATGAAAAAAATTAAAAATAAATGTATGACTGAAAAATTGGTTTTGAAAAATGTATTTGTTTTGGTTTGTGCAACACCTGATCTAATAAGTGTTTGGTTGTCATCTGCAAAAAAAAAAAAAAAATTCTACAATTTTACTCAGACATCAATGTTGACATTCTTTTTAAAAATCCACTCATTTAAACTTGTATAAGGAAATGTGGTTCATATTTCCTGCTTTTATTTGTCATTTTCCTTTTCTTTTTTTTTTTTTTTTTCTTTTTTTAAGTGGGTTTGACAAAATATCTTATCCTTTCAATGTATATTGTGTTTCAATTGCATTTGATCATGTCACAATTGACAAAGCTAAGCAGTACCATCACTGGTCTATAATATATATATATATATATATATATATATATATAAGAACACTGTTAGGCAAATGTTGCACAGAATTTTTCCCACTCTATATATGAAAGTGGAGATAAGGTTACCATAGAATAATATTTATAAATGGTACCAATGGTTTTTTTCATCCAGATAGGACTTAAAATGTTTAATTTTAAGGCAAAAGTTCTTCCCATTTGGAGATTGGTGTAAGTCAATCATCTTCTCCTCTATGTGTACTTGTGACAGAGTAAGCATTTTAAATGTATAGCCAGATTGATCACAATAGAACATCAGACAGATTCATTACTCCTATGATTACCCTCATCTGTGGTCATGGCGTTTTCATAAGTACTATCTCTGGTGCCACTTGTATAACCAACCCTTGACTGCTTAACACAGGTTCTTTTTTTCAGTTAAACAAATCAAATAACTTTTTCTATCACAAAGACAGATTTGTAACATATAACCACATTTGTGTTTGATCTCAATATTGTTGTCTTCTTTTATAAAATTCCATTGAAATAAAGGCTGCTGTTTTAATGACAAACATGGCTGAACCAAATATTGTAGTTCAAAGCCATTAAAATTATAACCTGTTCAAAATGATATCTTTAAGAAAATTATTCATAACTCATTTTCTAGGGCAAAATATCAAACTGAATTATCAATGTTATTGATTACTTTAAATTTCTTTTTATATTCTTCATACATATTTTAAATTTGGATTAACATTTTATTTTGCAAAGCCACTGACTGCAAATAATCAATAAAAAAAAAAATGTTAAATCAATAAAACTCATTAAAATCAATAAAACTCATTAAAAATCAATAAAACTCATTCTAGTCACCAGAAATGTTTACAAGTCATAACCTTTTGATATTTTTTAATGTTTCTTGTATAACTTTTGACATTTACTGCTAACAGAAGCAGTCCTCAACTTGTCATAAAAAAGAAAGATGCATTTAGCTGAATCTCTGCCGACAGGCATATAACGATATGTCTATTTTCTACCCACTTTTCACTCTGAAGATGAAGAAGACCAAATACAGGTAAGATCCCATTATTGTTACCTGATAATTGCATTCCAAGAATTTATGCTCTATCACTGCCAGACCTCAATATCTTATTCTACTAAACTCTTCTTTTATTAATCACAGCCACCACCATTATTATGATTTTCATATCTTTTCTTTTCTTTTTTTTTTTTTTTTTTTTTTTTTAAGTATTGTGTTTTGGGGGGGGTCAGGGCTTAAAAAAAATACTCAATTAACTTTATAATTGCTTGATTTCTCAGACAATATAAAACAATCTTAAGAATTCATTTATTATCATCATCTGCTTTTGACCAAATGATCCTACAGTGCAAATATACAGAAGTTTTGACTAAATCCTGTCATTAATATTCTTCTATCCATGCAAAGAAAACAATTTATCAACTATAAAGTTGCAAAATAGCCATTCTATTCAGGCATTTGATGTCACTTTCGTGAATTTTATTATAATTGGCTGTCAGTACTTTTCTATTTTGGTTCTCATCTAATGGTTTTAAGTTACCTGGCTGGAATTAACATAATTGACAATTGTGATTAATTTACAGATTTATGAATGAATAGAAAGGACTTAACTGCAATGTGATTCTTTAAAAGATGTAATTCCATACATATTTAAAACCCACACAGTGCCAAGGAGTGACAAAATGGATTTAAAACCATCACTGTGGGATATAACAATTTTGACTTTTGCAATTTCAAGACCCCCATCCTTTTTGAGTAATTTATTAACACTCCTTTACATTGCAAATTATACAAAACCAAACTCATTATCTTTCTGTTTGCCTATTCTGCTGCATTTGAGAAAGACAATATTAAGAAAGTTTTTAGATTTTGGGGAGGTAAGATCCCAGACATAGGTGGTGATTTTAATTATTCTCACAAGTTAAAAGAGCTTCCAAATAGTACAGATAAGTTTTAAAAAATAAATAAAAGCACCACCAAGAAAAATGCATGTTTGGAAAGAACTTCTTGAGAAAGTACATTCAGAGAAGATATTCCATTTATTTTAGTCTGTTCGTCTTTGAAATTCTATATTGACTATTTAAATATTTATATCTATATTTAAATATCTTGAAATCATTTCATTGTTTTCTCCTTGCAAACAGATTCTTTTAGGTATTGGCTTCCCTGACCCTGCATTAAAAAGAAAAAAAAATAATAAAAATAAAAGACCATTCACTGCCTAACTAATTTGTCATCTTTACCCATTTTTGATTGTCTTCATTTATTTAAATCTAATAAAATCACTGATTCCCTAATTGTTTTCTATCTTTTTGAATTTGATCTTTTTCACATTTAAGAGATATTTTTTCTTTTTCACAAATGTTTTTTAATTGTGTATTAAATACAAATTTTACACAAATTTCATATGCAATATTTTATGGGAAATTTCTTCAATTGAAATTTTTTTTTATAAAAAAAATATATATAACTTCAAAAGAAATTTGAAAATTTTTACATTAAAAATAATTTTAAAATACTTTAGCTGTTAATGTAAAAGAAATAAGAACAGTTTAGAAGCAATTTACTTAAATATAACTGCATTTCTTTGGCTGTGTATTGGCAGCTGTAAAACTTGGAGTCTCCTCCTGAACATGAGGTCTCTATAGCTTGTTACTATTTTAGCAATTAGTAATAAAGAAAACCAGAATGAAAGTATTTTTATTTTCTTATGGTTAATTAGTGATGATTTTTTTTTTTTTTTTCTTTTTCTTTTTTTTTTCTTTTTCTTTTTTTTTTCTTTTTCTTTTTTTTTTCTTTTTCTTTTTTTTTTCTTTTTTTTCTTTTTTTTTTTCTTTTTTTTTTCTTTTTTTTTTTTTCTTTTTGTTTATAAATTTTGTAAGCAATTTCAGTGCATTTATTTTTATTTATTTTCACAAAAGATTGTTTATCAGGAAATACTAATAGGTAAAAATCAGGGCTGATTATGTGGAGATTTTATTTGATTTTCAAGTCAACTTGTACACCACAATGCACAAGATAAAACATCCTCCATAAATCTTTTAAGCTTATATTAAAAACCAAGAATTAAAAAAAAAAAAAAATCTCTCTCTCTCTCTCTCAAAAAAAAACAATATTTTTGAGAAAATATTAATTTCTTAAAGCAAAGAATTGTGGATGATTTTTTTTTTTAATGTTTTATATTAGGAAATAAAATTATTCCAGGTTTTATTAAAACATTGAACTCTGTTATGCTCTGTTAATGACCTTTCTTAACAACATCAATGAAAAATACATTTTCCATATTTATGATCATATAAGAGACACATTAAAACAAATTCTTTGTTCCACAAAAGAAAAATTCAATCAAAAATTACCCTGCATCTTATACCTAGATAGTCGTCTTAACAATGAGATGAATACCTAAACATCACTATTTGATATGCTAGAATTTCTGATTACCACAGACTTAAATATATATGATTATAAATGATTACAAGTCCAAATTTGTGACCAAATCATCCATGCTAGGTATACAACTGGAAATGATGTAATATTTGGCAAGAGGTTGTCTAATTACCAACCTGTGTCATGCTATTGGCTTTGGGTTTATTTGAAGATTTCTGTTTCACAAGTTGACCTGTCAAAAAAGAACATGATTTAAAAAAAAAAAAAAACAAAACATGAACCCTACTTAAAAATGATGACATATTTGAAATAATTAAGTTCTTTTTTTTTTTTTTTTTTTTAAAGTACTTAGTTTCACTCTATTGAATCTGACTTCTTATTGGCCCACTGTCATCTGGGTCTTGTAAGTTTGTTATTGGAGATTGGGCCACCCAATCATTTACTCACCCACTGTCAAGCTTTGTGACATGCCAGTTGAAATTTGAACCCTGTTTATCAATTCCATTCTCCATTTTGGTAGGCATTGCATCACTGCACATCTCCCTCTATATGATTAGAACATTTAAAAAGCCAAGACATAATCTCTTCCACATCCATTTCGATTGTCTCATCAATTAAGCATATCAAGAGTCAGTAAATGTAAATGTTTATTATGAGATTTCTTATACATAGTCCTCTGATAGGTCTCAACACTCACCATCTTATTTTCTACGCCATGCCAGCCAGTATATGGCTAGAAGGGATTTACTATGGCTACCTCTGTCTTATATTAGTTATTACATTTGCATATACAAAACATTACTATTATGGGACAAAGATAGTACATTCCAAATACTTCAAATTGATGCTAAATAATTATTTAATTTTTGCTTCTCACTAAAATTCAAATTATGGTGTATTATTAACTATGCATCTACATTTCTATGCATTTGCCTCCTTTTGTCATTGATAATAAATATAGCAGTTTTCTTGCTATTAAGGCATGAATTGGTATTTATAGAAAAATCTTTACTTACAGGCACATTTACTCACTTTCTTTGCTCTCTGCTTTTATGGGATCTCTCACAAGAATATGTATGCTAAAAATGTCAGTTAAAACAATTAAATTTCTGATTTTTTTTTTTTGTAAAAGCCTTTACAGAATCTGTTGTTGGGGGCCATAACTGTTTATCCAGTATACAAATTCCATTTCCTGGTTTTAATCTTTTATATGTTAATCTTTTATATGTTAATCATTTATTCATCTATTTTCCTCTTTTTTTGAACTAACTTTTTATAAGCTCTTTGTTGCTCAAAAATCTAATTTTACACAATTTCTTATGGCAAATCTCTTCACCTGGAAATTTCATAATTGAAAATATAATTTCATTAAAAAATTAAAGCAATCTATTTATTACCATAAATTGTAGTGAATAAGTTTTTGCAATTTTTTTTTTTTTTTTTAATTCAAAATTCAAGTTTCTATATATCTGGCATAAAAATCATAAGCAATAATGCTTAACAGACTAGTTATTCTGCACCATACATTTGCCAAATCCAAATTTCCAAAACTTTTTATCAATAACATGTTAAAAAAAAAAAATTCTCCCACACATTTCTTTCATTTGATTCAAAAGATCAGTTATTATAGTTATTGCACTAACTTACATTATCTATAAACTCCATAAACCCGAAAATGACAGAAGAAATAAAATAATCACCACCATCAGCACATCATCAAAATGTAATTCTGATTGTTTATGGTGCATTAATAGTTAGAAACTAGGTGTGGTGTAGTGTTCATTTATTTTACTGCATTTTGATGATTTTATTCTAATTTCTGATTTAAAATAAATCATTTCACCAAACAAGAGTTTTGGTTTGTTTTTTTGTTTTTTTAAATATAAAATTAAATAAAGTTAAAATTATCTCGGTTTTGATGATGGCCAAAATAAAAAAAGTAGCAATTTGCACCAAAAACTATATTCTATTTTAAGGATGTCTTTATTCTTAAGAGAGACTACAGTAATAGTAGCAGTGATGATTTTAAACATGTCATTTATTAATATTATGATTATTTTATTGAAGATTGATTTGAACTCACCATCAAGATTGCTCAGAAAATAGCAACTCTTGTTTTTTGCCAAAAATTAATATCTTTATGAAGTTCACAGTACGAAAAGTTTAAAAATCAAAAAATACCCACTCCTAATCATTATGACAATTAAAAAAAAAAAAAATTAACTTTTCAGTTCAAAGTTATTAGTACAAACTCTCTCTCTTTGTTCTCTCACTCTTCAATTTAAATTTGAGTTGAACAAATTAATTATAATCAGAATTGATTAATTTCATTTTCCCTCATCTTCCAAACAAATACAAAAAAATAATTCTCAAGTTTTAACTCTTCTTATTGATGAAAGCTTTATAATGAAGAATTAACTTTGGAGACAAGGTGATGGCTCAATTTCTGTATTCAGGCTTTTAGGACATTACATTAGGTATTAGGGAAAAATTCCAACTATAAATAATGACATTTTTTTTCTCCACCTATATATATATATATATTTATACACACACTGATAAAACATTGGACTGAAGAGTTTGAGGCTGATAATATAAACTCCAAACCCAACCAGATTAAGAGCAAAAAACTAATTCATTGAAATTTTTAAAAAATTAATTTTAAATAAAAACTACATAAAATAGAAATAGTTTTCAATTTCATATCTGTGAGGTTTAAACCAATAAAACCAACAATACTTAGCATTATTCTTTTAATAATATTTATCTCTCACATTTTTTTGCTGCTAAGTGAAACTATTGGAATGGAAGGTATTAAATTTATTTTTAGTGTTCTCTTAGAGATGGGAGAGATTGAGATTACTTTTATTACCTTTGCTTTTTCAACTATATTCAATGAACAAATATCTTTACTTCCCAAAATGTCTTCTTTTTATTACTCAATGTCTTACAGAAGAGAAACTTCTAAGTAGCTGCTGATGGATTCTTTTGTTTTTTATTTATTTAAATTTAAAAAATGTAAATTCTAGATAAACAAGTTTGAGATAATCAATACAAAAAAAATCAATCAAGATCACATTGACTTTTTTCATTTTATGCACATTTATCAGAGAAACATTGGCCACTGATGTTGTGACTTGCCTGGGAAATCATTTAAAAAAAAAAAAAAAAAAAAAATAATTATCTTCTGTATTCATTACTCGTGGTTTCAGTTGCAGACTGGAATTTCAATCAATCAAATTTTGAACCAGAATTCACTGGCATCAGTGTGTTTGCAGTCATTGCAGATTTTACAAGAACACAGAGTTATTAGAAATTGATCAACTGAATCAAAATTAAGCATTGAAATAATAAAAATGCTAGTTTGTCTGGTGATAAAATGCTTCTTCTGTTGCTAAATTTTATAGAAAGAGGTAGAGGCTTAGCTGGAAATAGAAAATCCCAAAGTTTTAAGAAATTGAAAACTCAGGATTTCATTCATTCTATTGAAATTTGTGAATGGTGTGCTTTTAACAGAAATATTAAAGAAAATAAAGAAAGAATATTGAAGGGAAAGTTATTAAGATTGTCCTTTTTAAGAATAATTGAGGATTGATTATTAATTTGTATGTAGTTAAGTCCACTTTTTTTCTTTTGGTAGGATGTGGAATATATACATGCACACAGGAAGCTATTATAATGTTGGGACAGAATCTTTTAGATAACATTGAGCAAAAGATAAAAATTGGAACAATTTACATTGATTGGTTTAAACAAATTTACATTATAAAAAAATTAATACAAATTAAGATGTTAAGTACTTTAATTACAAAGACTTTACTGTAAATACATTATCTTGAATTACCCTGTTTGACCTATTTTGGGGGAAAATACTATCCTTTTTGTTATATCTAAAACTTAACCCCCAATTTCAGCAAGTTAAAAATTTGTTTATTGTCCTTAAAATATTGCTGCTGTCATACAAACTATTAGATTACAGAATAAAAAAAAAACTTTTTAAAAATTCTTGGCAGTGGAGTTCATGGAGGAAAAGAAAAATAAGTCTCAGATTGAAGGTTTAGTGACAAATTTGATACTTGTAAACAACTTTTATGCTGCCAACTATGTCTATAAACATTGCAAATTATCATTGCCCCCTTTTTTTCTGTAAATAATGCAAACCACAAGCATTGAACCACCAATTACAAAATGAAAATTAACAGCCTATATTTTGGGAGAGGGGTACAAGAATATTGACAATTTTCAAATTACTCAAATTTCTCATTCATTTGCTCATTGTTTTTCAACAAAACTTTAAATAATTTTTTTTGTTTTTTCAAAATTTATTTTAATGGTAAACTTTTTCTTACAATTATTTGAATGATCTCCTAAAGTTTATCAGTCACTCTTTAAAAACCTTTTCAATTGTCTATATTTATGTAGTTAATCATTTATACACGAGTTCAACCATATATAAAATTGTCTATTTTATCAGTTACAAGTAAATTTTCCTTACAACTGATAAGTGATGAAAGTTTCAAAAGTAAAACAATACTTTAGATATCAATTCTCTTTATATCACTTCATCCCCCAACTTAAAAAAAAAAAAAAAAAAACTTTCATCACATTTTTAATCTTTTTTGTGTACCTTATAATTAATCTTAGTATAAAATGTCTTGGATGATTCCTGATGAAATGCAACTTCAAAAATATTGGTAACTTTTGCAGAAGTTCAGTTTGATGATTTTAAAAAAAAAAAAAAAAAAATTAGCCTAAAAGTGGGCATTACAGCTCAAATGAGTCTTTCTGCAGCTACAAAAATTCCTTATAATAAGCATGATATTCATGGTTTTTTTTGTTTGTTTTTTTTTAATCTTTTATTATATGTATATTTTTCTTTTTCAAGTTTTGTAACATTTGGGTGGGGAATTTGAATTTCTATCTTCATGAGAGCAAGAAGACATTATCATATCATTTAATTGATATTTAGCAAAATTTGACTAAGCTTGGTACAGTGTTATAATATCCATGATTTGCAGGTACTACATACACAGGAGGAAGTGCTGAAAACTTCTTGACCTAAAAGGCCCTAACTCTCTTCCCACACACCCCAAATAAGTCATGCATAGTTGGTAGGTAAATTTTGGGAAGTGAATTGGGCCAAGAACTTTTCAGCATCTTCTTTATTTTTATATAAAATATAATTTCTATTACAAACATGCATATATTGATCAGCATTTAAAATGCTGATTTAACCATTTCAATGTTTTTAAAAAAAAAAAAAAAAATCTATTTTATCATTCAACCACAATCATGGCCCTCCACATAAGCATAACAGCTAAGACAAAAAGCAACCAATTTTAAACTTATTAACCCATGAACTAGTGGATGACAAGAATTTTTGTTTTTGCAGTGCTCAACTATAAATGATAAACTTTTTAATTTAAGTTTTGTATAAGTTTATGAAATATTACTCATTTCACTGGTTTTCCTCAATTTAAGATGGCTCTGAATAAGACTCGAGCCCATAGTGATTGATTCTTTGTCACACACAAGTTGTTTGATTTCCACCCCATTTCTTTTTTCCTTTCAAGCTTTCCACAATCTTTAAAGTTGTTTTCCATCTATCATTGTAGACATTAACAATTTCTTCTGATTTACCCATTTTGTGAAATTTATTTCTTGAATGCATCTTGATCTCTTGTTTTCAGCTGATAAAACAAAATTTTCAAAATTTATAAAAATAAAAAAAATTACAAAGCCATTCTCTCTTTCTGCTGTTTATCCTCATCAATCTCTGTATTATTACACTTGTCTAATATGTAACACTCATGTATGAATGTGCATCGATCAATTGAGGGATGTATGTAAATGTCATTTGTATTGTAGAGCTTAGTGTTATCTTTTGATTTTTGTCAACATTGCAACACTTACTTGTTCTTCATCTACCATTACTGTAACCCATAACCACCACTGACCTTGACCCTCAAGAAAGCAAAATAAATACTATCAGGATCCAGCTGTGGTGGCCAAGGGTTGTAATTTGTCAATCATGATGTCACATGTACAATATTTGTTATTTTATAATAAAATTACAGTAAATTTAAGCAGTTTTTGTTTTTTTTGTCTGTTTATTAATTTTTGCAACAATTCTTTGGCTTTCCATTTTGTCTCATATTGTCAAAGAAAAAAAAAAGCCATCCATGTCTACAAGCATAACAAAGGACTGGAATCTTGCAGTAATCCCAAAACACTTGTTGCTAATACTATACATTCGGGGAATCAATTTGTTGAACTAGCTGGAATAGATCAACAAAAGTAAAACTGGCAGCCGCTCTTGAAAATGACCTCCAATCAGTTAACTGGAGCAAGTAATGGCTTGTAAATGTTAACACCTCCCAAACAAAACTATCATTTAATGACCATAGAGAGCCTTTTCTCAGCATGGCTAATGCTAACCCCAAGAGAGCAACTCTGCCTTCATATTTTCCACTGACATGAAGTGATTATATTGAATCAATTGCTATATCTAAGAAAATTAGTTGTGTGTCATACCAGATAATTTTTCTCATCAGAATCTATCTTGCACATTTATAAATCTAGCAATCATCCATTCAGTGAAGATTGCTACCAGATCTGGTCAGGTATATCTTGTGATTCTTGACAAAATTCAAGGAAGTGTCTGGAATGTAATCAATCCTGATCTGGTATTTCAACTTCAGTCACTTTCTTACCAACAAGACATGGCTTCCCTGTCTTTTGTACAAATATTTTCATGTCAATTGTTCTGACTTTGTGCCTCAACTGCATGAATTTAAGAGTACTACTAGATTGGCAACTTGGTTTTGCAGTTATACTATTAAGCTTATTAGATGCATTTCTGTCTGAATTTCTGGAATGGATTATTTACACTATATTTGGACTATTGTTCTTATCTTGTTATCACATTTCAGCTGTTGTGCCCTCTAACTTTCATCAGGTTTATATCAATCTGGGCTAGGCAGTGCTTACTTCAACTCAATAGAAACAGGTGAGCAGTATTAAAAATAACTAGACATGTGTATTAGAACAAGAAACGTCTACCCCTGTAGATAGATAATAAAGGGTTCAATTCAGAATTCCCTGTGGGTTATCCAGATCGATATACACCTGATGAAGGCTGGAGTGCATGACAGCCAAAACAGATGAGGACAATAGGTCTATTTTGATAGTTTTTCTCATCTGTAAACTCCTTTCCAGTTTCTTAATTAACTGGCCTCTATAATCTTCAAAAACTTAGATGCAAGGCTATTGATTGCCATCTAGTGTCTTGAATCTATTATTATTATTATTATTTTTTTTTTTTTTTTTTTAAATCATTTTACCCCAAGCAAAGTGATAATGCCACTAAGAAGCAAGGGGTTACTGGAAGTGAATGAGAAGAATTTAGTAAGAAAGGACAATATATATATATATATATATATAAACAAACAAACAGTGAAAAAAAAAAAAAATTCAGAATTGGAATGGTTCTGAAAAATTGTTAGCAAGTTAAACAAATCATTGCTAGAAGTTTATTCCTCACTAGGTGCTTCCAGAGACAATGGCTCAGAGGATTAAAACATTGGTTTGTAAATTTGGAGTCTTAATAAATGTGAGTTCAATCTCTTGGCCAGTGGAAACAAGATTAGCAATAACTGAACAATACTCTCACAGACTGAATAAAGAGTTCAGTCTGAGATTCCCTGAAGTTTACCCAGATCAACAGGCTCCTGCATAAGGCCAGAAGGCACAATGGCCGATACATTGTACACATAACAAAGATAAGGATAATAGTCAAACTGGATGCCTTCTATAGTGTAATATGACAAGTAGTCGTAAATGTCATGAGTTTAATATCCCAACTGGACTGGATTCTCCAATACTGTTGCCTTATGCCAGACTATATTTCATATAACCTTTGGAGAAGGAAAGTTAATTTTGTAAATTACAAGTAACTGCCGAAAATTATTACATTTTTCAGATTAGCATCTACATTTTTATTTTATCACATTTCAATTCCACAACATTGTTTTTGATAAACAATTTTTAAGTAACAAGTTTCTACTATCTTGATTTATTAACCATTTTACAAGTAACAGCGTAAAACTAATAATTGAGGTTAAAATGAATTTGTGAAGGTTCAATTTTGTATTTTCTCAATACTGAAAATACAAGAATATTTGGTTCTTGTGTGAAATTGGCTATTAAAAGTAAGAAAATAGAAAATGAAAAAAAAAATCAAGGTGTTTCAAGCAGCAATTTTGATTGGAGTTCCTAATTGGTAGGGACCCCGTTTGGGTGAATAAGTTGTTGTTCTAGGTACCATCTGGATGCAGTCTATGATAGGACACACAGACACACAAAGATTGCAGCCTGGAAAATAAAAAGACAATTTAACATTTAAAAAAAAGAACATGAAAGGGAGTTTACTTTTGTGTACCAAATACAAATGTTTATTTCCTCTAATTCCTGAACACTGCTTATTTGCAATGGCATGCTTACTATTTTTCAAATAATTTTTTCAATTAATCAAAAAGTCCTTGCTTTTTCTTTTAAGGCATGGCTATTCTATATTGCACTTGTATTTATTATCAAAATATATTACTGAAAAATTTCCGCCAGTACTTGTAGTTGGGACAAGAGTCGTCAAAATATCTGAAGATCAATGAGAGACCACATGCCAGATTTGACTACTTTTGAAAGTAATGTTTTCAAATTTTAAATTTTAATATTTGCAACTTTTTAAACTTAAAAACACTGAGCTAACCTGGGCTACCTTAATGAGAAAAAAGTAAATTTGAAATTTAGTCATGCTGCACTTTCAAATGTAAGCCAATTTACAGCCCCTGTCAAAAAAAAAAAAAAAAAAAAATATATGGAATGAATACACTTAGAGGATGTTCAGAGTTTTTATATTTTTCACTAAATGAAGTAATTACAGGTAAGATGCAAAACATTTAATATCTGAACATTCTGGTTTCATAAAATATACTTTAAATGAGATTAAATTATTTAAATAATGGTATTTTTTTTTTTCCAAAACCATTCAGAGAAAAATATTAGGGAATAATCCAATACTGAGGAAAAGAATTATGGAATTCGCTGACAAGAAAATTAGTATTAGTACTTAGATGCCCCTCAAGCTTTTATGGAGACTTTCTTTCAGGCATGGATTTCATGAATTTAAAGCAGTATTCTTTATCAAAGTGATTTCATCTTTACCAAATGGCAGTTAATAGGTTTTCTTTGATGGATAGAATCTTATGAACCATTTTCTATAATTTCTAATTGAATTTAGATCCAAATTATTTGCCAGTCATGTCACTGATTTTTAACTTCCTTTCCTGAAGAGAAGTTTTCATCCCATTTACTCTGTGACAAGAGTCCTGAAAAATAATGGTCACCAAACTAATTTTCTATCAATAGAATGAGAAAATTATGCAAGGTTTCAATGTACATATATGTATTGATTGTGGAGGTAAGTCTTGCACCCTCTTCTGGTCCTTTAAATGACATGCAACCCTGTATCATGAATGACTTGGGAAATTTACTTGTTTACTTCAAGTACAGATTTCACTTGAATGGCACTGGACAAAGTTCCACATCATTGCTTTGAGCAATGCAGATTCTTGAACGTTTCTCTTTAGCCCACTTTATTTTCTGCATGTACAGTAGAGTAATCGATTACGGCTCAGACTGAGGAATCAGAGTCAAGTTCAAATTCCATTCAAGATCATTACGTTTACACACATGCTAATACTCTTGGAAACAGTATGAATCCATCTCTGCTCCCACCCCCAATCTATGGATAATTAGCAGGACAGCCCAAGTTCTATAGCCTTAGGTGGCAACCAGTCTAGAAGGAAAATTGAATTCAAAATTGTATGTAGCCCTAGTGAAGGATATACTATGCAGCTAAGGAAAGGATTGTTCACATTGAATACGATTCCAATTACGGTCAACATCTCATTTTCTTCAGCCAATTTCTTACCATCCTATCACAAACATTGACTCCTGTTTTGACCAATTTGTTTTGTGCAGTTTCTATTTTCAAATCACATTGTTTTGAGTTTTCTATCCTCATGCTCTGAAGTTTTTCATGGTCTTCCAGTATGTTTTACATTTTTGGGGTTTTTTTGGTTTTTTTTTCACCATTTCTTTTATATTTGCACTATTAGACACAGCTGCCTGAACAACCAACACCTTTCACCATACTTTACTGTGGATTACCTTCTTGAAAGAGTTTTTTTCAATCCTTTACATTGTTTCAATTGACAATTCTTATGTTTCCTTATGTATGCCCAACTGCTAGTTGAGGTTTGCAAGAACTCTTACCTGTAAACTGATTTGCATATCTAGGTTTCTGCTGGTATTTGTTTTAAGAATGCAAATTACAAAATTATTCCATAATTATTTCCTCAGTATTAGGTTGTTCCATAATATTTTCATTTGCATGGCTTGGAAAAAAAATAAAACTATACTATTAAATTTAAATAATTTAATCTAGTTTGTATATTTTTGTGAAGCCAGAATGTTCAGCTATTAATCCAAAAATATTTTGCTTATCTGTGATTGGTTTTTGATTTGGCAGTGAATGCTAAAGTTAGCATTCTCTAAGTGTGCCAATTCAAATATTTTGCCAGTGGTTTTATAGCTCATGACATCTATTAGATAAAATTTAAATTTTTATTGCATTATTCCAAAATTTTAATACATCATCAGATAGCTATTAATATCAACAAGTGAGCACAAATAGTTATTAATTAAAAAAAATAATAATGTATAATATTATCCATAACAACATGTACAAGAATGTCGTTTTTGATCAAAATTAAAAATAAACATAAATACGTAAAAAATGCGTATATTGTTGAAAATTCTTTTTTCCACAATACAGCTATTTGTGCTGTTAAAATGCTTATTGCCTAAACAATAATAATACTGAATAATTTTTTTTTAAATATCAAAGCATATTTAATCACATCTCCCTAATAGCTGTCACGATCTGTAAATCCAGATTAAATTGTTTGGTGGCAGAGAGTTACATATTTGAATGCTGATTTTTAAGGTAGGCAAGTCTTGTCTGTACTTCAAAGACAGACAACTGATTTTTACTCTCATTCCTCCTGTCCCCCAGACCAAGCATTCTGTTACTATGTCAGATTTTATTATGCAAGCCAATGTTTTTATAATTGGTAATTTTTTTTTCAGATTATAATAAATATACTAAATGAATATCTGTCTATAGTTTTGAGATTAGATGTTGTAATTATTTACTCTATTTACATTGTTCAATCTGTCGTCCTCATCTTCGTTGCCATATTCATGTTTGGCCATTGTACGCCCAAGCCTTCTTCAGTGGATTGGAATTTGGAACTGAACCCTTTATTTCATCAACCAGGGTAGATTGTTTTAGTTCTATATGCCATGCCTTTGACTCAACTCTCCAAGTTTTTGTTAACCTGAGCTGTAGCCAGGTACTAAACTCACAACTCTCTGGGTCAAGTCACTGGATTCAACCAAGGCTTTTATCATGTGTCAGGTAAAAAAAAAAAAAAGATACTAAATGAATTTCCCTTTCTGATATTGTACATATTTTTATTAAGAACTGAATTTGGTAGTGCGAGATATTATATAGCTATTTTTTATAAACAAATATATTTATGAAGTCAGTCACTATTTTATATATATATATATATATATATATATATATATATACACACACACACACAGTCAGACAAATATCTATAACATACAAAAAATTCATCATTTCACCAGTTGCAGTAGTATCAAATATGATATCTAACAAGTTTGACAGTTAACTAAAATATAAAACATTTATTTTCATAATAAAATCTGTGTTGGCATATTTTATTAGGTTGGTGCAAAAATAATGACGTAATAATGTCGTTTTTTGACGTTAAAAAATACGTCAAAAAACGACATTATTGCGTCATTATTTTTGCACCAACGTAATGGCTAACTAATCCTTAATGAAATATTGAGTGTAAAGTGGAACAATAATGAAACTATGAGATGTGTGTGTGTATGTGTGTGTGCCAGCCAAATTTCCTAGCAGCCCAAACTTTTGAAAAGTAGAAACTTATATAAAAATGCTGGAAACTTTTACAGACACAAATTATAAAATGAAATTGCTACATTTCAGTAGAGCTCATCAGAAAGCAAGTTTACCTGTGCAATTGTCTGTGACAAAGACTTGATGAGTGTTTTTATCAAACGTGATGGCCTGGTAACCAGAATCATTACAAACCATGTAACATTTGCCACAATTGACACACATGTCCTGAAATTATCAAGCAAAAGATGAAAAGAATTAAATGGCTCTTGTTTGCCAAAAAAGCAAATTAAAATATCAATTTCTCCTCTTTAAAATCACATGCCAATCTCTTATGGTAACTTGAAGCAAAATCAAAATTCAAATTTTAGAGTAAATAAGAAAACATCCTTTCAGACTAAAATGTTTTAATTCTGACTTCAAAGGACTCAGCCAGCAACATTTGGATAAGTTGGTATAAACTCCTTTGTTAGATTTACTGAACAATTAGAATGCTTTATTTCAACTTTTTTTTTGTTTTTTTAAAAGAGTTCATCTGACTAACATATATAAAGGGAAAATGCCCATTTCATCAGAGTTGTGTTTGTCTCTCTGATATCATTAAACATGCAAATGCATGCATTTACATAAAATATATATATGTGTGTGTATTTAGGCAGCAATCACTCTTATACAAGTTTCATTAAAAATGACTGATAAGGTACTTTGGTTAAGTTTTTTTTTTCTTTGTTTTTTTTAATTTTTCTTCTTTTCTGGACATAAAAGATTTAGAAATGTTCTGTATGTCTGAGCACTTTTGGCTATACTTTCAGCCCTTATCAGAGATAATTTTATTTTGACTTTTAACAGAATGTATGGATTGTTTTATGCATGTATTTAGAGTTATTTGGACTGTCTTATTTTCAAACATGGTCAGCACATAATTTATGTTCAGAAAAGAAAATTGTAAAAACACAAGAAAAATTAAAATACATAACCACAGTACCTATCAGCCATTTTGAATGAAACACACACACTTCCATATATATACACACACACACACACACACACACACATATATGGCTTTGTGCCAGTTTAAGCTCATCTGTGTAAATATATATTTATGACTGGCCAGTGTCATTTCACCTATTTGCTCCTACTGCTTGACCAGGTTAAGTCACTGGAATTTTGAAAACATGATCCAGATACCTTTAACAAGCCCAGCAACATTAAGAAATTTCCTAAATCCTTTTTTTCATTTTGGGACGTGTTGTCTATGAGATCGGCCACTAATTAACAATTTATTTTTGTCAGGGTCCCAAATTTGATCCTCACTATGTGCTCCATAAAAGAGGCTTTGTGTCAATATTGACACAAACTGTATAGTGCATGTGTTATCAAGTAATAGCATGTTTGTCAAACAAGCCATAATATTTTTTGTCTGAATATCTGGGATGAGGAGTTATTATTTACACTATTGTCCTCATCTTTCAGTGTGTACTTGGACTTGGTACTAGCAGTACTAAAAATAAAGATAGGCAAGATATCCCCAGACATGGGCAGTGGAACGAGAACAGTCTACCCCCATAGATTAAATAAAGGGTTCTGTTCAGAATTCCCTGTAAGTTACCAAGATTGATATATACCTGATGACGTCCAGAGGTTGAAACATTGTGATAACAACAACAAAGATAAGGACAATAATCCAAATGTAAATAAGCCATGATATGTAATATCAGTGCTGATTTGTTGTAGCCCTGTGCCTAACTAAGGTAATCTTATTAAGAGTGTGGCATTTTTACTTACATCACAAATAACAGCAACAGCAGGTTCTTTGATACTTAGTTCTCGATGGTTCTTGATTTTAGGAAGAGCAAATCCAATCATATCCTAAAAGAGAATAAAAATGGAAATTACTAATAATAATAAATATAGCAGTTTACCTAAAATTTTGAGCAGATTTCAACCTAAGTTTGTAACTTGCAGATTGAAAATCAAAGAATAGAGGTCAGGTTGTTGCATTTCATGTCTAAATCATAGACTGAATCAAATCATGGACAATTTTCTTTTTTACTCATTTATTTCATGAGGAACATTAGTCATAGCATCATTTCTACAAAGAACCTATTATTTTTAATATCTAATTTTAATATCTAATGTTATTACTTGTCTAAGATTCATGCCAGGAAATGCCACAGGTCTGTATCAAATTTGATGCCAATCAGAAACCATTGATCTAAGAGAAGTTGATCTGAGGTAACCCCAAAATGTATAGTGTTCACCTAAAAGATACCAAAGGCGGCTTTGTACTTGGTAACACATCAGAATATCAAAAGAACTAGGTATCTCAGACAGTTGATCTAGAAGCTGACCTTATAGACATAAAAGCAGAAGTATTTCAGTGGCTCTAATTATATAAAACAGGTAGTAAACCCAGCTGAACTTAGGATACACACCTAAGCATAAATGCCCAGTGCATTAGAGGAAAGGAAGAACCCTTTACATCTTCATGAGAACAAAACTGAAAAATAGTACTGAAAAAAATCACCTAGTCAGATTTGGCAGACATTAATTTGATAAAATCCCGAAATGAATAAACAATTTTACATATCAATGATCTTTTCAAATTTTCGTCTTAATCATTTAGTTTGATTTGTTTTAGTTTTTTTGGGTTTTTTTTTTTTTTTTTTTTTACATCATCCTTCAGAATACACTTACTTATAAAGTGACAAGTCTCACGAACTGTTTTCAGATTAAAACTTCAATAGCAGACATTAATCGACTGCAAAAAAACAACATTGTTCACTGGGAAGATGGCAAAGCAAAATCTTTTGTGTTAAATAGTAAGATTTGTATCTGGAAAAATGATTGTTTTTCTCAAAAAAATTGTTAATGTAATATTCACTCACAGAAGAAAAAAAAATTATTCTTACAATCCAAAATGTTTCTATTTCTTCTCAATTATTCATAAAAATCAAGGTTAGATAATTTGATTTTGTTTCAAAACCAATATCTTTCATCTTTTTTGTTGCTTTTTATAACACCTTAACTAATTTCTTCAAACTGCAGAAATCCCACACAAAAGTAAATAGCTGTCTAAAACTCTAAGATAATTATTATTCCACAAGTGATTTGAACAAGCATCCTCCTCTGTTAATTGCATCATAACACTGAGGTAGTGTAATGGTCAGCAAGCTTGACTTGCTAGATCAATCACAATTGAATAGCGAGTTCAATCCTCACTGGGTGCCCTATTTTGTCTTGTGTCACATCAAACCTATGCTTAAAAAATCATAACATTTCAGCTGGTGCAGTCTTTGAAAGTAATAAAAACTAACATGTTTCATAATCAGAGTACAAAACATTTGTGGAATAAAAAAGTATTAATAGACAGGTCAGATTTATACCATTTTATTAGCTCAGCCAATGAATAATTAGAAGAAAAATCTTAAGGAAAATCAGGTTTGAATTCAACTGGGCAATATTTACCTTCACTGAGGGGATAGGCCTCGAGGGTTTATAAGCTGGTCGAATGGCTTCAGGATGATATTCTAGGGCAAGAAGATCGATGGCCTTCTTGTGCTCTTCAAGAATTCTGTGCCTTTCTCTCAGATAAGCACCAAAATTAGGTAGATCCTTGATAAAAAAAAGAAAAAAATACATATAAGCAACATATATATAATGTATATATCTATCTATAAAAGGCAGGATGTGTGTGTGTGTGTGTAACAAATGCACGGCCGCAATTTTTGACAGATTTGGACCAAAATTTACATGCACATACTCCAATTTAAGTGCCATGCTCCTAGTTATATGTGTGTGTGTATATATATATATATATATATATATATATATATATATATATATACACTAGCAGTGTTGCCCGTGCTAGATTCAAAAATCGTACGACTCGTACAGAAACTGCTATCACTTGACTTAAAATATTTTTGACCTTCCTTGCCTTTAAAGGAGTGACCTTTGCCGTGCTTATGTTGCTACATGCCTTACTTCTTGCCTATCTCAGACTGCAAATTTTTTCTAAGCAGTATTTATATATAATAAATATATATATATATATATATATATCTTACATTATTTTTCTAATTTTTTTTAAAGTCAGTCTTATTTATTCAGTATATTTTGGGAAATTATTGTAGATAAGTGTTTTATATTGCTTGGTTAAAATAATTTATTCAAAGAGGAAATCATTTTTGCATGATAAATCATTTTGCTATAACACCTATTTTATATCCATGTGAACATTTGCTTGAAGAGACATGACATTTTACTACTGTTTTTCATTTATATATTAATATTGATAAAAAAAAAATATTTATATTTATAAGTGAACATTGAAGTCAGCACTCAGAAGTGACAGACTGTTTCTTGCTAAACACAATCATCAGGCCACATATGGCTTGACATTTGTGTTTACATATGCTCTATCTCTGATACTGAACTCTTTATCCCATAAATATAGGGTAGCTTAAAACTACTTGGGGACTTCTCTTAATGCCCACTAAGCATTGTATTCAGCAGTATAAAAAGAAAAGATTTTACCCATAGTGTGTGATGACAAAATAATGTGACTCACTGTCCCACTGGAGAAACATTAGTCTCAAATGAACAACATGAGACATCACATATACTACGTCTAATCACATAAATATATATTTCTTTCCTTTTCCAAAATCTGTTCTATAGAAATTCACTGAAAATTTAGACAAGAATTGTGAAAAGTGATGAATTAAAACAATCATTACTGACAGAATTCTCTGTATGAGACTTTCTGATATAGTGACACACATTTCTGCTTGTTTCAATTTAATCAATACAGCCATGTAACTAAGGATGAATTTGAATTGATTTGAACCAACAAGAACAACTGTCCTCCAAGTATAGAATATTCAAATTATAATTTTCCATCATTAGAAGAATCAATAAAATCTTCCATTTTCTATTTCATGCCTACCTACACATGGAAATTAATGTTCTGTGAGGAATTTTGAATCTACATTGAGAATTGAATTGAATCTAGATATTGGGTGTTAAACGCAAAAATAATTACCTCCCTTACAACTGAAATCTTGCTCTTATGTTTTCTAAAGTAATGGATTTTTTTTTTTCATTTATTAATGCAACATATTTTATCACCTTAAAGTTTAAACGTTATTTTTAGTGAATACTCATATTTGAGTAGACACTCCATTTATTTATTTAACAGTATATTTAAATATACTGTTAAATATTTTAAAATGTTCAAATCCTGCCTGAGGGTGCATAATTTCTGTTTATTGGTAGGAGGGGGACAGTAAATATGATCAGCTTAACCTGAGAAAACAACATTTATCTGAGAGAAAAAGTTTCAAACTAAATTTGCTACTAAAAATGAAAGTATATCAAAACCATATATATATATATATATATATATATTAGTTGGATTGATGTGAGTTTGTGACCCTGGGTTTCACACTATTTGCAATCATCAGACAAACTATGTTAGCTCTATCACTGATATTGAGCACTTTCCAATAGTTACCGCACACACACACACATATATATATATATATATATATATATAACAAAGCTTATTTAATCAGGTTTTGACTTGTTTTATACTTTTATATGAGTGTATCTCAAAAGTTTTTTTTTTTTTCAGATTTTTACTTTAAAGCTTCTTTTCAATTAACCATCTAAACCTTGCTATGACTCCACTATGTTGTTATTATTATTATTATTATTATTATATGGATATATAAAAAGGATCTTATTTATTTTACACTTAGTGTTAGTAACTCCATTTCTGTTACAGACAGACAGCAGGCTATAAAATATAATGGCAGCCTTTAAGAACTTTAGGAAAATACAAATTCAACATGTGGGGGATTTTCTAATATATATTCATACATAGAACAATATAATTTAAAAAAAAATAAGTGTGTACACAGACAGAACCCCCATAAAAAAAAAAGAAAACATTTACATTAACTGTGATGTGAGTATGTGTGTGAGCATGCACGTGCACAATGTGGTTTGGTGAAATTAAGGTCAGCTTGCCAGGTACTGTCTACCTGGAGGGAGAAACTAGACATCTTGTACCTATCACATCCTATGAGTGAGAAAGCAAAAGAAAATTTATGTCCTTTCCTTTATACCATATCACCTAGTGGATATTAAGCAAAATTCTTAGACAATGTGAGGTAATTCCACAACTACAAAGGTTATTTCATATACACATCTATATTATCTATAACTCCACAATATTATTAATATTATTTTTATATATATTAGAGGGTATCAAAAATATTTTTTGTCTTACTCCAAACTTGTTTCATCTAAACATTATAACTTCACTATTATTATTATTAATCTATATCATATCTTTATCAATTATCTCCAGTTGGACGA
This sequence comes from Acanthosepion lycidas, assembly GCA_963932145.1. NCBI lineage: Eukaryota > Metazoa > Mollusca > Cephalopoda > Sepiida > Sepiidae > Acanthosepion > Acanthosepion lycidas. The sequence continues at coordinate 79,307,067 of OZ010583.1, read as the reverse complement.
TTTGTTTCCAATATAATGGCTGATACAAGTATTAAAATTCTTATATTTTTTTTTTTTTTAAATGGTACCACAGGGCCATTAAAGTTGCTCACACAATTTTGGAAAGGGATAGAAAAGAAACAACATCTGAACATAATGCTCAAAACTGGTTTAAGCATTTTAAAGTTGGGGTATGTGTTTTGAAATTAAGGCCAGAAGAGAACATTAATCAGTTGTCAAATTATATTTAAAGATTTCAGAACATCAAAAGAAGTCATATGTAGAGCATTAGATAAGATTAAAATATATACCATAAAGAAGTGATTAAAAAATAAATATACTTTTAATAAACACCCCAAATGCCATAGATACAAAATATAATTTGATACCAACATCAAAAACTGGGACCTTTAAATCTTCAGTCTGATACTCTTGTAGATCAGAAAAATGATAACCTATTCTTGTTGCTTCAAGATATTCTATTAATGATCATATTTGTCAAGTTTCAAGGTTTGTTAGACTAAAAGTTCTTTATACAGAAAGATTTTATAATTGCCTGCTTTTGAAATACTATTTCTATGAAAAGGATAAAATATATTACAAAATACTGACCTTTCCTTGGAGAAATGGTGGGACTGTCTTTCCTTTTTGGTGGATTGGTGTGGGGGGACTTTGTCCTTCCCAGTGATCCAGTTCAGCAATGGATCGCAGGTACAGCAATGTTTTAAGCCCTGTGACATAGTCTTCAATTAAGGTAAAATCTTGATTTTGGATAGCACTGCATACCTGAAATAATTTTTGTTCAAATTGGGAATAAGAAATTATTATATACAGTATCTGTCAGTCAATAGATAGATATTATGAAAATCAATGAAATGATAAAAATAAGTAAGAAAGAAAAGAAACTATGCTAAAGCTGTCAGAGAGAAATAAAAAAAATACAGGAAAGAAATCTCTCAACTTATCAGGAAAATAATCAAGAGTAGAAATTTCTAATTAGAAAAACAAATCCTCAAAGAGAGCAGAGAATACAATTCAAAGAAGTCAGAGGCTCATAATTTCAACATGACTTCAAATATAATAACATGCACACATGGGGTGTGTGTGTATATATATATATATATATACACACACACACTTAAAAAAAAGTCAAACTTTTGGCAAAAAGTAATATTTGCCAACAGTTTAAATAAATAAGAGTGATCAATACAATTTTCAAAAACCGAAAATGCAGAGCAATTTAAAACAAAATAATTGGAACATCAACCTATCTGCTACCTCAGTTTCTACTAATCAGTTATCATCAGATTACCTAATGATACCAGATTAGTAGAAAGGTTAATGTTCCAATTAGTTAAGGGAAAAGACTATGAAAGTAAATCTAGACATAAAACCTGGAGTGAAGCCTTGACTGCAGTTGGCTGGCAACTCCTGCAGCTAAGTTAGCCCCAAATATAATAACCTGTATTTCTTTGAGTCTTGTTGCTACAGCCCAGAAGGGAGGAAGTGCATGTAGTTTGGGAAGGGCACAGCTTCCATATAACATTGCCCAGGAGAGATCACTCTAGTCTTACCCACAAAGGACTGAATTTTGACCAAGAAGGGCAAAACCTTTCTTGATAAATAAATAGATGCTTGCTTACTTATATAAAAAATATTAACAAGAATACTCATCATTATCAAGGGTTACTGAAGCATTGTTTGGTAATTGACTTATAGTAAAATAAATTATAATTGTGCTGGGATTGTAATTTCTAACAATGATTTTTCTTTTTAAGAGAAGAAAGTTAGAGAATTCAATCAAAGAAAATTTATTTCAGTCTTTCATAATGAATTGTCTTCAACAATTCAACTTTCTTATTTGCCGACTCAAATATTTTTTTTTTCCATACATTTTTCTATTTTTTCACACTCAAAGATCCACAGGAGCCTTTGTGTTTGGATTTCGTTATTACTTCCTAATAAAAAAAAAAAAAAAAAAAAAAAAGAAAAAGATTAAAGATAATTACATCTAAGATTTTCTTGTCAATTTCTCTCACACCTGCTTCATAATTTTTGAAAGTTAAGAGTGTCTTAGTAACAAACTATGTACCTCATATTGCAAGCTCTGGATTTAATGCACAATTCTAATGATCCGGTCTGGTGCTTTTGCTATATATTTAGAGATTCTTGATAAAATACAAAAGAAAACTAGGAAATGTTATTGGTCCTGACCTGGCATCTCAGCTTCAGTCACTTTCCCATCACTGTAACATAACTACCCTGTGCCTTTTCTATAAATACTTTAATGGTAATTGTTCAGATGAAATTTCCTTTATGATACCTAGACTTTTGAATTTAAGTGGAGTACTAGATTGTCGACAAGGTCACATCATTCTACAGATGAAATGGCTAAACATAACTAAGTTCTATGCTAACAGTTTCTTAACTAGTACTTCTCACTTGTGGAACTCTTCCGGATTCTTGCTTCTTAGTCAACTTTGATTTTCAAAAATTTAAATGCAATGTCAATCTTTATCTTCTGCCTTCATGTTCTTTTAGTATTCACTTTCCTTAATAGTGTCTTTTTTTCTCTCATATCCTCTAAGAATCAGTAAACTCTTGCATCTTAGTTGCTTCATTGCCTTGCTTGGGGTGAAATGATTAACAAAAAACATTAGTCTTGAATGATTTGTTCTAAAAGGAAAAACTAAGTCTGTGGTGATAGAGAAATAAATAACAAAACCAAAATTTCACCAATCAAAAAGCTTTCATAACCTGGATGTTAGATAAGAAATGAACAAATAACAAAGAGACGAAAATTTCACCATCTCTAAAAATAGATAGTTTGACCAACCAATCAAAAAACTTTTACAAACAGGATATAAGGTTGCAAGCCAATGAGAAGTAGAGTATCCTTTTCAAAGCAAATCTATAGATATATATAACCAAATGGAAAATCAACCAAAACCTAAATTGATAAATAGATTTTGTCCATTCTCCAGTGCTGTGGTCATTGTAACATAACCAGAAATGAAATTTGTTAAATTGTTGTCTAAATTACACAAAAATGAAAATATCTGTTGTGGCCTGTTTAGGGGCCAGAAAGAAAGACACGGAAGATGAAGGTAGGTTGAAAAAGTATATTGAAGATATATACAAAACAATACATATTTACCAAAATGGCACAAAAATATCTTTAAATATTAGAGAGTAAATTTATTCAATAAAATCACCATTAGCTTCATCCACAGCCTCCAGATGACATCAGAATTGTTTGTAACTCTGGACAGTTTCCTTATTTAAGTTGGTGAATGCTGCCATAATCCTTGCCTTCAGTTCATCTTTGGTGTTACAAGGAGTTTTGTTGGTCTCTTGCTCAACTGTGCCTTGCATATAATAATCAAGGGGGTTAAAGTCTGAAGAGTTAGGTGGCCACATTTAAGAAATTGTCTGACAGTTATGACTGGGTTCTCCTGCTTGTGTAGAATAGTGAAGAATCCTGTTGCCAGACATAGGGTCTTCCAGTAGCCACCCTCTCAACCCCAGGTAACACTACCTCCTCAAGGCACTTGATGTAGGCCTCTGTGTTGAATCTATGAGAAGATGAATGGAGGCATACTGTTGTCATCACTAGTGATCACTCCAAACACCTTCATAATCACCATTTGACTTTTCCAACCCTTTCCGATTCTTCTGAACTGTCCTCAGATTGACACCTAAACTCTGAAATGTTTGTATTAGAACTTCCGGCACGAATGCCAAGCAGTACAGCATGCCGTTTCAAAATTTCTGGTGGAGTGAATTGCAACATGATGCTCTTTTCCTCACAGATAGTGTCCAACTGACTCTACTGTGCAGTCAACAAAATCAAAAACAATGTGTATGTACAAAATTAATATAAAAATGGTGAAAATTTACCCAATTCAAATATACCTTATATGGAAATGGACATAGTCAACAACTCATCTATAAATGATAGCATAAATCTCTTCAAAAAGCTACAACCTAAGAAATTCTGCTGCTAAACTGAGAAATAAAATTACCTGAAGGACGGAGGCTCCAGCCATCAAGTATTGCAAACCTGCATCTGCACTATCAATTCCTCCAGTGGCTAATACGGTGTAACCAGGCAGGGCCTTGGCTATCAGGCTGACTGCTTTCAAGGCAATAGGCCGAATGGCATTTCCAGAAATTCCTCCATAAGTAGTAGCTTTTTCCTTACCCACATAGGGCCAGGGAGTTCCATCAGCCTTCAGACCCATAAGACCTGATACAGTATTGGTTGCTGTCACACCATCTGCCCCACCTGGTAATGAAAAAAAAAAATACTTAGATTTTTTTTCCCCGCATTGTTATCTTTATTGTCAAAAAAAAAAAAAAAAAAAAAAAAAAAAAAATTTTTTTTCTTCATTCTTTACCTTCTTTGGCAGCACTCGCTATTTGCAGGATCTCTGTAACATTTGGAGTCATTTTAGGAAAGAATGGAATTGTGACAGCCTCCTTTATCCACTCACAGATGGATTTCACCATTTTGGGGTCCTACAATTTAAAAGCCAAGTCATTAATTCTTTTGTGAGAATAAAGCAAATCAGACTGTATAGTTACTTTAGAACAAGAAACAAAATAAATCAGACATTTAGAAAATTAAAAAAACAGTGTGAATACAATGTAAAAGCTGTTCAATTTTGTCTACAGATTGGATTTTCATTTTCGTAAATATATCAGGTTTGAACAAAAGTTCTGTCTCATTTTTTTAGATGAAAATATTGAATAAAATTTGAAAGTATTGCCTCTTTATGTTGTTTAGTAAAGCTACCTTAGTAATTTATATTGGTTTCCGTAAGGTTATATGAATAATATTCATTATATAGTTTTGAACTTGCCCCTATGTTCATCCCAACTAAATAACACATTAGAAATTTTGTACTCTATTAATTTCATAAATATATCAATGCAAGTGTGGTAATAAAATCCATCCAATGCACTTTTTGGGGTTGATGCCTCGAGATAAAGAAGTTACAGGAGGTGTTTTTCCTCAGTGTCAAAACTAGAATTCTAGTCTAAAGAACAAACTAAGGGAGAGTTATCTAAAAGGACTTGATTTAGAGGATTTGCTATAACAGCAAATCCTGCCATTAATGAGAATTTTAATGTTAGAACCAATAGAATTTTATCCAAAGAAGATTATGTTCAGTGTATGGTGGGAAATTCAAGGAATCATCCATTATGAAATGTTAGACAGTAATCAAACAATGCTGATCTCTACTGCCAACAACTTTGTTGTTTGAAAACAGCTTTGAACAGAAAATGTCAATAAAAATGGATTAATCCCCTATCATGATAATGTCCATCCTCACACTGTATGACTGGCTAAAAATCTCTTAGAGCTCAATTGGGAAATATTGGTTTATCTTCCATATTTTTCTGATCTTGCTCCTGGTTTTGCAGAATTATTTGGATGGCCTAAGGTTGATATCAAGAGAAGATGTTGGACATAAATTGATCTTGTATTTTGAATCAAAACCTGGAGAATTTTACAACCATAGCATTGTGAGACTACCCACCTCTGCAACTCGTTGCACAAAGATATAGACCCTACGTCGTAGAATTTCTGTGTGGCGGATCGAGCGAGAGGCAGGCTCACAGGCAAAAGAAAAACACAACTACAAACTTGGGTAGGACAAAAAGAGGAGGGAGGGCATGTGACCTTTTGTGGATGATTAACTCTGGGCTGATTCTCGGCTGTCAAAAAAAATATATCTTAACTAACAATGTCCGGCTGCTAATGTGTCGCTCTTCGTTGTTACTTGCTTCGGCCTAAATCAACCTTCCTCGAACCTAAACTAAGCCTCACTATCCGTAACCCAAAGTGCTCCCGTATATATGCAGAGTCCACGAATAAACCCATAACTTTTTCATGACCATTTCTCCCTTTGAAGAAAGTGGACATAAAAATATTTCGTAGCCTAGCTGACTCCGATTCAGGGACATTAAATTCAGACCCTTTTAAGTTTTGACCAGAGCCGGTCTTTTAACTATCTTCCTATTTTGACAAGTACTTAACACTTATCTACCCTTTTGGCCATATGTCCAAAATATGTTTTTATCTAGATTCCTAATCTAGTCATTGGGTCTTGAAGTTTGATACCCAGGTCAAATCTAACTAATCTTTTTGCATATATGTGTGCGCGCGCACGCGCACACAGATGTGTGGGTGTATATATACACACACACGCAGATGTGCGGGCGCACACACACACACGCGTGCGCATATATCCAACTCATAGTGTCACAGCATCTGTAAGCTTTTTGACAGATGAAATGAGGTTCTGGAAATGAAGGTTATATTGATTGGTTATGTATAATAATATACATGATAAAAATGAACAAAAGATTTTTTTCCAACCTAATATATTAGGTAATGAATATGAGATAATGAATAGATGAGGTGCTGAAAAATTCATGCCCATCCAATACATACTGGATATATGGGTTGTTTAGTGGTTATCAGTACTGAAAGTGGAATTCAGAGTTCAAATTCTATCATCGTTTTTTGTTCACTTCATGCTAACACACATGTAAAATGCATGAAGAAATCTTCCTCCAGCTATGGATTAAATAACTGGACAGACTGAGCTATCTTAAGTTGCAGCCAGTCTAGGAGATGGAAAGTCCTGAATTTAAATCCCAATTGCTTTGTAGATGTCTTCAAGAGAAAAGAAGGCTAAGGAGTAAACCTTACATAAATCCAGAGTGGTGGCCCTATGGCAGTTAGATGGCATTGCCTTCCTGCAGCCGTACTGGTACCAAACTTAATCTTTTTTTTGGGGGGGGGGATTGTAACTTATGAGCAGCACAAGATCTCTACAGCTCAAACATGTAGCACTCTGTGATACACCATCTCCAGAGACAGACAGATGTCAATGCAATGCATATATATATATATATATATATATATATATATATATATATATATATATATATATATATACGTGTGTATGTGCTTAGTGTCAATCTTTAAGTTGAAAAAAATATCCTACCTCAAAAGAAAAATGCTTGAAAAGAGTAACTGAGGTTACTTGATGATAATTACTCACGACTCATAATATATTAACAATTTTTCGTGGCCTCTCGTTTAAGTCGTGACATGAGACAACATGAAATAACCCTCGGTTTGCCTGTATCTGCCCTATTGCGTACTTGTGTATGGTCGGCGGTTGTCATAATGCCCTAGTCGACGAATGGGTTTATAAGGGGATCATACACCGACCAGAAGATATATACATTCTCACACCTGTAGAGAGATACAGGCTATCTCTCCCAGATCATGGACAATTGGTAAACAAAAACATTTTAAGAACAGTGTTTGATTAGGATAATCGAACAGTAATCTTTTCCCAGGTTCGCTTCGGTTTCAACACGAATACTGATCCACAATTCAAGGATGAACGATAAGGCTTAGCGAATTTTGATATAAGAACTTTAATATGTACAGATATACAAAATATTAAAATAAAAGAAAATATAAGCATGAGTAAAAGCATCCGACAACCAGATCTCAAGACTTTTGTTCAGATATCAAAATTTGCCTAACTCCAAATGGATTCGACTGAACCCGAATGGACAAAAATACAAGTATGAATAACTACGAATGCAGAAATCAATGCATACACAAAAGAGATGGGATAGGAGTTACAATTATTATTTTGACATGTGGAAAGGTGTTTGTAAGAACATAATATTTATGGATGTATGTGTATCTTTCTAATACGGGTCCAAAATATATGATTACTTATCTTTTATATTCAGTTCTCATTTTTTTTTATCATTGTCCTTTCTTTTCTTTCCTCGACACAAATACGATTTCACACACTGTCCAGCCGTAACAGAGATATACACTTTCTTCCTCTCTCTGTTTTTCTTTTTTTCTTTCCTTCTTTCTTCTTCTGTATACAGTTTAGTTTCCGAACCCAACTCACTGCAACAGGGATATACACTTTCTTCCTCTCTTTGGTTTTCTTCTTTCTTTCTTTCTTCCTCTTTACACAATTCAGCTTGTAACAGAGATATACACTTTCTTCCTCTCTGGTTTTCCTTTTTCTTTCTTTCTTCTTCTTTACACAATTCAACTTGTAACAGAGGTATATACTTTCTTCCTCTCTGGTTTTCCATTTTCTTTACACAGTTCAGCTTGTAACAGAGATATATACTTTCTTCCTTTCTGGTTTTCTCTTTTCTTCAAACGCAGGCTGTACAATTATCAGCGTACAAATTTATCTGCGTCTTCAATTTGGGGTTATCGAACAGAAATACTTGTTCTTATATTTCTTGTCCGGAGTTGCCTGGGATGAATCGGACAAGTTCCATCATTATCAAATGAGTCTTATCTTTCCGTTCATAAATTATCAGCACTTCAATTTCGAGTCCTGCTCCTTCAAAGACAAGACAGCAACTAACTCCCAAGTAAATTTTTAACTCTCACATGTCTTAAGTTTTGGCACAAATTCCAGCTTACATCAGTCTCTTGTCTAGCTTCTGTCTAGACATTTGTTGCTACAGGTAATTGGGTCAGTCAACCTCATGACTTGCTTTCCCAAAATGTCACAAGACTTCCACGTGACCCCCATTCTGTTGCTAGGTGGAAATTAACCTTAATATATGCGTGTATGCGTGTTTAGGCTATCTGCGTCCGTCACAGCTGTGAACTTTTTCACTCTTTAAGGACACCTCCCGATCATTTTAGAGATTTCTAAGGTAGATTTACCTTTTGAGAGTTCTGAGGTGATAATTTTCTTTTCAGCATCACTTAAACTGCTTTTATGGCCTATCATTTCACTAACTTCTTAGACTTTTCTAATAATTTGGCATGCTCAAATCTCCGTGCTGATAACAAATATGGCGCCAGTTTGTTTACATTGCACAGATCAGTACGAAAATCTCAGTGATTGCGCAGGTCTGTGTTGCCAACATTGTGTGAAAATTTTGTGTGAATTGATTGGACAGTTTTTGAAATATTAGAAAAACGTTCATCTTGATAATAATTTGGCACGCAGTGTATATGTCTGGAGTTTGTGATTGCTTGTATCTCATGACTGGGGTTTGTGAGGGTTAGCAAACTCTTCTCTATGACTTGACTTCAGTGCCAAGCTGCAAGGTGTTTTTTGGATGCATTTTTCAGGAAAAACAGTCCATATTAGCATATGGGAAATATGGTAGCTATCTGAATTACTGTTGCTGGTTAATTTACCTTTTGTCTGATCTATTTTTAACAATCATAATGCAATTCAAAGGGGATAAAAATTTCATGAAAATATTTTCTCATATTCCATTTTATATATTGTATTTTGGTTCATTTCAACTATCCTTGTCTTTGTAATTTTCTTTACCACAAATGCAATTTTTTTTATATATATATATGTGTGTAATACATCTCAAAGTCTTTCACTTTTATTTCAATAGAAAAATACAATTTAAAGAAAATCAGAATAAAATATTAAAAAACTGTGAAAAATCCAAAAAATACTTACTGTTCCACAAGCCAAGCCCATGCCAATTTCTCCCATGCCATGGGGGCAGGACAAGTTTAGTTCCAAAGCATCTGCCCCAGCATCCTAAATTAAGCAATTATGGAAAATAAAAGTAAGAAAGGTTAAAACAACAAAATGTTCATTTTTAAATTTCAAATTTTCTTTTGCTTATTCCAAGCTCAAATGTCCTTTTTCATCACAAGTGACATTTTCAAGGACAGCTTAGACATGTCCAGGAGTACATCTTTGTACACTTGGGACAACTGGCTGTATACTGCCATACTCAATTTGTCTACAAGTTGTAAATTCAGATTAAAATTATTATCATTTATATCGATGTGCTTAATAGCACATAGTACTTCCATAGAAAACTATAATCTATCAGTATTTCATTTTCAGAATCACTGTCATCAAGGTCATCCTGATTGTCTACAATATTGGCATCAATTGTACACATTTGAAATACTGCTGAAGTCATCACTGAAGCTAAATTCATCAATTTCCCCAACTTCAAACTCATGCCACTGTTATAACAAGTCTTTGGTAGAGAAAAGGAACAAAGATTAAGATTTTAACATATATTGGTCAAAATTCAAAATATGTACATAGTTGTGTGAAAGGTGGCAAGAATTATTCATATGTTGTTCATTAGATGCCATAGGTAAGGAGAGCGATTAGGTGTAAGTAGGGCCAGGAGTTGGCCAATTTCTTTAGTTGGTTGGCCGAGGTCATCGTTGAGGTCAGGAGATAGGTTTGGAGTGTATTGGTGAAGCCAAGTGTAGTCATTGGCAGGGGATTGATGTATGCCTTTCTTCAAGGTTGAAATAACACTGGTGAGGTGTTTGATGATATGGTGGTTGTATGACGAGGCCAAAGTTTTGAAGCCAAGCTGCCTCTCATCAGTAAGGAGTGCCATTTTTATATCTTTAGTTTAACTGGTATAAGCTCCCAAGGATATTTTTTTGGCAGGAATATTCATGTTTGGGTATTTAATTTCATTGCAGGGATTTATTTTGTGGACTGGATGTGATGCTCAGAGCCCCTGCACAGAAAACATTTTTTTTTTTTAATTGTGTTTTGCTTTCTTAACATTCAAATCTGGCCAACATGTATTGTAAATCAGAAAGAGATCTAATTCCAACAGAGTATAACATCACGATTACATAGAAACTACCTTGCTGTTTGGGCTGATTCAGTAGAGTGTAGCCCCTCTGCAGTCAATTAGTATTTGGTTGTTAAAAATGTATAAGTTTGGCCAACCAGTTGTGCCAGGCCATCTGAAAGGGGTTTAGTTAAAATGAAATTATAACAAATTTAGATGGATATATTTTCTCTGAATTCTGAAAATCCCTTGGGCACATGGCTGAGTTGATTAGAGCATTAGTTAAAACATAGGTTCCCTGGCAGTTGTGCGTTCAATCCTTATGTTTAATAATAAAAAATGACAATCTGGTTTAGAAAAGGACAAATGACACAAAAGTAAATAAGACTGGTGAGTATTAACTGATATGAAATTTCCACAAACGATGGAAAGCAGAATGGGAATAAACAATCCCTGTAAACTGAATAAAAGGGTTTGGTTCAAAGTTCTAAAAGGGTTACAAAGTATGACAACAGAAAGTTGAAGGGGGATCATGACAAACACTATGACAACACAAGCATGCTTGTTTGAATATCAAAGCATATAATGATGATAATAAATGTCTTATCCATTTTTACTGCACAAGGCCTAATAAACATCCCATTAACCATATAGATTTTGTAATGGTTCTTTGCTACAGTTACAACTCTATCTACAAGACATAAGTGAATGTCTTGTACCTTTCTTAGAAGATGTCTAAAGATTATTTCAGAAACTGCATAGAGACGCAAAGAATAAGTCATGGAAAGGAAAAATTTAAACAAAGGAAATGAATAGAACAGCTCATGTTTAAATGTTACACTACCTGTATACCTTTACATTTAAAAAGTGAGCGATACAATTTTTTCAGCAGAAAGAAATCATTAAAAACACCAGATTTACAGATAGGATTATGATAAGAATTTTATTATACATCAAGACAGGTTTCAATTATAATAGGCTATGTTAAATGTTTGGGATTATGAAACAAATTTATAATTTTGTCATTTTTTAACTTTAGTTTGCCTTTAGGAACAGGTATTTACAATCATTAAACCTAGAACTCAAGATTATTATGTCAACATTATTCCCAGCTAAGGAGTCCAAAAGAAATTCCCATACTGTCATAGACCAAAGGAAAATCTCACAGCTCCTCTCTAAAAGTGTCAACCTATTTTCTAGATTCTTATGATTAAATGAAGTTTGACCACAGTGGGGATCACAAAGTAATTGTGAACACCACGATCCTTTGATTAGCTGCATATAGTATGTGCTTCTTCAGGGCTACATACAGTTTTAAATTCAGAGTTGTCTTTCTCCTAGACCAGTTGCTACTCAAGATATAGGACAGGAGTAGTCAAATTTGCTTAATGTAAAAGCCACATAGGATAAAGTTCAAATGTTTGTGAGCCACAAGTCATGAACAAAGTTTATACATAGGTTTTTGTTACATACACATTAAACTTACATTTTAATCCAATGGGGTGTCAATTCATACCCAGAAAATAATTATAAAACTTGAAATTTTTCTTATTCACCTTTTATATTAACTGTGATGAAAAAAGGAGCTCAGCCAACATTTCCACAAGCCATGGCATATTAAAGGTCAAAGAACTGCATGTTTCTTGCAAGCCAAGGTTTGGCCACCCCTTCTATAGGACATAATCTGTCCTGCTATTTACCCATAGCTATGGGTAGAGGAGATGGATTCATACCTTTCCCAAGAGTATTTGCACATAAGTGAATGTAATAAACTCAATTGAAATTCAAGCTTAACTCTCAGATTCCTCAGTCCAAGCTGCTATCCAACCTTCCACCATTGATTCTTACCTGAGCAATTTTGGCCAACTTCTGCCAGTCATCTTTGTCAAAAGCACACATGATACTTGCAATGACAATCTGAAAAGGTTAAGTATACAAATACAAAAAGCCTTCCATGGTTAAAAAAAAATTAAGAGTTGACAAATATTGGAGTCAAAGAAAGATTACAGAGTGCGTCAATAGATTTTAATAAACACACAATATTAATAAAGAATAATTTGATAGAATTTATCAGTAGGTTTTTTATCACTTAAAATAAAGATTTCTACACTATGAATGTTGCAAGCCTTTCTTGACTATAGTTACACACATACAATGAAGGTTAAAAAAAAGCAGATAATCAACTACAACCAAAACAAAAGCAAGATTATGTGCTTATTAAAACAGGTGACCTGTCAAATGCACTTTTTAAATAATGTTCATTCAAACCAAAAGTGATCATAACTTTCCACATCTTCCTTTTTCTTTGTTACCAGTGAATTATCATGCCTCCTTGGAAAGAGTAGTGGAGTGGTTTCATTTTGCTAGAGAATTCAACAAAACCTGCTATTTAATCCATAGTTGAAGAGACAAGGAATGATGAAAAGGCATGCTTTTTCAAGAGGGTATTAATGTGAAAGAGAAGGCAACAGATCAGTGTGGAATTTGAACTTAGGTTACCAATTCGACTTTCCACATTAATAACCATTTTACTATCTACACATCTATATGAGTTAGAATTACAATCAAATTAAATCATGGAATTTATTTCCTTCTAATTAAATTAAAACATTAATTCTAGGAGTTAAGATTATACACACAACATTGAATAATTAGGATCAATGTAAAAGGAAGCCACAAAATTACACATTTGTCATGTTTTACAAAAATTTTAATAAATTTTGGTTTGGTTTAACTGTTTATTTTATTTTACAGCATATCAAACCTAAATTGGGTTATTTAATGCCAACTTTTATATATTTTTTCCAAAAATGTATTGTTGGTATTTTTACTATAAAAATCTATTTTTATACTTTCATAGTGTTTTGATACCAGTTTGGTGGGGTTAACTACTTGCCCATAGCTAAGACCCTATGGTGGACCTAGAAACAGCAATTAAGAAGTGGTTGCATGCTCCTCAAAACCTCTCAATCAGAAGCCTTGCTGCCAGATGTAGTTTATCATCCTACCCAGGACTAATAAATTTTGGAATTAAAAATTTTAAAAAATGAGCAATACAATTTTTCTAGTAAAAAGAAATCATTAAAAACAACAGATATGCAGATAAAATAGTGTTAGGGATTTTATCACAGATCCCGATGAAGAATTTATCACATGTGCAAATTAAGAGTACAAAATCACTACCTTTTTAGGAAAGTCTTTCTTCAGTTGGACAATGGCATCATACCAATATTTTACTGTTTTTTCACTGATCAGTTCAATGTTTAAGAAAGAACCAAGCCCAGGGCCATACATGTGGCCAAATGTTGTTCCTCTGATAATTCTTGGAGACACATTTGTGATGTAGTCCTGTTAAAAAATTTAAAAAAAGCATTGTTATATTTTTCAAAACTTTATTCATTGTAAAAAACTGATTGTTAGAATTTATATATTTCTGGTATACAAATTTAAGGCTATGGTGTTGTATGTTTAATTTAGAACAAAGCTATATTGAATAATACATTCGCATGCTGTATTGCCATCTCTCCAAACTGCTGATAATATTGAAAGTCTTCAAAATGAACACAATGGGCCTATTTATGGATGTCCCTCAAAATTATTATGTATATTTCTGTTAATAGTACAACTATTACACCCTGCCAATACTTCATAAATATTGGATTATTCTGTTTTGATCATGTGGAAAGATGGAAAATACACATCAGATGCCACTTGCTTTCAGTCAAGAAAATGAAATAAATTAAGAAAGGAAGATATAAGTGCTTAACTTGTTTCAGTGAAATGACAAAAGTTATCAATTTAAAATCTTTTCATTTGTATTAGGTTGGTGCAAAAATAATGTCGTTTTCTCACATATATTACTATGTGAGAAAACGACAATATTTTTGCACCAACCTAATACATCCTTATTTCTTTATGTAATAACCAGCATTCATTTTTATGATTATTATTGCAATATTTTGTTAAAGCTATTAAGCTCAAATATTTAATGATGCAATAGAGAAATTTGTACAGATATTTTATTGTGAAACTTGGCATAGGCTTATTCAATCATTAACTTAAGCATATGTGATTCATCAAAGAATTAAAATAGGAAAATTGAAATTGTCATGGGTATTTCTAGTATAAATCATAATATATCTTTCAGGACACTCATTTTCGTAGTTTTACAGAGGGGCTGTTTAATATTATAATTCTTTCAGTGCTTGTTAATGTGTTGCCTAATTGGACTTTGTTCAGATAAATGGCATGTGCACCTATGTGAAAGAGTGGTTGTTGTATATGCCATATAAGACATATTTTGTTTATTATTTACAGAGATGCAATCTCCAATTAGAAAAAAAGAATTCATAAGCAACATTAGTTGTATGTAAGGGTTTGGTGGATTAAGAAATATTTTTTTTATATATGTAAAATTTGCTATACTTATAGAGGAAGAGTGCTCAGTATCAGCAATAGAGTCATTATAGATATAGACAGTGTGGTCTGAAGATTGCAGTGAGGTGTGAAACTGTTACCATGTAGTGTTGATCCATGTTATCTGTATCTACAATATTGAGCACTCTTCCCCTACAAATATATATATATATATATATATGTGTGTGTGTGTGTTTTAAGGTATGCTATATTCATGGCTAAAAGTGTTCAATATCAGTGAGCATAAGTAAATATAAAAGTTGCTTGAAGATTATGCTCAAGCATGAAACAGACTGTTGCTGCTTATAGTGTTATCCTCAGAGGACACACACACACACATATATATATTAGTAACAGATAAAATTAAATGTTCAATTTATCTGTTCACCACTTGGATGTATCTACTTTTCGGGGGTTTGACATTTTAGATGAAGTGGTGCGGAAAAAGCTCATGATCTGACCAAACTGTATGGTAACCAAACTATTTTAGTTAGAATTTGAGGTAAAATTAAATAAACTCATAGTGGGTAACAGAATGACAAAAATGAAAAAAAATCCTGTTAAACATTTTGTCTTTTGAAATTTCATCTTTTGTATCAATGGAAGATACAGGGACACTGATATTGGTCAGGTTTATACAGGAGTTTCACAGGTATCTGTCCACACTTGTCTATCCACCCACACTTTTTTGTGTGTTTGCATTAATTTTCTGTCACTTGACAATCCCATTTACAATGTGCAGTCCATTTTATTAAACAAAATTTACACCAAACATCAAATTAAGCAATGGAGTAGTAGTAGGGTCAGTGGGCAGCAATAAAGTTGCAATCTTCATATATCAGTTTCCAATGCACTTGTTACTGATATATAACTGATTCAGATTTATTTTTTCCTCTGTATCACCAGAATTTTCTGTGCCAATATACATGTAATTCTGAGTGTGAATGAAAGTTTTGATGGATTTGTTTAATAAATCCTGCCTGTGATAACATAAACAATAAATAAATAAATAAAAATCAAGAATTACCTTGTCAAGGACAAAGGTTTTTGTAACAGCAAAACCCCAGCCCATTTCAAACGCTCTGCGAATCATTGGGGCACTGGTGCAGTTTGTGGCACTAGCTAGTCCAAAGGGATTTTCAAATTTCATGCCACACATCTCAACGCTGATATCCACCATGTCTATTGGTGTATAGAATTTGGGCAGACAAGGTTTTTCTGGCACTGACAACCCATGCAGAGACTGGAAAAAAAACAAAAAAAAACAAAATTAAATTTAAACAACAAAATAAGAAGCCTAGTTTGAATATCCCAAGAACTGGTTGTGCTGCCTTGATGTGACTTGGCAACCATTCTGAAGGGACCTTACTGCACATATATGAACAGATACTTTTTCATGTTGCTCAATTAGCAATGAGACATTGAGTTTGTTCAGTGTGTAGACATTGCATTTTAGTTGGTTCATGTCATGCGAGGCAATTTTTGTTACCAGAAATTATCTTTATAAGTCTACCACTCATCAAATATTGCTGCCACATCTGGTCTGGTGCTTCTGATACGTACCTAGAGATCATTTACAGAATTCAAAGAAGAATCTACAACGTCCTGACCAGGCGTATCACCTTCAGTCACTTTCCCACCACCATAATGTAGCTTCCCTTTTATATAAATATTTTCATGGTAATTTCTCTGAGTTTCCATCTTCATTTTGTTCATTGTATCTTCACCTCAACTTCATGAATTTAAGCACAGTACTAGATTACATGGCTCATTAGGCTGATTATCCAATGGAGTTTGCATTCATTTGCACCTGGTTTCTTCAGTAGTGCTATTAAAATAGATCTGCTTAGGTATTCTGGTATTCCACCACTGCTGTAGATTTCATTTATTATTTCTGTGATCTTGCTTATGCCGAAATTCTCAGACTGCCCGCATCTCTATTACAATTCCATCTGGCCCTGTCACTTTGCTCAATTTGGCCAATTCTGCTGCCACTTGGGTTCTTAATATTTCCAGTCCGTCAATATTTCTGTGTATTGTCCATTGTTCTCTTTCATTGTGGAAGAGTATGCCAATATACTCATTCCATCTCTGAAGTATTTTTTCTTTCTCTAATATCAGTGTTCCATCCTTGGATTTTATGCAGCCTGTTGATGAACATGCCTTTTATCTTGCTAGTTCTTATTTTTTATGCATATCTCCTTTATCTGTGATACCGATTTTTCCCATTTCCGCACATTCTTTGGACTGTTTGCATTTGTTCCTTATTTCTTTGCATAGTTTTCTGTATCTGTTCCATGTTTTGACATGGTTTTCTGTGCTTTGCATCATGTTTAGCATCTCATTTGTCATCCATTCGTTTTTTTTCACCTTCGTCCATTTTCATTTGAGATGATCTCATTTGATGATGTCAACAATGCTTCTCTTAGTGTGTCTCACTTTGAGTTTCCATCTTCATTTTGTTCATTGTATCTTCACACTGTCCATATATTTTTTCTTCAGGTTCAGGTCAATCAGGAACCTGTTGTATTGCAATTTGGGTACTGCATTAGGAATCTTCAGTCTCTGTAGTTTCATTCTTAGTTTACATATAACAAGGAAGTGATCACTTCCAGTCAGTACTTGGACAGGTTTTTCAGTGTACAACTGCATTCCTGAATCTCTTGTTGATGGTTATATAGCCAGTTTTGTTTTTCATTTCTCTTCCTGGGCTTCTCCATGTTTATAATTACCTTGGGTGTTCTTGGAACCAGGTGTTGGCTATTACCTGGTCATTAATTAATAGTGAATTTTACAGTGAAGATTAACCAATTTCTCTAACTTGTTTCAATATAATAAATCCAGTTGGTGTTTGACATGAAAATCCAAGATAGACAAGCTAAGATGGAGATCCAGTTTTTTTTTTAATTGTAGCAATCATCTTTGATACTAACCAGTCTCTGTAACTTGTTTCTCATAACCATTGCTTTATCTTCTTATGAGTATCAGATTATACGGTTATATTAGTATCACTGTAAAATTTTTGCTAATCATTTTTGTTTAGTTTGAGAGGCCTGGCTTACTGTAGGACTTTTCTCATCTTCCATTGAGTGAGAAAGGTTTGGCAGCTTTAAGCTAAACATAAAAATAATCCTACCTTTCTTTTACATATTTCCAGATGGAATCAGGATTTAGAGTAAGTATAAGCCAGACTCAAGCCCAATTGATTATTCCATGTATAAAGATTTTGTTAGTGGTACAGAATTTAATTATGGAATGAAAAACAGACATATTTAAAATATTAAGTTAAACAACAAGACAAAAAGTAAGCACAAAAAAATTGGGGAGTTAACCAGTTTCACTCCTCTCTTATCAAAAACTTGATTGAGGATAGAATAAAAAATACATACTGATTAAAAAGAACACAAAATACAAATGTTAGTAATATACTAATGACAATATGTTAGATACAGATTTCATCAAGTTCAAGCAGCCATTCCTTCTGTTTACACAGAGAAAGCTGCCCTGACTTCATAAAAATTGTTTCTAACAATTTGAGCTGAAATTGGGAGTGCAATCTGCACAACAGAGAACATATTCTCGCAATATGCCGTGACAAACTGACGATTATTAGATGCTCTGCAATTGCAGACCCCAAAGCCACCGACAAATTATCAATCA
The DNA here is from genome assembly GCA_963932145.1 of Acanthosepion lycidas. Lineage (NCBI taxonomy): Eukaryota > Metazoa > Mollusca > Cephalopoda > Sepiida > Sepiidae > Acanthosepion > Acanthosepion lycidas. Next base: position 79,288,401 of record OZ010583.1, on the reverse strand, counting down.
GCTGACCTCTCCTGATAAATGCTGGAACATGGTGTGTAATTCTCCTCTCCAAGAGGAGGGGATTCTTGCCTATATCTTGCAAATTTATTGTCTGAAAGAACTCCCAGTTAGTGAACTCACAGTTGTTTGGTTGAAGGGACAAATGACTGACTGGAACATTTTTGTTCTTGTTTTTAATATATAAACAAAATATGCAGAAAGGAAACTATGGCAGTAACCATAACCTGGTTCATTTGTGAAATGGATATTCATTGAAATTCCCATATGTGACCCAGTGGAGTCAAATATGATTGGCTTAGAACACCCATGAAGTAAAGAGGATTGTAAATGATTTTATCTGGGTCTGAAGTTTGGTAGTTTTTATGACAATAAAATCTACAAAGTTAAGATCATGAAAGCTGCCACTTACTAACTGAAAGGAAATAGAGAAAATAAAAACTTTTGGGATCAAGTGCCACTTGGCGGGAAGTTAGGATGGGAGGTAGTTTTTAGACACCCATTGGTAAGTTGTGAGCTACAATGTCCTAATGTAGAGATAGGTAGATGGTTGGTAGAAGAGAGAGTTATTGCTGGCCAAAGGGAAGATCTGATCTGTTTGCCTGTCATGTCAGAAGTTGTTTCAAGTGTCACCTAGTTACCCACCTAACAGTGCCCAGTAAATCCAAATATACTGGAGACAGGATTCATGCTTTCATTTCTCACCATGGCATTATTTTCATCATTTTTCCAGAGCTTTCCCAGTTCTTGTGCATACTATGTGAATGAGAAATAGAATATATGCGGTTGGTGGGTTCTGACCAGCTGGAAAAAAACTGAGAGAGGGCTGTGAGTTATGTTTACAATGTTGGCTAAATATCCAGCTACATCTGAAAATTGTTCCAAGCTGATCTATGAAATATTCTGAGAAAACCTATATAACGCATTATTTATGTGAAAATTAAAACCAAAATAAAAAACTAGAGTGGAATTACAAATATATATGAGGACTGTGTATTATACCTGTAAATACTTGTGCATATGCCAAGAGGCTTGTTTTCCATCATTTGTTGCTTCAACAGAAGTCTCTGAGTTTCCAGCAATATCTCCTCCACAAAACACCCCTTCCACACTTGTGATCATTGTTTTCGGATTGACCTCAGGAAGTCCCCATGGATTAAACTGAAGAGGCTCCATTGCACTTTTAACTAGTAGGGAAAAGAAAAAAAAATTCAATAAGCTTCTATTACACATGTTTTCAGCATTCTTGTTAGTAAAATAACAGTAAAGATGGTTACTCAAATATTTTTCAATTGTTCATACCATTTATATCAAAAAGAATTTGGAAATTTTGGGGAGGGCAATTGAATGACAAAATTGAAAAATTCTATACAAATCATTTTGTCCTCGGAAGGGGCTTCAGGCCAAAGTAATGTTCTTATTGATGAAATTATACATAAATACAGGCCAAATACAAAAGTCAGTTATAATTATGCACCAAGACAAATGTAGTAATGCTACATCTTAAATTTTAATGTTTCTGGTGTCCAATGTGATCTCATTCAGTTTCTCTATATCGAGATGTGTATCTAGATACATTGGATGACAGTAATTTTAAAATTTAGTATTCATGCATCTTCAGTGTTTCCCCTTGGTACATAATTATAATCAATGTTTGCATTCATATATTCTCCCTACCCCTATATATATATATATATATATATATATATATAGATAATATTCTATCAATAAATACATTAGTCTAATAAAGTCATTTTAGAAAATGAAACATGTTACATATTCCCCCACCCATTTTCATTCAATTACCTAACATTGCTCTGATATAAAGTCCTAGAGAAATAAAAATCAATAAATATACAAATATAAAGCCTCATTCCAGTCAGGAATTTCTTAACCTCTAGTGAAACTGATTTAATGATTCCTTGAAAACATTGCTGTACATAAATGCTTTTTTATGCCAACAAACTGAAAATACTTAGTATTTTTAATAATATAGTTAGATAGAGAAATAACCGACATAAGACAAGTCTCACTGTAATTATAAATTCTCTAAATAGAAAGCTTGATTTGACATGAAACTTAATAGTAGTATGTTATGACGGCACCGGGAAAGACATGTCCGCCATTAGGCTACTGGGAAAGATATTTAGCTCTTACTCAAACATATATTTGCCATTTGAAAGAGAATTGAACTCCACAATTGTGCCTAGTACAAAAAAAAAACATTTCTCACTTTTATTATCTGAAAGGAGCGATCCAAAAGCTGAGATAATGAAATCAGCTTTTATGGTGATTTCTTGGTCAGGATCTTCAATCATTTTGCCATCTGGTTCCACTTCAGTACGGTTAAACTTCATGGCATAAATACGGCCGTTTTTCTCAATCACTTCTTTTGGATTCATAAAAGGCATGAACTCACATTTCTCTTTTTTGGCAGCTTCCATCTATGACAAAATACAAAAGTAAAATAAAATGTAAAATAAAACCAGCACAATCACCTGGAAATGCTCATCTCAAATTGGCTTCCATGCCAACACTACTGTAACAAGTACAATATAGTGGTCTCTACTTACCTGAAGTAACTTCAGGGAACAATTTTCTTAATAGCTCCAAAGTGCAAAAAGAGTGATGCAGACAATTTGGATATGTAATAGAGAATCCATAAAGTGCTGTTGGGTTCATTTTAAAAGCAGTTCATGATACAAAATGATGATATAACAATATTATCAATTGTATTATTAGTTACACATATTTTAATTTGTATTTGCAATAAAAGTTATTGTAATAATAATTATTCATATTATAAAATATTACTTTGATCAAATGCAATAAGAAAATAATAAATGGAAAGGTTTACAAAATTTGTGAAAAAATGCCAGTCCCTGATATAGAAAACACAAAAAACCTCCAAAAACAAAACATTCAACACATAAAAATTATGAATATGATATCATTGAAATAAATTTAATAATTTTAATAATTCATATATTGTTTCCACAAATAACACTTAATTTGTAAAAAGGGGAAGACATTCCCCTTAAATATATTTAATTACTATAAACAGATTATTAATTCCAATAGTCAAATGCTGATGTACTGATGATTATTGTGAAGAGTCTGTCATGCTAAAGATAAAAATGGTGAAGCCCAGGCTGTAGGACATCTCAAAGGCCTTTGACAGAGTCTGGTATTCAGGTCTTCTCCACAAGCTGAAAAATTACAATGTCTCCAGATACATTTTTGAACTGATCCAGTCTTTCCTATCAAATCGTGAAATTAAAGTTATCCTGAATGGCCACTTGTCTAGATCATTTCATACTAATGTGGGTGTTCTCCAAGGATCCATCATTGGTCTTACTGTTTTTAATTTTCATTAATACCCTTCCAAATGACCATCAGATTTCAGCTTGGCAACTATGCTGACAACACAACCATTTACTCCTGCCTATATAGTAAGGATGATCAGACCGACAAGGTCAAAATGGCAGCCTCAAGTCCATCATTAACTGGGGTAAAATATGGCTCGTTAATTTTAACACCTCCATTAATCATCTGAGACTGTCTTCCCTCAGCATGGTTGAAGCTAACCTCCAGGAAAGAGACTCATTGCACCTTCTCAAGCTGACAGAGTGGAAAGACTATGTTGAATCCATTGTGATGTAAGCTACTAAGAAAGGTGGTTCACTGTGTTATGCAAGACAATTTTTTCTCTCTAGAATCTATCTTGCATATCTATAAGTCTACCATTCACCCATACTTAGAATATTGCTGCTACATATGGTCTGGTGCCCCTGCTACTTACCTAGAGCTCCTTGATTGTTTTTTGTTATACATATTGGTTTCTTTCTCACATTTATTTCAAAATATGTAACAGTTTCAAAGCAGCATTCATCTATTTGTTTATTTACCATCCAATTCATGTGACAATTTCCTAGTCATATAGATTATATTTTACAAAGACACATCTACATAACATCTAACCTATCAAGTAGTTGCCAAACATCTGAGATTTGTTTATAAAAGAAGTTCTAAAGTACTGTAATGAATTGTTGTGTTATATAGATATAGATATATATATATATATATATATAGTTTATGCAAACTCAGGTAATCCGTATGGGTAGACCCGAGGAGGATGATATCCGGAGAGCTCAATGTAAAATTCAGAGCAGATATGTTTGAATAAAAACAGACCACGTTAAGGTTCCATGTAATAAATTATTTCACCATAACCCCTTTAACAGGGCTCTGGATCATCAGACTTTACTTCCGAAAAATGAAAAATGAAAAGAAATTTACACATTTTTGACGGATCTCATCAAGTATACGTGAAAAATTAACGAAGTGAGGAAGTGAGGTGGGAAAGAGGATATGAATGTGTCATATGTAGCATTTCAAATTCTTATTTTTAATTTTTAACTCCAATGTGTCGGCTAGATGTTGTTCGAATTTATTGTGTCTAGTCTCAAGATATAGATGGCTAAGGAGTGGAGGGGTGGAGACCGACTTTAAAGGAAGAAGCTACACTACACAATAAATTCGAACAACATCTAGCCGACACATTGGAGTTAAAAATTAAAAATAAGAATTTGAAATGCTACATATGACATTCATATCCTCTTTCCCACCTCACTTCCTCAATTTTACGTATACTTGATGAGGTCCGTCAAAAATGTGTAAATTTCTTTTCATTTTTCATTTTTCGGAAGTAAAGTCTGATGATCCAGAGCCCTGTTAAAGGGGTTATGGTGAAATAATTTATTACATGGAACCTTAACGTGGTCTGTTTTTATTCAAAAATATATATATATATATATATATATATATATATATATATATATTTAATAATGCCATTATAATGTATAATAGTTGCAATATAATATGCAAGTGTTTGTTTATATACGCAGGTTGATACAAGAATGTGTATTGAAAACAAATACAGTGGAACCTCAGTTCACAAATTTAATTTGTTCCTGAAGCCCGTTCATAAACAAAAACTATTTTTCCAATAGGAATCAATGTAAAATGGATTAATCTGTTCCTGGTCCCAAGATGATTGCTTATTTAAACTTTAACAACAGTACTTTGTGCACAAGTTTATACACAAAGCTAATGAAAATCATAATTCATAAAAGTAATGGAAATCATTAAATCTAAGAAAAAAAAAATAAAATAATACTAAACAGATAAAATATAGATGAACACTTCAATTTTACCATAACTGCATGTAGGAGAGTTGATGGCGTAAATGGAAGGGAAGGAAAGAGATGATATTGTTTGCAAAAGGAAGGAAAGACATGATCATCTCTTAATTTATAAGAATAGTATAGATTGTTGATTTTGCCATATGAAACTGAGTAGGAAGAGACAATAACAGTTGTTTTTCTCTTAACTTCTTTTTCCTTTAGCAGAATCACTGCTAGCTTTCTTTGGAGTCTTTAGACTGAGGACTAATGAAGAGAAAGAAAAGGCACAGTACAATAAAATTGGAAAAGAAAAGTGAATGAATACAACACAGCAGTTGACTAAGAAATGATCCCATTCAGGTTAACTCAGTTCAGCAATCTTGTTTGAGAACCAAAATTTTGTTTGATAACCAAGGCATTTTCATCTTGAATATTCTGATTGAAAACTGATTTGTTCAACATGTGAGATGTTCAAGGAGGCACAGTGGAGTAATGGATAGCGGCTTGGATTGAGGAATCGGAGAGCCGAGTTTGAATTCCAGTCGAATCCATTACATTCACTTACGTGCTAATACCCTTGGGAAAGGTGTGAATCCTCTTCTCCCTCCAGCTATGGGTAAATAGCAGTATGGACAGGGTTCTATAGCCTTGGATAGCAACTGTTCTAGGAGAAGGACAACTCTGAATTCAAAACCTGCGGAGGGTCGTTTGGGGACCTTGTGGCACCAGGTCTCTATAATTGGCCCTTCAAAAAGTGTGGATGGTCCTGCACAAAACCTTCACCACTATAATGAAATCTCATGTGCTATACATGCGGGTTTGGGGACTGCTTGTGAATTCCAAATTCCCATGAAACTCCAATATTGGAGCCGGCTCAACCCACCCCGGATGAATGCTGTTACAAGTACAAGTAAGTAAGTAGTAAGTGAGATGTTCAAGAACTGAGGTTGCACTGTACTGAATTTCCTATTAAAACTACCTTAAAAACAGATAAATAGCTCTAGCTGAAGAACTCTATGCCTAATTTTAATGAAATTTGGCACTGGATTCAGCAGAGGTTCAAGGTACAATATGTTCCTAATTTGGTTGAGGTATTATGTATCGTTTAAGCTGTATCTTGTAGACAAACATACATACAATATTAAAGTTTTAGAGTTTTATAAATATATATGTATAAAATTCTTTTTTATTCCAAGCAAGGAAACAAAGCCACTAATATGCAGGAGGTTAAGGAGTATGAAAGAATATAAAATAAAGCATTAAGGAGCAGGAAGAATAAAAGAACAGAAATTAAAACAGAAGATAATGATTGACATGACATACACACACACATATATATAGAGATATATATATATATATATATATATATATATATATATATGAAAATATATAGGAAAGAACTGGTTAGGTGAATAATCCAAAGTTCTTTAGTATTTTTGTTATTATTTTTAAAAAATAGTGCTTGATACAATAGTAGAGCATAAATATAATTATTTATTTAAAAATATGATTGCAGCACGCTACATAAGAGTTCTCATGTTTCAAAACAAGAGCCGAAAACTTCAATATAATTATTTGAATTAAATTGAATTAAAGTAAGCTCTGCTCATCTTCAAGCAAAATTTTTTTTTTTTGAATAACTTATTTCTGAAATTTACGTGTTTAATAGCAGATTCATTATTGAAATCAAAATTGACATGGTAACGGCCAGCGCAATTGTTCATATAAAGAGGGGGGCAGGGTGTTAATAATTTGTATCAGTATAGAGTTACATTCATAGGTGTCAAGTCGGGGTAAGGTTGGGGTGTCTAAATTTAAAACGGAAGATGATTTCGTCTAGTCTGTTTTACATGTCTATGGAGATTTATTTATTTTTTTATTTTCTTTTTTCTGAAAGGGTTTTGTGTATATAAAAAAAAACAAAAAAACGCCGTAACATTTGTTTTTTGACAACTTCATAAAGTGTTATCTTTTTTGTAGGGTATTTAAGCTATTTATTAGGACTATGGATTTTAAAAAAATTATATGCTAATTATTCAATGCAAAGATTTGATGATGTCAGCAAAAAACCGTTAACTCATCTCTATTGTTTAAAAGATTTTTATTATTTAGAAACTTAATAATGTGTAGTTCCTCATGTAGGCATAAAGGGCATGGGTCATCCCAAGTTTTACAAGTTCTAGTTTTGTTTATAATTTTCCATTTTACTTTTGGTGTTTTATTCATTTCCTTCAGATGCCAAAAATATTTAGATAGAGATGTCTGATTTCTTTTATTTATATTGTTGAAAGAGCACTTATGCTGCCTCCATCTGGGTTTAAATTCATTCTTCGTAGACCCAATGTATATCATATTAGTATTAGGACTCTCAGTGGATGAGATAGCACATTAGTATACCACAGATTTGACGCAGCATTTATTTTCCAATTGTCAGTCTTCTGGGTTTCTACAATCACATTAATTAGACAAAAACAGTGAAAAATTAAGTGTAGGGTTTTTATTAATACTATTCAGGCATGGGGTTTTGTTCAGGATTTTATTATTGTGTTTTTTTATTATACTTTCTAGATTTTCAGTGCAGCTGTAACTCAATTTTAGGGTGTTCTTATTAAATATATTACTAAGCCTACTATTGGTAGGGAAGTGTTTATATATATATATATATATATATATATGTATGTATACACACACACACACACATACATACACAGACATGCTAAAAGTGATGGTATAAGTGTCTAGTATCATGTGGGATCAACTGTTGCCCACTGAATTGCAACAACTCAATGTGGCAGTTAGAAAACCTCTGGAGAAGTGTCAAGTCATACTCTCTACAGCTCCCTGACATTTGTTGGTAGATGATCTTGTGCCCAAAATTGACTTCAACAATTCATCTTGTGTTTCATTGGGTTCATACTGGGAAAAGGTTAGAAATCTTCAAACTTCTCAAACCAATTCCAGGCAACTTGGGCCTTATGACATGGTACTTTATTCTGCTGGAATTGTTTGGCTACATAGAGTCTATGAATGCATTCAAATGGTTATGAAACAGTGCAATGTCATGGTCATCGGTCAAAGATGTGTTTAAGCAAATTAGTGGATCTAACCCATACTATTATGGAACCACATCAGTTTACACAGTACATAGTCGACAGTTGGGGTTCATAGTTTCAGGAGGTCTGTGCTACATCCAAACTCTAGCATCAGCCTAAAACAACTGAAATGCATATTGCTAGGGTTGATTTAGCAATATAACAAGCCCAGGGGAATTACTGTATGTGGTGTTAACAAGGGTATCCTGTATCTGCTCCATTATCCCATAAAAGCTAGAGAATATTGAATTGACCTGTTGTATATGTGCCTGTACTGCCTGCATTAAAATGTAGATATGATTTGAGTCAGTGTCATTTGTCTGTTACTGCAGGCAAACCAGACACCACTGCTCGTAATCATTAAGGGTCCATGATTTAGCACTGTGCTGTCCACCATAGGCATTAGTGCCTTCTATCAAGTATTCCCAATACACAGGTGACAACATAGATCTATTTCACATTCACTATCATGCCTTGTGGAAATTGGATAGCAGAATTTCAATTCTATTTAGGTTAGTTATATTAATTTATGTACAAGTACCCTTGAGAAAGATAAATCCATGTTTTTTTCCATCCAGCTATGGGTTAATTAGTGGGACTGGTATAAGTAAATTATTATCTTCAAAAACTTCTTACAATATAAAAATATTTTCTGGTTTTAAATAATCTGCAAAAGATTGATAAATCATAAAGAACTTTATCAATCAGAAGGCTCTCAACAGACAACCTATAATATGACCCTGTGGTCAAATATATTTTAACTGAGGCTGAAGCATGATTAAACCAAGGTTACCAGACTGGGCTACATATATGCCAAATTTCTAACTGACTTATTTCTAGTCCAAGTTAACCCAGATTATTTTAAAATGTAAGCCAGAAAAAGTTTCAAATACCAACAAGTCAACTTTGTTATCCACTATTTACCTCTTTATGATAATCATAATTTTTCTTTTCCCTTGATCTTCATTTCTCCAACTTTATTTTAAATGTCCATTTTTCCTGTAATAATGAATTTTTTACCTCAAAAATATTTAAAAACTTAATGGTGTAGGACTATCTTTAAAAATCGCTCAATCTGGTAATTCTTTATATGTATATAAAGGAAGAAAAAGTTTGTAAAAAGGAATCTACCTCTTCAGGAACAGCTCTGAAGTTATTAAATCCTCTCCGGAAAACCACAAAGACACGTTTAGCTCCACACCGTAGGGCAGATGTGGCACAATCCATAGCTGTATCTCCACAACCCAGTACAATCACTTTTCCAAACAATTTTGGGAGGGCCACATGGCACGAACACATACCTATGATCAGAACATAATATATATTTGCATTAGCCCAACAATGAGAATTATTACAAATTCTTCTGTTAGGGATGATTGCTCAAAATGCACTTCTTTTTAGTTTTTAAGCTAACCTCTGAAGTTAATTTGGCATGTTCTCTATCAAATAGATTCAAAACATTTATCTGTTGCCTGATCAAAAGTAGAACTCAAGATAAACCTTTTGAAAACAGAAACAATAATCCAGAATTAGAACAAAAACAGTAATATCACATACTCTGAATCCATAATAAAAATCCAGGACATGGAATTAGTAAAATACAAAACACTACAAATACTTAGGTGAAAAGATCAGATACAACATATACTAAGGGTAGTTTCTCCCAACACTGCTGCTATAAAGCAAATCATTAACCTAGGAACTCAAGTCATGTTACATAATCTCATCAGATCAAGACTTTCAGATAGTGTCAAACCCATTCAGAAATATCTAAAGTGTTGGCTGTATACAAGCACTTTCTCAAATTGATGGTCAAAAATGGCTTGAATGAGTGAAGTATGCAAGTCTCAGTGAGGATCATCTTTCTTTGGACCTCATGCACTGGTGTTACAGAATCACAAAGAACTGTATCAGATAATAAAAAGCACATCACTTGAGGACTTTCAACATCAGCAACAATTAAAATGGATAACATATGTAACACAAAGAGAGAATAATGACAATCATGATACTGACATTCCACACATCTGACAAAAGGTTAAGGAAAACCTGTCAATACTGGAAAGAGCAATAACAGCTGCTGAACTTTAGAAACTTATTTTCCTGAAAAAAAAAAAAAAAAAAAAAAAAAAGATTTTTAATGGAAAGATTTAATAAATTTCAACTGACAATGGCACCATCTGCTTGGTCAATGAATGCCCAATGTTTCCTTATAAGGAAACTGCTAATATTACTATTACCATTTCAAGTTAATATGTGACCAACAAAGTTTTAAAGTAAATAGGAACTAAAAAGACATCCTTAAAATCAGAAAGGAGTTGAAATTTCTGGGAAACATGAAGAGGGCTTGGAAAGTTTAATATTCACAGAACATATTGAAGGAAGGTGTGACAAAAGGAAACACTGATTATTCTACCTAATGAGGTTGTGTGAATGAATGACAGAGCAAGGACAAAGAGATTGAAAACTGTCAAATGTTGCTCAGAGCTACAAAGAACAGGAAGCTAGCAGATCATTTGTGCCCACATCATGAAGGGACAAGGTACAGAGAAGAATATTACTACTTTAACTATGTTATCAAAAGAGAATGTAAGACTTTATGAGAAGGATTCCACTCATGAGACTTCATATATATATATATATATATATATATATATATTATCCTAATTATATTAAAATTCCGTAATTTGGAGGTAGAGGATGAAATTATTACTTGATAACAATAGAAAACAGACTTTATGCCCTTGTTTACTGGTGCTGTCAAAAATAATGGCATATATGAAATTGTTATTTTCACACAGAAGAGACTTGAGGCAACAAAAACGTGGTTCTACAGAAGGATGCTGAGAATACCATGGACTGAACATGTGAATAGAGAAAGTTTTAAGGATAATGAAGGCAAAAAGGACACATGCTTAGAATAAGAAAGAGACCATTGAAATTTCTAAGACATATGAGAAAAAAGAGCTTGGACAATTTGACACTCATAGGATAGACTGAAAGCAACAGGAACAGACAGAAATGATGAATAATTATCTACAAGGTCAGGTAATGTTTTACAGATATCAGAAATATGTTGATTGTTTAGAAAAGGACCAGATTCAAGAAATTCAAAAGACAATCTAAAACCTCACCAAGAGGTGAAAACATTGGTGATCTGAATTTTTGTTTATAAAAATTATTAAAAAGGTAAGAAATAGCATTGGTTAGTGATAAGTTGGCAAATTTTTATGATTTTAGCTATTGGAGGCTTCTTTCTTTTTCTTTTTTTTTGATGACATTCTATCAATATATCCCTGCAATATATCACAATATTACCTAACCTTGGAGATAAACTGAACAAAGTCAAGCAGAATTTACTTATGAAACAAAAACAACACAATACCTTTCCTTGATATTGTGTTATAGTGTACTGCCAACAACCTAAAACTAAGTGTCCATCACAAATCAACTAATAGAAATGATTTCAAATTTTTATTGCCACCATAACAAATCTGTTTACATGTGTTGTGGAGTTATTTCGCAGTGGAGGCTTGTATTTGCACTAAATCGGTCCTAAATAGTTTGACGTACAAAACATTAGGAACTTGATATAATAGGTATTATGCAGAGTAATCTTGTTGTGGTCGCCGAGTACTTTCGTATTCGACTAACTGTCGACTACTGTCGTCCGACATCGACTGACCTTCGTTTCTCTTACTACTCCTACTTATATTAGGTGGGAGAGTCTATTAACTATAGAATAGGTGTGTTTCACCATAACAACATGAAAGGCACAGTGATATGTTTGGTCCCATCTCACTTTCTACATAAGATCTTAGTATTGTATCTGCATCATAATCATTTAAGTGAATGAATGTATTAATGCATTTGTTTAACAAATCTTATTGATCAATATCACAGTTACATGAACAGCTAGTATAAAAAATAATTTTAAATGCATTCCTGTAGTAAAACACTAACATAGGTATTGAGTATATTTTGTAAACACTAAGATATCACAGGTTACATCAAAAGTTCATAATAAATTAAAAATAAAATGGAAGAAAAATAAATATTATTCTCGTAAATTAAGTTTTAAATAAGATAAAATTAAAAAAAATAATAAATATATAAATGATAAATAAATAAAATAATTGAAAATATTTAAAAAAAATTAAATCATATTAAAAAGGAAATAAAGTTACCAGCTTTGGATGCAACTGCAACTTTGGGAAGGAAGTCTTTTGATGTGTAAAAGCCTTTTTCTTGGGTCATTTTGGCAAAAATTGGGATTCTTCTTGGATCAGGCAGACCTAGATATAAAAAAAAAAATTTTTTAAACTGAATGAAATGAAATCTTTCACAATATATCTCCAAATATTTTCAAATTCTTTTCTAAATCCACAATTATATATGAGCCTAAAGATTTTTTAGATGATTTATGTTCATCTTGAGAACAGTGGAACCTTGTTTACATTAGTCTGATTGTAAATAATGATAACACATTCCAGAAATTTAGTCAGTGAAATCTTTACTGAAATTCTAAGAAATCATCACTTGTAGTGTATATGTTCTTCAAACTAATATCCTCATCTTTGTTTTTTTTCATCCTGTTTTGGAAGATACATTCATTTTTTATTGTCATTATTTTAGAAGTTGTTTGGAATAATAATTTTGTTCTTGCTAGTTATGCCATTGTACAATATAAGACTCTTGATATCTTCATCAGGAATATGAAATGCCAAAGAGAGACTCATTGTTCTGGTCACTAAATATAGCACTATAAACTCCGTTTTCCATAATTTCAGAATCAAAAATCCTTTACTATCAGCTGTAGCATTATACCCATGTGGGGGACATTATATATAAGACAAAACTTATCTTACCTGATGAGTTTCATCCTCTGACAGATTTTATCAAGACAAATGTGAGGATTTTATTTTGCAAAAAGTATATATAAACAAAAGTAAAAATGTTAGTTTTTCAAAATTTTAAAATTTAAGAGATACTCAAATATTCATCAGATTAAATGAAAAGTTTAGGCAAATTATGGAGGATAAGTGACATAATTTAATGTCTAATAAACAAAAGTGAGTAAATGATGTTGTTGAATCCCCCCTCCCATTTTGCTTATGGCAGAGATCCTGAATATCAACCAGTTCTGGTCACTAGATAATGGGTGCATAGTTGAGTGGTCAGAACTGTTGCTTTCCAACCATGAAACCTGGGTTCAAATCTCACCATGGTTGATTTATCCAGAAGATAACTTCTTGATGTTATTGAGCTGAGGAGACAATTGTGGGTACGACTTTTTTGCAAAAACCAAGGCAAAGTTATATGCGAACAAAATTTTTACTGGATGAGTTGATGTTCTTTGCACTTAATGCAAAACATAGCACATGTTACAAGGTTTATAGAGTGCTTGATAGTTTTCCTGTGAGATTGGCTTCACACAAACAATTGCAAACAAACTGAAAGAATGGGGTTTTCGTACTACTTAAGATACAAACGAATAATGTCCTCATTTTTTATCCAATTTTCTTCAAACATGTCACAAAAAATTTGCCATCATACAAGAAAGTGTGGTTTTAGTTTTGTTGGCTTCCCAGTGTATAATGAAAAACCACAAAAAATTGTTCAAAAAGCCCACTTTTTGGCCATAACACGCTGGTTCTTCAGCCAATGCTTTCCAAATTCACCATGTAAATTACATATGACAAACAAATTGTCTTGCATTAATGTTTGGTTTAGATTATTTCAGTTAAGTGAATGAAATTGCGACAAACTAGGTTCAAAATCGGCTTTTGCCATTTACCCAAGAGTTTCTTCATAGGATTCCATCCTAAATTGGCATTCAAAAAACCTTTGATGCAAAGATTTTTTTTAAAAGGATTATCGAAGCATTAAAAAGTAAAAATTCCTGAAGAACCTCTTCCCTGTTTTTGTTTGATTATTAGATTTGTGAATAATGCCATACTATTTGAAAGTTATTACAGCCATAGGAAATTTACTGAATATTTGAGCAACGACCACACAAGATTTTATCGACGGAATTCCTTTAACAACAATCAAACACTTGCAAAGGACATATCATAAAAAAAGCTGGGAGAGGGTAGCTTAGCATTTCTAGATGTAGGGGGAGCAGTTATACAATTACAGCTATGTACACCCAGTCAATGGTGGGTACCTCTGTTAGTTATAAAGTTGCAATCCCTCAAATTTTAATGGAAATTTCATGTGCAGTTTTTCACAAATGATGAAATAATGGATTTGAAAGAATGTGCAGTGATGCCAACAACAAAATTTTATTTTAATGTCAAACAATAAAACCAAAAAACAGAAGACAAATATTTTACACAGTACAAAATTATTGCCTTTCTTGACTCAATCAATAGAGTAACCATTATTTCTCAATTACTGACTTTGTAGAGATACAGAAGGCAATTGTCTCCCTTTGGCAGAGAAGTCATATGGGTTGCATGACGGCCACTTAGTGATATCACTTCATACAGCAACAAAAGTGGCTAGTCATTCAGTTTGCTTGCAACAGCCAAACCAAGCAGTTGCTTTTTTAGCCTGGGTCAAGGGACCTAGACTGAGGTTAAATCTGCCACCTCCAGCAAATACCACTGCTTACAAGTCCATGTGCTGTTTCCCTTTGGGAATATACCTTTCCCACATATATAAAGAAACTGGCTCGCAGTCTTCAATTTGGGAAAACAAGATTTGCAATTTCCTCCGCTTCATGGAATATGTCCTCATCTGAGACATAGTAGATGAATCCAGAGTCCTAAACATGACTTCTCCAGAAATGGAAATATCTCCATATTATATGTAATCCTCTTCCTTTCCATTTTTCCTTACATTCTGCTTTGCCATGCAGATAAGAGATATATTGTTCTCCAAGTAGAACACATGTATATATGTGTGTGTGTGTGTGTGTGTGTGTATAATTTTGTGTATGTCATATTGGTATAAAAGTCTCTCAGAGAACAAAGCATGTTTTCCATTCCATTCCATTTGTGAAGTATGTTATTATGTCATGGATATAATAATGCCCATAATGAGGGAAACGTAAATGGAGTAATAAATCTTTCGACCATAGCTCTCTCCTATTATAACTTTAATCATTTTTCATAGTTCCTTACAAAATCACTACACACGCTGATAGGTATTTTGCTCCATTCTTCCCTGGCAATAGCTTCTAGTTCCTCCCAATTCTTACTACTTCTTTCTTCAAATAACCCCAATTGAAAATTTATGGGCCTAAGTGAGGACTTTATGTGGCATATGACAATATCTTCATTTTGCTGACCTAAGTATTTTATCACAATTCATGCATAGTGCTTCAGGTCATTGTTGAAATGTCCAGTAACACCTCAAAGACAGCTTTTGTGCCCTTTGTTTTAAATCATTTTTAAGAATACCTAAATACTGCTCTTTAACCATGTTACCCTGTACTCTCACTAGTTCTCCTGGTTTATAAGCAGGAAAACATCCCCAATGCATGGTGCTCTCACCCCCGTGCTTAATTGTAGGAAGGGTATTTTTCATTTGTAAGCCTCATTTGATTTTCTCTATACATACTGGGAGTTCATGTGATCAAATAATTCTTGTTTAGTCTCATCAATACCATAAAACAGAGTTCCAATATTCACTTGCATGTTCTAGATGACTTCTAGTATAAGCTAATCTGCTTTTTAGATGCTTTGCCTTCAGCAAGGGAGTTTTCCTTGGACAAGAAGCCCTATTCGATGACAGCATCTAGTGACTGTCGATACATTCAAACCTGCTGTCTGTATACCATTGACAATATCCTTTGCCATTAAATGAGGATTCTTTGATATCTAACCATTTTTCTTTTCATTCACTCGGAAAATAAACATTTTCTGCCAGTCTAACTTATTCTCAATATAATGAGTCATTGCACTTCTTGATAATGATCAAAATTGTTGATCTAGGAACATAAAAACACTTGAAAAGTGCTGCATATCCATCACCTTGCTTGTATGCATCAACTATAT
Source organism: Acanthosepion lycidas (assembly GCA_963932145.1). NCBI lineage: Eukaryota > Metazoa > Mollusca > Cephalopoda > Sepiida > Sepiidae > Acanthosepion > Acanthosepion lycidas. The sequence goes on along the minus strand of OZ010583.1, from coordinate 79,272,120 downwards.
TGTCTTCTTCAGAACCTTGTAAAATGTTATAGAATCATGTTAATGCTATTTCATTTTCAGAGGGTGCTTGTATGCAATGTCAAATTAAGAAAAAAAAAAAAAAAAAAAAAAAAAAAGCAATTGCTATAGAGCAATATTATTTCATAATTTCCAGCTTAGTAACTTTCTATATAGACATAAATGAAAGGAATGTTGATCTGATTAAAGGACACCCAGTTAATAAAATCTATTTCCTTCATAGGTCAGCTGTTTGTGATAAGTCTAACAGCCTGGACTTCTGTATATCCATTGTACTGTAAAAAGGATCACAGGAGCAGTCGTCTGATCAAATTTAATATTGTATAAGTAGAATTGTGTTTTATGGGAAATTTGGAAATATCAGCAGTAAAAATGATCAGACTTACCAATTCCAATGAAAATGGCTTGATATTTTTTCTTCATTTCAGAAATCGTTAAATCAGAAATTGAGAGAGAACGGCCAAGTTCAATCTAATAAAGAAAGAAAATAATATTCATTAAATACTCAAGAATGGATGGAAATGTTCAACCAGAATCCTGAAGTCAATTCATATTCTCACTAGAAACAGAAACAAAAATTCTTTTGAACAAAAAATATGAAATAGATAAAACTCCTTGTTGGTTTTATATAGGAAAATTTATTTAAAAAGAAAAACTAATGCCTAATAAGACACATTATATATATATATATATATATATATATATATATATATATGTGTGTGTGTATTATAGTGAACCTTGAACTCAGCACTCAGGTGACAGACTGTTTCATGCTAAATGCAATTGTCAGAACACGTGTTGTTTTTTCAAGAAAAAAAACACCATGCATGTAGGAAATGTGTCCTCCAACAGGAATCAAACCTCTATCCTACATGTAACCATCATATAGCCTGATATGCTATACCATTTAGCTACAGAGGAAGCGTTTGGTTAGCAAGGTCAAATTACTGTTTCTATACTACAAATTTCACATAGTTTCCCTCAAATGCTCATATCTGCTCAAAGCATATCTTAACATAAACAAATGACATTTTATGAAATGGACTAAGTCCGACAATTATTTTAATATATTTTTTGTTTATACGTCAGGCTAAAATAATTTTAAAATTTTCTTCAATACATGTTTCGTTGAATGTAACAGACAAAACCCTTATAAGTTTCGTTTATTATTAAAGATAATGGTGTGAAGGAGGTTAAGTCTATTGGAATTAACTCCTCACCTAGTAATCTTTAATCAAAAATTTATAAACAATTACAAAATTATCAAAATATGTAAACTAACTACAATGCAACATTTCTTATTTACCATTTTATAAATAACTATAAAAAAAAGTTGCTTTTTTTAATTTGCCTAATAAATAAATAAATAGTAATAATATCTGTCAATTTTCTAGAATGAAGAAAATGCATAAATCAATCTTCATGACTGACCACAAAGTTTATTAAAACTGATCATTTCCTTTTAAAAACAAAGGTTGCCAAAGGAGTCAAAGTGTGTACAGTAATAGTGATGTCAAGGGAATAACCATTCTTTTAACAGACTTTTTGTGTGTGCATTTCCCAAATATACTGTTAAAACACAATTTGAATTTTAGTGGTATGAATAATTCATTTAGGGATTTTCACATGTCAGCATAATTCTTGGTTTAAAGTTTAATGAGCTTCACCAATCCAGTTGAGACCTCTTGCTTTTTGTGGGTCATTGCTCTCAGTATTAAGTTTCTACTTTAGAACAAAAATAAATAAAATTTTATTCATTAAAATGGTGTCAAACTTTGACATTCTACAAATAATTTATGACAAGGAAATAAAGATAAAACATTTCACAATTCTCATCAATATGAAAGATTTCCAGAATGATAAAGAAATTTTCCTACCTTTACCCCCAAATCTTTCATCAGTTGGATTTCAAAATCAACAACACCATAAGGAAGACGGAATTGTGGAATTTCAGAAGAGCTGGAAATTTACAGAATTTTAAATGAGTCTTGAAATTTGTTTTAGTCTGGCTATGGTAGTAAATGATAATGTTTTATTGTTTAATCTTTGGAAAAGGCTTGTCTGCTGTTTAAATTGCTATTATAATTCTTCCATAAAATTAAAACATATATATATATATATATATATATATATATATATATATAAAAATAAAATAATAAAAGGGCAAAAACACCTTATGTAACTGTACACAACCTTGGTTTCAATCATCATGTCTCTTCAGGTTGCAGGCAATAAGTGTAATATCTAAACTATCAAAGGTTTTCAATAGGAACATCGTTAAATTAAGCTATCGCTGTATGGGTAATTTAAATAATTTGGTAAAAAAATATGTTAAGATTTTAAATATAAATGATTCCAGAAATAGTGAAAAAAAAAAAGGTGTTTATGTAACTGTAGAATTAAAAAAGAAATGTCCTCTAAACAGGATGTGCTGTACAGAAGGGGCGGTATACCAGACTGAAGTTACCAATGACAGTAGCCAGAAGATCTATTAGGTTGGTTAAAAAATAATGACGTAATAATGTTGTTTTTTGACGTATTTTTTAACGTCAAAAAAACAACATTATTACGTCATTATTTTTGCACCAACCTAATATATAGGTTAAACCAAAGACCCATTCAAGAAATGTTGGTATAATCACACTTCCACTTTCAGGGTAGAGAAACATAGGTACAATACAAAACTGGCAGATCACATTTGGAAATTAAAGGATGAACATGGTAAAAGCCCAAGTATAAAGTGGAGTATCTTAAAAAGAGTCAAACCAAGCAGAACAAGTGGTAGAAGTTGTAGGCTGTGCTAGGAAGAGAAGCTGGCTATAGCAACTTATAAGACCAGCAGTATGTTGTTAAATAACAGAACTGAAATAATGTTCAAGTGTAGACATATAAGTAAAAACATTCTCAGTCTCTACGACCACAGATGAAGAATTTTTTTTTTTTTTTTTTTTTTTTACACCTCCCCTTCTCGACTTCCAGTGCCATAACTGGATAAATGTAGTATGGTATTATGAACACTTATTGCCCGCACCTGAAGAGACCTAACAGTCGAAACCAATATTGTGTGTGGTTACATAAGGTATTTTTTGCCCCTTTTATTATATTTACTTGCTCTGCATGTCCTTTTTCAAGGCAGCTGCATCAAGCACTTTTTGATATATGTCCATTTTGTGGTATGGTAATTTTCTGATCTCTTAACAGATTTATATACAGTGTAACCCGGATATAAGATAAACCCGGATATAAGAGAAACCCGGATATAAGAGAGATTTTATCTGGTCCCAAATTAGAGCCTAAACAAAATAGACCAAACCCGGATATAAGAGAAACCCAGATATAAGAGACTTCTTCTCCGGTCCCGACAACTCTCTTATATCCGGGTTACACTGTATAACACAAATATAAAATTGATGTTATAGTCAGCAATGTCACTCCAGAGTTTTGCAGACAAACCTTTTTGTAATTGGTTGGTCCACTTGTCAGGAGGTATTAGCAATTGTCTACCGATTTTCTCATTTCGGTATTTTTATATAAAGTTAAAAAAAAGTAATTAATGTGCTTTTTATCAGTATTTGGCTGATTTTTTTTCTTCTTCAAATGTGTATGTATGTATGCACACCTGTACATGTGTGTATGTGTACATGGGTAGAATGTTGTGATTGTTTCTTTTTGTAATTTTCCTGTCTCCCTATGCTTTTCTCTCTTTTCTGTCTGTTGGTTCCAAGTGTCAAAAGGCAGACATTTTTTTTTTATATAAAAATAACAAAAATTCATTGTTACTTCAAAACCCTTTTTCCTTAACTGACCAAAATATTTTGTTAAGGGTGAAAATAATTCAAGAAAAATGAAAGTATGTTGGAGGAATGATAAAATAAGTGGTTGGTAATAAGAAAAGCTAAAACCTTTTACTTAATTATAACTGAGTTTAACTATTCAGCATTCAACCCAAGAGAGAGTGGTTTTGAACATCTTGAATGTTAAAGGGTTAAATCATGAACGTAGTCGGCACTAAAATCTGATTATTGTTCAATCAAACCTTTGTCCTATTATTGTTCTATTACACTTTGCTATTAAAATTTGTTTTGTTAATAAGGTGTGCACAAAAATTCTAGGCTTAACTAAAGAAAATCTGTTTGGTCAGGTTTCATGAAGATTTTTTAGGCTGAGAACTTTTCAGAATGTCTTGTATATATGTAATCATGAGAGAAAGAAAGTTTTATTGCAGTGAATAAATTCTGTCTATGAGCTATTTATATAAAATAGCTAGTGTCAGCCCTCTCAACCTGACTTGTATAAACAAGTTTACTTTATTTTAAAGAGTTCATAAAACCTTCAATTAACATTCCTCTTAAATCCAAAGTGATTTTAAACATTAGAAAGATCCTAACAGTATTATTTTGATACAACTGGAATTATTTATAGATATTTTCTTTACACATTAATGTTGCTCTTCAAAGTGATTCAAAATCAGTGAGAATAAGCAAATCTATAGTAGATTATGGAGGAAAAAAAATGAAGACAATGTGCAAATTTCAAAAACGGATCAAGTTATTTAATGTCATACAGCATTTTGCAGCAACAACAAATTAATATCAGGTTGGCATTGAATGTCAATCTCTCAGTTAAGCCTTTGCCACACATTTCCCCAGTAACCCTGATGGACACACTTTTCTAGATCTCTTTTTTACCTCTATCCCAAACTCATGTTGTACTTTGCAACTCTGCCCTCTTAGCAACTCTGATCATGCGATAGTCTGTAAACATCTCTTTCCGCTCCCCTACCAGCCAAGAAATGTCTACCAACAGAATATCTTTCTGTTATCAATATGTGGATTGGGACTTGTTACTTCCCTCATGACATCCTTGTGAATGCAATTTTTAATCATCCTGTTCATAAATGCTCATCTGGGGTCTCCAGTGATTTCCCATGATGGTTTCAGTTGGTTTGAGCAACCCATAATAAACTACACCTATCTGATCCCACTAAATGCAGGGCAGAAGCTTCAAACCATGGATATTCAGTTTTGTCACCGATATTGATGCATGATTGGGCTTACCCCATGATCTTCTATGCTTAGGGTTATTGTAGTGTATCCACTTTTCATCACCGGTCACGATATGATACAAAAAAAAAAAAAAAAAAAAAAAAGAGAAAAAATCCTTTCCTTTTCTGCTATTGAAGCAGCTGTTTACACGTTGCAAGATGCTGTTTGACATCTCTTTGCACCCAATGTTCTTTGTTTTTGAATCATTCATAATGCTTTCAAGCATTTTGAAACTTGTGTGATCAACTCTTAATGATTCTGCAAGTTCAGCTTGCTCCTGACAAGTCTTCATGAAGTAATGCCTCCACTTCTTTGTCTTCAAACTTTTTTGGTGAGCCAGAGCATTTTTTATCTTCATTAAAATAATTTTTGAAGCATTTAAACCAGTATCTGCATGTTGTTTCTGAAAGAGCATGGTCGCCATAAGTCTCAACAAGAATTCTGCATGCTTCAGCTGCAGATTTCTTTTGAATAAAGTAGGGCAGTAAATTTCCCTGCAAATACACTTTCCTTGGCATGAAATATTACTTATAGATGCATTACCATCTGAAACCACACACACACACACACACACACACACACACACACGCAGTTCTGGGAATGCCATTTGCTGAAAAACAGTGAGAACTTATTCAAGGTTTTAATAATTATGAGTGCAAGTGTGTCCTCAAAGTGAAGTTATTGTTTTGCTGATAAAATGAAAGAACATATAGCATCTCACAAATTCGGTTCTAGAGATTATCTGCAAGAGTCTACTAACTAGCAAACCTCGACCCTTTCTCTATTTAGTAAATTCAAAGTCTACAGCAGATAAGGTTGAATGTTTTGCTCAGAAATCCTCTTCCAACTCAACACTACTCAAGTGGAGTATCCACATCAGATTTCCCTCCTAGAGCAGAGGCCCCACCGAGTGATATGTGCGCAACACCATCACAGGGTCTCAGGCATTTCTAAATTAGATTCCAATAAGGCAAATGGAGGTGACAGGATCTCGACCATTGTCCTAAATAAATGTGCTCCCAAGCTGGCTTCAGTTCCCTCCAAACTCTACAGCTATTGCCTCACTGTTTCCTGCTTGTTGGAAGTCTTCCTGTGTAGTTCCCGTTTTTAAAAAATCTGGAGAAACTTCTGATCCCTCTATTAATTTCCTATCACTTTTTGGCAAAGTATTCGAGGCTTTAATCAATGCTGAAGTGGTTAAGCATCCTACCTCTCACAACCTACTCTTTGACAAACAATATGGTTTCCATTTTACCAGGTCTACCACTGATATGCTAATGACCATCACTGAATACGTATATCAAGCTCTTGATAACAACAGCAAAGCTTGAGCTATGACTCAAGCTATCTCAAAGGAATTTCACAGGGTTTGACAGGCTCCAGGACTATGCTATTACTGGACATTTGTTTAATTTAATCCAATTGTTATCAAATCATAAAATGAAAGTCATTTTGAACAAACTTCTTTCCAGATCCTTTCACATGAACATAGGTGTCTCCCAAGGCTCTGTCCTGGGTCCTACACTGTTTCTGATTTTCATAAATGATCTTCCTGATGTCATCAGTTACTACTGCTCTGGTGAGCCTTTTTTTTCCTGGTGCCCAGACTATGTGAGTTTAAGCGTGCTACTAGATTTAAACCTAGGTTCTATCCTGCCACAATTGAATTAGTTAAATGTTACCTTCACTCTCTTTAAACCTCTGCGTACTAGTGGCATTCCCACCTTGCTCGAGATGAAATGATGGCTTACAACTTGAATATTATACAACCCTGTGTTTTTGAAGCTAAAAAGAGGGAATTAAATCCTTGAGTATAATATGACCCTGTAGTATAGAAAATTGTATGTAATTTTTCTTTTAAAGTTGTACCATATTATCCATTAAAATCTCAATGACATATCCGCATCATATTTTGTGATTTAAAATCACAAGTAGCAAAATAACACAATTTATATAGCAATATGATTACGTTGGGTTTGTTTACATATCAATTTTGCATTGTTTTATTTTTTTCGACTTGTTTGAAATTTTTTGGTCAACAAACAAAAGGAATTTGAAACATCAACCTCACAGCATGGGAATTATTTCCCCATTTTCAAATATAAAATACACATTAGTTAGGCATTTGTGGTAACATTAATGTTATCAAAATATGACAGATCTTGTGTATTTCCTTTATTAATTTTTTTTTTTTTTTTTTTTTTTTAATCATTTTTGGTTAATTTCTTGTCTTTGTTCAATTATGACAGTTCCTAAAGTACAAATATTACCGACACATCAAATACCTTTTTGTAAACAATTGTTACCAACACCTGTCTACTTTGTGTTTTATTATCTATTGTATTGAGTGTATTTACAATAATGCCGTTTCAAATAAGAGTTTTGTTTTTTAAATTCTGAAAACATGTAATCGTGCAGAATACAACCCCACTTCTTTACCTTAAATTTTTGTTCAAAATTTCTAGTGTTAGGCTTCTGACTCCTGATAAGACATTATACATCTGAATAATTTTTTTCTTTCTTTTTAACTTTCCCAGTCTTCATAGTCTAGCCGTGGCCTTGTGGTTGATGAATTATTTTCCACTCTGCAACCCCTTTCCCCACAGATGAAACATTGCTAGCCACTTGCTACTATTGCTATATCCATGGCAAATGTTTTGACAAGCTACATTTCTTAGTCCCACCAGGTCAGACCTTCACAGCTAGTATTCACCATGTTATATGCACCATGTTATATGCACAACATTAACCCATCCTCATTCCATTTGTATTCATTGGCAAGGAAGATGTTTTACTTAGATTATTCCCCAGAACTATCACTCCATTCTTGACCTGCTATCTAACCTACATATTCTCATAATATGCACCTCTTCCCTTTATGCCTTTACAACAATCTCATTTAGTAACCCTCTACAGTGAATGACTTTTGACCTTGTATTGAATGAAAAATAGTATAAAAACAAACTATCCAAAGATGGCTTGTTTGGTGTTAATAGAAACTGATCAGGAACATTGCTTTCATGTGATGCCCAGGGCATGTGGTATATTGGCTATACCATAAGTATGTGTCTGTTAGCTATGGAGGCTCATTTGTCTAATTCTGAATTTGGTGGGATTGTGCAAATCATGTCATATGTATTTTATACCATGAATTTAAACTGTTTGAATCATTTATACAATGATGTTGGGAAATTTTTGTTGCTTCCATAAGTGTTCATGCAAAATTTTTTAACATAAAGTATCTATCTTTTTGGTTGTTCTTGCAGTTCAGGTAATTTAACAATTCCATCAAAAATGACATGTTTTTCCCTTCATAAGTTTTTTAGTTTTGTTTCATTTTGTATTGTGCTTCCAACACCAATTTTCCAAAATGTTGCAACTTTGTAGCCACATATGCTTTTGAATATTCTACAACTTTCAGCTTGCAATTGGTTGTATATAATCTTTTTGTTAATTCTATTGGAGTTTATTGTACAGTGTATATAAATATGTACATATAGTGTCGCAAATATTGGAATGGAAATTAGGATTGGCAGGCTGAATTTAAATTAAAGCCAAACCCACAAATACTTGTGGAAATTTATGAATCCATCTCTTCTCCCACTAGTTAGAGGGTTAATAGCCGGGCAGAGCAAACTCTCTCACCTTGGTTGACAACTAATCTGAGAGAAAGACAACCGAATTCAAATCTGGTTGGGTATGGGACCAGCAACCCCAACTAAAAAATTACTCAAATATGATGGGGGCAGAGTCCACTAGAGGAATGTTGAGATCAAAGTTCATCTCAGAGATTGCAGTGAATCAAAAATGTGTTCAGTTCGAAAAAGTGTTGAACATGCTTTAATACAGATGACATTTTATCTATTTCTGATAGTTAATCCTAAGTGAGGATTAGAAAAAAATTATTTACCCTAACACAATCCCAACATGTTCTCAAAGATTTCAGGCAAAAGACCGAGCTATATTCAGTTCACATATGCTGTTGAAATTGCTTAATTTGCACAGCATTTTATATATTTTGGGATTTATCTGTGTGCCCAACTGAATGGAATGTGGCACAAGGCCAAGTTTAAAGCTGGTGTTCTACATGTACATGGGATGAAAGATTAAAAATAGTTCAGTCCCCTCAGCACTTCCCATCTAAGGGACACCTCAGGTGGCAGGGATTAACCATAGCTACTTGTTGAACAAGAAGTACTGTTGGAGAAGATGGGTCCCCTGGGATTGGATTTTAATAACAAAGCATCCAATCTGACAGGTCATAGGCTGGCAGTAGAAAATCTTTTTGTATTTGCTTGGTTATAAAAAGTAATCCCCTAATCTAAAAATTTAAATACTTCATACACCGTGTCTAATTTCCTATTCTTGGTATTATGAATAGAAAACTAGGGGGGAGTTATGAATTGTACCTGGTCAGGTTAAAATGGGTTAATAAGCTTATCAATAGATTAAAAAAAATGAATAATAAAATTAACCGTTGAAAAAAAATTAAGAAAAAAACTTAAGAGTACCAGTATATAATAATACTTATTAATAGTTGAAAAAATAAAAAAATTGGAAAATAAAAGACCTTTGTAAAATCAATAACTAAAAAATAAAATAAAAACAAAATAAAAGACCCAAGCAAAAATCAACAATTATAAACAAAAACATTCATATTTTTTTTTAAAGTGGGTACATACATACACATACATTATATATATATATATATATAAAGAATGTATAGACATAAAAATATATATATGTGTGTGTGTAATATGTGTTGACCTAATGGTTAACAGACAAGAAAATGAAATCAGCATAGTTCAAATTCCAGCTAAGATAGTTTGTATCCACTTTTAGAAGATATGAACTCAACTCTCAATAGATCATGGATTACTCTCTGCTGCTGTTGGTGCCATGTAACCCATTACGACCTGTCACATATTACTTGGAGAGAAGATGGCTGCCACCAGGTAAACCTCCATGGAATATTTGGATTTTGAAATGGAACACAGTGATTTCAAAACACCATTTTTTTTTCTTTTAAATACTGTAAGGTTCACCCCTGTATAGGGTCAGGGGCCCACTTGAGGTAGAGGGTTACGATAAAGACAGTGGCGTAGCTAAGGGGGGACGAGGGGGAGGGGGGACTGCCCCGGGTGCCAGCACAGGAAGGGTGACACAATGTCACCCCCGACAAAATTTTTCAACCAGGCTAAGGTGCCAAAAATAGTCTGAAAACAGTGGTGGAGACACAGGGTTTCGCAGGCAGGCATATGACCCCCCCCCTCGAAATAACTTATGGCCTCCCCAGTTTTGTCCCCCCGTCAGAAAAAATTAAATAGAACATTTTTGTCAAGAAAAATACTTTCAAACATCATTTATAATTAAATGGTACCCAGAAAATTAGCAACAGAAAATGACGTCAACCATCAGCCAGTCGAGACTGTCGGATCTGGCTGTGCTGTCCATTGAAAATGAGCTTACAAGACAAACAGATTTTGACGATGTCATTGACCAATTTGCTACAATGAAAACAAGAAAACATTCGTTCTAAGACCATAGTATCGAATGTCATTCATTTGTGTATTGCCGTATTTTGTATTTAGTTGTTCCGAAAGTGAACAGTTGCATTTTAAAAATGTTTTGATTTGAACTGATTATTTTGTGGTATTGAATTTTATCTTGGATCATACATGTAAACAGTAACGCACTGGTCAGTAGAGTAAAGCAGAGGTAGAGCATGTATGAAAATTTAGCTACAGCTAACCATTCAGCATAGGGTGAATCGGGGTCATTGCGGTGACATTTGAACGGACCGCCCCAGGTGACGTTTACTCTAGCTACGCCACTGGATAAAGAGTAGTTTATATAGATAAAAGACAAATGTGGATAAATGCCACATGAAAACACATGTACGGGAGATCAGGGTCCTTGTTTGTTTTTTTTTTTTGTGTCCCTGCCACAGGGAAACCCATCCTTGACATAGGCACTGATCCCATGACCATGGTGCTTTAGGTGGTTGTATTTTGTTATAATGAGTGAGTAGCCTGAATTTGTGAGCTCCTAGAATGAGATTGAGGCATTGATACTTGTTTCAGACAGGAACAGGAGATCAGGTTGAGAGTGAAGATGGAGTTCCACTTCTGGAATGTTGGAACAGACCCATTACAGTAGTGTAAGAGATGGTATAACTGGGACCTACTTATTTTTCTGAGATTGGATTTACTAGTTTTGTTAGAGAATTGCAAACCTGATGACTTTAAAATGGAAAAAAAAAAAATTTAAAAAAAAAGTTATGTGAATGGAAAAGATATCTCACCTGAGACCACCCATGTACTTCTCTCGTTCAAAGATGGTAATATCTGTATATCCAAGACGTGCAAGGAATGTGGCACAACTAATGCTAGCAGGTCCACAACCAAGAAGAGCAATTTTTGATTGATAGCTCTCAGGCAGTTTTTCCAAAGGTGGAAGACTTGGATCACGAATTTGAGGAATTCTCATTTTCTTAAATATCTGAAGAATTAGAACAAACAAAAATCCAAAGTAGAATAGCATCAATCAATTGCTAATTTTCTTCAATCACCATGCATGTAATCAATTATTATTAATCCATCATATTTTTATTACTTTAAGCAGATACCTATATCTGAGAAATCTTTAAAAATTTACCCTCTGGCAGGATACAAAACTGCCTTCCCTTTGTAGGAGAAATCATTGTTTGATCCAGTGTACTTTTGATCACTCAGCTCCAAAGAGCTTCATAATCAAGCAAGATTCTATCTGCCTTTATAGTTTATATATATTATATATATTACACCAAGGTATATATATTCTACTGGACTATCATATGAACCAGGACATTTAAATTCTTGATTCTCCAACATAACACTTTATCCTTGTGTGTGTGGATATATATATATATATATATATGTGTATAGGGAGAGGAAAAAGTTGTGGACTATAGGCATTAATTGGATTTTTGTTTGTTTTTTTTCTATGGTGCTATTTGAAATCAGTTGTTTATCAAACATGCCCATGAAATATATGGAGAAACTAAAAAAAAAAAAAAAAAAATGTATTAAATAAGAATTAATTAAAATGACAAGAAACCTGCCAATGTGTTAATGAATCCTGTAGGCACAGAATTGAAATGTGTTTTGAAAAAGGAGGACATTTTAACACCACATAATGATTAAATAAAATGTTCATGGGTAATTATACTTTTAATAAATTATCCCTATGTTGCATAACTTTTGCCTTACCGTGTGTGTGTGTGTGTGTGTGTGTGTGTGTGTGTGTGTGTGTATATAAATAAAAGGAAAAAGACAATAGGAAAACTGTAGTTTTAGCAGACGCCAATGTGAACTTTTTCAAGGCAAAAAATGAAATGAATTTATTGAAACAAAGTAGCTATAAACAACAAACAAAATATTGTTAGCAACCAGAATTTAGAAAACATTCATATTATCAACTGAAAAATTGCGTCAAGTAATTATGTTTGAAGAGAATATTTTCACATGTAGAAATATTGTTAGTATTGTTGTGTTGACAGAGTCAACTACTTTCTTTTGATTTCTTGATATATTTGTTGTGTACATTGGCTTGGGAGAGTAGTGATTTTGTTAGGAAAGGTGATATTGGGAAAAAATCTGGGTATAGATTAATATTTGGATAATATTCAATGGTGGCAGGATTTTACTTCTGAGTGAATTATTTTCTTTTTTCTACGAGTGTAGCATTTATAAAATCAAAATTGTGGTTGAATTTATTTCTATGTACGAATGGTCCATTAATTAAGTTGTTATTTATGAGGTCTCTTGTGCTCATGAGATTTTGTTTTTTTTTTAAATTTCTGCTTGTTTCTCAAATGTATTATAAGGAACAGTTTTGGCAATTTATTTTATATATGCCTGCCTCAAAAATATTATTGCTATTGGTGTTTGAGGATTTGATTATATCCATAATGGTTTTGGAAGTGTTTGTGATTATTTTAAGATTTATATGGGATAGGTTGTTCTGGATAGTGGATGTGATGGAGTTGGTCAGTAGGATTATGCATCTGTTCTTATTTTATTTATTATTACAGATGTTATTTTTGTTAAGGTTGTATATTTTGTATGCCTTTCTGCATTGTGGATGAAATGATATAGGTATTGTAGGTTTTTGAATATGTTTTATATGTATGTTTCTTCTTTAGGTAAATATTGGGGGCTGCAGATTCTTAATGCTCTCAGATAGAAACCTATGATAATTACACATTTAATTTTAGAAGAGAGGTTTGAGTAGAAACTGACCAGATCATTTTTGTTGATAGATTTTCTATAAACATCTATATATATATATATGAAATGAGAATGAATCAAATATAAATTTGAATGTTCATAACATTAATTTAAAATAGGGCTCAATACAACAGTAGAGTGATAATTCTTTATTATAAGATATCACACTCAAGCATATGTAACTGGCAATTTTATCCATGTTCGCATATTAAATTAACTGTAAAAGTGCTCAACCTTATGAGGAGCAAATATCCAAATGAAATGAGAATGAATCAAATATACATTCAAACATTCATAACATTAATTTAAAAATAGGGTTCAATACAACAGTGTGTGTGTATATATATATATATATATTTTGAACAATAAAAAAAATATTGAAAAATTTAAATTTTCAGACACACTGGGTTGTATATTAATATTGAAATAAAAGAAGATTTATTATTTCATTTAGATTCCTTGATTAGTTTCAGCCAACATGACAATCAATCTGTGTTAATCATTAGGAGAGAAAAAAATGCCTGCTTGTTAGTATCAATAAACTACAGGAGTAAATTACTGTTTCTGAAGAAAATGAACTTTATCTGTAGTTTTCATACCATTAATTTTGGTCCTTGTGTTGGTCAAATGGCCTTTTCCACGTTGTTTTTACAATAGATGCTTGGAGATTCCAGGGTCTCAGAATTCCTCCTTGGTCATTTTAACAGTTTTATTAATTGTTGGGAAGGGGATCTGTGTGTTAAATATATATTATCTTTTAGTTTTTTTTTTGAGGTGTGAATACTTTCAGTCCTGCTATTGCAGAAAACTTAATAAATAATACAATTTGTACCTAGGTTTTCTCCTAGGATTTTTTTGGCATTATTAGCAAAGCTATTTCAGTTTACCGTCTAAGAATTCTTGAGACCATTTATATTAAGTCTAAGCAGAAGATATAGCTACTGGATCATGTAATATAATGTTTGGGATTTACACTGTGCTGATTTACAGGTAGTATTTTTTTTTTTACTTGCCTCTTTTTGAGTTATTCTGCATATATTTTTGTCTTCAACTCGCTCTAAAGAGTGAGGACCAATAACCAGTTAGCCCATGTTATAGTTTTTCAATCCAGCACTTTACAATATGTAATATCTTTTCTTATCATTGCTCTTCTGCCACTTTGTTATATATATATATATACACACACACACACTTTTAAAATGCCCATTTTAAAAGCTTTAATAAGATATTTTTTAAAGTTTTGTCCAGTATATTCAAGTTTCCTTGGTGTTCAATAATGAATAACTTTCTGTCTATCACCATTTGATATGGAAATTTAGAATACAAGAAGAGGTCTTGAGAAAACCATGGCTAAAAACCATTTAAAATGGCTGATTAGGATATGTTAACAGAAAGGAAAAAAAATTCCTTTGAAAGTTCAGACATTGTCCTACAGTTTTTTTTAACATTTTTAATTTCTAATGTATCAAAAATTGAACAACTCAATTATTCTGAATTATTAAAAAAAAAAAAAAAAAATAATAATCTTACCTCCACTGCAAATTGTTGCAGACCCCCAATGTTGATTGGGCCTTCTTCTGAGGCTTCCAGGTTACAGCTACCCACACAAAGGTCACTGGTAGGACATACCATACCACAAGTTAAACCCAGAGGATTATCAGAGAGAATCATCTTAGCAGCTCCATAATAATTCTAAAACAAATAAATATACAATATAACGTTTCAGTCAAATGAAAATTAAAATGAAAGATGGCATATGAAATGGTCATATTTAAAATATGGAATTAAAACAAGAGAAAAAGTAGCAACAGACATTTAATACAGAAGAAAAAATATTGCTCCTCACTTATCAAAACTTGATTCAGGACAATAAAATAAAAGAACATATTGAATAAAAAAATGTCTCAAGTACTTTGATTCTGTGTAAAATCTGCACAAAACAGGATATGTTCTGTCATAATGAAAGAAAATGCAAATGATTTTAGTTTGTGAGCAAATAAATTTTCTTACACACATCTCAACAATTATGTATTTTATCTGTACTTTCAATAATTTTGTAATTGCATTTGTATATAGAAAATACAAAAAAACTTCCTTTGAATTTTCCTGTTTATATTCAATATTTCTTAAATATTCAAAAAATAACTTCCAATTGTTGCACCACTGGAATAAGGCTGAGACAGAGAAAATTGTAACATACTCAGAAAGTGCATATATATATGTGTGTAGGTAAAATGAGAATAAATGAAGTATAATTCCACAGTCCATAACATTTAATTTAAAAGAGTGCTCAATACAGAGTAGAGCTAAATATTATTTATTTTAGGATATTAAAACAAAAACATGTTAAAAATTGCTATACAATTGCAATTATGTTTTAACACTACAAATGTGTCTCTTGGACAATGGTAAACTACTGGTGAGCGAACAATTTAATTTCAAAAGCAGAATACTTCCTTTTTTTTGAGAAAAAAAAAGGAATTAAAAATAGACTTGTAGGCTTTACCATGATTAACCAATCGAATGTGACCTATGCTAAATTCAAACTTACTGAAATTTTTTTTTATTATATAGATCATGACACAAAGTTGTCTGCATATAAATCCTAGACAATTTCATTATGGACAAATACAAATGGTGACATTATTTTGTAAGATGTATAGAAGTCTGTCTTACAACTTTCCTAAGTAAAAGTGAAGGAGGTAGGGAGGTAATTTAAGATAATGCTAACTAGTTGATAACTAAAAGGCCCATTTAAAAAACTGGTAAATAACTTAACCATTTGAAAAAACTAAATAAAAAAAAAAAACTAAAACAAAACTGGCAAATTATTAGGTTGGTGCAAAAATAATGTCGATTTTTGACGTATGTTTTAACGTCAAAAACCGACATTATTTTTGCACCAACCTAATATGCAACCATTAAGAGCACCCATATAAGATGTTAATAAGACAAACTAAACATCAATACAGAGCTATATTAAATCAAATGAATCTTACAAATAGAATAGTAAGCCATATAAAGTCCACCACAGTTCATTTACTGATTATTACTATAAGAAAAAGTAATATCAAATTCAAAGTTTAAACATATTATAAGATAAAAGGTAGACTATGCGTACAATTTACAGTCAATTCACTTCTTTGGGTTTAATACTTATATATATACATTAGAGAGAGAGAAAGAGAGGGTGATGGGCATTTTAACCAAAAAACTCTTTTTTCAGTTTCATCTTCACACCATGAAACCGCATTGAAATTTTTTATGAAACAGAAATCTTTCAGTATTGTGCTAAAGTCACTACTGAGCAACCATATCCAAAGAAACACTATTGAAAAAGACTTTCAAATGATAATAAAACTAAATTTTATCAACATTTATACCATTGTAAGAAAAGAAACTCACACTTTTACTATTGAAATAATAAAGTCAACACTTCTACTTCAACAGTTTCTTGGACTGGATTTAATTGAACAAAAATATGTTTCAAACATTTAATTGACTATTTTTAGGAAATAAATGAAGAAGAAAAAAAAGGAAATATGACAGATATAACACTTGGAAATCATAGAAAGTTTTCAAACAGAAAAAAAAGAATATATGACATGATGTCCGAAATCTATTGGTTTCAGTTTTTTTTTTTAAAAAAAAAAAAAAAAAAAAACTTTGTTGTAAAATTAAGTTAACAATTAACAATAGCAAGTAAAAATAAAAAAATAATTTCGTCTTAACGTTAAGTTTTATGGAGTCAGATTTTTTGTAAGTGTTTTCTAGTAAACCATTATGCTAATCATGAAATAAAGTTGTTGTAAACAAGAAAAATGAATGAAGATTTCTTTTTATAAATAAATTTATTTTTTATCTAGGGAATGCACCTAAATTAGATATTAAGAATAATTAAAATAGTTCTTAATTTCACTTTTAAAATCTGTATATTTCCAGATATGCAAGTCTCTAGTGTAAAATTGTTTTGTTTTCTACAAATAAAATTATGTTTCTATCTAGCAAATACACCTAAAATTAGATATCTAAAAATAATGTAAGTTTTAATCTCAGTTTTAAAATGTTTATATTTTCAAAACTGCAATCATTTTTTTTTTTAAACAAAGTAAAAATCATTCTTTTTTGGCTACCAGTGTTCAGTGGGTATTCTGCCTACAAAATTCTTCTAAAGCAAGGAAAATTAATTAATTTTCTTTTTACAAATATCTGATTTTATCTCGCATATACACTTAAGATTATATATACAAATGATTAGAATAGTTTTTAAATTTCAGTTTTAAAATGTGTATCTAAAAAAGAACAGGTGATACTCACAAATTTGGAAATATACACATTCTAAAAGTTTAAATTAAAATTAATTATTTTCAATATTTAATTTTAGGTGTATTCACTAGATAAAAACATTTATTTAGAGGGAAAAAAGTAACTCATTGATTTTCCTTGTTTAGAAGAAATTTATCTGCAAAACCCCAATAACAGTTGACTGGTATACCAGAAAAGAATTGCCATATTTTTAATAATTTTAAACATGAGGGGTTTCATTTTTTAATTATTATTAAGACTTCTGGATATAAACAGGAGAATTCTTTACTTTTAAATAAAATAATTAATCACTTGAAAACAAGTGTCCATCAGTTTCAGACAGTAGTTTCAATAAGTTCTTTTACCACACATTAATTACTAGCAGTTTTTTTTTTTTCTTTTTTTTTTTTTGCTTACTTTATAATTTTTGAAGGAATTCACTTCCAAGGGTCAGAGAAGAAATGAACATCTTCCTGGTTGTAGTTTAAGATGTCTTCTAATTGAGTGTACAATTTCAGAACTTCACTTTGATTTTGCAAAACAAAGTAATGAGTAAAATTTAGTCTCAAAAAAATCATATTTTGCATTTTCAGGTGTTTGAAGCAAAATACTTTAACTTGCTGCAAAAAAAAAACAATTCAATGAATAAAAGCACATACAAATTACATATTTAGAAAGATCATTTTACTTTCTTTCTAGACATATCAATATTTTTTAGATTGGAGCAGAAACACACAAGAAATTGAGTTGAATGTACAAAGTTTCAAATTTATCAATCTCAAATGAAATCAGATATCGAATGGAAATGCTATCATTACACAAGAAAATGAATGGCTTCCTTAGAAAGCAAGAATACTAAACTAAAAAAAAACGGAAAAAAAACGGAAACCAAAACAAACTGCCAAACCAACCAACTCATATATATATATATATATATATATACACAGACAGACATATACATACATGTACACACGTACATATACACATATATACATACACACATATACACACACACACACATATATATATATGTCTAAAACTGAATTACTTACTGTTCAAAGGACTTATTTCCTTGACCAACTCCAGAGTTTGGTGAAACTCAGTGTCAATCTGATTTAATATAATTGTTTCCTGGTCTAATTTAACTGTGACCAATAACTGTTTAATATATATTTTTTATCATTTCACCCCTCAAAAAGGTGGTAATACCAGTAATACACAGGAGGTTACAGGGAGTGAAAGAAGACTGAGAATAGGTAGGATTGAGGAAAGGACAAAAGGTGAATGCAGTTCAAGAAGATAGATGGCAATTGACATTGCATTTAAATTTTTGAAGATTGTACTTATCAGGGAAGCAAGGAAACTGAAGCGAGTTCCACCGGTGGGAAGTATGAGAAAAGAAACTCCCACTTTTACTATTGAAATAATAAAGTCAACACTTCTACTTCAACAGTTTCTTGGACTGGATTCGTGGTCATGCTGCTTCAATCCACAAATCCTGTCTGACCCCAAATTCATCATCTGATGAAAGCTTTGTTGGTAGCATTTATTTTTCAGCAGTACATATATTAAATATATCTGTTAGGAACATTAAAATCCTATGTTAAAAGTGAATATCTTTGATCAAATATTGTTGAGTTCTTTTTCTCTACACATATAATGGAATATTCCTATTCCTGAAAATTCTATGTTAACCAAATTCCAATCCTATGAAAAAATGACTGAGTAAAGATGGGATTCAAGTGATTGGCAGTGGTTCATGGTAAATATTTACTAAAATTACACAAGTTCAGAGAAAATGTTTTTAAATTTCCTTGATATTTAGATCTGAGAAAAGATTTAACGAAGTAAAGTAAAACAGGAGAAAATCACTTCCTAATGTCATAAACAATTTAAGAAAAGGGAACTCATTACCCACAAAATTTAATCGTACCATTGCCAAGATGTCAACTGGACAACTCACCTTGTTAGCAATGCTTGTAATAAAACTTTTTATCTCTAGCTGGGTGGGACAACTTTTCTGGCAAGGGGCATCTGCACACTTTAAACATCTGCAAAACAAGACACAAACTGGGTTAAAATTTAGGAGACTTTCCAAACATTATTTGCAACTATCACCAAACTGCAAATACACATTATCAGACATTTTGTGGTATCAAACTCACTTCTATATACACTCACTTGTCCATTATTAATTCCTTTAATGTCATGCAACTAGAAGAACACCTAGAATGAAAGGGAGGCAGCATATTTTAAGAATCTCATCCTCTCAAATTTCTTTCATCTCTACTCCTGGTCATATGAGACAACACGTTTTCACAGTGTCAATTCTGCATTAATTCATCAATAAAGAATAATACATCAGTAAGAAGCATGAACCTTTTTCATTGATACCAGGATATAATTGTAATATTAACTGCTTCCTTCCAAGGAAACATTTGGCATTTATTGATTTTGTACTATTTAGGTCATCATTTTCTCTTTCTCATGTGATATCTATTTTAGTTGTTGGCATTGTTGAAAGCCATCCAGTGATGTGGTTTCTGTTATTTGGGATTTTGTAGCACTGCTGCACAAGGTTCAACATCCACAGGTTTCACTTGCTCAAAGCCATTTTTATCCATTGATCTTAGGAAGTGGTTGTATACAGCTGATAGTTACACTATTACTTGCTAAATTTCTAACCCACTTTTGTGCATGTCTAAACGAAAAAAAAAAAAAAAAAAAAGAAAAAAAAATTTTGTTAGTTGTGTCCAGGATCTATTTTTACTTATTCAGTTAAAAATAAAATTAAGAATTAGAAGAAATTTTATTAGTAAAAAATGAGGCAAGCAGAAAAATAAAGAGATAACATTTCTTCATGGTACCTACTATAGTATTCATAGGTATAAATGAGAATATATATATATATATATATATATATATATATATATATATAACCTCAGACTGATGTCAAAATCTAAAAATTTTTCATCCTTCAAGTCATATAAATACATATAGTAAGTTGTGCTTAGTTTAATTTGTTACATAAATATAGGAAGAAATAAAGTAAATGTTGATAAGATAGCAAGGGTCACAGAGCATGGAAGCACAATGGAGTGTTCAGAGATAGTAAACACCAGCCTTGCTAACAGTTATTTTTTTTAATACTATTTTAGGAGATAATCTTCTTCCCTTAATACTTTCCTTATAAGAGCAACAGTGGGACAAATGGTTTTAAAATAATTACATTGTTTGCTTTTATTTACAATAAGAGATTGAGTTATAACAGTTCTTAGTGAAAAAACCTAGCAACAGAAAATTTATTGAAAAAGAACAAACTAATAAACTCAATTCTTTTAGAAAGGTTGAGAATATTTCAAAGATAAACCTTTTGGGATATATTTAACAAAGATAAACAATGTAACCTTTGAGTCACAAACATTTCACAGATTTATAAACGAGTCAAACACGTCAACATTTTAAAAAGTTGTAATTTTTGTGTTGAATATAGCAAAATTAAACAAAACTATCAAATTTTCTAAATTGTATGTTCTTATTAAGGAATGTAAAAATTTCAGTTTGTTTATCAGATAGCAAACAAGATAACATTTGACATTAACCTCGGTGGCCATTTTTATTCAGTTGTTCAGACAATTTCATTATTTCATGTTCCCAAAACTTTATTTTTCAAAGAAAAGAATGTCTCAACATATCTTTTGTTGTGTGGGATTATCCTACCTTGTTTGCCAGATGACTTTTCTTAATGTCCACTTGGTGGCATTGTATAAAGCAGTATAAAAGGAAAAGGCACAAACTACCACTTTTTTTACCTGTCTTTAACTACAGGATGCTCTAATGACAAGATGTGTCTCACTTCCTCTCTGAGGAGCTTTTTATTTCCCCAGATGCACAATGTTTCACTGTGGTGAACAATTACGTAGAAGCAAGCGAGTGGCTTGCATCTGGTGCAAAAGAAAATAAGTTCCTTACCTCAATACATGACATGTAATAGAAGCAGCATTTTATTCCTTGAACATGGTATGAATCTCCACTCCCCACTTTATATTATTCAAAAAGGTCTCCACTACAATATATCTCTCTCCAACACAAGAAAATGTCCCAGTTCAACAAACAAAAAAAAAACACTGCTGCAGACAGCTCATATAAACTTAATGTCATTTCAGACATTTCAGAGAAACACTCTTAGTCACTTTCCCACTCAATTTTATTGTTTTATTTCATTTTATTTATTTATTTTTTTTTTGAAAAACAAAATCAGTTAAAAATTTAGCAAACAATGTAACTAAATTGTCAGCATTATAAAATCACTTTCTCAGATCAATGGTTAAAAATGGCTTTGAGCAATTGAAGCCTGTGGATCTTGGCAAAGACCACACTTCTTCAACCCTTGTGGACTGGTGCTACAGAATCACAAAGTATCCCAAATAACAAACCACATCATTGGAGGACTTTCAGCAGCAACTAAAATAGATATCATATATAAGGAGGCACAGTGGAGTAATTGATAGCTCAGATTGAGGAATCGGAGAGCCAAGTTCAAATTCCAGTCAAATCGATTATGTTCACTTACATGCTAATACCCTTGGGAAAGGTAGGAATCCATACCTAGCTATGAGTAAATATCAGGACAGACAGAGTTCTATAGCGTTGGATGGCAACTGGTCTACTGCAAAAAGAAATGGCAACCTACTGTGGGGAAAAAATCTGCCTCATCAGTCATGCATCAAAAGATACATGATTGCTTAACCATCTATCAGGCATAGCACATAACTGACTGATATAAATCAAAGAGAAAATAATGACAATCAAGATGTTGACATTCCATACCACTTTAAATAAAAGGTTAGAAAGGAAACCCTCATTAATACTGGAAAGAGTGATAAGAAATATTTTATAAATTTCAACTAACAGATTTCTAGTTTGTTGGAGAATGAATTTTTCTCTCCCTTTTCTGAAGTGTGTTACAATTAGTTCTATATATAAATATATTCAAAATCCATGTATGTGTTGAATTCACTTATTTTGAAATATTTGATCAAATACCATTACATTTAGTAACCTCTTTCCATTATGGCTATCTTCCAGGAAATGGACTTTTTTTTTATTAGAGAATTCATTCAAAACCATAAATAATTTAAAATGCATAAAAACTATAAGACAACATAAGTCAGTGCCTTCTAGCCCAGCTGTAAAGACAACATAAGTCAGTGCCTTCTAGCCCAGCTGTAAAGACAACATAAGTCAGTGCCTTCTAGCCCAGCTGTAAAGACAACATAAGTCAGTGCCTTCTAGCCCAGCTGTAAAGACAACATAAGTCAGTGCCTTCTAGCCCAGCTGTAAAGACAACATAAGTCAGTGCCTTCTAGCCCAGCTGTAAAGACAACATAAGTCAGTGCCTTCTAGCCCAGCTGTAAAGACAACATAAGTCAGTGCCTTCTAGCCCAGCTGTAAAGACAACATAAGTCAGTGCCTTCTAGCCCAGCTGTAAAGACAACATAAGTCAGTGCCTTCTAGCCCAGCTGTAAAGACAACATAAGTCAGTGCCTTCTAGCCCAGCTGTAAAGACAACATAAGTCAGTGCCTTCTAGCCCAGCTGTAAAGACAACATAAGTCAGTGCCTTCTAGCCCAGCTGTAAAGACAACATAAGTCAGTGCCTTCTAGCCCAGCTGTAAAGACAACATAAGTCAGTGCCTTCTAGCCCAGCTGTAAAGACAACATAAGTCAGTGCCTTCTAGCCCAGCTGTAAAGACAATATAAGTCAGTGCCTTCTAGCCCAGCTGTAACAAGTTGTATTTGATCACTTAAGAGGTTTTCTAATATTATTGTAATAAAATATCTCCTTTCTCTTGAATTGCAAACTTTCTCTATCAAATGTCCCAAGTAGGACCGAAGATACACCTTTCCAAAACAAACTATGATCTGGAACTGAAATGAATGGCACCTACCATAAAAGCATCATAAAAATTGAGGATGTATTTTTTTATTTTTTTTTTTTTTTAATCATTTGACCTCAAGCAAGGTGATAATGCCAAGAACACAAGGAGTTACTGTGAGTGAAAGAGAAAACTTTAATACAAAGAAAGTACAATAATAGAACTAGGTTAAGGAAGACATCGATTGATGTTGTGTTTAAATTCTATTTAGTATTAGATAAATACTGACTTATCACTGAAAGTATTGACTATTATCTCAAAACCTAAATATCTGTTTATTTCCTTTAAAAATATCTTTAATGTGATTTTTGTTGGAATCAATTTTAAACATAAAAAGGTGGCGAAGATAAAATACATTAAACACTGATGACAGTTAAAAATGTGATGTAATATTGAAGTTCAACTTAGCTTATTCATTTTTTTTTTAATTGCTATTCTTTTAAAAAAAATTTATAAAAAAAATTAAGATCGGCTAAGTTTAATATCAAGACATGTTGGATTTCAAAATTTAAAGCTGATAATCTCTGCATTTTTAACACTTTAAGGAAACTGTGACCAATGTTTGTCACATTTTTCCCAGCATTTTATAGAGAACACCAATTCCATCAATAAAACTTATTAGTCTGAATAAGTTTCTTCTTGGAACAAAATGGGTCACTATGAAGTTTTTAAATTTTGCCATTCACTTCCCCACCATTTGTTTCTTATAATCAAAAGAGATGTGCAAGAGTTATAACAATGTTACAAGAAAAATGGAAACAAAAAAGTCACTTAGAATCAGAAATAAGATAACTGAAATTTCTAGGGCACATAGAAGGGTTTGTAGAATTTGACACTGACAGGATATACTGAAGGCAAGGAGGGCAGAGGAAAGCAGTGAAGAAACCTATCCAATGAACTTGTGTAAATGGTTTGCAAAACAGGTCTAGGTGAGATAGCAAAAAGGCAAACCTTACTAAGGTCTACAAAAGACAGGAAATTGTGACAAGCCATGATCATCCATGTTCTGAAGGTTCACAATACATAGAATTTTCTTACATATACTATCATTATATATGGTGCATGGTTATGTGGTTAGAACTATCCCTTTCTTGACAATGTCATCCTGGTTTGAATCTAACTATGGTCCATTTGTGATGAAGGTAACTTCTTAATGCTATCAGTCTAGAAAGATGATCCCAGTATGCAGCACCTTTGGAAAGTGCTTGAAAACCAAACCACAGGTTGACAAGCCTTGTAAGTGAAATCGGGTAGATGGAACTATTCGGAGACCATTGATGGTTGTGTTAGCACTAAGTCACAAGTCACAGCAACCGAGGGTTTGAGCATATTGGCAATTGCAAAACTGCTGATCATGCTAGATTATGTGCTATCTCCCCAAAACTCAAACTCAGCATAGTTACAGTATAAACCACAAGTTGGCTGTGCTCAGAAATGAGTAGACTCATTAAAATAAATTATATATATACACACAGTTTCACAGCTCATCAGTGTGGCTAGACATCTGATTACCTGAAACCAGGATCTGAACCCGACAGATTTGGTATTACTCAGAGATTTTACCCCTAAGCCATTTGCACACAGCAGGGATGAAGGTGAATTTAGACGTATTTATTTTTAGACAAACACACCAGTGACCAGAGAATTCAATTCGTCTTAACGAGAAGTCTTGCATCAGCAGCAGTAATAGTTACTGTTTACAAATTCACGTTTCTGAGAGAGATACAAGGACATGTCACACACAGAGAGAGAGAGAGAGAGAGAGAGATACAAGGACATGGCACAGAGAGAGAGAGAGAGAGATACAAGGACATGGCGCAGAGAGAGAGATAAGGAGAGAGAAAGAGAGATATTTTAACTGGTTTTTCTTAAACATTATTTTAAATGGATAATCATTCATGTAAATGCTCTGTTTATTTAATTAAACAGTAAGTATGAGTATCCATCTAAAATGACATTTAAGTAAGACAAACTAAAATATGTTAGATTTAATTCATTTCATGAAAGAGAGATATAGATAGATATAGACACACATACAATGACAAACAAAAACAAACAATATTGCATATTTGATTTTGCCTAATAAAATCTGATATCAGCCAAACAAGTTTCATTTAGTATTTTTAATAAGAATGTATATTATAAGCTGAATCTCACAATATATTGACCATATAAATATATCCTGAAAATTTTACCAACATCAATTGGTTAATAACAATTTTATTGGCACCTTGTCATGAGGTAATGGTTATAGTACACGATCTACTTCAAATGCAAATATCCACTATCATAACATTTGAAGTAATACATATAAGTAATTTATTTCATCCATCTGTGATGCATTAAGGTTTGTGATTTATGGTCATGGGTTATATAAAGCTAGTCCTGACCTTCATTAGCATTTAAGTCATCTGAAGATCATATGAGTGTGAATCTCAGGTTACAACTAGAGCCATCTTTTCATAGGAATTAACATTGTTAAGTGTTTTTTCTCTGTCTAGACAATCTACCCTTCAAACTTTTTACTGGGCAAGTAGTTTTGCCTTTAGGCTTTGTTTCTTTTTCTTTTTTCAGTATTATTCTTTTTTGAGACTATATGGATAAGAATTTTAGTGTTTGGCAAGTTATCCAATTGGTTCCATCAAAGGTTTTGTTTTTTCTTAATATATATATATATATATGCAGACACGCACCCAAGTATAGTATTGGCGTAGATGAAATAAATTCCAATAACCAAAAATATTCTTAAAAGAGTGCTCAATACAGAGTAGAGCAAATATTATTTATTCAAAAATTATAACAAACATCACTACCAAAATAGCCATTTTGTTTCAACAAAAAAAAACAAAAAAAAAACACCGCCAAATTAAAATGTCCAGTCAAAATGCAACATGGAAAATGAAACCAGCTTATATATATATATATATATATATATATATATATATATATATATACACACACACACACTGCATGCCAAACTATTTATTTAAAAATTTCTAGGGTAGATTTACCTTTTGAGAGTTCTGAGGTAATAGTTCTCTTTTCAGTATCACTTAAACTGCTTTTACGGCCCATCTTTTCACTAAATTCTTATACTTTTCTAATAATTTGGCACGCTCAAATCACCATGCTGATTTGAAATATGGCGCCAGTTTGTTTACATTGCATAGATCAGTACGAAAATTTCAGTGATTGCGCAGCGCAGTGTTGCCAACATTGTGTGAAAATTTTGTGTGAATTGATTTGACAGTTTTTGAAATATTAGAAAAAAAAGTTATCTCGATAATAATTTGGTACGCAGTGTATATATTTTATATAAGAAAACATATTGACCCACAAATATATATGAATACCCCATGAAAATATACACTGGTACAAACATAAAAATATATAAATAAATGCACACATATGTGCA
The DNA here is from genome assembly GCA_963932145.1 of Acanthosepion lycidas. Classification (NCBI taxonomy): domain Eukaryota; kingdom Metazoa; phylum Mollusca; class Cephalopoda; order Sepiida; family Sepiidae; genus Acanthosepion; species Acanthosepion lycidas. The sequence continues at coordinate 79,245,130 of OZ010583.1, read as the reverse complement.
TATACATGCACCCATACAGATATATACCTACACATATGTGCATTTCTATTTTAGTTTAACATTAAGGCATTAATTATTATAACCATGATTCATTGTCAGGTTTTTTGAATTTTCATTTTCCTTGTATTTTGATTGGACATTGTAGCTTATATGACAGTGTATTCCTGTTGAGGGGTGTTTGATTGATTTGAACCTTTTAATACACTTTATTCTACATTCAACACCATCATTTGATAAGATACCAAAAGTGTTGAAACAAAATGGCTATTTTTATAGTGATGTTATAACATGTTTATGTTATAATTTTTGAACACATATATGATAGGATAAAGAACAAATAGGAAGTTTTTATGAATTTAACATTTTGCTTTTATTTAAGCTTCATCAGAAAATGAAATATGGAGGAGGAGAGTTTTGCATAAGAAAGTGATTTTTTCAAAACAAATTATTACCAAATATTATAAGCTGAAGTTTACATGATATATTGATCATATGAACCTATCCTGAAAATTTTACCAACATTGTTGGTTAAATGTTTTTTTAAACATTGGCTTACATAATAAATCTGATATGGTATACAAACACACATGTAAATATTAACATACCCAAACACCTCCATCTAGACAGAAAGTTATATACACTTACATACACCTCCGGATATATATATGTGTGTTTGCGAGTGAGTGAGTGAGTACACACACACAATGTAAACTTTTAAAATGATAAGAATCTGTAGAATGCCCTAATTTCAACAGAATCTTTCAGTCATTTCCCAGTACAGGGCAAAAAGTGTTGTCAGTTGCAAGCAACCGTGAGCATTTGTGACTAAGTTTAAATAGGGATGGGTTATCTTAAATCAAGCCAAAAATAAATTCCCAATGTGTATATCTGGGAATAGAATAAAACTAAGTTCATAACAGAATTTAACTTGCAAGAATGTCTTCACAAGAAAAAATTTTTTTTTTACTATTGTTTAGACAAGGCAAAAAGCCACTCAAGGTAGAGGGTTACTAAATGAGGGTGTAAGGGCATACATAGTTGGAGCAAGGAGTGCATATTATGAAGATATGCAAGATAGATAGTGATTGTCTCTTAACTTGAAGAGGTTAAAATTGTAGTGATCAGAGTAGCATTCTCTCAAAAGTCTGTTCTGCAACAACAGTTCTGAGGAAGAATCTGTCTGAATGAAGCTTCCTCCTCTTCAATGGAATATAAAAGGAAAGAGGTTGTAGGGTGGAAAACTGTTGTGAAGTAAATAACACCTCCAAAGGTGCGACAAATGAACTAGGCAAGACTCCTTAAATAAAGAACTCCAAGTGAGTCAGAGTGGTGCATAGGAGTCAGAAGTTTTTGTGAGTTATAAAAGTGGCAACAGGAGATAAACATTTGTTTTTTTTTTTGCTTCAGCACACATGATAACAATGACAATGAGAAGTTAGAACCACAGTAGTTTAATAAAGAAAAAGAGAAAAATAAATTCTTCAAATATAGAAGAATTATTAGCCCAAGTGGTAAAAATACAAGAGCAGCATCAACAGCAATTGTTGGAACTCTAGAAACAACAAAATTTAATTAAAATAATTTGGAAGAAAATGGAAAATTCTCAAAGTTCTTTCTCTCTCAACACATTGGTAAATGCCAAATCTGAATTCAGATGATGGAATTACATTTTCTGAATATTTTAGAAGGTATGAGAAAATTTTCAGAGAAGAATGCAGCAACTAAGACAAGAAAAAGAAACAAAACTTTTGTCAAGAATGCACCAGTAAAATATGAAAAATAGTTTAATTTTGTACCACAAAAAAAAAAAAAAAAAAAAAAAAAAAAATTTATTTTGAAAAAACAGTAAATATTCTGACTAAAAATTTTAGTGAGAAAAGTTTGTTATTCAATACCTGTTGGAAATGCATGAATCTGACAAAGATGAAGATTTTGTCTCACATGCTGGAATCATTAACAAGGAGTGTGAAAGATTCAAATTAAATGAACTGACTCTATATATGTTTAAAGGGTCAATTTACATTAAAGGGCTAACAATGGAAAAAGATGCAGAAAATGTGCAAGAATTCTAATGAAACTTGAACAGAATCAAAAACTAACACTACAAGAAATATCAGAAAAATGTCAGAGAATCTTAAATCTGAGATGCGATTTGGAAGAAATGAAAAAGAAAAGAATGCACATACATACAAGCTAAAGAAAAATAAAAATAAAAATTTGAAATTAATCCATGAAACTGAGAGGATTGAAATTAAAATAAATAGCCATAATATTCTAAACTAACCAAACATACATACATATGTGTGTGTGTGTGTGTGTGTGTGTGTGTGTGTGTGTGTGTGTACTTATAGGATGTATAATAATAGTATCTGAGACAAAAGTGGAAATGATGAAACAAAGTGGAAACATTGTTTATAGCTTTCCCACTTTTGTCTCATTTCATATATATCAGATATCCAGATATACTGACAATATTTCCATATTAACAGAAAACAGATGAAATAAAAACCCTTAAAGAAACATTTGAAATTAATCGTTCTACACTTTTCTTATGAACATTAAAAATAGAATCCCTTTCCTTGATGTTCTAGTTGATGCTTACAATAATAAATTTAATATATCACTATCTAAAATACCCTCAAAAAACAATTTGTGTTTTAATTATAGAAGCAAGTGTCCTCAGATATAAAAAATTATTTCCTCTGTGGACATATTCTTTTATAAAGAATTATGCAACATAAAACAAACATGTATCAACAATAATTTACAAAAACATTAATAGTGAAGAATAGCTTCAAAGAAACATAAGCAACCAACTCGATATAAATAAAAATGAAATTCCCATTAAATTATTTTCTTGTAACCAGATGTACCCTAATTATAAACAAGAAAAATATAATTCACCAATATATAAAAGCTAACAATCATAACAAATACCTTAGTTTTAAAATTTATTACAAAAATTCAAAACATTTAATCTAATTCTTAGAAATAATTCATTATCTCAAAAATCCACACTATGAAAAAATAATATTGTTTATGAATTTGCATGTCCTTTAAGAAATTGTATCTCCAACACTAACAAACAAAAAGTAAATTCTTACATCGGCCACACATGCATCATACTCTCTTGTAGGTTGACTTGTCATTTGTCAAAATTTAGTGCAATTTGTGCACATATAGATCAACACATCGCATATAAGTTATAACCAAAATAATATTAACATTAAATAAATTTTAATAAATAACACCAAAATATCATTATGCAAAGAAGGACTTAAAATTCTGGAACCCATTGTAAACCATTGTAATAGAAGGTGAGTAGCCAACATTAAATAAGATATCTTTTTCCATAGATCATATTGAAATATATGTGTGTATATATATATAAAAAAAAAAAAAAAAATCGCATGAAAAAATTAAATTTGACCATTGTAGATGATGTCACCTTTAAGTGACTTAAAATTAAGTACCTCCGAAGAGACACATAAAATGAGAGTACATGATGAAAAAAAAAAATAGTCCAAAGTTTTATTACCAAAATCTTTGTTATTAAGAGGAAAGATCAAAAAATTTTTCATTATTAAATCATATTTTTTGATTCTTTTTAGAACTTTCAAAATTTTTGTTAAAAATCTTTTGTGTCAGCAGGGGAGTGGGGAAGGTACAAATGATTAGTAAAGGAAATTTTAGTGTCATTTTTTTGTGATAACTGATTTAGAGATTCTTGTAAAAAAAAAACAAACATCAAATAATTGTTGGATTTTATTGAAACCTTCAGGACTTATTTTAGAAAATCTTTGTAAAAACCTGTTTTTTGGGGTTTTTTTTGTTACCCCCACCACTTAACAGGGCTTTATGTTGCGAGTGAAACAGTCGCATTTGTGAGTGATTTTTCCAAGTGGCGACTAGAAAAACGCTTATCTTTTGGCAACTGTGTTTTTTTCACCGACAATCCAAAGCTCATTACTGAGCGAAAAATGTCTGTTCAACCTTTTTTTTTTTAATAAAACGAGCAAAGTCAAATTATTTAAACAATTAAAGGTTTAATAGAACATACAAGATATTAATTGGCATTTTGACGACGGCAGCACACATTTTATTCACAATTTCATGTTTAATTCGTCTTTCTGAGCATGCGCAAAGATTTAAAGAAAGCAACGAAGAGAAAACAATACTAAAGCTGATATCGGCTTTCTTCGCAAAGTCGAACAAAGTAGAAATGCTGAAGGAAACTGAGACTCAAAAGAATGCCCCGAATGATAAACAAATTAATGATGACACACAAAATGAAAGTAAACTGTCTATTGTACAAGAATTCCGACAAGTTTGGTTGTCAACTTTCGCCTGGCTTCGTTACGATAGAGAAAAAAACGCGATGTATTGTGATTTTTGTCATAGGGCTGGTTCAACTTTGGCTGGAAAAACTGATTTTGTAAATGGTAGTACTAAATTTAAACGTGAAAACATCCTTGCCCATAGTAAAAGTCTTAGACACGGCAAGTGCCGCGACTTTATCATTAATAAAACAAGCAAACACTCAATTGAAAAGTCTCACATTGCCAAGAAATTTCTCGATGCAGAAATCAAATCAAACGAAAAGGATTTGACGGATTTGAAAGTTAAATTTAACACAGTTTATTGTATAGGGAAGGAAGAAATGGCCATTACAAAACTCAAGCCCCTACTCTTACTTCAATACAAAAATGGGCTACCTGTGACACCTGCATACAGTAACGATGTTAGGTGTGGTGAAATGATGTCTACTATTGCAAGCACGATCAGAGATGAGACATTGGAATCTATCAGTAACTCTCATTATGTGTCAGTTATGATTGATGGTGCCACTGACAGCTCTGTGTCAGAAAATGAAGCAGTTTATGTGAGAACAGTGTTGAATGGCAAAGCAGAAAATAAACTTGTTGAAGTTATTGCCATTGAACATGGCCATGCTAAAGGTATTATCTCTGCTACTAAATCTGCTCTTTCAAAAGTGCGGATCAGTGATGATGAAATGTCATCGAGAATTGTTGGGTTTTGTGCAGATGGGGCAAATGTGAATACAGGACAGAGGAATGGTGTTGTGTCACTGTTAAGGTAGAAAGTTCCCCATCTGATAGACTTTCACTGTATGGCACATAGGCTTGAATTAGCCCTATTGAAACTACAAAAACCTTTCCTATTATGCAGTCTGTCAATGACTCTACATTTGATATGGAAGACTTACCACTTCAGTCCAAAGAGCAAGAGAGAACTCAAGATCATTGGAGAAGAACTTGAAGCAATAATCTACTCACCAGTGCCAGTGAAAGGTACCAGATGGATTCCCCATATAGACAGGGCAATGAGAGTCTTTCTCCAAGGAAAGAAAGTCATTTGGCTGAGAATCATGGTCAATACGCAGCAGTCTACACTCATATGGAAAATCTTGCAGCAACATCATCAAATGCAGACATTGCAGGTAGAGCTAAGAAAATAAACAAGCAATTGAAGGATCTTGTATTCACTGCATTTTGTCATTTTGTATCCGATCTATTTGGTGAGCTAGCTTTGCTCAGTCTAAAACTACAGACAAACAATCTGATTCTTCCTGTAGCAGTTGCATCAATTAAGGATTGTATGGAAACTGTTTCAAGTATGAAGGAGGAATACATTCCTGGGGGAATGTATGAAAAGTTTATCCTGTGTATTGAAGAACAACAGTCTAAAAATTTGCAGGGTAATCCCAAATTTCAAGGAGTTGAAATGACCAGGAGTTCTGTTTATGAGGCCAAAGAAAAACTAAAGAAGCATGTTGAGTCTACAGTTGACATTACAATCAAAGAACTAGAGTCAAGGTTTCAAAATCTGTTGGGAACAAATACAAGTGTAGATGCTCAAGGTGTGGTGAAAAGTTTCATTAAGGTGTTTAATCATGACACATGGCCAGAATGCAAAAGGGAACTTGTCCATTTTGGAAATCATGAAAGACATTATTTGTGACTGGTTTGGAAAACCTCTTGTGGCTGCAGGATGCAATATGGAAGTTGTTCAGATGGAATTGAGACATATGAAATTCTTTGTTGCAAATACTTTCAGGGACAAGTCTTATTCTGATCTGTGGCAAATCCTACTGACCAAGAACCCATACAAGACTGACTTCTGCAATGTACTTCATCTTTTGAGAATAATGCTCACTCTTTCAATCAGCTCCGCAGAGTGTGAGAGAATAAAGAGCGACATACAGAGCAGCTTGTCTGTACAGAGACTGTCAGACTTAATCTTGCTTTCTTCTGAAGGACCAGATCTGGCTGAATTCAACCCAGAGAAATCCATTGACAAGTGGATGGACAAACAGCAGGAGGGGATTGCTGGAGGGACCAGGACAGTGTGACTGGCCAGCTAACATTGTCTGTTGATCGAAAGTGTAAGGACAAAGCAGTACTGTTTGAAAACAAAAAGATTTACAGTCACAAGCTATTAATTTGAAAATTCAAATTGAGCAAGTGTTAAAGTGGGACTGGAAATTGGAATAAAAAGGTAAATGTAATTCAATATTGGGCAAATGGAGTTATGAATTTTAAAAGATAAAATTTCAGTTTGAAACAGATAGAATGTCAGTAATACAAAGACACAGTATGTGTTTGCCAGACCATCTGGACATTTCCCTTTCCAGTCCCACTTTAAGATCTTAGATCAGCATTACTATAGTTAATATAGTTAATATTTCTGAGTGATAGGGAAATTGAAAATAAGGTAAAAACCTGTTGTTAAGAGTGTTACAATAACTACAAATCATGACTGAATATTTCTAAATGACACCTTTGCCATGTAACAGTTGAAGTGAATGTAATGTTTTTATGAGGTTGTTGTTGTTTCAAGTTTAATAATATTGAAACTGATGCGATCTTCAAACTTGCATTTGTCAGTTGACTAAATTATCCTGAGTGATATTTGCCAGGTAACTGTAAACAGTTCTACAGTTTCTAGATCTTTTTGTTTGAGGTTGTTTAGTAATATTGAAACTGATGAGATCTTGAAGACTTCAAATTTGCATTTAAATTTTGTCAGTAAGTTTACTGACTATTTCTAAATGACACCTTTCAAAGTTTGCCAGGTAACAATTGAAGTAATGTCTTTATGAGGTTTTTGTTTCAAGTTTAGTAACTAATATTGAAACTGAGATCTTCAAACATGTATTTGTCAGTTGACTGAATTATTCTAAGTGATATTTGCCAGGTAACAGTACCACTGAATGTGATTGTTCTTGAAATTTCTAAATTTCCTCCCATAAATTTTGTCTGTATTGTCTTAGAGAATTAGAAAATAAAACAAAACTTCACCTGGAATTTTTTTATTCATAATATTAGAGTGAAATAACATTACATGGATTTGGCTAGTAACTTTTCTATTTGGCTAGTAAACGAAAATATTTAGTTGTCAAAGGTCAACTAAAGGTAGATTTGTCTGTAGAGCCCTGTTTAATTTAATGAAAATTCAAGAAATTAATTTTTGTACTGCTTCATGTTTATATTAATTATATGCAGAATTCAATACATGTTGATAGAAACAAAAACTTGTAATTATAAAGAGGAAAAAAAAAAGAAAAAAAACTGTTAGAATATGACATTATTTGAATATTGGTTCTTTTTTCCATTCAGCATGTAATGATAGAAAGAGAGAGAATTAAAGTGGGACCTTACCTTGCAGCTTCTTTCAAAGCTCCTCTTTCACTCAGTGTAGTCGGTTTTATGTCATCAAAATTGTTGATGTAGGTTTCACAGTTCTGAAAAACGTTTTTTTTATTTTAAATAGTCATATGCAAATATTCATGGCTCTCTCTTTTTTGACAAAAGTTAAAAAAAAATAAAATTTTTAATTTCTAAAAGTTTTAGCTAGACGCACACACTCACGCGTCACTAATCTGAACAGAACCTATCTTTTGCTAATTTAGATCATATCTCAAGTAATCTGTTCACATCTATCTATTGGGCTGGAAAAAAAAAATTTTTTTTTTTTTCAATAGGTGCCATTTGAGCATGATTTCTGATTTCATTTCGCAATGAAATTATATATATATATATATATATATATATATATTTAATAGCATATTCATTATTGAAATCAAAATTTCCATGGTAACAGCTAGAGCGATTGTTTAAACAAAAAAGGATGTAGGGTGTTAATAATTTGTATCAGTATAGAGTTACATTCATAGATGTCAAGTCAGGGTAAGGTTGGGGTGTCTAAATTTAAAACGGATGATGATTTCGTCTAGTCTGGTTTACGTGTCTATGGAGATTTATTTTTTTAATTTATTTTTTTAATTTATTTTTTTTCTGAAAGGATTTTGTGTATATAAAAAAACTGCCATAACATTTGTTTTTTGACGACTTCATAAAGGGTTATCTTTTTTTGTAGGGTATTTAAACTATTTATTAGGACTATGGATTTAAAAAAATTATTTTGTTTGTTTATATGCTAATTATTCAATACAAACATTTGATGATGTCGGCAAAAAAACGTTAACTCATGTCTATTGTTTAATAGATTTTTATTATTTAGAAACTTAATGTGTAGTTTTTCATGTAGGCATAAAGGGCATGGGTCATCCCAAGTTTTGTTCATAATTTTCCATTTTACTTTTGGTGTTTTATTCATCTCCTTCAAATGCCAAAAATATTTAGATAGAGATGTCTGATTTCTTTTATTTATATTGTTGAAGGAGCACTTATGCTGCCTCCATCTGACTTTAAATTCATTCTTCATAGACCCAATGTATATCATATTAGTATTAGGACTCTCAATGAATGAGATAGTACATTGGTATACCACAGATTTGACGCAGCATTTATTTTCCAATGGGCAGTCTCCTGGTTTCTACAATCACATAATTTTTCACTGTTTTTGTCTAATTTAAGTGTAGGGTTTTTAATACTATTCAGGCATGGGGGTTTGTTCAGGATTTCATTGTGTTTTTTTATTATACTTTCTAGATTTTCAGTGCAGCTGTAACTCAATTTTAGGGTGTTCAAATGTTTAAACAATTGACATGAGTTAACGTTTTTTTTGCCAACATCAAATTTTTGCATTGAATAATTAGCATATAAACAAACAATAAAATAATTTTTTTTAAATCCATAGTTCTAATAAATAGTTTAAATACCCTACAAAAAAGATAACCCTTTATGAAGTCGTCAAAAAAATGTTCGGGCAGTTTTTTTTATATACACAAAACCCTTTTAGAAAAAAAAAAAGAAAAAAAAAAAAAATCTCCATAGACATGTAAACCAGACTAGACGAAATCATCTTCCGTTTTAAATTTAGACACCCCCCAACCTTACCCTGACTTGACATCTATGAATGTAACTCTATACTGATACAAATTATTAACACCCTACACCCCTTTTTATTTAAACAATCGCTCTAGCCATTAGCATGGAAACTGATTTCAATAATGAATATGCTATTAAAACACGTAAATTTCAGAAATAAGTTATTCCAAAAAAAAATTCGATTGAAGATGGAACAGAGCTTACTTTAATTCAAATAATTATATTGAAGTTTTCAGCTCTTGTTTTGAAACATGAGAACTCATATAGCGTGTTGGAATCATATTTTTAAATAAATAATTATATTTATGCTCTACTTTTGTATCGAGCACTATTTTTTTTAAAATAATAACAAAAATACTAAAGAACTTTGGATTATTTACCTAACCAGTTCTTTCCTATATATTTTCACACACATATATATATTCTGAAAGGTGACATTTCAATGTATCTTTGTATATGATTTGTGTGGGGACTAATAATTTAATTTTTTTTTTTTTTTTTTTACATTGAAATAGAGTGAAAATAAAGGAAAATGAGATGCATTTTCATCATTTGATGCTCTTATTTCTGGAAAGGAAAAAAGCACTGTACAAACAGCAAAAATATGTGTTATTTATGGAGGTGCTGAGTGCTTGTTGTAAGTGGTTTGTTAGGTTCTGAAGAAGAAATTTTGATCTGGAACATTGAGAACATTCTGTCAGGCATGAAGCTGTTGATGATAATTGAATCAAAATGCTGGTTATAAATAATCCAGATCACGTAACACAGGTTATATTTCCTATGAACATTTTAAGGTATTTGAAAAGATTTTGGATACATGACTCACAACAATGTTTGGGTGTCTAACAATTTAACAGAAACAATTTAGTGGACTGCATTTCCATCTGTGATTCATTGCTCAAACACAAGTAAAACTGCCCATTTCTGAAAACAACAATCACAGGTAATAAAAATTAATTGCTTACAGCCATGTGGAGTGAAAAAGAGGAAAATGAAATGAGCCACTGTTAACCACTCCAAAAGCTGGCCTGCATCCAAAAGATAATATATTGTAGGATTTGAAGGGCATTTTAGCCTTACAAGCTCCTTCTACAAAATAATCAGACATTAAATTCAGACAATATCTGATCCTAGTTGGACCAATTAAATGCAGCAATCAATGAAAAGCACCCGGAATTGGCCAAGCAGAAAGGTGCCATCTTCCACCAAGAAGACACCAGAAACACACGTCAAAAAATGGTAGAATTTGACTGGGATGTCGAATTACAACCTGACCTTACCCTTTATTTCCATCCTTACAAAATTTTCTTAATGAGAAGAACTAATACTCAGAAACCTGTAAAAACCCTTTAGATTAATTCATCACCCAGAAAATTCCGAGAGGATAGAATCATGAAGCTGCCTCAAAGATGGCAAACTGTAGTGGAAGAAAATGTCTCATATGTGTTTGAATAAATCTATCTAAATATTGGCTTTGAAACTCACTTAAAAATGCTACAAACTTTTGTTCTAATCCAATAATTTAATCTATATTTTTTAATTCTCCCATTACCTGTTCTTACCTTCATGGCTAAGACCCACAATGCCATACACGTTGTAGCCTAAGACCCACCATGCCATACACGTTGTAGCCTAAGACCCACCATGCCATACACGTTGTAGCCTAAGACCCACCATGCCATACACGTTGTAGCCTAAGACCCACCATGCCATACACGTTGTAGCCTAAGACCCACCATGCCATACACGTTGTAGCCTAAGACCCACCATGCCATACACATTGTAGCAAATCAACCTCATTCTCTTCATATTTCATTGGTGAAATGTACATTCCACTTTAGGAGCTTCTTACAATGAACTGCTGTTTTGTGAAACTGAATCAAGAGGATGCTCCCCTGAGATCTAAAATCTTAACCTGTTCAAGTTTAAGATTAGCTGTTATCTTCTCCACATATCTGCATAAACTATGTCTCTTACTCTGTAACCCAGGTCTTGTACAGGGTGAACATCATTGTGGATGACAGAATTTTCCATCATTGTTGTTAAAGTAATAATTTAAAAATTATTTAATTTAAAAAAAAAGAAAACACAGTAAATATGAAATGTTATTGTTTTTATGTCCAAATCATCATCTATGTTCCTTCAGAATGTGTCTAATCAGGGCTCTCCACAGCTTTCTATTCTTCATAGCTCTTGGTAATGTTTATCTTTTTGCTATTCTTCCTACCCACTATTCTGCCATTCAGTCACAGAAACTCATCAGGTAAGTGATTCACTGCCTCTCCCTGTCACTTTTACTATTCATTCATCTTGTCAAATTCTACAAAACCTCCTTCCTCATTATGACTCCCTGAAATTTCAATAGTATCTTTCTGATTCTGGATACAAGTGACCTTTTTGTTTGTTTTCCTTAAAACTTCCTTCTTGCTAGCTCCATCCATGAAATTCTCGGCATTCTTTGGTTGAACCACATTTCTGTTGCCTCAAGTCCCCACTTCAATTGTGAGGAAATTGTTCAGCTGTCACTGCTATATAGAAGGATTGCTATCAAACAGCAGTTTAACACTTTTCTTTGTTTCCAAAGAAATTTTCCTGGTTTCTAATACTTTTATTTTTTAAAGGCATCATTTGCTATTCCAATGTACTGCCAGATTTCAGTGTCTCACTGTCATTTGTTAAAACATTTTCCAGATATTTGAATTTCTATAATCATTCGATTTTGATATTGCCAGTTCACTTTGGGCTTGTTTGGTTGCAAAGGTCCAAATCATACCAAGCCTAATGGAAATCAACAAAGGAATGTCAGAATTGCTGACATGCAAACACATATTTGGGTCAGAATGAAAGAATCAAGTAAATAACTGACATTATATGACACAATGAATTCTCCTCAACTTCACTTGCTTTTACACTATGGAATGGCTTCCCTTTGCCTTTTCTATAAATATTTTTTACGGCAATTGCTCTAATGAACTTTCTTCAACCACATGAATTTAAATATAATACTAGATTAACAACTAGGTTTCATTATTTTACTGTTGAATTAGATGTAACCACAAGTCCTATTTTAATAATTTATTTTCTTTCACTTCTGACCTAAGAAACTCACTTCTGGCTTCTTGTTTCCGTGTAACCTATGATCTTCAAAAATTTAAATACAAAAGCCTGTTCTTTTATTTTCTCTTTCTTCACTAAAGTTTTATTCTCTTTCACTCTGTGAACCCTGGCACTTTAGCAGCATTATCAACTTGCTTGGAGTGAAAGGATTAAAAAAATATATTGTTTTGATATTCATATAGACAGGTGGGCTGTAAATGAGATTATTTCATAGTGAAGAGTGAACAGTTTTGGCCTTCATCCCATAAAAACAAATTGATAAAAATTGAGTGAAGAGTGAACAATACATCTTTGATGTTATTACATTTCGGACGTTGTGCCATCTGCCCTTTTCCAAGTATTTGTCCCATGGGATGCTAAATTAGATTTTTTTTTTTTTTTTTTTAAAAAAAGAAAAAACACTTAGGTTCACCCTGTACAAAGCTAGAGAGTTCCAGTAAGAGGGGAAGATAACAGTTAAACCTAGACCTGAACAGGTTAAAATTATAGTAATCAAGGAAACATCCTCTTGGCAGTCAGTTTCACAGAGCACTGATTTGCGAAAAGAAGCTGCTCAAGTGGAACTTACTTCTCACCAATAGAATGCATTGGTTCATAAATTTGGTGGCATGAATTTGAACAAAGTAATTGTAAGTTCACTCTCTGTGCTGATTAGTGCAGACTTAGATTCAGTGGAAACAGGATGAGCAATGACTTAGCTGTGCTAGAAAAAAAAATAAGAAAAAAAAAAAATATAGGATAAGATGACAACCAACAATGTTGCCAGTAGAATTAAGATGCAAGAGTTTCAAAGCAACCACCATTAAGTTAGGAAAAGGAAATAAAATATGTAAAGAATATCTTTCAAGATCAATTGACCCTTGGCCAGATGGTAGGGAATACTAATTTTGGACTTACATAGGCTGCATTTTAGATAAGGGCAGTCATGCTTAGAGTAAGACATATAGAGGGAGACAGAATTCTTGCTGGCTGAAGAGAAGATCTGGGTTATGAGACTGTAGTGAGGAAATACAAAAATAGCAAAGATGCCTTAAATGTCACCTTACCCACTACCAAGATAGTACCAGGTGAATTGATCCATGAATAAAGAACCTTGTTTACAGGAACCATCCAACTTTTCTTTCTCATCAAGATGATATCTCAAGATGACTGAATTCAAGATTTCTCTCCATAATAGAGCTTTGTGGATGTTGGTCTTTTTGGGAATCTGTGATGTTAAATCAAAGATATTTGAGGTCCTCAGCTCTTTTGATGGATGTATTATTGAGTGATTTCAACTGATAGTTCAAGAGTGATTGTGATGCATTTGGTCACTCTTGTTGAGACCTACCTGGTTCACTGCTTGCTAGAGTGATTGCAGCAAGGATTCTACATCCTTGATACATTGAGAAATTAATGCAAGATCATCGGCAAAGTCAGGTTCAGTCAGGTATTGTGGAGAGTACCAACTGCTCTGACGAGGTTTCAAAAGGAGTCCTTTTTCTTCTATTTTGTCAAGAGAAATACACAGAAAAAGAGGAAACCTTATTGCACATGCAAGAGCAGATACTCTTCCACAGGGTAACTCAGTTGGCAATGAGATGTCATTAAATGAACTTGCTTTTGGTGTGATTACTGCATTTACAATGATAGATTCTGTCCATTCTTTATTATTTTTGGAAAATATCACACCACTCATGATCTGTCAGACCCCAAACTTTCCAGATTTGCCTCCATGTTACTTATGGCTTTTGCACCAAAGCTAAAGTGAGAAGATTTCAGACTATTAACAAGATTAAGGAGAATGACTAAGCAGCTGACAGTAATCCTGAAAGAGGAGTTTGCAGGTTCTTTAGAAAAGTGAAAAGTCACTGTGATGAACAAGTGAGGTGTCAAGAGGATTTAGGTGCCATTTCCATAGGTAGGCTATTTTATTTGTTAATATTAGATACTGTTGGGAAAAACTATATATTGAAAATTACTTACTGAGCAATTTTTGCCTTCATTTCTCTTCCAAAGTTTCTTCTCCTTTTTTGTTGCAGTTGTATCTTTTACATTGGCGTAGGGTTTCAAAACTGGATTCAACGCCAAAAGGTTCTGTCAGAAAAAAAGAAAAACATCAATAGCTGAACAATTAAATACTTCCCACGTGAAACAAAGTTGCAGAAAGATGAATATTGCTTGGCTTATATTTTATTTTGAATCTGTTTGAATATGATTTATATTTTATATTGAGCATTGTTCTTATAGCATCCATGTTTGTATTTATTATATATGCATGAAGGTGTACTGAAAAGCTTTCGACTTGAGCCACTTTCTAAAATCTTACAAAAATGTCACTTTTTATCCATGTATATTTTTTTTTGTGGCAGTCTATGTACCTCCAAAGATTTGCTAAAAATGAGCATACATAAAAAAATGCCCCAAACTTTAAAAAAACAAAAAAAAAAAAAAAGAGTTTTATCATCAAAATCTTTTATTATTAGCAGGAAAGACCGAAAGATTTTTTATTTATTAAGCTATATTTTTTAAACTTTTTAGAACCTTTGAAATTTTGGTTAAAAATTTTGTTTCTCTTGTGCCAACAGGAGATCATAAATTAGTTTAGGAAATTTCAGATATATCTGTATATCTTGTACACAGAGAAATTAAAAACTCGGGTATTAAGAATGTGTGAGGCAGAGTTCAATCGACCGGGGAGGACATCCTCATCTATGTCTGCTACATTTTGGAGCAAGAGGGGGAAAAAGAGGAAGGACAGGTTTGTCTTTTTATAAAACTTAAGTAGTGCCACCTAATGAACGTTTGGTGAAGCCAAGTGGGGTAACCCACAATGTAAAGATTCTTGATAAAATTTAAAGAAGTTTCTGTAATGTAATCAATCCTGGCATCTCAGCTTTTAGTTACTTTCTCACCAACATGATATGGCTTCCCTGTCTTTTCTGCAAATATTTTCATGGCAACTGTTCTGATAAGCGTTTTTTCTTAGTGGCTTGACCGCATGAATTCAAACATGCTATGAGATTAGCAACTAGGTCTCACCATCTTACTGTTGAACTAGCTCAATGCAACTGTCACATTTATTCTAACAGTTACTTTTCTTGCACTTCTCAGCTGTGGAATCCCCCTTTCTTGCTTCCTTGCCACATACAATCTTCAAAAATTTAAAAGCAATGTCAATCGCCATCTTCTATCTTTCTGAATGCTGTTCTTTTCCTCACTAAAATATTCTCATTCCCTTTCAGTCCCACTGCGTCATAGTGGCATTATCAGCTTGCTTGGGGCAACATGATTAAAGAAAAGTCTGTCGTCAAAAAAAGAAGTTGATTGATTGAAAATCTATATTCCCCTTTTCATTTTTTCTAGTGTGTCTAGCAGTTTAAAAGTATTTTTAACCAAATACTTAGTTTTCATCAGCAGAGAAATACTTTCGTAGTACATTTACATTGTTGAACATTCATTGTTTTGTGTTACTTATTTTATCCAAACTCACAGGAGTCTGCTAATACTGCTTGCAGGACAAATGTTCTACTTCAAGGAGCCCATAAATATTTACAACGTATACACACCCATATCAAAAGAGTGGATAACCCACAAAGTGCTGACTTATTTTTACTCAAGCATCATAGAATTCCACAAGAAACACAAAATCTTTAGGGAGAAGAGCTGAATTGGACAGACTAAGCCTAAATTTGCTCACCAATTACATTTTCTATACCAGCAACCATTACACTTAACTACTTACTAAGTTAAAGTTAGACTAGTAATTCAGTCACAGTCAATCCTTTTTGCTGCCTAATTATGTTTATATGTCAAGAGAGAATAAGACTAGTTTTGGTTTCTGGTTTCTTACATAAAAAAGGAATTAATTAGAAAATTATGTTAATTACAAAAAGCTTATGATTTTTATTAGGAGGTACCACCAAATTGAACTGCAATAAAAGCAAAAAACAAAAAAAAAAATTGACATCTGGTTTTAAAATATTTGCCAAAACTCAAGGAATTATCAGATTCAAATGAAATTTTTATAACTTATTAATGCAGGAGTATTTTACTGAATAGGTTATTTTATTAAAAATTAGGGAAATATTTTTTGGCAGTATGTTTCACTCTGCCACATGTATCTTAATTTTTTATTTTTTTTTTACTTACAGTTTATATATATATATATATATATATATATCAAACACAATAGTCTTTATATTCATCTTTATTTCATGAAAGTCTTCAGTGTAATGGTTATTGGTACAGAAGAAACAATGAAAACGTCAATGTTAATATGGGAACTTTTGACTGCCCAAATAGCAGACCTGGTGGGGATATATATATTGGACACCCTGGGTAGAATTATTAACCCCAATCAAGTTGGCCTTTATTGAAACAATGACCTGATGATTGTTCCAAATAGTAATGGTCCCTTAACTTCAAAACTTTACAAAAAGATTCAAGTTTTCAGGCTTCAAGATAGATACGTCTTCTAACTTAAAAAACAGACAACTTTCTTGACATTTCAAACAACACTTCCTAAAAAATCTACATTAATGCCCATTCCAATCACCCAATGTTGATTATAGAACATATCCCCAAAACCATCAACACAGGAACAAATGGGTTATCTGCCAACAAAAATGTTTTTAATGAGAGTAAACATATATATATATATATATATATATATATATATATATATATATAAAATCAAGCACTAAGAAATAGCAAATATAAACAAGAGTTACATTACCAAGAAGAAATTAAAAGCTATAATTTTAAAAATTCTAAAAACAGAAAAAGGAATGTCATATGGTTCAACCCACCCTTCCGCAGACTTTCCAATATTAATATAGGCTGAAACAGATAAAATGAATAGATAAGCATTTTGATGATAAAATCCTTTATCAAAAATCTTTAATAGAAAAACACTTAAAATTAGTTACTCTTGTGTTAGCAATATAGAAAGGATCATCTCAGCCCACAATAGTAAACGCCTAAGTAAATTTCTAAACATTGGTGCAATGGATATTAACCCCACATGCAATTGCAGAAGGAAAACTGAGTGTCCTGTTGAAGGTAAATACATTTCTAAAAACATGGTATATGAGGCAACCATTTTCCCCCAAATAAAATGTAGGCCTGAAGAATTCCTACATTGGAATTGCTGTGGGGAATTGGGAACAATTATATAATCACATGCATTCCTTCAACAACAGGTTTCTTAAAATCCAAACAGCTTTATCCAAACAATATTGGGATCTTATTGACAAAGGTCTCGCATCACATTTTGAGTGGAAAATCATATCCAGAGCCCAGACCCCTAAGAACTTCAGGGATCCCTGTAATCTGTCTTCTGGAGAAAATACTTATAATAAAATATAAAGACCAGGAAAAATTACTGAACCTTTGAAGTGAACTCATAGCAAAATGTAGACACAAACATCACCTGAAAATATAGAAGAACTCTTTCCTCTAGTTTATATATCTTCCAGTCAGTATTTTCATTAACTTAATGTTGTTACAATTGCTCACATTAATGTGTTTATTAGATTCTGTCACTTATAAGTATGGTATATATTAAAGAGAAAGAACAGTAAGATATATAATCTGGTGTTCTTATTAATATTTTTATTTTTAAAAAACAGTGCTCAATGCAAATCTACAGAGTATAAATATTATAAATTTATTTAAAAATATGATTCCATTGCTACACAGGAATTACCAGGTTTCAAAAAACAAAAAAAAATATAAAAAAAACAGAAGCTAAGTTCTGTTTCATTTTCAAGCAACTTTCGGAATAACTTATTTTGAAATTTACTGAGGTTTATAATCACCTACATTCATAATATTAGTTTCTAGGAATACGGGGAAACCCAATCATTTTAACAAGGGGTAGTAGGGTGTTCTTTTTCACTGACAACTATTGTATCAAAAATTATAAGTTACTTTCGAAAAGAGGTTAAGTCAAGGTAGGGTAGGAGTGACTTTTCACATGAATGATGACGTCTGTTCAACACATGTTGTCTGGTGTTTTTCAACGACAAAAAGTTTTGGCACTTTTGTTTCACCGTTAAATTTGTACTTGTATAAAGATTTTTCTAAAAGGGTTATTTGTATATGAATACGTCATATTGAACTACAATTTTAAAATATTATTCTTAATTTTAATTACTAATAGACTTTACATCTTTTAAAACAAATGTAATAGAATTACATAAATTATTTAAAAATTATTTAAATATCAAATATAAATATGTATATTTCATTTATCAGTTTGTTTTTTATTTAAACATTGCTTAAGGAAAATTTTTGAGAATGTCGGCAAAAAATAGCTATTTCATTTCTTTGATTAAGTAAATTTTTACATTTTATAAACCTAGTAATATATAGTTTCTCATGTATGCCCAAAGGACATAGGTCATTTATGACCTACATATTCTAGCTTTTCTTTTCTTATATAGGGATTTATGTAAGATATATATATATATATATATATAGTTGTATGTTTATGTGTATGTACATTAGAGTTGGTCGGTTTGGCAATTTATGTTTTGGTATCAGTTTCTGGTTTTGTTTACCTTGATACCGTGGTTTTCAATTTGTTTTTTGGGGTTTGAATATAAGTATTTTTGCTTTCTAAGGAAGCCATTCAATTTCTTGTATAATGATAGCATTTCCAGTCGATATCGGATTTCATTTGAGATTGATAAATTTGCAACTTAGTCCGTTTAACTCACGATATCTCATGTATTTATGGTCCAATTGTAGAATGTTGATTAGAACGTTGGGTTGACCAATTGTAGAATGTATTGATTCTTGAGTGTTGTGGTCACCAATGTTGAATAGGTTAAATAGATAATGTAGCTGTGTGTTGAGAAGGTAATAAACATTCATACATAATATTCAAAACGTCAAGGAAAAAACAATGAGAACCAATTTTGTTTAACAAAGAAATATATGTATATTAAATTCAACAATAATACAAAGTAGTTGTAATATGAGTGAAAAAAAAGGAGAAAAAAGTAGCTTCCCCTTGACTGTAGGAAATGTCTTAAAGAAGATTTGTCTGAGTAAAATGTTCAGAGTTCAGTGTTGAAAATAGAATATTTCTTTTAGAAAATTGTTCAGTTGTTGCAACTTACAGAGTTGATTTAACTTGGTGTGTCCACTGAGAACTGGTGGTGTATCAAATAAAGTTCTGTATTGTATGTATGTACGTGCGGAGTGAGTAGAATGAAATACATGAGTAAGTGAGGACTATTGTCTCCAGGTACACTCGACTGTGGTTCTGGAACTACTACTAACTGTTTTTTTTGGAATGCATCCAATATTTATACTACCTAGGGTGGCTCCCAGCATAGACGCTAAATATATTTTTGAATATACATGAAAAATATCTGATTGGACGGAAAATGGACCAATCAGCGATTTTGTAGCAAAGCTTGTTTTTGAACAAAGTGTAGGAACAAATTTACTATGGTGAAATGCGATAGATAAATTGTCCTGTTGTTTTTTAGTATGTATTTATTGACAAATTAGAATTGGAGAAAATGTAAGTGTGGCACTACACAATCTTAAAAATATTTATGGCTGGAAAGAAATGAAAATCTTTCTAAATATGTAATTTTTTATGTGGTTTTATTCATTGAATTATTTTTTTTTTACAGCAAGTTAAAACGGTATTTTGCCGAAAATGCAAAATAATTTTTTTTCAAGGCTAAATTTTACACGTTACTTTGTTTTGCAAAATCAAAGTGAACAATCTTTAAGATTCTTGAAATTGTACACTCAATTAGAAGACAGCTTAAACTACAACCAGGAAGATGTTAATTTCTTCTCTGACCTAAGGTAGCGAATTCCTTCAAAAATTATAAAGTAAGCAGAAAAAAAAAAAAAAAAAAAAAAATTAGAAAAGAAAAAAAGCCAATTCTTTTCTGGTATGCTAGTCAACTATTATTGGGGTTTTGCAAATAAATTTCTTTTAGTTTTAAACAAGGAAAATCACCGAGTTATTTTTCCCCTAAATAAACTTCTGTTTTTCTAGCGAATACTACACCTAATTAGATATTAAAAATTTTAAAAATTATTAACAGCTTTTAATTTCATTTTTAGAATGTGTAAATTTCCAAATCTGCGATTATTAATACATTTTTTTTCTTTTAGATACATATTTTAAAACTGAAATTAAAAACTATTTTAATCATTTTTTTAATTAATATAATCTTTAGTGTATTAGAAGTGAGATTAAACACGTAAAATTAGAAGTTTTAATTTTACGTGTAGTATTGTATTCCGATTCGCTAGATTGATAGGAACATGAAAACAAACTCTCATATCTGGAAATATACACAAAAAGTAAAATTAATAACTATTTTAATTAATTTAGGTGCATACTCTAGATATATAAAAAAAAATCTTCATTCGTTTTTCTTGCTTGCAACAACTTTATTTCGTGATTGGCGTAAAGAAACTGGCTTACAAGAAAACCCTAACAAAAAAACCCTAACAAAAAATCCGACTTAATAAAATTATAAAATTTAACATAAGACGAACCAGTCAACTATTTTTTTAAAAATTTTAACTCGATATTTTGTTGTTAATTTTATTTTTACCGCAAGAAGTTGTTTTTTTTAACTGAAAAATGCATTTTTCACTTTCAGACATGTATTTCCTTTTTTTTCTTTTCTTTTTCATTTCTTTTGTAAACAAATAGATTTTTTTTTTTTTTCACATTTAAATGATTTATTTCTTAGTTAAAACTAGTCAAATGTTTTTAATTTAACATATTTTTGTTCAATCTTTACCTCTTACAATGGTATACTATAAATGTTAAAATTTAATTTTATTAACATCTGGAAGTCTTTTAGTTTTACTTTTATTCAACAGTGTTTCTTTGGATACGGTAACTCAGTAGTGATATAAAAACAAAACCGAAAAAGTCGGTTTTTCGGTTAAACCGCACATCGGTAATGTAGGTATATAGTGATGTATGTGTATGTATGTGCCTGCATACATGTAGATGTAGAAAATGGAGACGTGTTTAAGATTACAGAGAGAGAGAGAGTTTATGTTTATGCGTAGGTATAGTGATATAAATATGCATGTACCTTATGTATGTAGAAAATGGATGTGTGTGTGGCGATATGTATATGTAGGTGTGTGCAGCACACACACCTACATATACATATCGCCACACACACATCCATTTTCTACATATGAGTAGGTATGTTTAACTTTATAGATGCATGTATAGGTGTGTTTTTAAAATTAAAATATGATTCAAATTTCGGATACTTTTTTTAGAACTAAATTCGTAACTCTAAAATAAGTTACACTAGACTCTAGAGAATTAGGATACCATAAGTTACTTATGATAAGTACCCCCGTACTCTGTTAAAATTTAACAGAGTACGGAGGTACTTTAAATTAATGAATGTACATCTGGCTTATACTTTTTTACAGTTCACAAAATAAAATAAACTAAGTTTCTCTGGATATCATCATAATTATTTTAAATCTCTCGGGTAATTTAATTTAAATCTTTTAGGAACATTTACGATAAATTCTAAATTTTTCGGTGAGTTCTGAATATTTTTAAAATATCCTTTAACCAAACATTATTTTTAAGATAAATTTATAAAAGTTTGTAGTACGTCAGATTCTTAGCCAGTAAGTGACACAGACAGTGTTTCGTAACTCCCAAGATTTTCATTTAACTTCTAAATCAAAATGCAATATTGTGTAGAGAGTATGTTATTAAATAGGTCAACTCAAACCTTAAAGTCTACTGAGAATAAAATCTTCGGGTCTTTTCAACCCCGCCCCCCGCTACGCCACTATTCATTTTGCATCTTTCTTTTTCTCTCTCTCCCTCAATACAATCTATTTTGAATTTAACCTGGAGTAATTTTTTCCGTTTATATTTGGTTTGCAGGTCTGAAAGATTGAAAGCTATTTATAGCTTTCATGAAATAAAGATTAGTACCTACGGTGGTTTAAGTGTTTGATATTCATTAATAATTTTGCGCTATCTCGGATATAGAGCTCTCCTACGATAATACCCCATGGGCCATTGTCGAGGCCAGTCAACTGCCTCAGTAATCGAGGTTAAATGTGACCCAACCAAAATTGTCAACATTTCCTAAAAACAGTAGATTTCCGCTAATTTTCAATGCTATTAATTTTGGTAATAAACAGGCGATTTTACACCCGGGAGGATATTTTTTTAAAATTTGTCACTGAGGCATTAACTGCAAATTCACCGAAAATTCTTACGTGGGGAAAACAATGCTCCCTGAAATAAAACAACAACCAGCTTCTGCATAAGAACTTTAAGCAGAAAATCTTCTTGTAAAAAAAAAAAAAAAAAAAAAAACATGTTCAATATTCCATGCAAAGTTCATAAAAGACGTCTAAGTTTTCGTAATTCGTATGAAAAAGAGATAATGAATTTTTTGCAGAAAAAAGAAAGAAAGCATTTAAACTTCTGACTTTTTTAGTTTGTTTACTACTCGATGAATTCACGACGCTATGAGTATGTGGGGCTTTTGCTAAAATTGAGAACCGAACTAAAAACGAAGAAGACGAATTTTGACTTATTGTCATCAGTGATCAGTATGACAATTTTTATCGAAAATCGTTGCTCACATTTCATTAATTTTCAAAATTAATTAGAACATTTAATTTCCCCACTACCCGAAACATTAGCTTCTAACCTAAACACTTAAGTTTTTTTTTTTTTAAAAAAAGTCTTCATTGTAGAAAATAAGTACAAGCGAAAAAAACCAAAAGCAAAAAAATTAAAAAACTAAATAAAAATTAAAGTGTTTTTCATTTTACTACACAGTTGAGTAATTTTTTTTTAAAGTTTTATTGGTAAATTTTCATAACTGAACACCCGAGCGTCATTTACTGCTGAACTATTTTCTTTCAGAAATTAGTACGCGTTTCCGTAAAGCGATTTTTTTGTACTTAATTTAAGAATAAAGTTAACTTTCAAATATATGTAAACATCGACAAATAAAAGAACAAAAGAAAAAAAAACGCCTAACCCTAATTTGAAAGTTAACTACAAGGAATTACTGTGAAGGGAGTAAATAGGCCCAAATTGTATACGTCCACCGACAGAATTCAGCACTTAATTACTTATCAATAAGCCGGTAATGGATGACAAAGAGGGCGAGAAGTTCGATGTTTTTCTGGTTGTTAACATCCAAAAAGGTAGGTTTCTTTAATATCTAATTGTTGATTTGAGTTCAGCATATACATTTGCACGGAATTAAGACTATTTTGGAAAAATTTGAAGGGATAATAGCGCTCGGGTGTTGAAATGAAAATTTACCATTCTTTGTATGAATCTGTAATTAAAATTAAAATATAAGGCTCAAACGCTAGGAGGCGATACCGCAAAGCAATACCCACCTTCGGGTAGGACTTTAGGGCCATTACCTGGAAGGGTAAGAGACGAATGACAGCATGAATAATATGTTCGTCCTATATTGGAATTTAATTTGAGAACCACGAACACAATATTTTACAAGTTCACATTCTAGCTTATTTCCCAATCTTCACTTCTACCTTTTTCTTTGCTTTCAAAACCGGCTCCCAAAGCCTGGATTCTTATCAGAGATAAGATATTTTCTGACTAATGAAAGAGCTGGAAAATATAAAAAGGAATTCCACCACCATTATTCTTTTCCTTTTCCCATGGTACCATAAAGTCTGGAGGAAAACTCACAGCTTCTTGCAGTTGCCGGCCAAGACCCTGATTTTTATCAGAGATATGAATATATATTTTCTAACCAATTTTCTAACCAATATATTCTAACCAGGAAAGTTGTATAACAATTTTGGAGGGAAGTTTAATTCCTCTGAGCCTCCCAATTCTCCATAAATTTGGAGAATCTTCGCCTATTTGGCAATGTCTGTGAAACAAGAAAGGTCGGCAACCGAAAACACCAGCTGTCATCTTCAAGAAATATTTTGATTTTTGAGCAAGCCTTTTTTGTTTTGTTTTTCTGTAAATGAACATTTTCTCTTCCTCTAAAGTTAAAGGACTTTTTCTTCTCCCTTTCTTTATTGTGCTTCTTATTCCTTTAGGCGTTTACCATTTTTGTACATAAAATAAAAAACACTTTCTTCTTTTATTGTTAATGTTTTACACACGGAGTAGGAGTTTTGAGTTTTACTTTATTCGTCCGCCTAAAAGAGAGAGTTTGTCCGCTCTAATCTTAATGTTTTATTCGATTTTTGTCGCAATTCTTTAAACCTCAATCTCTTAATGTAGGAAAGCCGAGATAAATTTCCCGCACCTAGTCAATGTGCGTGCGGAGCAGAAACTCCCACTTTCATTTCCAATTTGTGTTGTTTACATTCTCTGTACGAGTGGGCGTGCGTATATAAATTTTTGAGGGGAAATGGTTTTGTTTGTTTGTTTTTCGTTTTTTTTTTTTTTTTTTTTTTTTTTTTTGTTATTTGAGAATTGGATGTATGTAATGTACTCCTGTCTTTACAAGCACAACTTTTCTTTATCTAAAACTTTAGAGTACATTTTTATGAAGGCGTGCTATAATAAAAAGTAAAAAACGCATAACAAAGTTAAAAGTAGATTAGCTTGGCACAAGGCCTCACGCGTGGAACTCAAATCAGGTTCGATATTTAAGATATTTCTAGAATTAACAGGGTGTTCAAAAAAAAAGTCATGCGACAGCTGTCAGAAAGCATACACCTGTGAAATAGCAACTAGTGAATTTGCAGGACATCATGTTCCATGATTCGATAAATAAAATTTATTAATATTGTCACATACAGAAACACGATTCCATTTCGTTTACGTACATAAAATTTACAAGGAGATTGTCAATGGTAATGCGTAAATGCGACTTTTTTTTGTAACACCCTGTAGTGTAGTGTAGTGTAAATTGTTACTTACGCTTTCTTTTCTCATCGGTGATCTGGCACGCGATTTTGCTTTTAAAGTTTAATCTAGTTTTCTTAATATTTTTCGCTAACAAAGTATTCCTTATTTTCGCGGATTAAACTTAAGTTTCTTTAAGTCGACAAGTGCGATAGCAAACGAAATAAAAAATAAGAAAATTTGAGTTTCAGCAAAAAGAGAGAGAGAGAGAGAGAGAGAACGACAGAGTAGTAATAAAAACAGGTAAAAGAATGAGAGAATGAAAAGAAAAGTAAATGATAGAGAGAGTTAATAAAAATAAAAGAATAAAAAATAAAATAAATGCAGAAAGAAACTATATAAATGAAAAAAAATTACCTCAATATCTGGAGGATCCTTAATTACGTTAACAGATGACATATTCTTGTTTTAACTTTTAATTAGTTATTTTCTTAATAATATTCCTTTACTTTTTCCCAGTAAGTGTATGGGGTGTTTTTGATTTTTAGTTCACTTTTTAGCACAAGAGGCAAAGGCGAGTACTAGATACTACCAGCGACACGCACCCAACCTTCTGAGAAAATACTACAAACTACAGTTTTAAATACGCATTATTAACTACACTTAACTTTTCATACACAAACTCTCGTAACTGACCAATCAAATGATTTCTTTTTAACACGACCTCTCACTTTTCCCCCTCTTTACAAATTACTTGATGCTTCTCACACCTACTGAAAAAAGGCTGAATGGTCGTGTTGAAAAACAAGTAAAACATTATGCACCTCGGAGATTCGCTATCTAACTGTGACCCGATTAGAATGAGAGCGCAGCACGCCAAAATATGGTAGACTCACGACAAAAGAACCAACATTTTCAAGCCTCAGCTCATGGTGAAGATATGATGCGACAAGCAGATGGACCAAGAGAGTGATTTTAATTTAGCAGGTGGCCATAAATGATGAGTTTGTTTGGTACATAGGAAAGCACTAATATTGACATTTTTCATTTTAGCAGTTGTTGTCGGGAGAGAGTCTCTATTCCTTAGTGTGGTAAACATATCAAGTTGAGTTAAAAAGCAAACATTACCAAAAGTAAGAAAATTGAAAACAAATTTTAACAGTAAACTTTACAAATTAAAGAAAGCGAAAAGCATGACAAGTTACAAAACATTTATGAGATTTTACAAGAATGTGAATAATATTAAAAAAAAATACCTCCCCAAAAATTAAAACAAAAATTTAATCAGAATTAGGATACTTTTAACAATCTTAGGATAATGCGAGCATAGCACGCCAAAATATGGTAGACTATAAAACTTACGACAAAAGAATCCACATTTTGCTTTGCCTGTTTTTTTGTGAACCATTTACCAATCTTCTTCTTGGGTCTCCAAGATTTCCTATTCCTTGTCGCCTTCAACAGCTTTACTTCCTTTTCTGAGGCTCACGTGCCACTACCCATTCGCACCCCCCGTTAAGATAGATGACTCGCCGCTTTCCCATTGCTCTCTTACCCTCACTATGCCATGTGACGGTTAAGTTTTCCCAGTCCTCCTTCCTCATTACGTGTTCAAGAAATTCCAGCTGTCTTTTCTTAATTTTGAATATAAATGTTCTTTTTGCTGCCATTTTATTTAAGACTTCCTCGTTGCTTACTTGCCTCGTCCATGGAATTCTCAGTATCCTTCTGTAGAATCACATTTCTGTTGCTTCCAGTTTTCTTCTCGTCCATGGGGAGATTGCCCAGTATTTACTGCCATATAAGAAAAGAGTGTTGGATTGCTATGTGATATCCATCATATCACATAGCAATCCAACACAATTTTCTGTGTCTAATGTTTTTGTCTGTTTCTCGGTACTTTGCTTAGCTTTTGGAATGTATCTTTTGTTGCTAGTCCAATGCATGTTCGAATCTAGACGTCGCAATTTCCATCCTCCGTTAAAAAATTTCTCAGATAGTTAAACTTCTGTACTTGCTTGATGTTGACATCTCCAATTTATTACTCACATTGTCGTGTCCACTAAAATACCAAATAAAATATTTATAAACCAATAACATACAATAAAGTGCTTACATGTTAAAACACCAATAAAACCATAAAATTAAAATCAGAAATGTTGTTTTATTAGTCATCATGGTTTAGGAAGATACCACCAAAATATCGTGCGGACTTAATAGAAAACATACCACTTGTCTTTTTAGGACTAATTAGGAAGAAATAAATTGTAATTATTTCATGTTTTGTACTTTATAGCGGAGACTCTTGTGAAATCACCCGACCTCCATGTAACAGCAAGTGTGCTGGCTTGTTGTCGTTGTTCAAATTGAGTACACAACATTCCGAGACTGTTGTGGAATAAATAAGACGCCACCGGTAACACAAATGAACTAAGCAAGACGCCTTAAATAAAGAACTCAAAGTGAGTCAGGAGAATTCCGTTGGAGTCAGTTGAGATATAATATTATAATCTCTAGGAGTGAGTTATAACATTGGTGATGAGGGATCGAAACTCATACGGTGTAGGAAAAAGTACTTTTTCTTTCGGTGCACATGATAGCAGTGACGACAAGAAATTAGGACCACTAGGGTTTAATTTTTTCTTTGGTGTGTGTAAAAAAGAGAAAGAAGAAAAGAAAACAGATATTCTTTAAATATGGAAGAATCATTAACGTAGGTGGTAAAAATACAGCAACAACAGCAGTTGTTGGGACTCCAGAAGTAACAACAAGATTTAATTCAAATTGAAACAATACGGAAGAAAACGGAAAATGTCTCAAATTCTTTCTCTCTCGTTGCAGTAGAAAATGCTATAGTTGAATTCACTTACAATTCAGATGATAGAATTACATTTTCTGCTTATTTTAGAAGATACGAGCAACTTTTCAGAGAAGCAATGCAGCAACTGTGAAGACGAGAAAAAAGACAAGACTTGTTGCAAAAGTTAGTACCGGTAGAACATGAAAGATACTGTAATTTTGTACTACCGAAAAAAAAGTTATAAATTTGCTTTGAAGAAACAGTAAATATTCTGACTAAAATTTTTAGCGTGAAAAATTCGTTATTCAATACTCGTTGGAAGTGTACGAATCTGACGAAGAAATAATACGAAGAATCGTTAACAAGGTGTGTGAAAGGTTCAAATTAAACGAAATGACCCCGGATAAATTTGTGTATGTGAAAATGAATAATGTGGATGTAAAAATGCAACTAGACACTAGTAGTGATATGACAATAATCAACAAATCCACATGGAAAGCAAACGGAAAACCTATATTAAAAAAAAACTTCGAAAATCGCACGTGGCATGTCAGGTAAGAAATTATTTTTATTGGTGAAATGACTTGTAACGTTTCATTTCGTAACAAGTGTGTAAAAGCTACGGCTTATGTGTTAAAAATGCTACAAAACTTGACTGACTAGATGGAATTATTTGAGTTGTATGATTTACCTATATATATTTATTGCAAAAATGTAGGCGCATAAAAACAATTTCCACGGTTAAAGTGAATTTTTTATACGAACTGTTTGCAATATATGGCATTCCGAATGTCGCAGTCTCTGATAACGGTACACAATTCATTACGAATTTGAAGGATTTTGTATCACACACGTTCAAGCGGACAAGTTGAACGGTTTGTGGGTACTTTTAAAAGAGCTTTGAAAAAAAAACAAGTAATGAAAAAGTGAGTGAAGAAACATTACCAAAATTCTTGGGACTATACAGGATAACACCGAATTCCAATACACCGGCAGGCATGTCACCGGCAGAAATGATGTTCGAAAGAAAAATTAAATCGATGTTCAACAAGTTGTTACCCGGTCAAAAAAGAATAAGAACGGATAACAAAAAGAACAAAATATTTTTCAAAATTGACAAAAAGAGTGTTTTCCAGAGTATATAAAAATGGAAAAGAATTATGGGAAGACGGCGTAACAAGTTCATGAATTGGAAAAATGATGTAGCCTTGAGCGCACATCAATTTACTTGGGCTCGTATATTTTACCGTAATTTACCGTATCCTCACAGGACAGAATCTCAGATCTTAAGTTGAACCCAATTTCTAATTCAACCGCCTCTTCAACTAGTTTCGCACGGACAACTTTCCCCGTTGTCTCCGACATTCCAACTGACCTGTCAACTCACAAATGACCGGAGTCGAAAAAAAAAAAAAGAAGCTGAACAGATAAAAGTAATGAATTAATAATGAAAATAGGTATTTATCAATGCGCCCACGTTATCAAGTTCAAATTTAATGTGAGATTTCAAACAGCAGTATAAAAATTGCCCAGGACTCCTCGGAACTTCCTTTTCTGGAGACACCTCGGGTACCGGGTAATGACTCCAAAGTAGAGGTACTGCCTTGGGAGATGCCCACAAGTATGGCCCGAGCGAATATTAATTTTGAAACCTCCCGGCCTGGCTGAACCAGGTGACAAATTTGTGATGAAAGTAGCACATTATCTTATTCAGTGATTTGCTTTTCGAAGTCCTACATTTTAATTAAGAGCCGACACTGCCTAATTTTAATGGTTTTATTTATACCATACATTATGGAGAAGTCCCGAAAATTTCTCATTTAAATGCACTTCCCAAAATCTTAATAAAACATTAGAAATTCGACCCTCCTCTACACTTGACATTGATCAGAATCGAAAAATAAATTTTATCATTTTAGAGAGTTATCCGGTTCATAATATAAACACTGTCAATTGACATTTTAAAGAGTTATGTGTACTTTATTTTTATTTACAAACGTTAAGTTTGAAACTGCTTACGTCATTGCTAACTGCGTACTATAACGAATTTGGGAAGAGAACAGCGTCACTCGTACGCTTTTACTTGATCTCGAACATCGGCTACTAAGAAATTAAGCAACTTTCGAAAATATAAAATGAATTTATTTGAACAAACTATCTATAAATAAAAAAAAAACAATTTTTTTACTGTCCTCTGGCAGACATAATGATGGCGAAAGCATTACCACACACCATCGCCATTGAGACACGCCGCAAGAGCTATTCCGTTTCGCGAGGCTCGTTCCTTAATCAAGACGCAATCCCGCCAATCCTCCGAAGGAACGACATCGAACGAGAGCCAAATAACCCCAGAAGTCTCCACTGTGTCTTTGTGTGTGAATTTCTGGGTATTATAAATCTAATATCTTCAGCAGCCATTTTTACCAGTGCTCTTATTGCAATTTTCGTTGTTCTGAATTCTGAAATTTTATTCGCTAATTAAATCTTGACTTCTTCAAGTTAAGAATTAGTTATATTTCGTGTTATCTTACCATTTCTTACGCTAATGCAACTTCACACAGTAACCCTCTACGTTCAGTGGCCCTTGGGCCTAGTAATAGGTGAGCATTAGTAAAAAAAAAAAAAAAATGTACCAGGATCTCTAATCAATTCTGAATTAGTTAAGCATCTCACTTCATGTGCCGTTCTTTCGAATAAACAATATGGTTTTCGTTTGTGTAGGTCTACAGTCGATGTGTTAACGGTTATTACTAAATTTGGAAATCAGGCTTTAGATAAGAACGGCGAGGCTCGGGCTGTGGCTTTAGTTATGTCAAAAGCGTTTGACAGGTGTTAGCCTGCTAGCCTTCTTCACAAGCTCAAGAGCTATAACGTTTCTGGATGGATATTTGACTTAATGCAATCCTTTTTAACAAATCGGGTAATGAAGGTTCTGGTGAACGCTTCTAGATTATTTCACATGAATGCTTGGGTTTCCAAGGTCCTATATCCTTGCACTTATGTTGTTTCTTATCTTCATCAGCGACTTTCTTGATGTTATCAGTTCTTAACTAGGTGTTTATGTTGATAACACAACTATTTATTCCTGACTTAATCGTACGTTCGATAGGTCCGACAGAGTAAAACTGGCAGCTGTTTTCGAAAATGACCTCCAATCAGTTGTTAACTGAGGCAAGGATTGGCTCGAAAATTTTAACGCCTCCAAAATGAAATTGCTATCTTTTAATCATCATAGAGAAGCTTTCCTGTGTTATATCAGCATGGCTGATGCTAACCTCAAGAAGAGCAACTCATTGCACTTTGGTTTCACGTTTTCCCGTGACATGAAGTTGAGTGATTATATTGAATCAATTGCTAAGTCTGCTTCTAGGAAGTTTGGTTCACTGTATTGTGCTAGACAAATTTTCTCGCCAGAATCTATTTTACACATTTATAAATTTACCATTCATCTGAGCATTGAATATTGCTGTTATATTTGGTCTAGTGCTTTGGCTATATATCTTGATATTTTCGACAAAATCCAAAGAAGATTCTGTAATGTAATCGGTCCTAACTTGGCATTTCGACTTCAGTCACTTTCCAACCGCTGTGATGTGACTTACCTTTTTTTGTATAAATATTTCCATGGTAATTATTCGGACAAACCTTTCTCCTTGGTATGTTTACCGCATGAATTTAAGCGTACTACTAGATTGATAACTAGGTTATATTTTACTGCTGAATTAGCTAGATGTAACCGTAAGTTCTATTCAAACAGTTTCTTTTCCCACAATTCTTGCCTGTGAAACTCTCTTCCAGTTCCTTGCTTCCCTGCCACATAAAATCTTCTACATTGTAAATGCAGCGTCAGTTGCCATCTTCTAACTGAATTCTGTTCCTTTATTTTCCTTTCTCCTTACTAAAGTCTTTTCATTCCCTTTCACTTCGAGTATTCCCTTGCAACTTAATGACATTATCGCCTTACATGGGGTGAAATGATTTGCATATATTAATCATTTCATAATCCATTAATGATTAATATATATATATATATATATATATATATATATATATATATATATATATATATATATATATATTAATCTTTTCAGTCATTGCAAGGCTGTATTAATATGTAGTGGTGCTGTAAGAATTGTTGGCTAGGGTCACCGTGAATATAATCAAGAAGGAAAGCTGTGTTCATGTAAACAACACCCCACATGAATTATGTACAACATACACGAGAGAAAAATAATCAAGCTCAGTGAACATTAATAAAATATTGTATTAACAATGATATACAAATTTCAACAATAAGTATAAAGAAAGTTGCTTCCCTTTTTCCGAAATAAAAAGGGTAAGTTTAGCTAATTAATGTTGAGTACAATATTGAATGTTATTTAACTACAAAGTTCAATTGAGGTCTAAATGAAGTCTGTGAGTGTGGAAAGATGTAATGTACACGAGTGATATCAATAGAAATTAGTAAAATTACTCGAATGAGTAATGACTAAGAATTAAAATGTCATAAGTAATATAGCACCGTTCCGTATTCTCAGAGACTGCCGTTGGCTAACAGCGAGAGAGTTTATATAGGTATGCATAGTCTCAAGTGAGCTTGGCGCTAAAAAAAAAATATAGAAAGATACTAAGATACGCGATTGGTCAGGAAATGGACCAATCCGTGATTTTAGAGAAAAATTCAAATAATGTGCGATGGCAAAATTGTCATATAGTAAGTATCATATATTTATAAACCAATGACATTAAAGAAAGCGGAGGTGTGGCACATGTAAGTGATCACTACAAATATGTGTGTTGGGGGGGTGTAGAAAATTATATTTTTATATAACTTTTTAACTTCCCAGTAATCTTAAAATTTAAGAAAATATTCTAAGTAATTTTTTTTTAAATTTTCTATTTTACGATTCTGAGCAGATTTTCTGTAATTGGGGGTAGTGTTTGACAAGAAAAACTTTGATAATTTTTAAAATAAATTCTACAAGTACTTATCCTTAATGTCCATGGTTCATGCGAGCGGGAAGCTTTCGATGAACAGCATAATGATAATAAAAAAAATATCCAAATTTTGGACAGTTTTTGTCTTTATTTTCACCCGAAACTAAAGTAAAGTCACTACGAAGCTTAGAACGGCTCATGATCAAACATAATAGAAATTCATTGTCTGTTATAATATAACAGACAATGAATATTTATTACCAATATGTTTGATTGTTTGAATAATCCTTTTTATGGTCTACAAAAATGAATTTCTCGAAATCTCATTAAAAATAATGAATGTGGGAGTGTGGTAACAGATGTAAAAAAAAAAAACAAACATTATTTATTAACATTTCTAAAATTACTACTACTTCATTTGTGAATAAGTCCCGAATGTTTCAACAATAAACTCCGACAATAATTATTTGACGTTTTTGTCAAGAATTTTCAAAACAATGTGTCTTTCACCGAAAAAAGACGCTCTAAAATTTCCTAATTTAATTTATGATAAATTAAATTAGGAAATTTTAAAGCACCAAAAAAGGTGACCATAAAATTTAAATTATTTATGATCACCTTTTGACGCAAGAAAAAAAAATTGAAGTTTCTAAAAAGGATCAAAATAAATATTATTTCATAAAAATGATAAAAAAAATATTTTAATCTTTCCTTAATGATTTTGACGATAAACTTTTTTTTTGTTTTTATTATGTTTTTGGCTCGTTGGGACATTTTTTTTCGCTGTGCTTGCTTATTTTTCTTTTTGTAGCTATCCACTTCAAAGAAACAAAAATCCTGCTGTGGTGTATTGAAACTGCTAGAGATCATTTTTTTTATTTTTTAACGCATGAGATTATTAAAGGCACATAAAGGGCCTTAATTAATTATTTTTTATTTATTTAAACTTAGCTCAGTTTGTTGACATAATTATTTATCGGGAGAATCACATTTTAAAAACAGTTTGTTTTTTGTTGTTTTTTTTAAATAGAAGGGTTATCCGTTATTGTATTTTTAAAGTGAAATGTTTTTCGTCGTCATTGTTACAATGTTGCTAGGCAACTGGCCACTGATAAGTGAAGTCTCAAGAAAAATAAGTCTCTCTTCTTTGCTGTCTTTTTTATTTACTTTATTTGTCTTTTTTATTTACTTCTTCGGATTTGTTAACTGATATTTTTCATCTGTTATACACACACAGTACACGCAAACCAGTACCAGTGAAAAGATTTCGTATTTTTTGACTGACTGGCTTATTGACCCAAGAGTGTAACCATTTATTTCATTTTCCCCCCTACATCCAAATTCTAACTTGTAAGACTTAGACGATTTTAAAAGGAAAGGGACTAGTGCGTAAAATGTAACTGTACGTATGAACGTGTATGTATGTGGTTGTAATTATTCGAGGGTCAGGATTAAAGACTTAAAAAAAGAAAGAAAAGAAAAAGAAGGAATCAAATTTATTGACAACAAAAATGCCCAGCAAAAGTTTCAAGGGAGCTCCATTTGGATCTCAGAAAACAAGGTTAGTAAAAAAAATAAATAGCAAAACAAGGACGAATTATTATTATTATTATTATTATTATTATTATTATTATTATTGTTGTTGTTGTTGTTGTTGTTTTTTTGTTTTTTTTGTTGTTTTTTTTGTTTATTTTTGTTTTTTTCCTTTGATTTCTGATGTGTACTCATTTCTTTCCGGGTGCCGCCCAAGGACCTAAGGTTAGAAATGGCATCATGACATTTCCCACTGGAAAAAAAAAATTTACATAGACAAAGGAAAGCCCTTCGTAAGGTGTTGGCTGTACTCGTGAGAACAATCTTTTGTATTTCCTTCAGGCATGGGCTTCCAGGAATCCCGTCATTTAGTTTACTGGAATCTTTTCCAACCAATCCGAGGGCACCAACTACAACGGAGATTGTTGATGTTCCCATGTGCCACATTTCTGAGATTTCAATTTCAATGTCCTTGTATTTTGATAGCTTTTTGAAGATCTTGAAAGATACATTGCAGTCTGCAGGTGCTTCCATATCAATAAGGAGGCACTTTTTTGTGTGTGTGATCTCTAATAACAATGTCTGGGCGGTTAGCTTTGAATGTTCTGTCTGTGTGTATTGTGTAGTCCCATAAAATTGCAACAGGTCCTATCTCCGTAACTGGGTCTGGGTGGTGTTCATACAACTTTCTTTCAGTTTCCCTCCCGTAGAAGTTACAGATTTTTCAGTGCAGATATTAGCCAACTCTGTCATGCCGGGTTTTATACTCAGTGGGTTGCCAATGCCGTGTATCCTGATACAAGATGATCGATTGTTTATGGGTAATTATCACAGAACCTGCATTTTGTGCTAACACTATATTTTAGTATGTGTGCTTGATAATTTCTAGTTAACAAACACTGATCATGTGCAGCAAGGATAAAACCTTCCGTTTCAGTTTTTAACCCTGCTCTACGTAGCCACTGATGGGTACGGGGCTTGTCTACATCAGCTTGTTTGCTACGGGTAGAGTATTGGCCATGAAACGGTTTATCTTGCCATTGTTTCTGTATCTGGTCGGTTGCATTTGTCTTTGCTTTCTTTTTTATGAATTTTGCAGCTTCAATCGGTGTATTGTGCGTTACTTGTATTTCTGAATCCACTTGAAATTCCATTTCGAACTTGTTGGCTTCTTTTATTACGGAATAAAGGCGCTTACTACTTTCATGTTCTTTGACACATATCATCATCCAGTCTTCTGTGGTTTCCAAGTATCTTTGAAGCCCAATTGTTGTAGTTTTGTAGGACAGTTTTAGTTGAACTAATCCTCTGCCTCCTTCGGGTCTGGGCACATACAGACGGTCAACATCAGCTTTCGGGATGATGCATACGGTTGCAGCAAGTGAGAAGCTTTCTCGTTTTAGCGTCCATTCGCTTAATGTCAGCTATGGTCCTATTAAGGATGTTAAAGCTGTATTGCACCACAGGGACAGCCAAGGTGTTTATGGTTGATATTCTGTTTTTTGAGTTCACCTCATATTTAGTACCAGACGCACACGCATGTAGTACTCCTTTCTTAACTTCTCTGTCATTTGGGTATGTTGCATACCCTCTCCCTCGCTAATTCCTAGGTACTTATAGGCTTCATCTTGTTCCAGTTCCCTAATATTTGTGACAAAGTCTAAATCTATTGAGGTTGTAGAGGAGGCGATTGAATATTTTTTTACCTAGTTTGTAACCATAGCTACTGTTGTTTAGTTCATGCGTAAGGGGAATTAAGGACAAACAAAACAGAAAGGGTGAGAGGGAGTCTCTTTGAAAGATTCCGCGTCGGATATTCAGACGGTTGGAGATGGCAGTGCCTCTGGTATGATTTAGGTATAGTAAGGTGTTCAAAATTCCCATGCTGTGCTAAAGGAAATTTACTACCACAGTGGGAACTTTGTACATTTCCAAAGTCTTAAGGATCCAAGAGTGTGACACACTATCAAAGGCTTTAATCAATCCACGCTGCGCTAAGATTTCTACAATGCAATTTACCATGATCATTTTGTTTATCAGTAGTTGATCTTTGCAGCTACATGAACTTCTCCTGCATCCCTTCTGTTCTAGTGGAAGAATGTTGTTTGCTTCGAAGAAAGAGTAAGTTCGGTTCGTCAGGATAGACGTGATCAATTTATACGTGGTGGACAGACTTGTTATTGGCATATAATTTTTCAGATCATCTCTTTCACTCGTTTTTGGCATGAGATATGTAATGCCTTCAGTGATCCAATCGGGGATTTCATCTGAATTATTTACAAGCGTTAATAGAGATTTTGCAAGGATTTCATGGATAGATGAGAGATGATAAAGCCAGAAATTGGGCATCTTGTCATTTCCTGGGGATTTCCATTTTTGGGATTTCGTTAGAGCTTGCCTAATATTATCTGTGGTTATATTTTCCCACTCTTGCATAGGTGTATCCAGCATTCTTTTTTCTTCACGTTGGATCCATTCTGCATTTGGGTTATATTCCTTTGGGCTGCTCCAAATATTCTCCCAAAATGCCTGCATATTGTCAATAGATGGTGTTTTTATTTTGGCGATAGAACTTGCACCGTTTTTCGTATCGTCTTGTTCTCTGTGCCTTTAACTGAAGTTTCTGTTTCAGCATTTCCTTGATTGATGTAATTTCAGTTAGGGAGTTAATTTTATATTTCTGCTTGGTCTTTTTGCATTTGCGTGCGGAGACATTTGGGTTTCTAGTGAGCTCATCTAATATAGAAAGCTCACATCTGGTTTTGCCTTCCAAGCTGGCTCTCTGTGTCTGCTATTTTTTTCCATTGTCTTGACCTCAAGTTTCCCAGTAGCTGCTAAAGCTGTTGCGTATATGATGTTGTTAACTTCTGTGATATTAGGTTGGTTTTTGACGTATTTTTTAACGTCAAAAACCGATATTATTTTTGCACCAACCTAATATTTCCCGGTGGTTTATCCGTTAACAGTGTTTCCAAAGCAGCGTTTTATTTGTACAATGTGCTTATTGGACTTCATCATATGAATTTTTGGGAGCTGGTCTCTGTCTGACAATTGTGTGAGGGTTACTCTGCTGAGTACTTGAATGACGTGGTTTTTCGCTTCGGTGATTTCAGCGATGTGGTTTTCAAGGAAATCCAGTTTAATGTAGTTGGAGCCATCTTCAGTGACATTGTCTGGAAAACATGTCACAGGTAGATTCTTCGATTTTATTTCCCGGGGGGGGGGGATTTCTTATTTCATTTGTTTTAGTTTTTACCTCATCCTCTGTCATATTACTTATTTCTACTTTCATCTCTTTGCAGTTTAATTAATTGCAGTAATCTGTCTTATATCTAATTTTATCTTATCTATTTCTGCATTTGAGAGTCTTTTGTTTCCCACAATGTCCCTGCGGACATTGGCGAGCATGTTTGGGTTGATGTTAGGTCTTATATCCTTTCCTACAACATTTCTCCATATTTGGTATGTTTGATTCGTGTTGTTTTTCGCTTGGTTTTCGAGGGCAGTGCAGAATGATGCCATGACCTGTTGATACTCTTCGCGAGACCATTTCGTTCGTTTTCTTTTTATTAGTCGATTTGGTATTGAATCACTTGGTCCAAGGTTGGGAATAGTCTGGGTTTGGTGACCTAGTGTTTCTTCGTTTTTGGAAGAGTTTGTTCCAATGACAGATTGTTCGGCCCCAGACTGGTTCCTCTGTGGGGTACGCGGCCCTTGTTGACCCGGGTGACGACCGATCCGGTATGAAGTTCTATTCGTATTCATTGAGATTCGTAGCAATTTGCGTTTTAATCTTGACTACTAAGGAGTAATTATGTTCAAGGACAACACTCAAAGAAGACCTGAGATCACGTCCACCCAATGATATTGGTACGGATGGGGAATAAATCAACATATCCACAGTTAAAGTGTTCGTAATTAAGTATTGTAATAAGTGAGGTAGCATATGAGTATAGACATGGCACTGACTATACGAAGTTTTAACTTAGTATAAGTCGCAGTTGTTGTTATTATTATTATTAGTTAGTAGTAGTAGTAGTAGTATTTAATTATGATTCTAAAAGTCACTGATTGAGTGTGTCAGTTATAACTAGTGGCTTACACTTCGGATTTAACTTTTAAGCATCATCAAATCTCTTCTCACTTGGATAGTTCTTTCCCTAATTTTAAGTTGCAGAATGAAATCTGACCAGCAAAAAGTCGAAATCTGCATCCACCGACACCGAATTACTTGAAATTTGGCACAAATGTTCCCCTTCATGAGTTAGGAAAGTGTGCCAAATTATTTTGTGCTAGGCTTTACCGTTCCAATTTTAAGGGGGGGTGTATAATTTTCCTATTTTGCCTCTAAATTAAGGCCGCGCAACGTCGCCGAATTTCAGTGTTTTTTTAGAAATTAAAGAAAAATACTTCCATACCTTCAATATTTCTGAACTTTGGTATGTAGGGCAAATAAGAAGTGTATAATCCAAATATTTAACTATTTCAAGCCTACACTTGATAGAAAATTTTATTTTGCTCATCCTAATACATGACCCCAAAATCAACAACTTTTCACCTATGTAGCTTACGGTCAGTCTATCAAAAATACGTCTTCTTCAATTTTCATAATATTTTTTACCTAACATCTACAATGCCTGCTCAAGTTCACCAAAAAATTTTGTGAGGGTTTTATGTCTACTTAAGAAGATATGACCCTGCCGAGTTTAGAGTTTTTTCCTTCTTAAACTATTCAATAAGATTGTTTTTATTAATTTTAAAAAATTATTTAAATATATTTTGCAGATATTACTTTTTGTACAGATAGATTGTCTTTAAAAAGCGGTAAACATTGCCTCATGTATCAACAGTGCATAGAAAATTTCTAAACAGCACTTAACAAATGAAGCTAAAAGAAATTCTTTCTGTTAGTGTTTCTTTTGATTTTATTTTGGTAAATTATTTTCATGAAACAAAAAAAGATTTGATTTTTTTAATTCTCAAAAAGTCCCAAGATAAATGTGAATCTTTAAAACATAATATTTGTAGTTGGCACTTAACATATTTATATAGTTGAAGGAAATGCTTTCATTACTTTTTTAGAATTTTTATTTTAATTTTTTAAATAATTTTTCAAAGTTATTTTCGTGAAACAAAAATATTTGATTTTGTTTAAATCAGAAGAAAGTCATAATAAAAATGAATATACAAAGAGTCTTTAAAAGATTACATTTAAACTACACTATGCACTCTCTGGTCCTGAAACAACTGTCACTTACCATCCAGTATCCAAGGAGAAAGGTGGTATTTTTCTAATTACTTGGATTTTTTACTTGCACACTGGATTTGAAGTACAGTAGTTTCTTATTTCAGTTAAAGATGAATTGTTCTATTTGTACTGAGCTAACAGTTGAAACATGTCATGGTTTAATCAATGATAAACAGGTTGGATTGATTTTAGTTGATCAGTTGGATGCAAAGCTTATTGCCTATAGAACAGGACTTGATGAGGATAAAATACAGACTACCTGTTACCATCACAAGCAGACCTTGTTGACTAACTATGAATGGCTTGAAAAAAGATGTAATCCATTTAAAAATCATAAAATGCAAATCAAAGGTGGTTTGAGACCAATTTCTTTGGAGATGGCAGACAAGGCAAAGGCTAAGTTGGTATTAATCCCAGGCAAGAAATTCTGCCGTAATTGTCGAATACAAATCCACAAACTACTTCCCAATGAAGAACCAAGACATGTATCGGATGAGGAAATACCAGAATTTGAAGCAAGTACTTCTGCAGAATCAGAAAAGAGTAGTATTAATGAAGAACCAAGACGTGTATCAGATGAGGAAATGAAAGAGCTTGATACAAGTACTTCTGCAGAAACAGAGAAGAGAAATATCAATGAATGTTTTGCTGCTATTGGAATTTCTCCACTGAAAACAAAAGGGCTTCATTACTCATGAAAAGCTACTTTAGGTAAGAGAAAAAATTTTTTCTGCAATGCAATGTAAAGTAGCCAAGTCATTAAAGGTTGACTATGAGCTGTTGAATGATGAAGCTTTAAAAATCAAAAAGGAGATTTTAGATAAAGCTAAGTGCTTTGATAAGATGATAGAGCTTCTTGTAGCAAAAGTGAAGACAGTGGAATCAACTAAAATCAAAATACAGATCTTGACACTTGCCCCTACCGACTAATCACACAAAAAAGTCATGAATGTGTTTGGTGTTTCAGAACACATTGTATGCATGGCTTGCAAATTGTGTTTGGAAAGAGGTATTTTAGCTGTGACAGAACCAAAAGGGGGCAAGTCTTTGCCTGTTGATATTGCACAGGTAATGGAAGCATTTTACCAAGATGATGAATATACTCGTCTGATGCCAGGCAGGAAAGACTACATTATATTCATCAGCAGAAAAGACTCATCTTGTGCAACCTAAATGAGCTCTTCAGAGCATTCAAGGAACAGAAGCCAAAAGTACCTTTGGGATTTTCAAAATTTTGTAGTCTAAGGTTGAAATGGTGTGTCCTTGCTGGTAGTGTATGTATGCATGTTGTATGTGTATGCACTATCCACCAAAATATGAAATTATTCTGGAACCACTGAATGTATCATATAAAGATCTCTGCAAATATATTGTCTGTAATACCAGTAGCAGAGAGTGTATGATTCATAGGTGCCCAAATTGTCCTAAATCATCAGGGCCACTTGAAAAATTTCTTTATGACACCATGGAAGGATATATTGATAATGCTGAATCAATAGAGTTCTCCCAATGAACAACAACTGACTGATCGACTTTGACAACACAAAAGGAATCCTGTCAAGCTTACATTGATTTAGTTGTTTTGCAACTGAATAAATTAGCACCTCATTCTTATTTGGCTAAATCACAAAAATATATTTAAATAATTTTTTTTTTAAATTAATAAAAACAATGTTATTGAATAGTTTAAGAAGTTACTTAGCACAATATCAACATTTTAGAGGTCATGGAGCATTAGGAAGATTGCCTTTAATTATATAATCTTTCTCGGAAATCCTGCACATATGTAGAAAAAAACTCTAAATTTGGCAGGGTCATAAAACCCTCACAAAATTTTTTGGTGAACTTGAGCAGGCATTGTAGATGTTAGGTAAAAAAATATTATGAAAATTGAAGAGGACGTATTTTTGATAGACTGACCGTAAGCTACATAGGTGAAAAGTTGTTGATTTTGAGGTAGGATGAGCAAAATAAAATTTTCTATCAAGTGTAGGCTTGAAATAGTTAAATATTTGGATTATACACTTCTTATTTTTCCCTACATACCAAATTTCAGAAATATTGAAGGTATGGAAGTATTTTTCTTTAATCTCTAAAAAAACACTGAAATTCGGCGATGTTGCGCGGCCTTAATTTAGAGGCAAAATAGGAAAATTATATACCCCCCTTAAAATTGGAACAGTAAAGTGTAGCACAAAATAATTTGGCACACTTTCCTAACTCATGAAGGGGAACATTTGTGCCAAATTTCAAGTAATTCGGTGTCGGTAGGTGTAATGCCCTGGTGAATTGACATGGAATGACCACCTGACATATTTATGTACTAACAACAAATTATCTTCTGTCAAAGAATGTATAATTGTTGAAACATATTCTCTTGAATACCAGGCTTTATATTTTTGGTTTGTTTATCTCTGATCAAGCATCCTGCCAATGGCTTGCAAGACCAGCATATTATGCACTTCATCATGCAGTAATTTTTAAAAATGTGATT
This sequence comes from Acanthosepion lycidas, assembly GCA_963932145.1. Lineage (NCBI taxonomy): Eukaryota > Metazoa > Mollusca > Cephalopoda > Sepiida > Sepiidae > Acanthosepion > Acanthosepion lycidas. Next base: position 79,202,863 of record OZ010583.1, on the reverse strand, counting down.
AAAATTATTAAAATAAAATTAAACACATATTAAAATAAAAATAAAATTAAACACAAAGATAGGAATGCACAATTCTTTTTTCTTTTCCCTATATAAAACATTTTTAATTATCATATAAATTGACAAATTTTATTCAGACATTTGAATTCCTTTTTTTGTATTGATGTTGTTACCATATTTCAGCAGATAATTTCTTCAGCCTTCATCAACCATATATTGGCAAGAATCACTTAGGTACGCTGTTGGTTGTGAATGGTTTTGTATGTGCTATATAACCATTTGCTAATTTCTGAAGAAACAGTTTTTGTTTCTCTTTTTCTTATGGGCTATTCACCTGCTGAAGACTGGAGACTGGATTGGCCGAAATATAAAATTTATGATAAAAAAAAAAGAAATGTAAGATTATATACACATAATTAAAGGGTGAATAATTAAAAGAAATGACAATCTCGAATTTTTGAGCCTACAAAAAAAAACTGTTAAAAGGACAGTTTTTCCCTTGATACCACTATTTTTTAACTACCTTCACTCCTTGGCAATGATTATGGTTTTAAAAAGTGCTGTTTAGAATTGTAATAAAATAAAACCTAAATATATGATGAAAATGAATTTTACAGTTTTTTGTTCTTGGTAATTTACAACAAAAATATTAATGAACACCATTTATTTAGAATATTATTTATTTACAAGAATAATTTTATATCTACAAGATTCTAAAAAATAATACAATTGTATTAAAACCAATGCAATGCAACATTTATCAATTTATCAAGAAATAAATATGAAAACAATTTTTTATTCATAACTTTATAAACATTTACCAAATTATTGAAATATGTGAATAAACTATAAGGAAATCCTTATTATTTACCATTTTATAAAATTCAAATTGATTGGCAATTAGCCGATGTTTACCAACCATTCCAGTTAATAATCTAATAAATAATGTAAATAAACAATTTAATAAATAAATAGTGTTTATTTGAATAAAGAACAAAGAACAAAGAAAATGTATAAATTCACTTTCAGATGTTTAGATTTTATTAAAATTCTAATGATTGCTTCTTAAAACAATAAACTATGCTGAGTGAAGGTAGTTAAAACAAAAGTGGTGTCAAGGAAAAACTGTCCTTTCGACACCCTGTTTTTTTTTTTGTGAGTATGAAAAGGTCCAAGAATGTCAAATAAATAATGATACAATAGACTAGGTTTGTTTATTGCACTTTTTTTTGAGAGGAGTGTTTAAAAACTAATTATAAAAGAAAACAAGATCATTTGTTAATAAAAGAAATTGAATAAAATTGATGTGTAAAACTTTATATATGTGAGGCTCAGAGCTGATGTTGAATAGGCTGCCAAATACTGATGGTTTATGAATAAAATACATATGTAGAATTTGTTTTTCAAATTTGTAAAAAAAAGATTCTCAAGTCTTATGGTCTCAAAACCCACCTAAATAAAGTTTGAAAAAAGGTGTGGTTTAAGATATCTTCTGTGGCTTTTTGACCAATATGGAAAGTAAATTATGAACCCAAGGTATAAAATTTCTATTTCAACTGGGAGCCAATTCATGGCTATTTAAGAGAGAAGGGACTTAGCTTTCACATGTGAAGGAGGCCAGCTGGCTGCTGGGAGACAGAAAGTAGAAGGGTATTTGCTTTCACAGGTAAAAGTTGCTAGCAGCTGATAGGAGGGCAAAAAGCTTTTGACATTCACAAGGACAACCACTATATCAACAAAAAGGAAGAAGAATAAAAAAGAACTAAAAGCCAACCATGCTGTTGATAAAAACAAACAAGAAACTGAAAAAGAAAAGAAAGAAGCAGAAAAAAACTGAAAAAAGTTTCATAAAATTAGAGGTACTAACTCTGATTTTGAACCTTTAAATAATATGATTTATCTCAATATTGAGCTTCAGTTTAAATACGGAACTATTGTTTAAATTACTTGGAAACACTTGTGAATTTGTCCTGTTGAATGTATGAAAGTAAATGAATATTTTTAAAAAAATAATTGTTTTCACTTTTATGAGTTTAACATATTGTAATTTTAGAACTTGTTAACTTGTATTGTATGTAAATTTATATTCAGTTTTGTTGTTTTTTTGTGCTATTTAATAAATGGAAATTTATTCACAATGTCTAGGTGTCTTGTTTCATTTTCATTTGCTCCTTTCACAATATTCAGGATAAGAGATGTGGTTTTTCTCTTCTCCTCTCCTCCCAATATAAAAGTCCTTGGAGAAAACATCATCAAAAAAATCAAGAAAAATATTGGAGAAACATCCTCAAAAACTTAAAGAACAAGTTCAGGTGTTCAAATAAAATTAGTTTCATTACTTTTTTCACAATTATCAACACTATCTTTGTAATTTTGTATTTCATTGTGAGATGATTAATTGTCAATATACTTAAATTATTTCAATCTATTGTAACTCTTATCATGATTATCTATAAATGTTATTATAGATACAACATTTCAGCCAATTGCCCTCTGGTCATCATCAGGTATCCATAATTTCCAGCTAATATGGGATAAATGTTGATTATTATGTTATTTTCCCCCATTGTTTAGATGCTAATTGTTCATTTGGGCTGAAACACTATTTCTTTGTAAATATTTTAAAAATTTGGTTTAGATGCCAATCTTGATCTTGTTCATCTTGTTGTCATTGTAACATTATAATAAATAAACTTAAAGTGATCTCTGACAAGACTGGAATGAGTATATTAAGTTGATATACAAAAATTCATAGTGTTTATCTTTTTCACAATGTTAGGGAAATCTGAGAATTGTCTTTGACATTTTCACTCAGCTTTTTCTTTCTTAGATAATTGGTCAACTTTCTTTCTTGGATAATTAGTATGTTTTTTTACCAGCTTTATGAAAAATTCTAAAGCTAGAAAGATTTGTTGCACATGAACTTAGAACAGAGCATTGGTCAGCATTTAGACATTTATTTTTTTCTTTTTGTTTGACAAAGAAAAAACATTTCTCCCCCAATTAATGACTGATAATAAAAAGTGTATCATGAGAATCTGAAATGAGAAAACTCATAGTTAGATCCATGATAGCCTTTCAGCATCTCAACCTAAATGGAATCAAATGGAGAAAAAAGGCCTTATTCTGAACCTAGAAAAGGGATTTTTTTATAAATTACTGAAACATAGACAAACTATCCCTGTGCAATTCTACAAAAGCCATTAGCTTGTTTGAATGACTGATGAGCTCTGTTCTTTAGTTCCACCAATCGAGACCTTTACAGCTAGAGCACACAATGCTACTTCCACAGAGTTGAAACACCCACATTTCCTATGTGTTTCAAAGGTAAGGAGAAAGTTTCACTCAGTAATATTTTCCCCCAAACTGCCACTTTTGGAGCAAACACATGCATGGGTGTGTCCCTGATCAGTGCAATCTTAAGCTCTTCAGGTCAAAAGTCAGCTGTTTATCTATCTTCATAATCTTCCCTTACTATCATCTCTTCCTTCATACATATTGTACACTTCATTTACCATTATCATTTTAACAATAACCCTCTACTTTGACTGGCTCTCGAACCTTGTATTGGATGAATCTTAGTATAAAAAAGGGATTAGAAAAGAAAATACTTTGGTGGGAGCAGGAAAGTTGACTGGTAAATTTGATGCATGTCAGTTTCTGTTCTTATGTTGCAAATGTGACAGGGAGGTGGGATGGCAAGTTCTTCCACATGCAGCATATTTGTCACCCTCAAGTTATCATTTGTTTTTCATTCCATGCACCATTCGTTGAATTGTCTACATTTCCAACAAATTCCAAATTTTGAAAAATTACTCAAAAAAAATTACTCAAATTAAGAGCCAAACAATTCTTTAACAATTAAATACACAATTTAGTTAAAATGACATAAGGCCATAGAAAATTATGAAAAATACTCTCATAATTAAATAATGATGCCATGAATATATGAATAAAATATTTCTTCACAAATGCTAAAAACTTTTGCATCAATCTTATAACATATTTCAAGTGAATTTTTTAATGACATTTTCCTGTAAGACATAAACAATCATGACTCTCCACAAATTCTTTTTCGTTATTATCTGTGGATTGACATGTACTCTTGGGAAAGATACTGGAATATTTTCCCATTGTCTTCTCCACGGTTTTCAATTCATGTTCTGGGTATGACGATAAACTATATCTGGCAGCAAGGCCTCTGATTTGGGGGTAGGTGTCTTAATTGCTGTTGTTCCCAGGTCCACTCTCTCTCATTCTGGTAGCACCTCTTAGGGTCCCAATTATGGGCAAATAGTTAACCATCAAACTTGGGTCGAAACACTATAAAAGTATAAAAATACATTTTTATAGTAAAATTACCAGCAATACATTTTTGTAAAAGAAATTATTAATATTCCCAAGAAAATTAAATTTTTGCATTAAATGACCCATAAGGAGATGATATGCCGCTAAACAAGCAAACAGTTTTCAATTCAGGGTTTTCGTTCACTTAGACTGGTTACCACTCAAGTTTAGAGAGTTCAGTCTACTTTGCTGCTTAATCCATATCTCAGGAGAAAAAAAAGATCCATGCCTTTCCCAAGGTCATTAGTGCATATGAACACAACAGACAAGCATGGAATTTGAACTTAGCTCGCCAATTTCACTTTTTGTGCCAATATCCATTACACTACTTGCATATTTTTCAAGCACTTTATAAATAAAAAGTTTTCAATCTAAAGAAAAGTAACCAAAGAAAGAAGTCATAATTTTCTGAGGGTGATAGGAATAAACATTGAAATATTAACAAAGTTGACCATGTTTGGTTATAGAGTATTGAAAACCAATAGATATGTTTTTCTTTATTTAACTTTAACCTTTAAATCATAGCATTGTCTGATGATCATTAAATAGCTACACAATTTTTTACATGTCAGTGTTGAATTTAGTAGAAATGAAATGTAATAAATGACAGTTTATTTATTGAATTCAAAGGTTCTGAATTTCTATGTAACAAAACATTTTTTAAACTAACCTTTTACTCATATTTATTCTTGATCTACATTTTCTTGTTTAAAGATAAAATGTTACAAATTAAATTGTATGAAGGACACTCTTAAAGTACTGCCACCCATTTTTTCCATAAAACTATAACAAATACATAGAAATAATTAAAAAATAAATCAGCAGTGAAAAGCATCAAATGGCCAGAAAATGTTGCTTTATTTATTGTATAGAGTAAACTTCTTCTTACAACACACTATTTTCTCACATAGTCACCACCATTATCTGAGTTTTTATCAGTGATGAAGAGCTTGTATACCACACTTGTAAAAATCTGCAGAGTCAAAGCAATTTTTAATACATATTTGCTACCACTGCCACTGAGGTACATTAGCTGTGCTCATATCAACTGTTTGATTTCCATAAACATTCAGCAAATATTAATGAGTGCAATCTTTTCTGCACAGAAGAATTCAATGATACACCTAAGTTTTGTATATATTTTCATGTCAGACGCCATTTTGTCAGACTGCTGCCCAGTTGATATATGTCAAAATAAAAAAAAATGGGTTATTGGCAGGAAGCTCCAATTGCCACTTCTATATCACCGATATCCAACCTTAATGCCATGGGCTAACATAATAAAATAAGAAACATTAATTTTGGAGCGATCCTTGTGTATAGAGAAAAAAAGTTTTGAAAAATAGTCTATTTAGAAAACTAGAGTAAATTAGAAAACTATTAATCTTCAGTCTTTCCTCTTTAAGGTTTTCTCTGTAATAAACCCAATGTTATTGTTCCTCTTGTCTTCATAACATACCAGATTCTATGCAGTCAAGTAGTGTCCTAAAAAAACATTTTTCAGCACAATTTTATTTTCATCATCAAGTCAAGAGATGTACAAGATCAAGCCTGGAATCCGTGAAACAAAATAGAGGTGGAGAAGATCAAATGTCACATGACCTAAAATGTAAAAAAACTTTCAGCTGACATTTAGGCATAACTCAAGTTTATCTTACAAATGGCTAATATTGTCAACTTTAACTCTGCCTGAATGAATAAATGTCATTTGATAGAATTGAATACATAATAATTACCAGTACAATGCTCTGGCATTTAATTATGATAAACCAATAAGAACATGTACCACAATTTTAAAGTTTGTAAAATATTTGAATCATGGTAGTCAGTGTCATACTGTTTTGTACCCTTGAGAATAAGTTAACTCTAATGTTTGCACCCTTTGCTTACATATTTCTGCAGATAATTTTAAAGTTTTTGCATCCATATGAAGATGGATTGAGATGCTGATCAAATTCTGTCAGATGTGGATATTGATTTGTATATAACAAGGATTTACCTTCTGGAAATACTGGCATGTAAGTTAAATAAGTTTAGATGAGCAACTCTGGCAAGTGGTTAGACTTCATTGAACAATGATTTAAAAAGCATTACTGTAGCCAATCTGTTAGTCTGCCATACTTCATTGTGTATGTACATTACTAAAAATTCAAGATTTGTCGTTTTATTTTTATTGAATAAATTTGTTTCAAGAGGAGAAGAATTCAAAGAGCAAGTTCACCCAGCTTTGTACTTTTGTAGGTTAACTTTTGAGTATGGTGTCAGCTGATAGCATTTTGAGCAGCATAGACATTAGAAAACAAAGTCTGAGAAAGTTGGTGGCAAGCTGAAGCACTTGCATACAGCTTCATCTACAATCATACACACGTACACACTAATGCACACACAAGCATGTAGATTCACGTTCATACATGTTCATACAGTCTCTCTCTCTCTCTCTCTCTCTTTCTCATTTCTGACAAGAAATATTTTTCTTAATCATTTCAACCCAAGCAACATAACAAAGCCACTAAGATGCAAGAGGTTACTGAGTGTGAGAGAATAGGAGAAAAAAAACATTATTAAGGAAAGAGAACAATGAAATAATAGCCATTAAAACAAAAGATAATGACTAAGATTTTATTTAAATTTTTGAAGATCAAATTTAATTGAAAAACAAGAAGCTGGAAGAGAGTTCCACAAGCGAGAAGTGCAAGAGAAGGAACTATTAGAATAAAACTTAGTTACATCTATTTAAGCTGTAAAATGATGCGACCTTGCAGCCAATCTAGTACTGGATTAAATTCATAAAGTCAAGGTACCAAAGAGGAAAGGTCATTAGAACAATTACAATGAAAATATTTTTAGAAAAGGCACAAGGAAACTACATTACAATGGTGGGGAAAATGACTGAAGCCGAGATGCAAGATCATGACCAGTAACAGTGCAGATTCTTCTATGTATTTTATCAAGAATCTCTAAATACATAGCAGAAGCACTAAACCAGCTGCAGCAGTAATATTCAATGCATGGACAAATAACAGGCTTATAAAGATGTAAGATAGATTCTTGTGCAAAATATTGTTTAACATAATATAGTGAATCAATTTACAATGCAGCAGACCTAGTAATTGATTCAATATAATCTGAACCTATCAGACTTGACATTAAGATGGGAGTAAATAGTTGTGTCATCAGCATAAATACTGAGTCAAGAACTGATGACATCAGGAATGTCATTGATGAAAATTAGGAACAAATTAGGTCCAAAGACAGAGCTCTGAATGACATCCATATTAATGTAAGAAAATCTAGAAGAGTAGCCATTCAAGACAACTTTCATTCTGTGATTTGATAAGAAAGACTGAATCAAATCAAAAATTTGTTCAAAAATACCATAATTTGTGAAAAAGACCAGCATGCCAAATTCTTTCAAAGCTTCACCATTCTTATTTAAATCTTGATAGACACTTTCAGCAATAACTGTTAACACATTAGTAGTTGACCTAGACAAACAAAAACCATATTGTTTGTCAGAAAGAAAACACTGAGGTGAGATGCATAACTAATTTGGAGTTGATTAGAGCCTCAGGTAATTTTCCAAAAAAATGTAGAAGACTAATAGGTCGACAGCTAGAAGGACCAGATGGTTCATTTGTGTTCTTAAAAACAGGAACTACAGAAGAGGATTTCCAGCAGATAAATTATAGAGTTTAAAGAGAGTAGGATCCATTTCAGAAGTATATTTCTTTAGGGCTATTGTAGGGATACCATCAAGTCCACATGCTTTGTGAGGATCCAGTTGAGATATGATAGCTAAAACCATGGATAGAATAATATGCATATCATACAGTACAGACTCAGTTCTAATTGGGAAGTTAGGCAAAGATACAACAGCTGAGTTAAAAGTAGAATTGGAAGAGAATTTACTAGTAAGGTATTCTGCTTTATCAGCAAAAGATGATAACACCTCAAATTGTGTAAAGAGAGCAGACTTACCCTTATTTAATACACTAGTACAGAGCTGTCAGTAGTCACAAGAACCAAACTTGTTAGAGGTTATACGCAAACTTATTCTGTCAGTGAACAAAGACTTTTGTGTCTCATTGAAGACACATTTACAATTATTACAAGCAAGTACAAGAGGCATCTGTTGTGATCAAACCTATCATGTTGGTACAACTAGTAAATGTTGTTCCTGTGGGCTATAGCAGTTGTGAAGCAAGATGAAGATTGGGGTTTCTCCTATTATTCCTGAGATGTTACAAAAGCATCAACTTCAACAAGTTTTGTTATATTCAAATTTATTTTTTGTAAAATTCAACTTACAAGGTCTGTTTGTTTAATTTTTTATTGTATTTTTCCAGTTTTTGAATAAAATATTTTATATTCAAATCAGAATTGTGGATAAACTCTCCAAAGTTCATGTTTTGTTTTGTTTTTATTCAAGTGATTTTAACTGCTTCAGTCATTATCAAGAATTGTGTGTTGTCAGTAGACATGATTTTATTGGCTCTATCTTTGCATTTTTTTAAAGAAAATTCTGTCTAATATACTGAAAACATCCAGTTCTTGATAATAACAGACAGTCAAAAGTACTTGAACAAAACCAGCAAAACAGGACCTTCATGATGACAGGAAAAACCCAACATGGCACCTCAACAATTTAGATCATAGAGAAAAAAAACATTTTTCCTTTTTGTTCACAAATATTAAAAATTTTATCTTTAGTATTTTATTAATAATTAAAAGAAAATCAAATGTAACTGCTAATAATTAACCTGAATTTATATTTTTATATTAAGATAAGTGTTTTGAGCCAATGTTCCTTTATTGCATAATTATTCTATCATACTAGTATTCTCATCTTTGTTATGACAATATAGAGATAAAGAAAGCAATTTTCTACCCCTTTAAAGGATGAATTTACTGATGTCTTAAGGGGTCCTTAAACGTTACATGACGAGTGCAGGACAACTCAACACTGCCAACTGAACACTGTCAACTGAGCGCTGGGACAACTCAGGAGCAAGAAAACTCAGCAGCAGAAAAACATAACTTTTTATAACCAAATAAAAGTCATTTACTAAGGATTAAAACTTTAATTAGTGAATATATTTCTTTCAAATAAAGCATTTGAAAAGGCATTATGTAAAATATGAACCAGTTTTTTGTTTTTAATTAATTTTTAATAAAGTAAATCATAAAGAAATTCATTTTTTAATAAAGTAAACTGACATATAAAAAATAATTCAATGAAACTTTGAAATTGTTTTTAATTATTTTTTAATAAAGTAAATTGAAAAATGCAAAACAAAATGAAGCAGTTTTTTAATTATTTTTAATAAGATAAATCATAATGTAATTTATATTTTAAAAAAGTATATTGACATACTAAAATATTTTAATAAAAAATAATTTAATAAAACACAAAAATGCAAAACAAAATAATTTAGTTCAAATAGTTGGTTTATAAGTCACATTCTTTCTAAAATATGAATTAAATTTGATTATACAAAAATTGTTTAAATTTGTTTTATTTGATAATAGTTGTCAGCTAAATAATTTCAGTAATTCAAAACATTCAATGTTACAATATTTTTTATAAAAATATTTTAGAATTTCAATTTTACTTCATGAAAAAATAAATTATATTACAATTTACCTTATTAAAAATAATTAAAAACAAAAAACTGGTTCATATTTTACAAAAATCCTTATTTGAAGAAAAATATTCATTAATTATGGTTTTAATCCTTAACAAATTAATTTTATTCAGGTATAAAATAAGTTATGCTTTTCTGGTGCTGAGGTGTCTCAGTCCTGAGTTGTCCTAATGCTCAGTTGTGAAGTGATCCTGTTGTCAAGGCACCAAATGTGACGTCACCCTGGCCTCTCTGCCCCTGTGCTATCCTGTGATGACCAATGTGACGTGGTATTGGTCGCGGCACCAAATGTGACGTTCTATCCCTTGGCTGATTCGGATGGGAATCTGGTTAGATTCAGTATCAGCATTGTCGTACCCAGCTCACCTCCAACATCTGGTTACCGAAGTAACTGTTTTGATTTTTAGTCTAACCTACCCACGTTGTGATTTGATCATAGGTAGACGAAATCAATCAGTTGCCAGGGCATAATGCAAGCCAAATTCGAGCAAAGGTGACATCGCACAAGTATATATAAAAGAAAATAAAGTAACAACTCGAAAGGTTCAAATGTGTTAAAAAAAGAATAACAAATATTTTTATATTTGGTTGCTGAATACAGGACTGCGTCTTTCTCCCAAACCACTTCTATGGATACATGACACTTTGCGTTTGTTAGGCAAGTCTTAATATATTAAGTTGTTTTTCAATAATTGGTTTTTGGTATCTTCAGGCAATATTCGTAAAACTTGTTTTGGTGGTGTGAGTCTAAGTTGTTCTTCAAAAATAAATTATTTTTGGTTAGAAGTCTAAGTCAGAATGTGTGGATATCTTTCAGTCAGCTTCATGCGAGCCTGGTCTGCGAGCTCCCAGCTCAACTCTGTCTGCATCTGCGTCTCTGTCTGCATCTGCCCAACTGCGTCTGCCCAACTGCGTCTGTGTCTCTCTCTGTTTATATGGATGCCGACCAAAACCAGGTGTGGGCCTTTCATGGTTTGGGTTCTTCGATAATCCCAAATCCACAATAAGGATTTTCTTTGTTTTTGGACAGGAAAATTTATCACTTTCCATTTTTGGAAGTCCATTACTTTCTGCTTTAGAGGGGTTCTTAAGGGAATCGTCCTCCCAAATTCTTCCTTTCTCATATTGGTATCTCACACCAATCCCCTCAGAGGCGTCAACAGGCCTCCCCTCCTTCTCATATATTTACCTTCGCCCACGCCACCACTCAGCCAATGACGCTCGGCAACGCGGGTGTGGCCAGCCTGGCCTCAGTTTACAATTATCGCTCAAAGACAAAAAATTATCTTCCTTTTTTCTTTTCTTTCTTTTCCTCGACCAGACCCCTACGACTCATAGTGTGGTCCTTAATCTCTATCTTAACCGAATGTCATCTGGAATTTATCAACGAGATTTTCGCCAGCCGTTAAATGGGTGGTCAACCAAACGTCTTCACACCCTGTCGCCAATTATCTGTCCCGGTAACAAACTTTTATCATGTCCTGGTCTGGGCATAAAACAGGTGTCTTTTCCCAAAACCAAATGATATCTCCGAAAGATAGTTAATGGTTTATTCTTTCTTTTTTTCTCTTTTCCCTTCCTTTTTTTTCTTTGGGGGTGGTCTAAACTGATCTTTTTTTTTTTCGGTCACATCCATTATCTTTTAGCATTCTGCTTTGTAGACCACTTGACCAATTTGAAATTTTCATTATTGCCATGGGCAGATTGCTATCTTTTATTCGTCGCATCATAGCATAAATTAATTCAGACAGATCTGAGATATTACGAATACTTTTCTTCGCAAATGAAAATAAAATCTTTACCACTTTTCTTTTGTTAAAAAAATAACATCGCTCAGTATGTCTTTCGTGATAGCTTCTTCTCGCCTTAAGTATTTCTCGCTTTTAATTTTCACGCAACCGCTAAATAGTGTCACAATCCTCCCCTAACCTATTTTGTCATTTACTCGTAAATGACAGCTAAACCCAAATACACTATTTAGCATGCATAATGCATCTGTTCCATGCAATTCTATTCTTCTTTTCTTTTTTTTATGGTTTTACATGCAAGGTGATGTTCTTTTCATCTTCTTCTGTTCTACATGCAAATGTAATGTTCTTTTCATCTTCTGTTCTACATGCAAATGTAATGTTCTTTTCATCTTCTTCTGTTTCTCATGCAATTTAAAGTATGCATGTGCCTGTGGGTGCATGTGTGTGGTTATTATGGCTTGTTTTTCTTGGTCAATGTTTTTCTCTCTGCTGCAGGAGGTTTTTCCGCCACACATGTCGGTTCCACATCAGCCTCCTCCGCCTGCCTTTCTGCAATTTCCTTGCCAATTCTGTATGGGTAAAGAACACTGCTCAGAATCTCCCTCTCGAGTTGCTGCATGCTCATTTGATTACCACTAGATAATTTCCTCTTACTTCTAATCTTCCATATTTCCATACCCCAATAGCTATAATTATGAATGTACTCATCATTGCTGACCAACTTATCGCGATCTGCCCATCATCTTCCCAAACCATAACTTCCTTTTCCAAAGCACTTAACTTGTCCCTCAATTGATCCATATCAATCTTTTATATTGGCTTCATTAGTACTAGCATTTTATTCAAGGTAACATTGGGGAATCCCCTCACTATTGGCTCCGACAACTCTGTACAATTGACTAAGCTTCTGCCAATCAATTCTATAATTGAATCTTTCTCTTCATATCTTTCTTCTTCCTGGAAATAGGGGGGTAAGGAAATAGATATCCCAAATGCTGAACATCCCAGGGGTAACTTTAACACGGATAATAGTGGTTTTACTCTTAATGTCCTTGTGGACTCTCCTCCACATACCCTAGACAAGCTGATGGGTTTCTGTGTGGCCACTACCCACAACCCGTCTGAAACACTGATAGCTTGTGGTAATGCCATGTTTGCTAATACCTCTACTTGACAAGTTCTCTTAATTTCCTCTCTCTTCCCTTCAAACAATTCTAGTATGCACGTTTTGTGGTTACCATCTATATAGATAGGGCTTAACAATGTACAAGTCCTGAGAGCATCATTTCTACACTTTCTAGCTTCTTCAGCTGTTAGCAACATGAATTTTGTTCTACCCGAATTTAAAGCTATGTATTCTGTTTCCATCTTGTACCTTGCTACCATTCCCAAAACTTGATCTCTTCTGGGGTAGGGAATAGGTAAATTTATAACCTGGTATATCTCGAATATACTCTCTCTATCTAACAACAGAACAGACATCATAACCAATAGTTGTCTATTTTCCAACAAGGTCACACATCCCAGCGCATTATAATATTTCCACAATTCTTTGGTGGGATCCACTGGCAGTCTTAAATGATGGAGTAACTCGGTCTGTATTCCGAGTAGCACTTCCCTTAAGTGACCTGGGTTTACTATGCTTGGGGAGAGGTGTCCCAATGACAACATGTCTAATTGCACTCTCACATGTTCCAGCAAGGTCGTCAACGACTGACTAGTTTGCCGTACCTTATTCGTAATTGTCATTAGTTGGAAATATCTTTGCATGAATCCACTCATTTCCTGTAATTCCATCATTACAGTTTCTGTATCATTAATTACCTCTTCTCTCAACCCTGCCAGGTTATTTATTAACCAATTAATTCTGGCTCTATTCTTGACCACTTCCAAGCTTGTCACATTTAATATTGTCACACTCTCCCTTGCCACTTGAGCCAGCATCCTCTGGTTTATTTTCACTTCTCCTAGTTTTCTTCTTATGAATTTAACATCATCTTCACTCACTGTTAATGCTTTTCCCACAATCGGAACTACCAATCTCTTTTCCCGCGTCTGCAGTAACTCTATTCCCTTCAGGTAATTTTGCATGTCCCTCCATTGAGAGTGGCCTCCAATTCTAGGGAGATATCCTTTCTCCTTGGAATAATCTTGCCCTACCTTCAACCGGGCTGCATACAGCTTCGTTAGCTCATTTCTTAGTTTATTTAGTAGCGACTCGTATGGTTTTAAATCTATCACGAATGTGATCAACCATTTCGACCTGGTTATTATTACTTCACTCGTCTTTTTAAAAATGGTCTTTCGGCTGTGCTTCCAAGCTTCCGTCATCATCACCATCAGTGTGGCTACCACCATCATCATCATCAACCCTTTCATTTTGATTATTCCTGCAAGGCAAGAAAATTCTCTTGTTTTTATTCTTCATAACCATTCGGTCTTGTTCAATTCTTCACTCAATTATTCCATAATTTCTTTCTAAATGTAACCCTTCAGCTCTTTCCTCTCCTGACTAACTCCTAGCAGACAGAATGGTCCAGACATGTGCGTGGGGCTCCCACTCCAAAAGTCGTACTTCATGACACCACTGCTGGCCAGTTAGCAATGCCAATAATCTTCTTCCGTCCTTCATGAGGTGTAGCTCGCGACTCCATCCTCTCCATCCACATCCACCACAGTCAGCCAGTAGGTTTTTGGATGAGCCAGTGTCGTTATCTGTTGACACCGTGTGCTTCTATTCTGCACAGCCTTCTTTGTTCTACTGAGACTTGGGGTTCTCCACCCTTCTTAATCTCATCTCCAGAGGTAGTTCCTGCTCGACCTCTAATCTTCCCTCGGTGTTTAATTCCCATTCAGGAGGTGTTTTGTCCCCTTCTTCCTCTCCTGATTCTCCTGCTTCGAGTCCGTGCCCTAGACGTCTTCATTACTTCTTGATGTCTAAATCTCTCCTGTTTCTTAGTCTTTTTCTGAGTTGGGAATGGGGTATTTGATCCTCTTCTTCACACTCGTTGAACTCTTCGTCTTGTTTAGGGTGCCTCTTTTTAGAGCCCTTGACTGCTTGATTGGATCTCCTCACCTTTCTCTTCCTTTTCTTTGGACATGGGGGTGCGATAGTGACATCACAAGGTCTCCTTCACACCGATTCAGACGACAACTGAACGCCACTGATCCCCGCTGAGGGTTTCAACTCCGTCACTTGGATCGCTTCGTCTATCAAGTTGATCTACCTCTTCATTTTCCTTGGAATCCTCTTCCGTCTCCATTTCTTCCAGCTCAACCAGAGTTACCTTCCTTGTCCTTGTCTTCTTAGGCCTCATCTCGCTCATTTCCACGTTAGCTATTTCAGCCTTCTTCAGATCATTGGCATGGACCCTCCTTGCTTGTCCTGCCACTTGATCCCATATTACATATGATACTGGACCCGTCTGCTCTACTATCCGGTAGTACGGTTTCCATCTTTGGTCCAGCTTCCCTTCTCTCTGGTGGATTTTATAGTAGACAGAGTCGCCAACCTTCAATTCTACTACCTTTCTTTCAGCATTCACTTTCTCATTTCTTCTCTTCTGTGCCCTCTTTATTCTTCTTCTGGCCTGTACAAATATTTTATGTTGTTGTTCCAGCAAAAGCTGATGTTGATCTTCTCCCATATACTTTCTTCAAGGTTTCAACAGGTTATCCACAGGCAGGACCATGTCTCTGCCAAACAACATAAAGTAGGGAGAAAATCTGGAGGTTTCATTTATTGTAAACCTCACAGCCGCCAGAGCCTGTGTCAAATACAGATCCCAATTTCCTGTATTCTCTCTGGCCAGCTTGACCAACAATTCTCCCAAGGTTCTATGAAACCTTTCCACTTTAGCGTTTCCCTGGGGGTGATATGGAGATGTTTTTACGTGCTCTATATTCAAACCTGGTTGTTCTACATGTTTTCCTTGCTTCTCATCAAACCTCACTTGATTCAGAGTTCGTAGGGGTAGTGCTTTTCCAATCTCTTCCTCTCTCTTAACCTTTATTGTCTTTTGGGTCTGGTTCGCCATCATAATGGGCACTAATTCAACTGCCTCCACTATTGCCTCACACAGAGTTACCTCATTTTCTTCTAGGCCCTTCCCTTCTACAGGGACCAATTGCAGGGTTCCTTTTTTTATTCCCTTCCCTGTCATCAGCCTATCTTTGCCTGACACCGCCATTCTGGAGGGTAGCTTTATATCTTCCTCCACCACTATTGCTATATTTTCTTCCGGTGGGCATCCCAATGGCGTTCTCTCGCCATTTACTACCAGCACAAAAGGGGGTTGAACTCTATCCGAGCCGTCTGGCTCTGAAGCCAATCTTCTCCCAAGATTGCTTCTGTACACAGGTTGGGAGTTACGTAGAAGTTCTGGGAACTTTTCAATTTTCCAATCCTCACAGGGAGCCTTGCCATCCCTTTTATCTCCAGGAGAGTTCCATCTGCCTGTGTCCGCTTCCTGCAACCCATTCCTCTGTTTCCCTCGTCTGTATTCTTTTTCTCTCAGCAATGAAACAGACGCTCCTGTGTCTATCAGAGCTTTCATTGCCCTACCCCCTATTTCTGCCCTACAAGATAGCTCTTTCTCTTGCGTCCTTGAAGAGAATACTTTGGCTTTCTTTTTCCTGGGTTCCCACCTTTGGGTCATCCCAGCCATAGGTGCTGGTAGCAACAAATTCTTTTCATTCTTCTCACATGGGGGAGTTCTTCGTTTTCTGTACCTGGGCGGTCCCGGCTGGACCTCTCCCAGTCTCTTGCAGCTGTTCCTAAGAGCACAATTCCTCTTCAGGTGCCCTGGTCTCCTACAAAACCAACACCTTTTTGTTGGACAGTTAACCGCAGGGTGGCCCACCTGACCACATACCCAACATTTTACGCTTCTTCTGTTTAACTGGGCCACCCTCTCTCTTATTCCTGGGGGGACCTGCCTTCTACCTAAGTGGCTCTTCTGACCACATGTCCAACGTTTTACTTTCCTTCTTTTTAACTGAGCCACCTTCCCTCTTAATTCCGGGGTGGCTCGCTGGCTTTTCCCTGGTTCTGTCTTTTGGGCTCGGCCTTCTTTAACAATATCGGTGAGGCACCTTTTCTTAATCCGCACCACCTGGCTAGGTGTCCCTTCTTCCCCCACCTAGTACATTTATCCTGCTCAAAGTCTGGGGGCAAACCCCACTTCGTCGGACAGTCCGCTGCTCTGTGGTCCTCATATCCACATGTCCAGCAGACCAGCACGTATCGACCCGGTGTGGGCTTATAGAGCCCATGCCTTGTCGACCAAGGCTTTCTTTTGGGATCTCCCTCCCACATCTCAGGCTCCTCCACCTCAAGCTTGACCCTTCGATTCCACGCGGGGGTTCTCCCTCCTTCCCCCTTTCTTCCAACCTCTCGACTTAGCTCTTGCATCTTCCCACCTCTTTTCACCTTCTCCCAAACTCCCTGGCTCTCTTTGGCCAGCGACACTGCTGCCGACAACCTTAGCGGTCCTTCCTTCAAAACATTGTGACAAACACGCTTGTCACTGAGCGCTTCCACATACAGATCAGCCAACTGGGCCTGCATGACTGCATTATTTCTCATCTGGGAAAGCCAATGACGACAGTTTCTCTGCTCGGGCCCCCAATTCTCCAGGGGTTTCGTCCCTCAGCTGCGTCATCTTCAGGAGTGCTCTCATGGCCTCTATCGCCGTCCCCTCTTCAGCGAACTCCCGAGTTAATAATTCTTCCAGTCTTTCCCATGTCAAGTGGGGCTCACTGGCTAAGAGTACTTTTATGAACTCTGACGCTTTCCCCCTGGTGGCATCATACACCAAATATAGGGTTTCTTGGTCCGAGAGTCCATATATCACACGGCTCTTATCCAAGATTGCCAGCAAATTCCTAAAATCCCTTGAACTGCCGTCAAAGGCTGGGACCCTCGGTCCACCCAACAATTTTCTTAGGTCTACTGACAATCCCTGTTCAACCCCCTCTTCCTCTATGTCTACCCTATCTGGATGATAGACATATTTAAAACAGAAAAAGAAAAACAATCAGAGCAGCAACAATCGAAATTGGGAGATTAACCGAAAATAAAGTGTCCTACCTGACAGACGATTTCTAGCACGTTCTTCTCAGGTTGTTGTACTAAAGTGTCTTGAACTGTATGGTTATAGTTAACCAAAGTCCTTTGGTTCTCACTCTAGTCTGTTTCAGTTTGAGTACTTGAGATGCCGTGCGTTGTCCTAGTCGAAATTTTCTGCAACTCCTGTGGCAGCAGCTGATCCAGGGTCTTATCCTGTTGTCACGGCACCAAATGTGACGTGATCCTGTTGTCACGGCACCAAATGTGATGTCACCTCGGCCTCTCTGCCCCCAGGCTATCCTGTGACGACCAATAGGACTTGGTATTGGTCGCGGCGCCAAATGTGACGTTCTAACCCTTGGCTGATTCGGATGGGAATCTGGTTAGATTCAGTATCAGCTTTGTCATTCCCAGCTCACCTCCAACGTTTGGTTACCGAAGTAACTGCTTTGTCAAACCTACCCACGTTGTGATTTGATCTTAGGTAGATGAAATCAATCAGTCGCTGGGCCGTAATACAAGCTGAATTTGAGCAAAGGTGACACTGCACAAGTATATGTAAAAGGAAATAAAGTAACAACTCGAAAGGTTCAAATGTGTTAAAAAAAGAATAACAAATATTTTTATATTTGGTTGCTGAATACAGGACTGCATCTTTCTCCCAAACCGCTTCTATGGATACATGACACTTTGCGTTTGTTAGGCAAGTCTTAATATATTAAGTTGTATTTCAATAACTGGTTTTTGGTATCTTCAAGCAATATTCGTAAAACTTGTTTTGGTGGTGTGAGTCTAAGTCGGTCTTCAAAAATAAATTATTTTTGGTTAGAAGTCTAAGTCAGAATGCTTGGATATCTTTCAGTCAGCTTCCAGCTCAACTCTGTCTGCATCTGCGTCTCTGTCTGCATCTGCCCAACTGCGTCTGCCCAACTGCGTCTGTGTCTCTCTCTGTTTATATGGATGCCGACCAAAACCAGGTGTGAGCCTTTCGTGGTTTGGGTTCTTCGATAATCCCAAATCCACAATAAGGATTTTCTTTGTTTTTGGACAGGAAAATTTATCACTTTCCATTTTTGGAAGTCCATTACTTTCTGTTTTAGAGGGGTTCTTAAGGGAATCGTCCTCCCAAATTCTTCCTTTCTCATATTGGTATCTCACACCAATCCCCTCAGAGGTGTCAACAGGCCTCCCTTCTTTCTCATTGTTGTATCTCACACCAATCCCCTCAGAGGCGTCAACAGGCCTCCCCTCCTTCTCATATGTTTACCTTTGCCCACCGCTCACGCCACCGCTCAGCCAATGATGCTTGGCAGCACGGGTGTGGCCCGCCTGGCCTCAGTTTACAATTATCACTCAAAGAAAAAAAATTATCTTCTTTTTTTCTTTTCTTTCTTTTCCTCGACCAGACCCCTACGACTCGTAGTGTGGTCCTTAATCTCTATCTTAACCAAATGTCATCTGGAATTTATCAACGAGATTTTCGCCAGCCGTTAAATGGGTGGTCAACTGAATGTCTTTGCACCCTGTCGCCAATTATCTGTCCCGGTAACAAACTTTTATCATGTCCTGGTCTGGGCATAAAACAGGTGTCTTTTCCCAAAACCAAATGATATCTCCGAAAGATAGTTAATGGTTTATTCTTTCTTTTTTTCTCTTTTCCCTTCCTTTTTTTTCTTTGGGGGTGGTCTAAACTGATCTTTTTTTTTTTCGGTCACATCCATTATCTTTTAGCATTCTGCTTTGTAGGCCACTTGACCAATTTGAAATTTTCATTATTGCCATGGGCAGATTGCTATCTTTTATTCACCACATTGTAGCATAAATTAATTCCGACAGATCTAAGATCTTACGAATACTTTTCTTCGCAAATGAAAATAAAATCTTTACCACTTTTCTTTTGTTAAAAAAAATAACATCGCTCAGTATGTCTTTTGTGATAGCTTCTTCTCGCCTTAAGTATTTCTCACTTTTAATTTTCATGCAACCGCTAAATAGTGTCACACAGTCAACAGTGTTCCGTTGGCAGTGTTCAATTGTCTCTTCCTATTAAATGACAGTCTGTTGATGAAAACAGTCAATTGCTGCTTAGACCTCAAGTGAGACAGATATGGTAGCTAGTAGCAGTTCAGTGAACAAGTGAATACAATGCATCCCAAATAAGAAACATAATACATACCACTGGGATCATACTGTGTCCCTCTCTTGGTTATGTTATGTTATATCTTTTCATTTGTCCCTTCAAATATTTCTTGATATTTTCATGTGTTTGAACTTCTGTTTACGACAAAGATGACAAATATGTATATTTATTTATTGCATTTTTGTATGACATATTTGTATACTCCAATGTTGTATATAAAATATTTTCAGGTATAACTCATTTTTGAAATTCATTTTTTCGTGTTATTCTAGTTCTTAATTCATTAAGGTGTTAGTATATCACAAATATACTAATGTCTATAATGAACCTTGGAGAGGACTAAGATACTTCTCCATTTTCTGGACCTCTATTATTTCAACTGCTGTACTCTTTGTCCTTACTCTGCTCTCTGTCATATTCAATAATTTTCTCATCAAGATCAATGTCCTTTCCAGGAATTTCTCAATTTCTAACTGTTCATTTCTTTTTTATATTGTTACTCTGCCCCTTTATGAAGTTGGTATACTCTTTCACTGCCTTGTCTAGGAGTGAAATTGCAACTGTTATGGAAAAGAAAGACAAACTTAGAGTATTTTTCATCCACAAGGCTATATTCCATCAGATACACAAACAGCTGGATTGCTTTGTTGATTTATTGATAGTGTAATGGTTCCTTTAAGAAATTGTCAATCCAGAGGTCTCTTTCACAGCATTGTTGTAATCAGCATGTAATGAGTCTTCTGATAAGTCAATAGACAAGACACTGACAGCCCTGCCTTGTTTCCACATTGGCAAAAAATTTAGAAAATTTCTCTCTTTTGACAGCTGACCCTGGAGCAGTGAAAATGTACCGAGCTGCTTTCTGACCAAAATCAATGTTGAAAATGTCAATGGACATGTATGTACCGTTTGAATAAATATCTCTAATTATTAGAGATATATATTTGATATTTCATGTTATTTTAATTTCATGTTTTTTTTGTTGTGGCCCATTATTAGAAGTGGACCCACATTGTGTATAAGTGTATTAGTGTCTGCAACAATAGTTTAGCTTAGTACAGCACAAAGCTTTCTTTGTTGATTTCTTTATCAAATTTTATTTTTCTCAGATTCGATGTTGCTGGTATCCATCCAAAGCTGAAGATTCCTGGAACTTACACAGAATTTCCTTACAGTACCAAAGTTTCAAATGAATCGGTAAGTGAAGAATTCATTTTGCAAAGAAAATATTCTTTGTCATTGGTAATAATAAAAAAAAAATTCCTTATTTTTCTAAAAAACATAATTATTTATATTTACAAAATATAACACAGTCTGACACAAGGTCACAAGTATTGGACTCTCAATGAGGATTGCTCTCACTACAGTAGTAATGCTGTGTGATTTCAGCTTGCTCAGTAAAGCATCTATGTTAATATTTTTTTATCTTTGTATGGTTTAAGGTCATAATTGTTGGATACCCATTGAATATTAAACTCTCTGCATTATGAAGGGTCTGTGAGGTTAGCTTGTTAACCATTACTCCGTGAAGCTTAGTGCAATCACCTATTAATATTAGGTTGGTGCAAAAATAATGTCGTAGTAACATATGTGAGAAAACGACATTATTTTTGCACCAACTTAATAATTAAGCTCACTGCAGTAGTAATGACTTTATAAGGTTAGCTTGCTAATCAAAGTGAGACACATGCACACACACATACATATATATAAACGAATTAAAAGAAAAGGAAAATCTTTCATAGCCAGCTTAAATTACGTTATCAGATTCAACAACAAGAAACCAGAAACGTGTTGCATTATATATATATATATATATATATATATATATATATATATATATATATATATTAGAACAATTGGCGCCTGTTGGATTTTAAATCAGCCTACTCTGAGTAGATCTCTGTTTTTTTTTTCTCTACTAGCTTGTATACCACATTGTGCTGCTATTACTTTTGCAATGATCAGTGATATTATGTATGGTCCTGGTCTTAGGTTTATTGTATAGGATTGTGATATCAGTGAACTCTCAATACATTTTCTTCTTAGTAAATCCTTTTCTCTTCTGATCAGACTGGTATTTATTAAGTTGAAATATATGGCATAAATTCTGAAGATGATGCAAATAAGCATCAACATATTAACAAAACAAAACCAAATATTTGTGTATGTTGAATATTGATAAAATACAAATATGCCTTTTGAAGTTTCTTTTCTTACTGCAATGGAATTTTCTTTCTAAAACATCAGATCAACGTTTACAAATTTTCCATATACTGATGATTTTGTTATCATCTTTTTCATTGGCTGTATCAATAGCTCTTCATATGTTGAATTGACCAGTCATGTTATTTTGTGCAAATGACATTTGAAAAAGCATGAAATCCAAAATTTGCTCAAAAACTTTTCATCTTATAAATCATCAGACTAACAACAAAAATTTTTATGCTTTCTATTTGTTTGTTTCAATAATGACTGCCAGAAATTCCCGCTTCCTTAAATTTATAGACAAATCCTACATATGCATGCTGTGATTTCTTACTTACCAATAAAAATGGACAATTCTCAGTCTTACTGACATATTTCTTCTTTCTTGACCTGTCATCAGAAGGCTGTAACCACTTGGCTTTTGTGTATGAACACTATTTCTATTTTGTTACTGTCTTATAGTTGCTTTACCCTGCATTATATTGTCCTCTCTTGTATTATTTTGCCCTGTTCTTTGTTTTTCTTATTACTATTGAGAATTTTGTCAATTCTGCTTAACCATACCTGCTTCCTGAACAATTTTTTTTTTCTTTTTTTTTAAAAAAATGGTATTTACCACATTTCTTCAGAATATAGACAACCATAACATTCCAGATTCCTTTTCTTTATTATCTGTGAATTGCAATACCTTCTTGGGAATAAAAGTGGATTGGTTTCCTGTTGCCTTCTCCACAGTTTGGATTACAGTGTTTTCCTTTTCCTAGACTAGTTTCCAACAATGCTAGAGAGTCCAGTTTTCCTTTTTTATTTTACCCATAGCTAGAGAAAGAAGAGTTATATTTATACCATTATTAAACATATTAATGTGAAGCGAATACAAATAAACTTAATTTGAATTTGAACTCAGTTCATTTGAGTTCATTTTCTGCTCTGGTAAGACATCCATACACATTAAATCACAGTAAATATGATTCATCATTTGAACTGTGTCTTTTACTAAAAATATTTCTGCCTTAGATGCTACCACGTTGACAGGATACTAATCTTATCTTTCCTCTTAGTAAAAGATTATGAATTGTCCTTTGTTCAAGACTCTCACAAAGATATGTAGCACTGATAAAAAAAATTATGTTTCTCTAATCTTGAGCAAAGAATAGGCACAAGTTATTGATGTCGGCATATCAAACAGAGTTTGTGTTTAATGTCTCCATTGCTTGTTGTTATTAAATTTTGGCTGTGGTTGTGTATACCAGACTCTCTATCTGGTATACACTAGAATAATAGCTTTCTAATACAATATAGCTCTTCATTATTATTGTTAGCTCTATGTTATCTTCTAATTGCTTTTTATCACAACACTCTGGTTTAATACACTCTATATTGGCTAAATTAAAAGAGATTATCCAAATGCTTTTCAAAAGATTTAAATCCTTTTATATTTTTATGATTTCAAATGTTATTTTTAATGGATACCTGTATTTGAGTAGATGCTCCATTTTTTTAAACCATGTTTATTTCATCTACTGGTTTGCAGAGATAAGAAAATTTAAAGAAAATTGATGAAGTTTTCTCAAGTGTGCAGACTGGTAGACAAAAAAAAAATATATATATATAAACTGCTTTATAAATAAACTACTTTATCCTCAAATAATTGTCATAGATTCAATCCAGTAAATGTGGTTGTTGTTCTGAAAACAATAGAGCTAAATATTTTGGTATTATTTCTTTAATAAGTCGATCATTTTATTAAATGTGTTGTATTACATGATGGCAAGCCTACTATACTCTCAGTGAGTGAACAGTTAATCTACAATGGTGGCATTTATTGAATCTTGTGTAGTCATTTTACTGCTAAGGAGATGTCAAAACCAAAATATGAATAAACTTTCAGTTGGCTTAAAAACAAAAAATAAAAGAAAAGAAAAAAATAGAAAAAGAAAAATGCTACCATTTATTCATTCTACCATCTATTCATTCTCTTATTATTCTACCATTATATTAATCTACCATCCTATTATATATTCATTTTTTACCATTCTACCATTGTGTTCTTCTACTCTTCTACCATATATTCATTCTTTTACCATTCTACCATTCTGTTATTCTGCCATATTTTCATTCTCCTAACAGTTATGAGAAGATTTATTCTCTTTCTCCTGAGTTGTATCAAAATTTATTTTGGTGTATGCAACAGAGATCTTATAAATGTTATAATAAGATTACTAATTTCCTATTTGGGAAATAGCTCAACCCTTAATGCCCATATTAGTATTATTTATAAACTAGCCATTGTTTACCGTCTATTTAGTGCTAGGGAGAATAATGATTTCCTGTCCACCAAGTACTAATATGAGCATTAGTGTAGCCGTTGATACATTAACACTGAATGTGAATATAAAAAGATGAAATTCATACCTGTAATAAACAAAACATTTAACAAGGCAAATACAACTTACGTACACATATTAAAAAGATTTAAACATGTCCCAAAACAAATGATTGTTCATAGTGTCCAAAGGACATGTTTAACAGAACAACAAAGAAATAACATACCAATCTTATGGCCTTTGATTGTCTGTAGCTAGGTGAATCAAAATTGCTTTTTTTTCTCCACGTTAGGCTGTGCACATGTCCACTTTCCATGTGTGTGGACACCCTGATGGTTAGGAAGGTATTAACTGTTCCTCAAACAGAAGCAAGGGAAAAACAAGAAGAAGTGTTCTCCTCTCTAAAGAAGCTAAACTCCCATTTGTCCACCCAAGCAAAAACAACTGTTGTCTCCATATGCCCAAGTGTAAAATCTGCTATTGATTATAAAATCTGAAGTAAAAATCCATTATTAATTATAGATTTATCAAAAAAATCTAGTATGAATTATGGGTTTATAAATATATGTTATTAAATATATCTTTCAATCTTATAACCCATTAATGTCCACTGTCATATTTTTGAGAATATGGGCATTAATGGGTTAATATACAAATTAATCAAAGTAAGTAATTTCAGGAATAATATTCAGTTTAACTAATCTGTTTCAATTCAAGTGACTTATTTATCTCAAATGACATATCCTAATGACCTATTTTACTCGCTTGGATCTTAATGACTTTTTATCTAATGAAAAAACAAACATTACTTTTAGTTTCAACCTTTCAGTCTTAATGGGTTATCTACAATAAAAGTATATTTCTTGCTTATACAAGTTTTCAATCATCTTTTGAGTCATTGAACCACCCCTCCTCAGAAGATGTTTTACAGATTTTGAGGACTGTTTTCATATTTATTTTTAAATATATTCACATAAATATTTCTTTCTTTTGAGAATTAATTCAAATAATATATTTTGAAAAAAGATAGTGTTTCTGTATCTGTGTACATGTGTGCATGTACCTGTCTGCGTGCATGCATGTGTGCCTCTGTGTGTGTGTGTGTGGAAGAGAGAGGGAAAGAATTATTCTTCTTCTCTGTTCCTTCAGGACATTGGCGATCATGGCTCTCCACAACTTTCTGTCCCTTGCAGCTCTTAATAAATTTTGTCTTTTGTCTATCTCTCCCAAACCCTGCACCGCCATCCACTCACTCAAGCTCACCAGGTAGGTTATCTGTCTTCTGAGTATCAAATTTTCCAAGCTCTCTTTCCTCTACTTATGCCAAATTTATCTTCTTATTTCTGTTTCTCTTATTATAAGTTAATTCATTATTTTTTATAAATCAAGTTATTTCTGAAATAATGAATTATAAGTAAAATGAATCATCTTATCCAAAAGAAAGATTCTCGTTTATCTTTTGAGGTCAATCAAATTGTTATAATCTATAATCAGGAAAATTAAGGTTGTTGGCATTTTCTTTTTCTCTTGTTTCCTTTTAAAATTAAAATTTGAGATGAAAATTATAGTCTACATCAAACTAGATCTCTTTCTCATTCACTCTACATCAAACACTGTTGGCCAGATGTGAACGCTAAGAAATTGAAAATAAAAAGTCAATCTCTTTGCAAGGGCTGCTCTGGATATCACATCTGACATACAAAACAAATCTCCTCAAAACAAAAAAAAAATACAATACAAAAGGTGCCAATCCCGAGCATTGCCACTAAAGTAAAAAGCATGAGAAAAAATGCTGAATCATGATCAATCCATATGCTTTTAAGAAAGCTGTTTGTAACAATATTCAGCAGTCCTGGGAAGTGGGCAAGCTGTCAGTGTCACCATCAGTGAACTCCATCAGCCAATCAGACACACTCATCAACTCAAGGCCCTACTGACTTTCCTCATCCTTAGGTTGCTCCCTGCACCCATGAAGAGACATTATACCTTGATCCTCTGTATCCGTAATACAAAAAATTATATCTTAACAATTCTTGTCTTCTTTACTTTTCACTTCTTGGTGGTACTTATTGTTTGTTTGTTCTTTTGCTACCATATGTTCATTTTATAACAAGAAAAATGTTGGCTCTAATCAAGATGGCCATCTTGGATTTAGTAAGATATGGACTGAAAATAAAATCATAGGCATTTCAAGGAATTTTATAGTCTGGTTCATTACAAGTTTTTTTAATCATTTCACCCCAAGCAAGGCAATAAAGCCACTAAGATGCAATGGGAGTTACTGAGTGTTAGAGAATATAAGAAAAAGAATAATACTAAGGTGAGAGAACAAAAAAGAACAAGAATTAAGAAGACAGAAGATAATGATTGATATTGCATTTAAATTTTTGAAGATCAAAGTTGACTGGGAAGCAAGATACCAGAAGAGAGTTCCACAAGCTACGTTATGGCAGTAGGAAAGTGACTGAAGTCAAGATGCTAGGTTGGGACCAATAATATTATTCCTTTTTGGATTTTATGAAAGGAGCACATGACCTTATGTGCCAGCAATATTCAAAGTATGGATAAATGGTAAACTTATAAATATATAACATGTAGAATTGGAGAAAAATTATCAAGCACAACACAGTGAACCAACATTCTTAGCAGCAGACCTATCAACTGATTCAATATCATTTTTTCATTTCATATCAGCCAAGAATATTAGCCCAAGAAGGTGCAATGAATCACTCTCTTGGAGGTAAGCATGAGCCATGCTGATGGGAGACCAAATGAGGTCTCTCAGATGATTAATACAGAGAAATTTTGTTTTGGAGGTGTTAAAGTTAACAAGTCATTCCTTGTCCCAGTTAACAACAGATTGTAGGTCATTTTGAGATCAGATGCCAATGTGACCTTATTGAAATGATCAGACTTAATATCAAGACAGGAGTAAATAGTTGTGTCATCAGCATAGATACCAAGTTGAGAACTGATGTCATCAGGAAGGTCATTGATAAAAATAAAGAACAAAGTAGATCCAAAGATAAAGCCCCTTTTAGACCTGCATTAGTACAAAAAGATAATCTAGAAGAGTGGCCATTCAGAACAACTTTCATTTTGTGTTAAATTATAATAAACAGAAAGATAAATAAATATGTTTTTTTAAAGAATTTTAATTAATATCTTTTTATTAAAAAATATAATAAATTGTTTTGCTTGTGTTAATAAATAGATCATAAAAAGTATACCCTTTTTTTTTGCTCATTTTTTTTTATCATCATAATTTAAATGAGCCACAGAATTTTAATTATTTGTCCAAGTGAGCTATGATATAAAAAAGGTTGGAAAACATTGGTTTAGAATAATAATCATTTCTTCATATCAAGCACATATAAATCTTTAATGCACTTTCAGTATATTTTAACTTTAATTACTTTCTCTTTTAATCAAATTTCTTTTTAAATCAAAATTATGGTCAGACCTATTAAAATGAACAACTAACACATTGAGTATATTGTTTTTTAAAAATCTTTTTTATGTATATATCATCTTTTAATTAAAATACTAGTGTGACGGGTACACACCTGGCCCAGGGTCGAATCCTTTGGTTACGGCGCCAACTGTGACGTCGCTCCTCCTGGTTCCAAGCGTGCCGCTCCAACCTCTTGGTTAGATGATCACCAGCCTCGCCTTTCCCAACCCGCTTCCAATACCTGGTTGCTAAAGCAACTGTACTGATCTCCGGTCTGTCTACCCACGCTGTGTTTAGATCTTAGACAGACGGGACCAGCAGGGATTGGGCCGTATGCAAGTTGAGTCCGACGGGGGTGGCAAAACACAAGTAAGAGAAAAAAAAAAACAAACTCACGAGACAAAAAATTACTGATAAAAAAAAAAAGGGTGACAACCTTTTATATCTAATGTCCGTTACATAAAGAAAAATTGTTCTCATTCCCGACCCGCTCTGTGGACTATGGCACCAAGCTTCTATCATACAACTTAACGATTTCGAATTGTCTACTCTCTAGAATTGTGTATGTCGGAGTGTGGTTTAGTTCGACACTGGGGCTAATTTCTATCAATCATTCGCAGTTGATTCTTCTCTTCGACTTGAGTTGTATTTCTTCACTTCGATCTGGTTGGGTCGAATTCTGTTCTCGGCTGGGCTTGATTTTAACTTCTTCTTCTTCTTCCGTCCAGTAACTCTTTGGCCTTGTCTTCGACTTGGCTGCAACTTCTCCGCGGCTTTCGAGTAATCTTCTTCTTCGTCGACTTAGATAGAACTTCTCTTGTCTTTGACTTGGGCCGGAAGGATCTCTTGTTTTCGACTTGGGCTGGAAGGATTTCTTGCCGCAACTCAGCCGCAACTCTCTGTCGTCCGAGGTGATCTCTTCTCGCTGCCGTCCGGGGCTGAACTCATTTTTTGTCGATTGGGGTCCGGTCCTGCTTTTATTGACGCCGCAGCAAACCGGGGTGGGTCTGTCGGCGTCAGGGCTCTCTCGATAATCCCAAAAGTCGCATTAGTTCTGATTTCCCATTATCGCTATTATTTTCACCCCTACTTCCTCACAGTGCCTCTGGGGGGAAGACGCATACCCATCTCTCCCGGTCTCTCGTATGTCAGGTGACCGTTTTCGACCAATGGTTCTTGATCGAGCATTCTCCCTCCTCTTTCCGCATATCACGTGACCGCTTTCGGCTAATGAGACTGTGGTGGGACGCCTCCCGTCTCCAATTGGGCGTGGCTTACATCGTTCTTGTTCTAAAAAAAACAAAATCTAATTTGGCCTTTTTCACACGTACGAAAAATGATAATCTTGGCTTTTTCTCACCTGGGTTCTGTCAAAACAGCCTGCTGCTAATTAGATGTGACTTCAGGAAAGAATATTGGCGCTATCTGTGAGCCGAGACAATCGTTTTCTTTCCTTCTTTGTTTTTGGTCAGACCTGATAGTCAAAAATCTTAATTATCTGAATTGAAAATGTCTCCACTTCATCATCGTGGGGTTCCAATTTTTAACAGGTCAGAATCTGTATACAGTTCCACCGGTCACCCCCTCAACACAAAAAAACACCTTTCCTCCGATTAAAATTTCGTTTCCATTGTTCTAAAAAATCTTTATTGTTTCAGCCAACCTTAACAACTTCCATCCTACGCGGACATGGAATTAGTTCAAGTGCTTGACCTGATAATTTTGACACTTGTTAGGTGCTGGTCGTACGTGTGTGTTTTCGCTTACGACCTGGTTTCGTATTATGTTTCTGTCTTTCCTCTTCTTTTTGTTTTATTTTATTATCTCCAAACTCTATTTCTTCAACCAAATATAACAATTTCTATTTCCCTGGATTTCGGTCAGGTAATTTGACCTGATATATTTTGACACCTGTCTTGTCTTAGTTTTACTTATGACCGGGTTTTGTATTATCTATTCCTCTTTCTCTTTCTTTTTATTATTTTTTTTTCTTCTTCTCTTTGGATCGCCTAAATACAGTTAGAGAATTATTCTCAAAACTCAATTATTCTTCGTTTCTAAATAACTAACAACTGGTTAATAAACCGAATAAAAATTAAATCATATTTCTATGAATATCTCTTTTTAGTCTTTCTAAAAATGCAGGGTGCCACACTAGATGTTTCACTTATTTATTTCTTGCAAAATTCTTTTTTTCAGTCTGACTTTCTGCTTCATAAGTTATTATTTTGTGTTGATTAAATAGTGTGTTATTTCTTTAATAGTTGTAACAAATTTTAAGTTTATATTAAATTCTTTTCAATTGTATTCATCATCAAGTTTGTAGATAGTATTATGTGCCTATTTTTATCATTTTCTTCTTTGTTTTGTGGATATTGTAAGCTTTCCTCTTTGCATTATATATGAAATAATCAGGATATTAGTGAAATATAAAAGTATTTTCAATGTATTTTTCTTCATCATGTAAATACTGAGGGCTAAAAATTCTAAGAACTCTTTCATTATACCAAATTTTATTGTTGTGGTATGGGTAGAAGTTTATGAAATCATTTTTGTAAGTAGATTTTCCCTAGACGTTTATCAGTGTGGTATAACATGATATCAAGAAACAGTAATGATCTATTTGATTCTGTTTTATAAATAAATGTAATTCTATGTTCAATGTTGCTTATATAGAGCTTAACCTCCATATGCCAGTGGATCAGAACCAATTACTGAGTGCACTACATCCTCATTGGACAAGAAATGTTAAAAACATTCCTAATTTACATTTTCATGTTAGTTATAGAATTTTGTGCAAGCTAAACCCAATCCAGGCTCCAGACGCAAGTTTTACAATAATTGCTTCTGATTGGCCAATATATCTCAAAGTAATAACAACGCCTACGCACACGTGTTTAAACACAAAATACCGCAAAAATCTTGAAATGTGTTCGCGAGCCACACACATGACCAGGAATGTAAATAAATACGATGCATGAACACAAGTTTACCAGTGAGCTTCGTGACGGTTTTTGACCTTTTGTTTGATATTTTTGACTTGCGACGAACCTTTTTTTTTTTGCTGCTAACGATTTTCCTTTCAGTGCTTCAAGAACTTTTTGGACGAACTTCTGAGGATTTTTTCTGATAAGTTATTCTTTAAGTTTTATTTTTTTTGATTTTATTCTTCTATTTCTTTTTGTTTGTTTTATTTTTGGGGCTTCGGCCCTGATAATTTTTTTTATTTTAGTCCGGTTTGACAAAGTCTTACCGGACGATTTCTTTTTTATTGTTTATTTCTTTCTAGTTGCTTTTGTAAAAAAAAAGTCAGTACAGTTTTTGAAAAGAAAAAGAAAACTTTATTTTTTTTCCTTTTTATTAGCGACTTCGGTCGCATTCTCTCGTCTCGTTTTTGATTTAACTAGTTTGTTTTTTCTTTTGCATTTTTATTTTCTTTAGCGGCTTTGGCCGCAAACCTTTATTTTTTTTTTCTGGTTGTAAACCAGACTTTTTCTTTTCCTTTCTTTTTCTTTTTGTACATTTTCGTGAATTTTTAAAAAAGAGAGAGGAGTTTTTGTTTTTTGCTTTCGGCTGCCTTTGGGCGCCATTTAGATTTTTTTTTCCTGTTTAATTTTTGTTTGTCTTTTAATTTTCCCAGTTTATTTATTTTTTTTAAAAAAGTTTATTGTCTTTGTTTCTCTTCTTTTAATTTACTGGTACATCCAGGCTTATTTGTTTAATTTTTTTTTTTTCCCTCCCAAAACTCCTTTCCCCAAATTTGGTAATTAAATTTTAAAAAGACCCGCAGGTGGTAGTCTCCACGTTTTTCAATATGGCCGACGGTGCCAGTCGGGCCAATATAAAAAAGGACCTTTTTGGGACGGCTGCTAAAGCCAACCCCCCTGATAATGCTGCCAAGAAGCGGGCTGATGGTAGCCCCAAAGCTGACCGTACTAGTAGCTCCAAGAAGGGAGAAGCTAGTAATAAGAATATTGAGGTGCCAAAGGAGGCACAAAAGACAGCCGAGGAATTGCCCTCATGCTGGAAGTCCCCACCAAGTTGTATTCTGAACATGGCGGATTTCCTGGATAAGGCGAAAAGTTACGCCCATCTTGTAAATAAAGATGGGTTCGTCGATGTTGTCCAGGAGCTCGATGTGTTCACAAAAAGAATGGTGACCGTTTTTGTGGTGGACAAAAAAACCAAAAAGATTTGTCGCTCCACTAAAGACACAGTGATTAAATCACTTTTGTCCCTGGGGATAAAACCCCAAAGAGTAATTAAGGGTAGAGGGTTCTTCATGTGGGACATTCTGCTGCCCACACCAGAAGATTGCCTAGCCATGGCAAAAAAAGAATTGATCACAAAAGATCTAATACTAAGAACGGAATATGAAGGCCGAAGACGGACCAGGGTGGCCGTGTTCGAGGTTCCTCCTCAAATTTCGGGAGAGCTTCTGGCTGCATTTTTTATGCAGTACGGCCAAATTTTAGGGGCTCTCTCCGACAATTTGAACGGGGGATGGACTTTTGATATCATGCTTGATCAAGAGGCCTTCAAGTCTGTCCCCAACTGTTTGGTGTTTGGTGACCGGAAAATGCCGGTCATAGTGACCGGTAGGAGACCAACTTGCTGGAGGTGTGGAGAGACTGGTCACCTTTCCTCCTCCTGCCCAGGGAAGAAGGCCCCTGGAGTTCCGGTCACAGGCGACCAAAATACCCCCTTGGCCGAGAAAGTAAAATCCGCGGCGCCTGTAGTGGGCCTAGCTGCGGGGCGTACTGTTGGGGAAAATACCTCGGTTGGGTCCAGACCCACATTACCCTCAAATCCGACGCCTGCCACAAGTGTGGTTAAGGAGAAGGATGAGGGGGAATGGCGCCTCGTGGTTAGGGGCAAGGGGAAGACCCAAACAGCGGTTCCTCAGTCCCAGCATGACCCCGGGGACATTGTCACCTACAGCCCCATTCCCTCTACCAGCTCTGAGGGCGACGCCTCGGCGTCTTATGCTGAAACAGCTACTGCAGGCCAAAAATTGAATGAACCAAGCTGGCAGAAAATTTTGGACCTAAAAAAATTGAAAGAAAAAGTGGAGGCCAAGCGGGCTAAAAATAAAAAATCGCTGGGGGTACCGGGCCCCCTATCCTCTGCCCCGTCTTCCCCCCCATCACTTAAATATAAATTCACAAAACCACCTCCGCCTAAATCTTTGACAAACTCTCCAGTGAAATCTCTTCGTTCCTCCAAACCTTCACCCGTAAAGACACCTTCCGGCATGACTCCATCAACTACACCGACAGACACTCCTATGCATACACCCACTCACTCTCCTCAGAAAAAAAGAAACAGAAGTCCGGATACTCAATCAACTACGGACAAGAAAAAAAAGAAAATAAAACCACCATATCTCCCGGGGGAAGACGTCTGCCGCGTATCCCGGGATCAGGCTGATAGGGTCTTCGGGCAAACTAAAAACCCGATGCCCTTAAAAGTTCTCTGGAACTTCCGGCACATCAAGGGTGTAGATGTGGAGGTGCCGGAAAATTTTGAGGCCCGAAATCAGCTAACCGTGGTGAGAACTGGCCCGGGTACGCGGGAGATATGGGGCATGATAGAGGAGGCTAAGGCCTCCTTGAAAGTGGTGCCCCCAGCAGTAGTTCTCCTTGAGGAAAACTTAGACGAAACTAAAAAGTGTAAAGGGAGGGTCCCTCTTTATGTTCACCCATCCCTTTATAGGGCTCTTAAGTTAACTTATCCCGCGGACATCGGTAGCTTGTCTCAGAGTGATACTCTCGATACTGAGATGATGTCAGGTTCGATGGGACAAGCTGTCGGTGTCCTCACCCCAGCCATGTTCTATCCTGAAGGACAACCCTAATTCGATTGACAATGTCTCTCTGGTTAGCTACGTTGAATGTCCGGGGCCTGAGGTCCGAGTCTCGCAGGGCGAGGCTCACTCGTGACCTTCAGCGCCTCGGGGTGAATGTATGTTGTATACAAGAGACCCGGTTTTCTTCTCATGATCGTGAGGACATACTGTCTAAGGGGTTTGCCCTTTATTCAGCCTGTTTTGATGGTCGTTCGAGGGGTGTCTCTTGGCTAGTGAGCAGGTCTTTGAAGGCTGCTTGTACCCTTGTCTTCGCGGATCCGGCGGGCAGACTTTGCGTGCTGGATGTTACCATAAAGGATAAGGTTCTACGTCTCATTGGGGTTTATGCGCCCAATACCCATTCCGAGCGGCCTGCTTTGTTTCGGCAGATCGCGCCGTTCTTGACGACGTCTCGTCGGGTAGTTTTAGCGGGGGATTGGAATGCCGTCCTTGACCCCGATATAGATCGTATAGGGCAAAAACAAGGTACTAACAACCCGGATGTGAAACCGTTTCGGGACTTTATCGATGAGTTTGATCTTGTCGATAAGTTCCGGAATGAACACCCTCGGGAGGTAGCATGGACTTGGACAACTAGTGGCAACTCGGCTCCCGGGACGCTTGCGAGCTACCTGGACCGGGTCTTAGTTAGGAGAGTCGACGTAGGGCTCTTAGGGTGTCCAAGTTTCCATTATATAGTTTATACGGATCATAGGCTTGTCCGGGTCCGTGTAAACTTAGATAAGCCTAAGGTTAGATTGGCTGGTTACTGGAAATTGAACTGTTCCCTTTTTGGTGATCAGGGTTTCCGGGACCAGCTTTTACTAATGATACAAAGGGAACTGACGGGTGCGGTTTTGGGAAATGCCTGGTGGGGCAAATTAAAATCTAAAATTCGAACGTTTGCTGCCGATTTTAGTCGTCGACTCAATCTAGATAGATTAGCGGCGCAAACTGCTTTAGAAGATAAAGTCGATCGGGCAGTGAAATCCCGTGTTAGTGGGGACATAGCTTTAGCTAAGGCAGAGTTGTCCTCTTTGCTTATCAAGAAGGATCAAGCTCTGGTAGTTAGGGCTAGGTTAAAAAGAATGTCTTCTGAGGCAACGAATATGGCCGCTGAACTGCGTGCAGAGGAAAATCGAAGCGCGTCTAAGCGACATATTGCATGCGTCACGTTGCCGGATAAGCGGACCGTGACTACAAACGCGGGCATATGTGAGGTCTTTCGGGACTACTTTCAGGATCTTTTCACCAGGGAGCCCGGTCTGAGCTCTGCTCAGTTCGACGCCTATTTAGCTGACTTTCCCTGCCTCTCGGCAGCTGAAGCGGCTAGGTGCGAGGGTCCCATAACAGAGTCGGAGATCTGGGAAGCGCTGAAGCAGGTTGGCTTGGATAAGTCTCCGGGACTAGATGGTCTTCCCTACGAAGTGTACTTGAGGTTGTCGCACGTTTTTGTTCCTTTGCTGGAACTGATTTACAACCACTGGATGAAGCAGGGGTCTTTACCCCAACGCTTCACCAGGGGTGTGATCAAGTTGCTGCGTAAGGACAAGGACGGTGGGGATGGGTTAGGGAACTTTCGCCCTTTAACGATGTTAAACACTGACTTAAAGATTTTGGCGAAGATCCTAGCCAACCGTTTGCAGCTTGTCCTGTCTAGTCTGATTGGCCCTGAACAGACTTGTGCTGTGAAGGGGAGGACTATTCAGGATAACCTTCATATGGTACGCTTGATCTTAGAACAAGTCGACAGTGAAGCCGCGCTGATCAATTTAGATCAGTCCAAGGCCTTCGATAGGGTTGACCATCGATTTCTGGAGGCTGTCCTTTCGGCGGCCGGTTTCAGAGCCGACTTTCGCTCCTGGATCCGACTTTTGTATGCGACCCCCGGTGCGCTGGTGGAAGTGAATGGGGTAAGATCGAAGCCTTTCGTATTGTCTCGCTCCATTCGTCAAGGTTGTCCGCTCTCGCCTCTGCTTTACGTTCTTGCGTTGGAACCATTCCTTCGCAAGTTGAAGGCGAATCCGGTCCTGCGCGGAATTTCCCTGCCTGGGGCTTCCACCTCAGCCAGGTATTCTGCCTATGCTGACGACGTTTCGGTTCTTGTGTCGAGCAGAGCCGAGATTGACGAAGTCAGCAAAGAGATCAGTGGGTATGAGATGGTGACAGTGGCCAAGATCAACCGCGATAAGTCTGTGGGCTTGCGGTTGGGTGCGTGGAAGGGAGTTTCTCTTCCCGGACCTTTCCTCTGGACGGATGGGCCGATCAAGATACTCGGCGTCTGGTTCGGTCCTGATCTCCAGTTGGAAATGAATTGGTCGGAGGTGCAGGGGAAGGCCGAGATCGCGGGTAAACTGTGGTCTCGGAGGAGACTTTCCCTGAAGGGAAGGGCGGAGGTATGTGTTTCACACATATATCCGATCCTCCTTTACCGACTTTCTGTGCTTCCGCTCCCGTATGCCAGACTAATGTCATTAGTCCGGACCTTGTTCTCTTTCTTGTGGAGAGACAAGGCCCCTATGGTAACTCGCGAGATCTGTTGCCTTCATCCCTCTGAGGGCGGTCTGGGTATGCCTAGCATTGAGATTCGTCAATATATGCTTCGCATTACCTTTCTAGACCGAATGTGTCGCGGATTGGATGAGGTGGGCACCTTTTGGAAAGAAGATGTCCGAAAACATTTCCCATCCCTGAGAAGTGTGCACTCGTGCGAGGAGGAGGCCGGCCGTAGACCTCGTGCCGAGTGCGCCTTCTACCGCGAATGTCGTAGTGCTTTGAAGCTCCTCTTACGGACGACGGATGGCCTCTCCGACGCCCAGGCGTTGTCTCGTAAGGCATTGTATCAATTGTTAGTTAGGGGGTCCGTTCAAGATGATCTGTTCGACGAGCTCGGTCTTACGAAGCAGGAGGCTCGCTCGATATGGCCTTGGGCGCCTGGGTTGAAATGTCTCAATAACGATGAGGCATCACTCACCTGGCTGATGATTCGTGGGGCCCTCTGGGTCGGCAAGAGACTTTGTTCAGCAGGTTTGGAGAAATATCCAAACTGTCGTCGCTGCACTGGGGAAGTTGAGACCATTGGTCACGCCTTTTTTCAGTGCAGGACGGTAGTGCCGTTGTGCAGGTTTGTTGAAGGCCTCATGGTTCGCATGCTGCAGGGAAAGTTCTTTGTCCTGGAAGCCAGTTCTGTTTGTAGCAATGTGGTGCCGCAATTGACGAAGGCTGAACACTATGTGTTCTGTTGCTTACTAGGGATTATGAGAGTCGTGATTTGGACGACGCGTCAGAAGGGATTCCATGAGGGCGAGAAGTTCACCTCTTCCCAACTGATCTTGTACTTTAAGCATCAGCTTAAAGTCAAGATTAGGACGGAAAGGCGGCGGCTCACCTCATCGGAATTTGGCAAAAGGTGGGTGAATCTTGCGCGAATGTGTAGAGTGAAAGGGGCTGACCTAGAGTGGCACTTGGATGTCGGTTAGGTACAGGATTTGTCCTAACAGGGTTGAACATAGGCAACCCACCCAGATTTTAGGTTAGACTAGGTTTTCGATTTTTGAATCTTTAGTTTTCCCTTTTTTCTAGTAAACTTAGCTAGGGTATGCATGCGCATTGGTCCCTTTTATTTCTGTCCCTATTTTCCTTTTGTTTTAATTCCCCATCCCCTCCCTCGTTAGGTGGTCAGTGACTTCAGTTCTCTGGTGGATGCGGGGCGCCTTTCGTTTCGTGTGTGTGCTTTTTCGTATTTGTTGTTGTGTATGAATGTGTGTGTGTCTGTGTGAATGCTTGGAGGAATGAATGTTTTTTTTTCTTATTTTTCTTAGCCCCGCATTGATTTCGTCTAGTTAACTGATTTTGCTGCCACATTTATGGTTTGTGGGGGGTTTTACTACTAACACAGTTTTGTTTAGTTCTTCTTGTAAATACTTAAGTCATATTGTATATACTCATTTGGGGATCTTTTAAAAGTTGTTGTTTTATTGACCCTCCCCCCACAGACAATTTTTGTACATAAGGGGACTAGTTAGGACTTCATAGAGAATTTGAGGCATTATGGTGGACGTAGTAAGAAAGGTAGGTTTGAATGTGTTGTTTTGGTGATTGGAATATTGTTAGTTTGTTTGGGTCCGTGTCTGGGACTAGCTAAGTTTAGATTTAAGACAGAAGAAGACCGTCATTCCCCATCCCCTTTTTAGGCCTTGTGCCACATTTTATACACATTTGTATAAATAAATATTGTGAGCTTCGTGACGGATAACCAACTGCCAAACAACTCCATGTCACTCATACTTTTGAAGTTACAAAGTTAAATTTATTTAACACGAAACAACTCCAATACACTCATTCACCAACCTCTGAAATCACCCCTGAACTTTTATCAACTTTAGAACTCACAATTCCAAACTTTATTCTTCTGAATTACAAGTTCAATATTACAGTAAAAGGTAAATTACTTCTTAAGAACTTTCTGTTTAAAAGACACTTAATATTAACAACTTTAATATCAACATTAACGAACGATTACAAGAAAGACATTCTGAAACTTAAAACATCATACATATTTGGCAACATAACATATACCAAATATTCTGCTTCTACATTGTTTTGAATGTTTTGAATATACGCTCTTTTAGCGCTAGACGGCGTCGTCAGTGATGTTCTGGAGATGGATCATTGGGCAGTTTCGGGTCTTTCAAACATCATACTGACGTCACCAAATCGACACCTTCAGAGCTGATCAGACTCTGAAACGCCCTCTAAAAAATGCTCGTAGACACTGACTTCTATAAATATACCCAGTTATCACACATTTGATTAGAGATTGACCAACAGCCAATCACAACGGTGCGAATTCTATTTAAGCTGTTTACATTGTACATTGTTTTGAATGTTTTATTAGTTTCTAATTAAATATGTCTTGTTCGTAACTCTGGTACAAATATTTCCAAATCAAAGGGACATGACTCTGTCCTACCTTTTCTTTGCATGTTGTACACCAACCTAAATAAATCTAATTGTTACGTTTTAAAACAATTCAGTTGAATTTTGTATTTTATTTTGATGTTAGTGGAAATAGTTAATTGACACGCAACTTATTCTCAACAAATATTACCACATAATTAACCCATCCACTACACTTACTTTATTTACAACATCAGTTATTATTATTTTTCAGAGATATATTAATAAAGCATCACCAATATAATAGAAATGTTTTGATTTTTTAAAATATTTTTGAAAGCACCAATTGCTAGAAGTTCTTGAAACTGACATACTAATACATTACTAAGTAACAATTCAAGTTGTTACACTCATCTTCATTTATTTTTTTCCACTACTTTTGGCAAATAGACCCATTCTTGGAGATTCTGAGAATTCCTTTATCTTACCGTCACCTTCAATGTATTTGTTGTACAGTGTAACCCGGATATAAGAGAAACCCGGATATAAGAGAGATTTTATCTGGTCCCAAATTACAACCATACTTACCTAAACAAAATAGACAAAACCCGGATATAAGAGAAACCCGGATATAAGAGACATATTATCTGGTCCCGACAACTCTCTTATATCCGGGTAACACTGTAATTTCATCAAAATATTGGTTTTCCTTTTTTATTTACCATTTACAATTTAATTATACCCACAAAAACTACTTTTTATTGAAATACAATACATCAATAATTTTGATGATCATTGTATATGACTTTTTGTCAGATATTATGCTTCACTGGAGGCAAAAAGCGATTTCCAAATCTTTTAATTTTATGCAAGAATGTCTTCAGTTGTTGGGTTGAATATCTTTATCTCTGATCGCAAATATTTGTTCTTTAACATTTTTATATCAACAAAACAATGTCAGTTGATTTGCATATCCCTTTGTACATGAATGTGGGGCACTAATCTGACATAAATGATAAAACTTGTTTAATCATTGAAAACGTTTTTCAAAAACAACTAAAAGAACTCTTTTTACCTACATTATTTTAATTTTGAAAAGATTTTCATTTGATGTTTTGATTTTTACATTTTTTTTTAATTGTGACTCTACACTTGCTGAGACTCAAAGTACCCTATGCTTACCCCTTTCATAAACTAAACAAGAGGTCAGAGTTGAAAAAAAAAAAAAAGAGTGAAAGTTCAGTTACAACTTGATCATGATCTACAAGTCTGAAATTTATAATCTGAAGTTTAAGTATCATGAACACAAAATGAAAAACATTTAAAAAGTAAAAGGAATCAATCTTTGTATACATAGAGTAGCAGCTCAAACACTGCGATAAAGATAACAAATCTGAGAAATTAGTTAAAAAAAAGAAAGAATTGTAGTGATACTAAATAATAAGCACAAAGAACTGAGTGTAACGAAGAAGACGTTCAAAGAGAGAGTGTCATAAACTGGTTTGTGCGCATGAAGCCTCACGCATTTGTTCCGGTTAAAAATGAATAAATAAAATATTCTAATACATAAAAAGTTTTAGCCAGTCAAAAAGCATTTGCACCCAAATAATAAACGATTTCCACTGAGCCCTTCTGATCCCAAAAACAAGTATTATAAACTAAAGAGATCTCTTTTTCAATCAAAACTCAAATGGGAAAACAAACTCCAAAGAGGACAGACCACATCAAATGAATCTCAACTCCAGTGACCGACCGCTTACCTCTCTCACCCCTACACCCTCTTACATCTCTCACCCACTACATCCTCTTACCTTTCTCTCCCCTGCACCCTCTTACCTCTCTCACCTCCTCACACATCAGCCCAAAAGCTCTCACATCAAAGGACACTTAAAGTACTTTTCACAAATTTTATATTATCTTAAACTTAATTCTTGTAACTCGTCTCATTAACTGGACATGATTTTGTTTACATGTACAGATATCCGTCAAAGAACATTTACCACTGACTTTAACAATTTGTATTTTGAAATATAAAACTTTTGTTGTTTATAATTACATTTAGAATCATTGTATGGCAATCTTGCACCTTCATGCAAAAAGACTGATTTTTTTCCATTGACCGTACTATTATTTTAGCTACAAATAAATAGTGTT
Source organism: Acanthosepion lycidas (assembly GCA_963932145.1). Classification (NCBI taxonomy): domain Eukaryota; kingdom Metazoa; phylum Mollusca; class Cephalopoda; order Sepiida; family Sepiidae; genus Acanthosepion; species Acanthosepion lycidas. Next base: position 79,162,020 of record OZ010583.1, on the reverse strand, counting down.
TATAATTTTGTTGTTAATTCTCAAGAACAAAGAAAATGTATTTGCTATCATATATTTATATTTTATTAAAATTCTAATTCTTTTCTAAACAATAAACATTGCCGAAGAGTAAAAGCCCATTGAATAATAGTAAGAACACCTTAACTGAGAAAGTAATCAAGAAAAAAGGCCAGAGACAATAGCTGCTCAATACTTGTCATAAAGACCACAAAGATAATTAGTAGTTATATCATGTCTCCAAATCTTGAATAAGAAATTATATATATATATATTATTAATGAAAAAAAGGATAGGTTTAAGTATCATGTTGATGGAATATTCCATACCTACCAGTCACCCCTCTGGGATAATGCATTTTTCACGCATAACCACCTCTTAACCAATCAGCATCTTAGTTTCAGCAAAGTAGGTTTTTCATTGGCTGAGACCTTAAAACTGTAGCAAGTTTGAGCAAAAATACCTTTTCCCATGTACCGCTTTTGGAGCTGATTCTGAGACCACAAACTCAATAAATAGAAGTGTTTCGATTCAAACAGTCAGAACTTCAACCCTGGAGAGATGCTAAACAAATCCACACTAGCCAAAACTTTGACCTAACTACACTTTTCGCATGCTAATTCTTCTGACTCAGCAAACAGCACTTCGCACTCTCAGGAACATTACTTACAACATACTAAAGAAAGTGAATTGACCCACTACTAAACAGTATTTGTAAATCTCAATGCAACATCAAGACAACAGCTAAAGGTACACAACTCTTAGAAACTTTGAATAGTAACTTTAACAAAACATAATCCTTCTACATATTTTATTACAACTAGTCACACTTGATCAGCAATACCTATCTTGATTGTGTATGTTCAATTAATATAAAATGAATGTTATTTGTTGTTTTAATTTAATTTAATCACGTTGTCCTCATTTTTGATTCCTCCTGAATGAGTTTACCTTTCGATGTTCTTATTTTTATATTTGTTGTGGATGAATGTCTCGTGAACACCTACATTTCTAAGCCTTCTGATAACCTAACCTTGTGATACACAAAATACATTTGCCAATCTGCAACAATGTCATCATAAAAGAATTTTCAAAATTAACTGAGATTTTCTTGTGTGTCCTGAGCAGACATTTCTATTTAACTCTGTGAATGTATTTGCATTTTATTTTTCAGAACCGAAGGGGTCCAGGGTCATATTTGATTGACCTGAGCAGTTTTGGAGAAAAAGCCTTCAATGAAAAATGTTCAGGACCAGGATGGGAGAGAGCTTTTTTAACAGAGCAACAAGCTAAAATTCCACATATGTTATTTCGAAAAGAATGGGAAGAAAAACAGTTGCAGGTGAGCAATACAATCCTTGAGACATGTCTTATTTCTCAATCAGTTTTTATCTATACTGTATTTGTTTGTATGTACGGCCATTTCACCCCTTGATGTCAGATCAAAATGGAGTATCTGTCTAAGTTTAATCTTTGGCCCTTCTGTGCTTTCTGACTATAAAAATTATAGAAAAATGTGTAAAATAGGAAAAGTAAGCATTAAGAAGGCTAGAGAAAAAATGAAAGAAAATCAGGTGAAAGGATATATATATATAGAGAGAGAGAGAGAGTGAGTGAGAGAGAGAAAAAAACTTAATAGGTTGGTTAATAAAATTTGTGGGATAAAAAGCCAACAAAATGATAATATTGGCAATAAAAATGATCATATTTATTATATTACCTTTTGACTAAATTGAAGCAGAATCAGAAAGATTTTAAAGTTCTTTTTTCAATGATACAAGGAATAAACAAAGAAGTGGGACTTATTTTACTCTTCTGAGGAATGTTGTTGTTGTTGGTTAAAGGGCAACCTGTGGAAATTATACTCTCTGAGTAAACCCAAATCCCTGTTTAATCCCTCTATGTGTAATTTTATTTTGAAAATATATTTCAGCTCCAATCTGCATCATTCTTGTCAGCTGTTAAATGAAGATGCTAAAAGCATGCATCTGATGTCATCAATGCTATGAAAAAGTTGGATGAAGTGTGCTGGGATAGGAAATTTTTGTCTATATGTATATATATATATATAAATAAGCTCATACACAAGATGTCACCATAGACTATTTCAAGTTTCAGCTTTCTGAAGAATACCAGGAAAGTAATACTGCCTACCACAGACACCACAATGAGTGAAATGATTGAAGGTACTTGAACAAACAATAAGACAAACATGAACTTTAGACAGTTTACTCATAATTTTGATCTGAATACACAACACCTTCTTTAAAAATTGGAAAAATACTATAAAAAATTAAACAGATTTTGTCAGTTCTTTTTAATCAAACTTGTATACCTATATATATATATATATACACACACACACTGAATTCAGTGTATATATATATATATATATATATATATATATATATACATATTCAGTGTATTCCATATATGTATATATATGTATATATACATATATATATACATATATATATATATATATATATATATATATATGAGATAATGACATATATTTTTATATATTCAGAACAATATTGAGGAAAATTTATGACATAGTAGAAATATTTTTCTTGTGACACATTTTATCCTTTATGACTTCATCAGATTAAATTTGTTTATGTTAATATGACTACACATGCACCTGAACCAGAGATGCTGGGAATTTTTAATTTTGTTTTTTTTTTTTTTTTGTTAGGTATCCCACACTCTGATAATAGAAGTTCTGCTAGGAATGATGAAATCTTGTAAGAGCCCAGACACAAATTTACTGTAGAGGACCTTGCAATCAAGGCACTTTCTAGACATTAAATTATGCAAAAATGAAAATAATACTGACAACTCATTTTAACAGATATATTTACCAAAATTACACAAAAATGTCTTGAAATACTAAAGAGTAAATTTATTCAATAAAATCACCATTGGCATCAGCCACAATCTCTAGATGACTTTGAAATCTCCTGCAACTCTTCTGGATAGTCATAATCCTTGCCTTCAGTTCATCTTTGGTGTTACAAGGAGTTTTGTTGCTCTCGCTCAACTGTGCCTCACACATAATAATCAATGGGGTTGCAGTTTGGTGAGTTAGGTGGCCAGATGTAAGGGGTGATGTGGTTGCAGAAATTGTTTGATAGCCATGACTGGATTCTGCTGCTTGTTTGCAGAATCCTGTTGCTAGACATAAGGTCTTCCAGCAGACAACCTCTTAACTCAGGGCAGCACTACCTCCTCAAGGCACTTGATGTAGGCCTTTCTGTTGAATCTGAGACCCTGTGAGAAGATGAATGGAGGCATAAAGTTAACATCAGTAGTGATCACTCCAAACACCTTTGTAACCACCATTATACTCACCCAACTCTTTCTGAATCTTCTGCACTGTCCACAGATTGACACCCAAACACTCTGAAATGTTTGTATTGAAGCTTTTATTGTGAATGTCAAGCAGTACAGCATGCCATTTCCAAATTTCTGGCAGAGTGAATTGCATTATGCTGCTCTTTTTCTCACAGATGATGCCCATCTGACCCTACTATATTGTGCAATCAACAAATTAAAAAAATGATCATGTGTAAAATTAAAAATATAAAATGGTGACAATTTACCCATCATACCCTGTATGTATACAAGTTTGAGCGTGTGATATACACACAATGAATTTAATTTAGTACATGGGAACAAATACACTATTAGGTAAATTTCTAATCCATAACTCCTTTTCATTTTATGCATTAGTATGAGAAAGAAAGATTATTTGATTTTGAATGTAACATGGTCATTGGTCATTTGGTTGCAGAGGGAAACTCTGAATATTTCAGAAAAGGATTTCACTCACAACCATCTCTAGAGTTTATAGAAAATTGTCAGAAAAAGAAAACAAAATGAACATTCTACCAAGAATTTTTTTAATAAACATGGAACAAAACAAGCATACCATAGAGAAAATTATTTAAAAAAATAAGTGTGTCATACCAAATAAGCATCTATGCTAGTGAGAAAAATTGAAAGAACGCATTTAATCATGTCAGCACTTGTATTTGATGCGCAAGAGTGCAAATAACACAACAGCATTAAATTTTAATTCAGTTTAGGCACAGACATAAAAAATATATTTCACAGTAAACCACATAAACTATTAAAAATCAGTACAAATACTAGAAGCCTTAAGCATAAGATACAAAGAATCCTACATCCCTTACTGGACACTTTTCCAGCAAATAAGAAACCCTATTAAGAAATTAAATTGTTATTTTATAACAACTTCTTGAAATGCGTCTGTTTCAATTTGGTATCTTTTTATTGCAGCATTTGATAATATATAGGCAAAAACAATTTGATTTTTGAGAAACGAGTCCATATAAAACATTTTTTTTTCTTCCAGAAAACAAAACTAGGCCCCGGAACATATAATATAAAACAATTCTTGGATGACTTGGACAGAAAACCAACCAGTATTTATGGAATTTGTAACACAAAAAATAAAAGATTTAAGGACATGTCTACAGTAAGTATAAAAGCAAAATTCAATTGAGAATCAGCCAAAAATTTGACTTGATATAGTGAAAAAAATTGGCCTAGTTGAAAGGGTCTGACTACCATCCTAGAAAATCTTCATGCAATAAATGCTTGTCTATGCATTTATGATAGTTACTAAATTTAACAATGGAAAATGCGACACCAAAATTACCAAAGTTGCATTGGAATAGCAAAAGATGCCTTCCAAAAACTAAGCAATGAATTAGGAAACAGGAAGATTTTGTTAAAAACAACAAAAATAGATTGGTGAACTCCGAAGTAATGTTGATTATCTAAGATGGCACTAGATGTGGCACAGTTTCTTCACAGATGAACAAAATGGTGGTTCTACAAAAGGTTGCTGAGAATACCATGAACTGAATATGTGCCTAACAAGGAAGTTTTATGGAAAATGGAAACAAAAAGGATACATACTAGAATCAGAAAGAGACAGTTGAAATTCCTGGGACACATAATGAGGAAAGAGGGCTTGGAGAATTTGACACACACTGGATATTGATGGCAAGAAGAGCAGAGGGAAACACTAAGTAACTACTTAATGAGCTTGTGTAAATGGGTAGCAGAACGGAGCTATAAAGAATAGGAAGTTGTGGAGAGTTGTGATCATCTATTTTATGAAGGGACAGGGCACATAAAAGAAGAAGAAATGTGAATGGAAAGAAGACTGAATGATCATAATAACATAAAGAAAAATCTTTTTTCTATTATTGTTCATCAAATAAAAGGCCCAAGAGCCATACAAGGGAGTAGGGTTCTAAATGTGGTTGTTTTTATGATTGTAAGAATTGTAGATTATGAGGCTATGTATGATAAATAATGGTTGACTTGAAGAAGCTAACATTGTAGTGTATAGGGAAGCAATCTCTTGGGATCCTGTTTTGCAAACCAGCAGATTTTGGAAAGAAGCTGTTTGAATGGAACTTCCTTCTTACCAATGGAATACAAAAAGAATGAAGGTGGTTCACTCCTGTGTACATGGTATGGCATGTTTTAGCTCTAAAGATCTGAATAGGGGGAACCAAGGAATGCAGATTGTCAGAACATTATCCATGGAAATAGCAACAGTGAAACACTTGAAATGTTGCATCTGTGAGAAAGGAGGGTAGAAAATAATTCATCACCTAAAAGGCAATGTAAAATCCTTTAAATTGTGTTGAAAGTGGAAAGTGAGGATTAGGCAGCTCTAACCCAGATATGAAAACAATACCCCATTTTTGGTCTGATCTAACTCTTAATTTTAGAGACAGATCATGACAGATGGGATCAAGTACTGTCTGGAGCAGTATCCTACATAAAATCAAATGCAAATATCTCTGTAGTAAAGTGTATTTGTTCAAAGCCTTAGTTTTGTATGACAGTAGCTGTATCAAAATTGCTCAATATGTAAAAAAGATCAGCAAAGGATGTTAAGTCTGTAGACTCCACTGTGCAGTATAGGTTAACAGCCTCACCATGCTAGGTGTTGTTGACCCTGTAGACTTCACCATGCTAAGCATTGCTCACTCTACAGGCTCCCATGTGAACTATAGGGCTACAGTTTCACCACACTTGACATTGCTGACCCTGCAAACTCCCTTGTGGACTATAGAGCATCACACACAACCAAATGTGAATTCAGAGTCCTCCTTTTCCTAGACTGGTTGTCAACCAAAGCTAGATAGCCCAATCTGCTTGGTTGTTATCCCTTAAATTGGGGCAAAGTAAGGATGGATTTATACTTTTCATAAAGGTATTTGTGTGAAAGTGGATACAATGGACTTGACTAGAATTTGAGTTTGACATGCTAATCTCACTTTCCATGCTGAAAACTAATATTTTATGAACATATCCATGCTGAGAATATGTGTTCAAGGAATTAAATTTTTATTTGCAGTTATATTTTGTACTGAAACCGTTTTCAATGTTTATTTTAATTTTATTAGATTATTATATTTATATCCTTTTTCTCATTTCCAGTAAATGATAAGTTTTATTATTTATGTGTATTGTGAATTCAATGTTTGTAGAAGTAATAATAAATTTTCATTATTGTTGCCCTTATTACTTTCTCATTTGTTTAGCTCTTCAAAAGTTCCATATCAAGTACAATAAATTTCCTCTGCTTACCTGATATTACTCTTCTGTGAGAGTACTACTGTATCTAGATCCATGTAGCAGTCAGCCTCACCGATTGAGCAAGTATACAACTTCAACCAAAGTTCAACAGAATAGTAAACATTATTACTAATAGGATTGCTATTTCTAGGAAATGTCAAATCTCCAACGCAAAGCTATGAATGGATATGCCAAGAAATATAATGCCTGACACACTAACCTATGCATGGCATCACATTTGACAGGCCAGTTAACATTTTACTTTATCTTGAGTGCAACCTGTCAAAAGAATAAAGCACAGATTAGAGTTACTTTGATCTACATCTGGTGTTTGCAAATTATTATTAATAGTAATTTAACTGGTTTATCATGTCTTGCCTAAACTACTGAAATTCTGATTCTTATAATTTGATAATATTATTGTAATAGAGGTTGATTGAGTTCATTCAGGTCATGTACAGAAATCTAAATTACTTGCCAGCATCAAAGTGTTTTCACGTAATTAAATATAGACATTCAAGTTTTGTAATATTCAGTCTTATATAATAAATTTTAAAGGTTTATTTTAGGGAAATATGACATTAAATTATGAAGGGTATATTGGGATAGCTAAAGATGCCTTCCAAAAGCTAAACAAAATATTAAGAAATAGGAACATTTTGTTAGAAACAAAAAAAAAAGTATGGAAGTGCTATATAATATCGATCCTCCTACATGGAGTGAATGCTAAACAATTTCTTCCCAGATGAAACAACAAAGCAACTTGATGCAACAAAGAGGTGGTTCTATAGACGGATACTGAGAATACCATGGATGGAACATGTGAGCAATGAAGAAGCTTTAAGAAAAATGGAGACTAAAATGTCACTTATACTTAGAATCAGAAAGAGGCAGTTGAAATGTCTGGGATGCGTAATGAGAAAAGAGGGCTTGGAAAATATGACACATACACAACGTATTGAAAGCAAGATGGGCAAAGGGAAACAGTTAGTAACCTACCAAATGAGCTTGTGTAAATGAATTGCAGAACAGGGACTGAAAAGGATAGTAAAAAAAGAAAACAAGCATTGCTAAGAGCAATGAAGGATAGGAATTTGTGGAGAACCATGATTACCTATGCCCTGAAGGGATACAGCACATAAAAGAAGAATTGTCTTTGGTTCTAAGATAATAGGGTCTATAAAGCAGGATTTCTTTCAAAAATTAAATCAATGCAAATGAGAATAGATAATGAAGAAAATACCTTTAATGATGATAAAGCAAAAGTAGATCCAGGATTTTCAGCAGGATGGGGTTCAAAATGAAAAGTAATCTACTTACCATTAAGTAGTAGATTCTATTTAGCACCAGATTTGACAAACAAGCAAAGTAAAAAAAAAAAGTTAAAGAAATTTAATACAGAAGCAATAAGAAATTCTTAAAGAAATTAAAATATGGAAAATATCTAATTTATAGGAGAGGAAAACAAAATTTTTAAAAATTGTTTTAAAATTATGATTATCATTAATTATTATTAATAATCACTTATGACTATTGTTTTTTTTTTTTTATAAATTTTCTTTATCAATTAGGTGGAAAAGAAAGTCAAGTCATATTTTTGACTTGATTACTTTGAGGTTACTTTTTCAGTACTTACAGTAAAATAACAATTAATTTTTATGTTTTTTTACATTCTTTGAAGATTATTTAATATCAGAGTTTGTAAATTTTGTATCAATTTTTAAATGAGTTTAGATCAGATTCATATAAGACAATATGTGTTGGATGAATTCAAAAAGGGCAGCAAGAAATATTTGTCCTGCCTATGGAAATGAAGCTTTAGGTGTCCAGGCAGGGTAATGAAGGTTTAACAAGTTTCAATCATGAAATTTTTCTCTTAAATATTCCTCTTGATTGGGATGACCACAGTCTGTCAATATGGAGCTTCTGTATACCATAGTTGAGGAAAATCCAAAGCAAACTGCACAAGTTCAATACAAGTCATACAAGGATCATAAAACACCTTTGAGAACCAGGTAAAGTGTCTAAACTTGGTCAACGGATCCCTCATCACCTGACTGCTTCTCAGTTTAATGAAAGAGTTGCTCTTTTCTCATCACTGAAGTGTAGACTTGTTACTTTTTCTGGGTAGAATCCTCACCGGTGATGGAAAATAGGTTCTCTATAACGATATCCAATGAAAATGACAATGGTTAGCAACCACTTAAAAATGAGAATCCATCCCTAAATCAGGACTACATATGCAAAAAGTTATGTTCTTTGTTTGATGAGTTATGAAAGGTATTATCTATCATAATGTGTTAGACTACAATGAAAGAGTGAATGCAGTGAAGTGTTGTTGCCATTTGGAAGAATTACACAAAAAAATCACTCATCATTGGTTAATTGTAATGGTGTATTGCTCTTAAGCAATAATACAAGTCAAACAGTAAAAGATTACTGCACTAAACATAAAAGTTTTGCTTCATCTGCCTTTACATTCTTAACCTTGTTCCATCTGGTTATCACCATTTTAGATAATTGCAACATATTTTAGAGGAAAAATTCTTTATTAATTCTCAAGAAAATAAAACTGATATTGAGTGTTTCTCTGCATCAAAACCTGAAGAATTTTATGCCAGAGGGATTAACAATTTACTAAATAGACAGGATTATGTTATTAATAATGAGAGGAAATATCTTGATTAAATATATCATTAAAGATCAGAGAGGCATTTGATTCCTTTCCATCTTCAAATACTATAAGACTTTCTTTCTAATTTGATATACATTGAATCTTTTTGTATAGTTTTATAGATTTTTAACTTATACTAATCATGCAAACCACATCCAGGATTAGTGAATCCAACAATAGGATTAAGTTTTTCAGATAACTACTTTTATTCTTTTATCGAATTTGTTTATATTTTATGCATGTATAATGATGTTATCATGCTGACCAATGAAGTTGAATATTTCATATGTAGTATTACATTTTATTTGAAATCCTGAATTCAATTACTGTTACCCAGTTTGTGTGCATGGACCTAGGCCCTCATCCAAAATATGGATCTTACATTGCCATCTACAATATCTGATAGAGGCTACTCCTCTTACTGCTGATGTGGGTATTGATATACGTGGACTTTACATTCTTTTCTACAATGTCTCATTGTCATCTACAATGTCTGATAGAGGTTGCTCCTCTTATCACTGGGGTGGATGTTGATATATTTAAAAAGTGGACCTTACATTCTTATCTATGATGTCTTATAGAGGCTGTTCCTCTTACTATTGATGTAAGTGTTTATGTATTTGAAATGTGGACCTTACATTCTCACCTACAATGTCTCATTTTCACCTATGATGTCTGATAGCGATTACTACTTTATTGCTGATGTGTGTGTTTATATATTTGAAATGTGGATCTTACATTCTTGTCTACAATGTATGATAGAGGCTGGTCCTTTTACTGCTGGTGATTGATTGAAACATGGACCTTATATTCTCAACTATGATGTCTGATATAGGCTGCTCTTCTTGCCATTGGAGTGGGAGTTTATATATCTGAAATGTGGACTTTAACATTCTTGACTACACTTACTGTTGATGTAGATGTTTATATATGCATCTTTGTCATGTGACTCTTTCTTATGCATTGCATTCCAGTTGCAGCTGGGTCAATCACATGTTTCTGCTTGGTTGCTTGGAAGTTATTTGTCAGGTCAGCCCTGCACTTTAGTTTTTTTAAGTGCATTGAGTGTAAAGTTTATTCTGATATAATCTAAGGTGAAACACATACCACACTTGTATAAACATACATCATAAAACCAGTCTAGCTATATTCAACCAAACATTTCAATATTTCAGTGTGTCCCTGGTCCAGGCACATACAAGTCCAAATCAACAACCCAAGAGGAAAAAGAGAAAACATCCTTTGGTTGTGTTGGAATTATTGATGCAAGAACCCCACGGGAAATTGCTAAATGTGTAAGTGTACTCCTTTTATTTATCTCTTTTGACCAAAGTTAGAGATTTTAAGTGTTGGCAGATACTTCTGTTGAGTTAATTCCCTTTGTCAAAATGGCAATTTGGAAAAGATAAATCTTCACAGGTGGCACTGTTAAGTTATTTGCATGGGAATAGTTAAGATTATATATATATATATATATATATATATATATATATATATATATATATATATATATATATATTCATCTTTTAGTTGTTATCACAATGTTGTGGCTGATTAATTTTTTTAGCCATCTTCAACTTCAAGAGGAGAGGTGATTTTTATAAAATGTTTTCTCTATTTCAGGTTTTTATCACTGCAAACAAGCAAAAGGGAAGTCATTTGATTGATATATAATGGATTAATTAAACCATTATATCAAACTTCACAGTATCTTATGGGCTTTGTATTCATTTTTATAAAGCAAAGAAATTTATTCTATGTTAAGAGTCAAACTGATTTGACATATACAATTTTCCATAAGGCATTTTTTACTATATAAATTCATTGAAAATCTAGACAAAAGGGATTGTCAGTGTTCAGGAATTACTGCAAGTACTACTGACAAAATAGGTCTGTCAGATTGATGATATATAAACATTTACTATAGGTATACATAGCAAATGATTTTACAATAGAAATGCACTACAAATGGTCTCACTGGATAATTACATTGCCATTGAGAAAGTGTAAAATAGTGAGAGTATTTATGGGAGTATTTAAAGTGGTAAGAGGGATACTTGTGCTAAGGGGATTTTTGCTTGTCTTCTCTCTATAGTTTCCATTTTTGATGAGAAATGACATTTTCATAAAGTTTGGTTATGTAAAAATGAAGAGATTTTATCTTGTCAATGTAAAGCTTTATTTATAAACCCAAAACAGGTTACATTTTTATTTATAACATTAAAGCAGATTAAAATTTTATGAATAAACCTATGTTTTATTTATAAATAAAATATTATATTTATGGATAAATCCTTAATGTTTTATTTATAACCCTGTTATAGTGGAACACACCTATTCTATAGTTAATAGACTCTCCCACCTATAATAAGTAGGAGTAGTAAGAGTAACAAGTCAGTCACTCAGTCAGTCGGTCTGAGTTCAGTCTGAAGTCAGACGACTGGCTGACCGGTTGAACTCACTGCCTTCGAGCAGGGAGAAACCCGAACGAGGCTACACCGAAGGACGGAGTCTTTTTCGGAGAGGTAAACCAACCCTGAACCCGTTTATACTGGTTTTAAAAGGGCATATTTTTGGTTGAGCTCACAGGCTCGGAGATCCCATGTTAAACTGGCCTTGTGCCACATGATGCCCTCATGGGGGTGGTGACTGAATATCGCTCAGTGAGTCGGTCTGAGTTCAATCTAAATTCAGACGACTGGCTGACCGCTTGAACTCTCTGCCTTCGGGCGGGGTCTCTTTCGGAGAGGTAAACCGACCCTGAACATGTTTATATGGGTTCAGTGGGCATATTTTTAGCTGGGCCCACGGGCTCGGAAATCCCACATTAAACCGGCCTTGTGCCACATGATGCCCTCGTGGGGGGAGGGTGACTAAATATAGTTGCTCAGTGGGTCGGTCAGCGAGTCCATGCTGGACGACCGTTAGTTGGATACTAAAGTATCAGTGACCACAACTAGATTTACTCTGTGAAATACCTATTATATGAAGTTCCTAACGTTTTGTATGTCGAACCTATTTTAGGACCGACTTAGTACAAATACAAGACTCCACTGTGGAACTACTCCATAACAAACCCCAAAACTACTTAATATTTTATTTATAACCAAAAAGCAGATTAAAGTTTCATTTGTAATCCTAAAAGAGCTTAATGTTTTATTTATAATATTAAAACAGCCTGAAGTTTTACTTATAATATGAAAACAGCTTAAAGTTTTATCTATATATAACCCTGAAACAGCCTACTCATTTATAACCTCAAAATGATTTGGTTGTGTCTTTGTTATGACAACAGGATATGATTTCAACATGTTTATGAAACTGGAAAGTGAAAAAGAATAACTCTGTGAAAGGAAGAGTATAACACTAATTGGAAAAAAAACATTTAAAATCCCTTCATTTGGTGGAGGAGGGAGAGTAAAATTCTTAGTTTGATGAAACAGTTTTTATTATTCAAATGAATATGACATTACCTTGGAAAAATACATGTTACAAAATCATGGCACTTTCTGGCTAGAACTAACCTTGTTTGATTTTCCATTAGTGATAACTGTTAAACTATAACTACTCAATGGAATCTTGTTACCATAGTCAACATTATAATATATTTTTTTTTTTTATTACAGAATAATAATCCAGCACCTGGAACCTATAACTTAAGAAGTGAAGTAAACGCTTTGTTATCCAAAGTTGTGAGTCAAAGAGGTCCCTATGACCTCTTCACTGGGGTACGAAGTTATCCATTGACCACTGGACATTGGGCATTAGGGGTAAGTGCTTTAATTCTTCTTTAATTATATAACTATTAACTTTTTTTTTATATTTTAATTTGAAATTATTTAAAATTTTATAAGAATATGCTTTATCATGTACTATGAGTATTTTTTGTTTTGTTTTTATTGGGAGATCAATTTATAATGAATTTATATATGAATATATATATATATATATATATATATATATATATATATATATATATATATATATATATATAAAATAAATGATCAATTTACAATTAATTTATATAGCAAACTGAACATGCCACCTCTTCTTGAAATTTAGAAAATTAAAAAAAAATGTTAATATTCATGATCTTATTCTATAGTAATATGAAAAAGAAAGTTTGAAAAAAATCATTATCTGTTGGAGAGGTGCGTTTCTGTAAAAATGCTATTTTTGCAACCTTGATAGAATGTCTAATTTTCTGTCATATATTTATTGGTACCTTTTTCTTCTTCTTTCTTCTAAAAAGGATATTACTGAATTGATTCTTCAATAATCTAATATCCTGAAGACTTCATTCTTCTCCAGTAATATTAATGACCCCTTTTCAAGCATAAATAGTGATTTTATGATTTCTACTTTTGTATTTGATGAATTATATGGAATAATGTTTTTCTCTCATTTCAATATTTTTTTCTTTGAATAGAAAAGATCCAATTTAGGTCCAGGACAATATGAAATGAAAAATCCAATGGAAAAGCTAAATCATCCCCATAAAATTAAACATGGGAAGTTTGCTAAAATTGACCGTTGGCCTGATCCACCAACAGAAAGAATTTTCTGGAGTACTGATTCAACATACCCCAAGAATCCTGTATGCTTATTTTCCAATACTTTTGTTTTCCATCTTTTCTAATGAATTCTTTGCAGATCTGAACTTATTTCTAAAATCAAAATTGAATTTGATTTGACATTGCAAGCAAACAAGGAATAAATGATAAAATCATAGTTCTTTGATTGTAGAAGTTTAAACACCGTCTACTTCAGTTTCTGCTTTTTCTTGAAAATAATTAATTCTCAGTGAGAATACAAATAACAAGTTTTTCTTTCTTTAGACAACTTATTTACTTGACTCTTTATGTTTTAGCACAAAATACAGTTTGATGTTTACAAATTTCTTTTACTATGTTTATCTTTATTATTATTTGCTAGAAGGCCACCAAAGGTGGCTGTCAAGTCACTTGCTATTTATAGGATTTATAATCATGAAACTCCTCTGTAATTAGCAGTTAAATGTTATTTCTATATTAAAATATATGAGAAAATGATATATAAATTTTTATATGTCAAGAACAATTTTAAGAAAACTATGACAAAGTGGAAAAAGTTTTTGTGTCATGTGTTTCATCCTTTAGGAGTTCATCAGACTAAAATGATGTTTACATTGATGCGACTATACATGCATATGAAGATTGACATCCAGAAGAATGATAGGATAAAGCACAAATAGGAAATGTATTTGTATTGTATTTGATACAAATTGCATCTTGTCCTTGAAAATTTTCTTGGACATCTCCAGATAGGAAATATTTAATTGGTTAGAGGATATATTGTCTAGCCAGGTAGAAGGCCAGTAAAACTAAAATTTCTGGTGGAAAATAGTTTTCCTTAGTTTGGTTTTAAGCAGCAAACAGTTCAGATCTGAAATAGTTTGCTCCTCCTGAATCAAGACTACAGGTACACTAGAATAGCAAAAGTTGCCTTCCAATAGTGAGATATGCAAAGTGGACTTAATATATGTGGACTTTGCATAATGCCAAATGATTACAAATGAGTCTAACGTTAGATGATAGAGAAGGACAATTTCTATTATGTTACAGTTTGGAAGGCAACACAACAACATGGCGTCACCAATAGGATCTCTAACATCACTGGATGAACTAGATTTTGTAGAAACATTGATTGTTTTGCAGCCCAGGCAAGGCCCAAGAAGTTAAGACAACAAAGTTGAAGGAGGGGATAATGAGATTACAGATCTCTTTTTGGTTTCAGCAGGATGTGAAGCCATTAGAAAGATCTCCGTCATGGTGAATCTCAAAGATTTAGAGGATTTAATGTTTTCAGAAATTTTGGATGTTATAAAAAACAAATTGTGACCAAACAAAAAGGCTGGTTATTGCAGAATGGACAAAGTTTTCTATGAGCAAACAAGAGCTGAACAAAACAATAATACAGTATATATACAAGTTACAGGAGGCCTCCAGATTCTGTGACTTTGAAAAACTTGGCACAAGAGAAATGACCATAGAAATCGAATTAATACAATTGAGATTAATAGAAGATATGTTTGATGTATCGTATAAACACAAAATTTTAGAACAATTTCAATTGAGTAAAATGTCCTTAGATGCATACGTAGAGTTTCTGCAACAATTAAAATTAATTGATAAATTCAATACATCAAAGAGCAATGCTAAAGCATATAATGTATTGAACTACCTTATATGATGCAAGTACTACAATAAAGATCATGAACAGACAAGAAGAAATGTTCAGCTTTAGGACAAATATGCTGGAATTGTGAAAAGAAAGATCATTTCCATTCCATTTGCAAATATAAAATTGAAAGGGTGGAAAATCCCCCCCCTCCCACTCAGGAAAATACAGCTGTATATGCATACAAAGACTTAAAGAGAAAAGTGCCAGAGAAAAAATTAAATTAAATGGTATAACTTTTCCTATGCAAGTAAATACTGGGAATGATATCACCCTAATCCCAATAAATTTCAAGTAACAAATGGGAAAACTCACATTAAAGAAAAGTTATCTGAAACTAAGACATTTGATGGCTCTTTTATCAAAACATTAGGTTGTTTTGAAGGAACATTTGAGATCAACAACCACTTCAAAATTATTCCTGTTATGATAATGAAATGCAAAAAAAGTCATGGACACTTCAGAATAGATGTCTTAAAAGTTGATACAGCAAAATTAACCAACAATGTCAAGTTAGAAAGAACTGACAGGAATTTTAAAATGATACAAAGCAAGCATTCAGTTAAAGGAAAATAGTTGTCACTCTTACTTTGGATCTTGCAGACTTCCCATTCACATTCTAACTTTAGTAGCTGCTAAACTAAAAACAATGGTGGAGCAAGGAATTTTAGAGTATGTTACGCTTGGTGATAGTAGTCAGACCTCACCCATTGTTGTTTTACAAAAACCAGATGGAGATTTAAGGATATGTGGGGATTACAAAATAGGAATAAACCACAAAATATGGTCCAACCTGTTCCCTATTTCTAATATTGAAACTGCTATTCACACATTGTTGGGAATTAAATACTTTGCCAAAATTGACCTCAAATATGCCTATAACCAAATACAAATTGATAAAAAATTAAAGGTTACTATAATTAACTCTCTGATAGGTTTACCCAGATGGAATTATATGCCTTATGGTGTTAAAACAGCAAGTGCTATTTTACAGAGAACAATTGAAAATGTACCAACTGGTGATATTAAGAATATGATCATTTATCAAGATGATATATGCATTGGTGCTTCCAGAAAAGAAGAGTTAAAACAAAAAATGGATTATTTTTTAAGCAAATTAAAAACTGCTGGGATGACAATAAACAAGGATAAATTTATATTAAATTGTGATATAATAGAATATTTTGGATGCCAGATTTCTAAAGACAGAATTTCACCAGATATAAATTTGAAGAAGAAAATATCAGAGGTATCTACAACCACAAATAAAAAAAGAATTGGAATCTTTTTTAGGGTTAGCAATTTTATAACAGATATTTGCCCAAATATAGTGCATTAATAGAACCTTTTGGGGAGTTATGTAGAAAGAATAGTGAATTTAAATGGACTCAATGGCAGAATATAGCATTTGAAAATTTAAAAAAAACACTTATAAAGAAACCCAATGTAAAAATATTTAACCATAAAAAGGAAGTGATTTTAACAACAGATGCAAGTGAGCATGTTGTATCTGTGGTTTTGTCTCAAGGTCATCCTATAATGGACTTTTCTAGAAGATTAACTTCATCCAAAACTAATAATTCAAACATTGAAATAAAAGTGTTAGCTATCATCTGGGGCACCAATAGAGCTCACCAGTTTTTATTAGACAGGAAGTTTCTTCTTAAATCTGACCATAAACCATTAGAGTTTATTTTTAGCCCCAGAAATGCATTACCTAAAGTCAGATCTTCTAGAATTTTAAGATGAGCATAAAGCTTATAGTTTTGATTTTGACATCAAATATATGAAAAAAAAAAAAAAAAAAAAAAAAAAAAACACTATTCCACATGTTGATACTCTATCAAGGCTAAAATTCAACATTGAATGACTAGAAAGATGTGACAATTGAGAAGATAAAATATTGCACTGGATTGAAACAGATGTATTATTCTTAAATTGTTTTGCATTTGAAAACTTACAGGATCCAGTATTAAATAAAATTGCATAAAGAATGAAAAGAAACAAATGGAGTGATTGTTCTGGGGGTAGAGAGACCCCCAAAAAAGGTAAGGCACAAGTTAGCTATAGAGAAGTGCCTATGCAATGGTAATGAAAGATTAAGTAAAGACATAAAGTGTACATGATTATGTTCATTGTGGAATAACAATAACACAGAGATAATCAAAATTAGAAGACTGGTGGCCTGGGTATTTACATGATGTGTAGAAAAATATGTACAAAAATGCCCAAATTGTATGAAAATAAAAACATTTAGCAAACCAAGATACACTTATAGCCTAAAGAAAAAGAACCATGGTCCTGTATTCATATGGCTCGTGTGGATGTTAAATGCAGAAGACTTTTTAAATTTTGGTTGGCTAATTCTCTGGATAGCCTGATGTTAGAGTTCAAGATAGGAAGGCAGCCATGGTAAAGCAAATATTATAAGTAATATTTTCCAGAAATGGTTTCCAAAAAAAGCGTTAGCCTATAACAATGCAGGATTTTGTGATGAAAGTTTGTATTTGTGATTAAAACAAATTAGATTAAAACACTAGCATACTACCTGCAATTGAATGGAATTGCAGAGAATGGTGCAAACAGTGCAATTGAGGTGGAAGGCATAGATAGCTATTTACTGTGACTATTACTGAATTATAGAACCATTCCACATGCAGGTAGAATGCAAAGTCCTTCTGCATTGATGGGAAGACAAATTAGATCTCCTATAACAATGTCCTATTGGACAAACAAAAAATATGTGGTACAAAAAAGACAGAATCAAGTTCCGAAAAAGCAAAATTTATTGTACAAAAGTGACATAATAATAACAAATGGACAGAATTTATTGGCTTGCTCTGATCAAATACGACTTAGAATTGACAATGAAGTTGAAATGGAAGCAATAGTAAAAAAAATGGTGAGAAAACTGAGAGGAAAGAAAGGATGAATACTTCTGATGGTAAAAGTGAACACAGTAGTAAAGAAACTATGGAGAATAGTAAGCACAAATCCAACATGGAGTTGGAAGATGAGAACAAAGATGATTTCAAACTGAAATCCTCAATAAAACAAAACAGGTACACACCTCAAGAGAAAGAGATAAGATCTCTTACTATAGTTAGGAGAAGTCAAAAATCAATGAAGGGCATAAAACCTCTTTGTTTCAGGGAGGTGTAGTGAGATCTATAAAATGAACTTACCCTATTTTGCATAAAGTCAAATGACTACAAATAAGTCAGTTGACATGGGAGGACAATTACATATTGGAAGACAACACGACACTCCCAAGAGTTAAACAAAGTTTTTAAGAAATAGGAAAGTTTTGTTAGAAACAAAAGAAAGTGTACCGAACTGCTATGTAATTTCAATCCTCTTACGTGGCAGAAAAACCTCAACAATTTCCTCACAGATAAAGAGAAGACTTGAGGCAACAGAGATGTGGTTCTACAGAATAAAACTGAAAATACCATATAGACATGTATGTTGTATATTGTTACAGAATGATGACAGTTCTGCTTTTGAAAATGTTTGGCATGTGGTGTCAGAAGAGGGGGGACAGATGAGTCCTGTCCTGTTCTGGAAGCAAAAAGAGACTAAGAGTTTCATATCTCCTGCTGAGTGCTGAAAATGGACCTCAAATGTTTTGTGGCCAATCCAGAACACTCACAGAGTTCAGCATAGCTAAGCAGAGCCTTAAAGCCTGCTGTTGCTATGCCCGTGTGTTTGACCAGCATGTGGGTGGGTGTTAAAGTATATGTGCATATATGTGGGTGTGTATTAACTCACTACAGACAGAACATTTTAATGAAAATGAAAACAAATAAAAAAGACACTTACACTTAGAATCAGAAAGAGACTGTTGAAATTCTAGGACATATAATGAGGAAAGAGGATTTGGAGAATTTGACACTCAAAGGATATGTAGAAAGCAGGAGGAAGAGTGAGAGTCAGTGAGTAATATACCTAACGAGTTTGTTTAAATGGATGGCAGAATAGGAACAGGGAGGGATAATAAGGAGACAAAAATTGTTTAGTGCTATGAAGGATAGGAAGTTGTGGAGAGCCATGATCACCGATGTCCTGAAAGGATGCAAGACATAAAAGAAAATACATAGATATGGTTTTAGTTTTCTTATCACTTCCCACTGATTTAACTACTACTTTTATCTAAAATATGTTTCAGCAAATTACAGAACATCATCTGTATGCAAAGGAGAATTTTCAGTGGTTAGGAATTAACCTATTACTGCAAAGGATAAAATTTTCTATCATTAAATTTCTATGGCTCAACTGCAAATGGTGAATATTACTACTGCATTTAATGGTTTAATATAAATGTTATATAATCAAGATTTATTTTCTATGTATAATTTGCAAATATAAAAAATAACAGCTTAGATATTTTGAATTAATTTCTCATGTACAAATATTCTTTTATTGTTTTTTTTTCTTTTTTTGCTATTATGTTTTTCAGACATTTCCAGGTCCTGGTGCCTATAACCCACGATATCCTTCCAAACCAGTTACAAAACCTGTAGCACCATTTTGGACAGCAACTAAGCGAAATGATAAAAGATCACAAAAAGCATTTTTACAAAATTATGTAAGTAGGATTTGCTATATCAATATTGTTTTATCTACAATAACATTTACATTTAAGTATATTTACTTAACCATTTCTACATAAGTATTATTTTTAGTGTTTAGTATTGTTTATGATATAGAATGGTTGGGGTGGTAAAATGGTTTACCAACATGCAAAACAAAATCATCCTAATTTGAATTTCAGCTGAGACAGCTAGTGTTCACTTGGAAAAGGCATGAATCCACTCATCTTAGTGCTTTTGTTTTTTTGTTAGGTATCTTAACAAAATCTGTCTTGACAATTGCAGGCTATAGTGTAGGAGATCCAGTCATAAATTTTTTTTTTTAATATTAAACATGTGAATATCCAAATTCCAAACAATAATAAAATAAAAATAAAGAAAACATGGGTTTGCCTGTTAAATAAATCATTTACAAACATATGTACTTGTACATGAATTCAAAAAAATTGAAAAGGAGTAAAAATAGTCCTTAGCTGAGTTAAAGTCTTTGGGTAGTTGATATGCAGAAAAAAAAAACTGTAGTTTAGAAAAGACTTTTAAATAGTTGGTCTTCTTATAACAAGTGTTTGGCTGGAAAGGAAAGGAACAAACAAGGATTAAATTTTTATCAGCATGTATTCGTTAAAATTCAGAATATATACATAGTTGTTTCAAATTTGGCAAAAATTGTTCATATGTGGTTCTTCAGTTGCTGTTGGTGCAAGGGTGTTTTCAGTAGGGTTGGGAGTTGACTGATTTTTTGAGTTGGTTGGCTGAGGTCACAATTGGGATCAGAGGATAGATTTGGAGTGGATTAACCATTGATGGGGTTTGATGCACACATTTCTTTAAGGTTTAAATTGACATCTTTGAGGTGTTTGATGGGCTGGCAGTCGTGTGATACTGACATGTTGAAGCTGAACTGCCTGACACAGTAGGTTGGCAGGTTAGTCAATTGAGGTGGTGGGTTGATTTGGGGTAAGGTGCATTGGTTGCCGAGGTTACAGTGGTGGCAACAAGGGATTAGGTGTAGATAGTGGATGTTAATCAAGCAGGAGGTCTGTTGGATTCAAAAGGAAAACTGTAAGATCATTAGAAAAACTTAATAAAAACTTATAAGATTTTTCTTGGCTGTCACATTCCATGAAAACACACACACACACACACAAAAAGTAAAAGCAAAAGTAGGTACACAGTAATGAAAAACAAAACATGCACACAAAATGTATTGTATTGATTATACAAACATATCAATAATGACATATCAATAATAAATATCAAACCCTGAAATGTTTAAACTGTTTACCCCCATTATTGATACACTCCTCTTTACCCGCAAAACATTTATTATTATTATTATTATTATTTATTAAAAAATAAAATTATAATAAATGTATTATAATCAATAAAAATATTAAAAATGATTTTAATGAATTCTAGTATTGAATGAATCCTAGAACGAAACCATCATTATAATACTGGTAATACTTAGTCTATACCTACTTTATATATTATGCCCCAAAATTTGACTGAGGTTACTCTGGAAATTAACTTAGAACTATATATATATATATATATATATATATATATATATATATATATATATATATATATATGTTACAGAGTTATGTGTGTTAATTCAAAGAATTATTATCAGAAGGCTTTAGTTAACATAGTTAATAATAGTTGATCATTTTGTGTGAAGAAAAACTCTACAAAGATTTTAATTTGTTGTCTGCCTGGCACAAGGTCAACAATAACATTTTGATAAAAGTGACAAAACAACTCCTTCTGTATCTGAGAAGGAAATATTTGAATTTATATACAGAAATATACAATTAGGTCATGCTGAAATAAAATATTCAAAGAAAGTATCTTTTGAAAACCTTTTATGTATTTTCTCTTTTTGTTGTTTGCTGACAGAAAAGTTGACTATTTTTTTTATTAAAAGATATAGTTAAAAATATTTCTACAATGGTAAATATTACAGGAACTGTCTTCTGGTTTGAAGTATTTCAGTCAATATAAGTTTGGAGGTTTCTGATTTGTTTCTTTTTCTTGTAAGTCAGTTTTGAATTGCAAATACTGTTCTTATAAAGCAAATCAGTAATTTTGTTTGCAAGCATATTTTCAATAATTGAACGAAGTTGTCTGCCTTTAACTGTGATTGTTTTTAGAGAAGAAATAGAATTTAAAATGAATAAATTCAAGAAAGAATGAATTCAACAATTGTTTATTGGGTCACATGGTTGCTCAAAAAAGGCTTGCCTCTTTTCCAAGAAAAGTCATCAAAGTTCTAAGTAATGCATAGGCATTATACAGTTTAAACTAGCCACTGATTGGATGAGCCTATCTTTGCATACTTTGTTTAAGCATAAAATTTTGCTACATGAAATTTATATTGAATTTTATATTCAAAAACAGCAATATTTGTTGAAATATATTCATATTTAAAAATTAATTAAAAATAGAACTCTAAATATATATATATATATTAAACACCAATGCTTCACTTGGCCTACCTAATGAACTTGTGTAAATCATTAGCAGAACAAGGATTAGGGGAGATATAAAAAGATAAACTTTACTAAGAGCTGCAAAGGACAGGGAATTGTAGAGAGCCATGAATGCCCTAAAGGGTTATTGCACATAGAAAAAGAAGTTCAATTTGAATTGTTTTAAAATAACCTTTAACTTTGTTTATTCAGTTTATCCCTGAATATTTATACAAATAATGGATATAATTATTTTTTTCTTCCTTTGATTTTTTTTTAACTATCAAAAAATTAAAATGTATTCAAATTAATTTTTTCCTATTATCTTTGTTTTTCTTCATATTATAATTTATTCTCAATTAACTGGTATGAACCCTTTGTATACATAAAATAATCATTATGGTGTTAAAAAAATTAGAACTTATATTACATAATTTCTCACAAATACAAGAGGAAGAATAAGCAAGCGAATTTAGCTTCACTTTTATTAAAGCCACATCTACATTTTCTGTTTGAAGGAACTGCGATAAGATTGTGACAGGGGACATGATATCCATCATCAGATTAGTGGCTCTGATTAATTTCTCTTCTAAATTTTTTTATGTTGTTTATCTTTGGATCTTTGCTGAGGTCCTGGTACACTTCAGTGAATTATGTCATCAGGCTATCAATTGTCCTGTGCACAATTTGAAGCCCATTGTAGTATGATTGTCTTCCGATGGAATGCAACTCTTTGTAAGTGAGCACAGGGTTTCCATCAGTTTTTGTATATATATTTTTTTTGGTTCTCTTTTGGGACTAGTAGAGAAGACTGATACTTGAGATGTGCACAAGGCCAGGATGTAGGAAACATACTGAGGATAAGACCTAAGCAGTATACCAGTGCAGCCTTTGTTTCTCCATCTCATTACTGCAGTCCCATGATCATCACTTTGATTAATGAAATTTCTCATTCTGGCATCAATTCCTGGATGCATTTTAAAATTCCTGCAATATCATTTGAAGAAAGTTGATCAGAGCTAAATTTAAAATGTATAGTTTGAAGTTAAAAAAACAAAGACTTTCTCTTTCATTTTTCTATTCTCCCCACCATTTTTTAAATTTTCTCTCTTATTTCTTTCTATTTTTTTTATATTTACAATGGTGTTCACCTTGTACAAGCCTAGGCCACTCAAGGGAGAGGGTTACAGAGTAAGGCACAGCTTATGCTTATATGTGTTGAAGATAATGGTTAATTGTAGACTTGAACAGGTTAAGATTATAATTATTGGGGGAGCATCCTCTTGGGAGTCAGTTCCACAAGGCAGTGATTTGTGAGAAGCTGCTGCTTGAATGGAACCTACATCTCACTGAAGGAATACAAAGAGAATGAGGGTGGTTTGCTATAAAGGTGTGTTTCATTCTTGTTTTATAAAATCATTATTTGAAGTATTAGTAGACATTTCTTCATTATTTTTTTCCTCCTCATATTCATCTCATGACCTCATTTGATCTGCATGGTCAAGTATGCTACTTCCATTTCTTCAGATGTGTGGTTTCCTTTTTGCATAAGAAAATTTACCTTTTATGCAACTAATTCCTTACTCTTTTAATACCATATTCTTTCATCAGTAGAATGACATAGTTTGACTGGTTTGACTTTGAATTAAGGTAGACAGGCTCTTTAACCTTTCAATGTGTGGAAGCTTGCTGTATAATTATCAGTAGAAAAATTTCTACTTTTTCTTTTTGTTACCAACATGCCTTTAGGTTCACCTTTTTAGTTTGCACCATTCTTTCTGTTGTCCCATTTGACTGGAGGACATACAGAGGTATCTTCTAAGGTGTACATCTTATTTTTCTTAGCCATGAATTAAGTCCTTTGTTGCAACATTCCTGGAGCATTGTCAGAAACTAGGGTTTTTGGCTCTACATTTCTAGATAATATGACTCTTAAAATTTGTTTTACAGTAGCACTTCTTTTGTCAGATACACAAATTACATCAGGCCAGCCTGAAAAAAAGTCTACTAATATTAATAAGAGTCCCACTCCATTAATGTATGTGTGATCCATGTGAATACAATTCCATGTTTCCAATGCTTTGGGCCACATGTTGGATTACTGTCCCCTGATGATATTCACAAGTGGAAAGATTTTGAATTACTGCACACTGATGATAATTACAGCCGGTGCAAGATTTGAAAGTGTCCATCTCTTTCTCAGTGATTTTTCATAGTGAAAAGATGTATTCTTTTCACTCCCACAAAAATCTAAATACCTCAACTACAGACAATGAAGGTTGCTTTGAACTTTTCACACTTAATTTAATTTCTCATTTTTTCCTTTTATAAAATGTTCTATCAATATATTTGTTCAAGTTTCAAAATACTGTCTTATTTTTCCTTTGGACTTACATGAGTCTGCTAAAAATTGTTTCTGAGCCAAATGTACCAGGAGTATATAAAATCTCATCAAAATTGTTGAAGCCTGCAACTTTACATTTTGTAAAGTTCCTTATTTCTTTACATTTCAGACATCTTTTAACATATTCCGCCTCATCTTGTAAATATGCTGGCCACCATGCTTCTAACTTTAGCCTTTTTTAAATAGATGCAATACCACGGTGTATGTCATCATGTACACTTTTTTATCACAAGTTTTCTTTCAGTTTCTGGGGTTATCACTAAATAACCATTACTAAATCACTCCACTCTCAATTATTAATTTGTATCTTATTGTCTTTCTGCCATGGAACAATTATCCCATATGTTCTTTTTTATTCTTGATCTTATACTTTTTAGTACTGTGTCCTGTATATTTTTAACAGCCATTCAATCCAAAGACAAAACCTGTCTTTATCCAATGTAAAAAGGTAGCCTCAAAAGTTTCTTTTATATTTTCATTTGAATCTTCGTAAAACTGAAACCTTGATAATGCGTCCACATGTGGAAATGAATTTCCCTTAATATATCCTATATCAAAGTCAAAAGCCATTAATCTTAACACCCACCTCACTATTCTCCATGATGTAACTTTGGGTAATTCTCTTCTCAGGTTAAATATAAATTCTAATGGTCTATGGTCAAGCTTCAATATAAATTTCTTCTAATCAAAAATTGTCAAGCTCTCATAGCCATCCACACAATAGCTAGAGCTTCTTTTTTGATGTTTGAATTCAGCATTTATCAACCTTCTTGACAAGTACATTATTGGCATCCTTCTTGTGTTAATATTTCAGTTATTGAATGTTCACTGGCATCTGTAGTCAGTGTAATTTCCTTTCTGAGGTCAAAAATTGTCCCCACTGGTTTCTTTGCAAGAGTTAACTTATCAAAAGCTTTTCATTGTTCTTCAGTCCACATAAATTCAGCATTTTTCTCAGTTTAGCAAATGGTTCTATTAGATCTGTATAGTATAGTACACATCATCTATTAAATTTACTAATCCTAAGAAGTACTCTTTTTTTATTTGTGTGTACCAATACTTTTAGTATTTTTCCTATTAGCACTTGATCTGGTGACACTCCTTTTTTTGAAATGGAATATCACAGAAACAATATTTTGTCACTATTGTGTATGGATTTTTTCTCATTTAATATCATTCCTGCATTTCTTAATCAACTCAAGACTATGCCAGTTTGTCTTTTTAACTCCTTTTTATTAATGGCCCCTAGGCATACATCATCTTGATGACATAACATGTTTTTAATGTTGTTTCCCAAGACTTGTTCAATGGCCTTTTAAAATATGGCACTTGTCTTTATTTGATAGAACATTCTTTTCCACATCAAGAGACCTATCAGAGAGTTCATTGTTGTTACTTCTTTAAACTTTTCATCCATTAGTATCTGCTGATATGCAGTTGTTAGGTTCATTTTGATAAAAACATTAATTCCTACCAAGGAATGTAAGGCCACTTCTACATTTGGTATGGGATTCGAGTCTAAGCAAACTTTATGAATTACTCCCACAAAGACCACAAATGCATATACCCACCTCTAATTTTCTCCTGGAAGAACACTCTGTCTTGCTCTACTAATTTTCACAATTTTGCTACTATGAACAATAATAAATGCACTGGTAATTTCTGTACCTCATAATAGGAGAGTGTAACATTTTCTTTTAACTTTAGGTGTGATTCATATTTTTTTAACATACTTGGAGCAAGTATGTCCATCTTAACTGCATTAATTAATTTTGTAATAAAGTTAATATTAAGGACATCATTTCCAACAAGTCTTTGATTTTTATTTTGCAATTTACAACAATAATAGGTATTATTTCAAATTTGTTTTACAGTTCTATGGACCCTTCAAAATATCTCAAGGGATTTTATGACCGACCTATCGAACTAGAAGATGCCTTTGATATAGTTTTGGTTTGCCTATATGTTCCCAAAAATTTCTTGGTGTTAGCATTATTTTGCTACCTGTGTTTATTTGCATATCCAAATCTACATTGTTTATTCAAACTTTCAGTAAAATATTTTTTCTTTGTTCTTCAATGAGAAAACTCCATTATTATTTTGTACGAAAGTTATAACTGCGAGTAAATAATTATGAACCCCCACTCCTAACATTTATATATACAAAAATACTTTTAAAAAATTAAAATTACAAACAGCAAAATACGGAAACAACAAAACATGTATTATTTACTATATGGTTGTTATGTGGTGTTGGAAACCCGAGAGGCAGTAATAGTGTGTAAAATTGTCCGTTTGGAGTCAATTGTAGATCAAATATCAACTGGAATCCAACAGAATGATAAGATAAAGAATAAGTCAAGTGTATACAGTCTTTCTCTTATGTTTCTTTATAGATATGTATAATGAGTATCCAAATAATTTAGTTGGAAAATTATAAGAAGTATCTGGGAATTATTGTTGAGTGCAAAGAGATAAATGTTACTATTATGACCTGAAAGAAGAAAAGGAGCCCAAATTTTCATTGATGCAAATGTTGATGGCCTGTTTGTGTTGACTGCTTGTCTGATAGTGAGTTTATCACATGTTTGTGTATGTAGAGGGGAAAAGTAGGGTTGATTCTCATTGATTTAGAAAGAGTGAATTAATGATAATTATTGTTTTAGTGTTGGCTGTAATTATCATCAGTGGGCAATAATTCAAAATCTTTCCACTTGTGATTGTCATCAGGGGGCAGTAATCCAACAACACATGGCCCAATGAGTTGGAAGCATGGAATTGCATTCACATGGATCACACATACGTTCATGGAGTGGGACTCTTATTAGTAGACTCTTTTTCAACAACCCTTCCTGTAATCTTAAGTTACCTTACTTAATCCGAAGTGCTTCTTGCTATATTTTTGTCTTTCCTAACATTTGGTAGAAAGCATTAGATCCATATCTGTACTAATTTAATATTAATAATTTCATTTAATTGATATTCATCGAATAACAATGATTATTTATGATATAACCACTAATAGTATTAAATTAAAACAGTCCATCTAAAAATATTCTTAAAAGTTCAATTATTGTCACATTTGTGTAACTTTCTCGTTGCAGGTTGATGGCAAAATCAAGGAAAATCAAATCTTTTCAAGCATTGTTATTAGGTTGGTGCAAAAATAATGTCATTTTCTCATATATGTTACTATGTGAGAAAACGACATTATTTTTGCACCAACCTAATATTTTATTCATTGCAATATTTGCTTTATTAAGAAGTTATTTATTTATTTTTTTTTTTGTGGCTCTACACAAATACTCCCCCCCCCCTCTAAGAAATAATCATTGTTCACAAATTTATTTTCATATTACATTTTTTTTCTTTTTTTAAAAAATTCTTTTCACCCCAGGCATGATGGGAATGCCACTAGCATGTAGGGGGTTATAAAAAGTGAAAGTGGAAGAAAAGACTGGGTACGGTGGGGATTGAGGAAAGGATAAAAGATGAATGAGATTCAAGAAGATAGAAGGTAGCGATTGATATTGCATTTAAATTTTTGAAGATTGTCTATCGATAACAATATATATATATTTTGTGACTAGACATTTACTAAAATAAGAGAGGATCCATGCTTAAATTCTGCTATAAAAAAATGAAAAAGAAATGAAAGAATTCTGGACAATAAAAAAAAAGAGAATTTTGATGTTAGCCAAAACCAAGCTTCATGCCAGTAGTCTTGAGCCCTTTCTTAAGTGGCATATAAACAGACAACTGGAGGCAGAGGCAGGGACAGAGAAACCAGCCAAGCATGTTGCATGAATAAACGAAGTGGTCATTTGCTTAAGACATTATCCTGCCCTTCTGAGGGACGATAATACATGCAGATAGATGCCACATATATTTCCAAAGTAACTACACTCCCGACATCAGCCAACAAGATGACAACTATTACCAAAGTCTGACTTGTAAACTATAAACTACCCACAGATGAATGAACTTTTTCTACCTCGAATTACAAAGGATTCGCTACAATTGAAGTCAAATAAACAAATATATATTATTATGATAAATATCAGAAACCTTGGAACCTAAGAACCTAAGAACTTCTGGCACTTCTCTAAAGAACTAAGAAACTAAGAAACAGCAAACAAACAGGGAGAAAACAAAGTTATGGATCTTTTTTTGGCTACAGTTGGATGTGAAGCAATAATGAAAGCTTCAACAATGACTCATTCAATGGCTGTGAAAAATTTTACATTGATGAAATAAGTCAAATTATACAGAAAAATATACGACCTGAAAAGAGATTAGTAATTGTAGAGAGAGCAAAATTCATGGCTATCAGGCAAGAAGTTGTCGAACCTGTTACAAAATTTTTGCATTGTTTAAAAAAAATACATCTTGGTATTGTGAATTTGAAAACTTACACAGGAAAGACAAACAATTGAAAAAGAATTCATTCAAATGAGACAAATTGGAGGAATGTACAATGCAACGCATCGTTACAAAATGTTGGAACAATTACAACTAGTAAATATGTCCTTGAATGTCCTTGAATGTCCGGATTGACAAAAATGACACCCACTCACTGAGGATAAGAGTAACAAAATTTCAGTTCTGTGGATATGAACATGAAATAAAGAAAGAGAAAATGCCTAGCATTTGTCATGTCCATAAAGAAATGCATAAATAACAAATTAATTATACACTCAGTGTGTGTCATAGCTGTAAAAATAAATAAATAAAATTTAATTATAAAAAGAAAGACAAAAATATAGCAAGAAGCACTTTGGATTAAGTAAGGTAACTCAAGATTACAGGAAGTGTTGTTGATTTAATCTGACATAACTTCACCAGGCAAATAGCTTTTCTTTATTTATTTTTCAGCACGGCCACATCACTATTGAATGTGACACAAGGTCAAGGCTTAAAGTGGATTTAACAGCAAATAGCCTTATAGGCAATTACCAGTGTGCCCACATACAACCAGACGTGACACAAGGTTAATGTTTAAAGTGGGTTTAACAGCAAATAGCTTTTATAGTATTTACCAGAGAACCCATGTCGCAATTAGATGTGACACAAGGTGGAGGTTTAAAGGCAAATAGCTTTAGGGAGAGGTACAGCCTGGAGGGAGGACCCCCTGGAGCTTGAATTAAAATATAAATCCCAGCCAAAGGCAGATAGATTTTATAGATATATACTAGTGCACCCACTACACAACAGATGTGACACAAGATCAATTTAAATTGGATTTATTGGCAGTACCATAGAAAAATTCCCAAAGTCCCTCAGCACTTTCTCTTGTAAGGACAGCTCAGGCACTGGACAATAAACTCAGCACCCCTCCAGAGGAAGAGGTAAAGCTTGAGGGAATGCCCCACCCCACTGTGTGTGTGTGTGTGTGGGGGGGGGTCTTGGGCTAATATTCATGAATATAAATCCCAGCCAAAGAAAAATGGATTTTAGATCTCCTGTGTGGAAAAAGGTTTATATAGAACTCAATAGCCAGAACCCATTTCAACTGCAGGTGGAACAGATCAACTTATTAAAGCACAAGTTTACATTAGCTGAAGGCTATCAGTTCAATACTTGAGTTGGGTAGTAAATATACATTTGAGTTATTTAACAATTTCACAAGTGTAAAATATCTGAACATAACTCATTGTTATGAGAGAACCAAGAAAAATATTTAATGATACATTTGAGGAATAAAACTTATATTGTGTTTTCACTCATGTTAAGTATTTGAAAGCTTGATTTTTACTATAATTACGTTATTAGAGAAATTAAATTTTAGCTAATTTCAACTCAGTTTTAGCTTTATTTATTTTTTATTTTTATATATTAATTTATTTGATTTTTACATTTTTCCAAAAGGTTGACTAATCTTATATTGTTTCAGTACTATTTAGTAAAAATGAGTCAAACTGAAATATCATTCCATCAAATTCTCATCCAATTATATTCAATGTATATGTATATATATATATATATATATATATATATATATATATATATATATATATATATATGTATATATATATATATATATATATATATATATATATATAATTCAATACTAACTAGCAAAATCAAAGCAACAACCATTATATTGATTGTGGCAAAAGTTTAAATCATTTTGATATTTAACTTAACTATGAACTCTATTACCTGAATTACTGCAATTAAAAAACTGTTCATGAATATGATTTTATAATAATATTATCATTAAGTATTATTTTGGTTTAATATTAATCTACCATAAATAAGATTACAATAATTGCAGTTAATTGATGAATATCAATTAACTAAAATTTGGTAATATTACACAACCATGCTATAGTTCCTGTTTCCCACTAAATGTAAAGAACTAATATGTCAAACTATTCTGAGAGTTAAGTAAATTACATTCTTCTTCTTTTTCTTCTATATGGTATATCACGTGCACAATCATGGCTCTCCCCAACATCCTGTCCTTTGTAGCTCTTAGTAAGTTTAAGGTTGCAAAAAGGGCAATATCTAAACAGTTTCTCATTAATTACAATAATTGATGAATTTCAATTAACTAAAAATTAGTAAAATTAAATAACCATGGCATAGTTCTTGTTTCCCACTAAATGTAAAAGAACTAATATGACTGATTTCTTTTCTTTGTGTTTTTTCTTTGTGTATTTAGAATATGGTTGCTCCTGACCGTTATGATTTTCAAAGATGGGAAAACAACCAATTCAGAAATGGTCATCAGAGTGTGTTTAACTCTAAAACTGGACCTTGGTCAGAAAGTATGTTCAAAGTAATCCAGTAAGTATTAAGCTCAATGTAATGTTATCATGGTAACTGTTGTAGGGTTGATAGAACACTCCACCTAGTGAGCAGATAAGTGAGGTGAGTTAATGCCTTTGGCATAGTAGGGACTACTAAGATGGATTAAGATACCAGTCTGGTCTAGAGAAGAGGCTAGAACACATGCTGCAACTAACATCCAAACTCATGCCATGGGGAACAAAGATATTCATAGATGATAGTTAACCACCTCAGTTCACCTTAGCTCAAAAGGTAGAGTGCAAACCTTATTGGCTGTAAGTACCATGTTTATGTCATGTTATATTGCATTTAATTAAAATGGTAAACGCATTTTGGAACCCTTCTTTTCAGTTCCCTTTTTAGTATCTCATACTTATTCTTGCTTGGGAGCTCCTTCAAGTAGGGAGGAGTTATAAAATAACAACCAACACTGTTGATGAGAATACAACACTGGATCTATCATACTTAAAACTGCGGTTTATTTGCCTCTAGACGCCATCAAATTAATGTTGACTATGAAGATATGTAAGGTCTTTGGGTGGGGGACTTTCTTTGAGGATTTGATCTTCTACTCAAGTGGATGTAAATGACTCTACATTTCCAGGTTGGGTGTTTATATAATTTCCTGTCTTGAATGTTTATATCCTCTTTCTATTTCTCTCTCTCTCTCTCTCATATAATATATATATATATATATATATATATATATATATATATATATATGTGTGTGTGTATAAATCAGTTAGTTATCTCTTTAGACACACAATAAAAGGGACTCTTACTCAATGTGAAATGACTACAAGTAGTGATGGGCCAGCAGGCTGCCTACCAACATGCAGGGTGCTATCACTGCCACCGACATGACTGCTCCTCTCAACAGCCATCACCACTCCCAGGCTGACTAAACACCCAACTTTACACATGGAATTCAGAATATTAATTCAATGTCATCACCACCCAGCTACAAGCCTTACTCGTCACCAATGCCAACTCACTACAGTGGCCGACTATCCAGCCATGACACCGCCAGGCCCAAGATACCAACTGTTGCAGCTGATAAAATATCAATGTCAACACCACCCAGCAACAAACTCTCGTCATCACCACTGCTGTCACCTCATCAAACCTGACTCACTATCCAGACTTGACACCACTAGGCCCACAATGCTAACCATCATAATTGATAACATCTCAACTTTAACACCACCCAGTTAAAAGTCTTCCTTGTTGCCAACACCATCAACTCACTGCAACAACTCTGCAAGCAAATGACTCTACAAGCAGTGACTCCTGCTCTGCAAGCAGTAACTCTGACTCATCATGGCAACAACTCCACAACCAAGTGACTCCAACTCTGCAACCAAGTGACTTTGACTCTGCAACCAAGCAACTCCAACTCCACAAGGAAGCGACTACAACTCTACAAGCATACAAACCACTCAGGCTACCACCATTTCATAGAACACTGGCCAACCAGCTACACTAACCTCATCACCTCAGCAACCCACAACTTTCATATTTTGTCTTTAATATAAACTTGTCTTGGTATTGCTTACTTGCAAAGTTGGGTTGACAAGTTATGTATACAATATACCAAATCTTCTCAGCTAAGACTCACCATGCTCCATACATAGCATCAACTCATCCTCATTCCCTTTGAATTCCATTGGTAAGGAGGAAGTTCTACTCAGACACAGTCTTTCCCAGAACTGTTATATTGTGGAATAAACTCCCAAGAGTATGCTTCCCTGATCACCACAATCTAAACCTCTTGAAGTCTAGGCTTAACTATTATCTATCCTCCATAACATCATAATATGCACTGATTACACCCTCATTATATGCCCTTATAACAACTGCATTCAGTAACACTCTACTTTGAGTGCCCCTTGGAACTTGTATTGGGTGAACAATATCTTTTTTTTAAAAAAAACTTAGTTCTTTATATTTCAAATAATTATATTTCACTAAATAAAGATTTCCTTTTATAACAAAAAAATTGATTTACACTGGCACAAAATATGATGCTGTGTTTTATCTTCAAAAGAGTCAGATTAGATTAAAAATATTGCATCCATATCTAGGCTGAAGCTGCTTGATCTTCGCTCTCTGGAAAAAGATCAAACACGGTCTTGTCAGGGAAAACTTATTTTCTTCTATGGGGCCCTCTTTTCTACTGATGCAACATTACAAGCTCATCGCTACTCGATCACTATTTCCATGGCAAATGTTCAGATAGGTTCCATTCTTTATTTCCACCTTTATACTTAGGACATGCGACACTCATGGAGTCAAATCACCAACATTTCCACTCAGACAAATTTTTCTCAAGAACTGATACTTTGGGAGAACAAACTTACGTAGAGATGCTTCCCTCAACACTACAATCTTAACCTCATCCAAGTCAAGGGTCAATCATTATCTATCCTTATTCTCCTAATCTTCACTTCCTACCACCTCTTACATCCATATCACGCATATCATTAAATGATCCTATATTTTGAGTGACTCTTGAGCCTTGTATTGTAATTTAGTAAAACCAAAAAGGTAATTAATGATGTCAAGAGATATAAAATATAATGATATCACATTTTATATTGGACAAAGATGTGGATAATATGTTATTGCATGACTTTTATTTTTAATTTTTTGGTATGAGCAATTGTCAAATATACTTCACTATGTGGATCAGATAATGAACAAAATAACACAATAGTTAACACATATCACTCAAAATAATGGACACCTGAAGATGCTCAGAGGATACTATACTGAAATATAATAAGCAAAATGCTCTTGATGAGAATGGCTGCACATTAGGGATTTTTTTATTTTAATTGAGTTCACCCCAAGCAAGGCAGTAAAGCCACAAAGACACAAGGGGTTACTGAGTGTGGAAGAACTAGAAAACAGAAACATTACTAAGGAGCAAGAACAACAGAAAAGTAATCAGGAAGACAGTAAATAGCGATTCACATTGCATTTAATTTTTTGAAGACAAAAAAGCATGGAGCCAGAAGTGAGTTCCACAAGTAACAAATATGAGAAAAGAAACTGTTAGCATAGAACTTATGGTTATATCTCACCAACTTGACTGTAAATTGATGAGATCACAATGTTAGTCTAGTACTGTGCTTAAATTCATAAAGTCTAGGTACCATAGTGAAGAGATCGTCTGAACAATTATCATGAAAGTATTTATAGAAAAGGCTTAGTAGGGAAGCAACTTTACGGCATTGGAAAAGTTACTGAAGCTGACACGCCAGGTCAGGACCAATAATATTGCTGATTCTTTTTTGGATTTTATCAAGGATCGCTAAATATATAGCAGGAACACTATACCATAAGTGACAGCAATATTCTAAGCATGGATGAATGATAGACTTATAGATATGTAAGATAGATTCTGGAGAGAAAAATTGTCTAGCACAACACAGTGAACCAATTTTCTTAGGAACAAACCTAGAAATGGATTCAGTATAGTCTTTCCAATTCATATCAGCTGAGAATGTTAGCCTGAGAAGGCATAACACCTCACTATCTTGGTGGTAAGCATCAGCCATGCTGATGGAACGTAGAAAGGGATCTCTCAGATGATTAATAGAGATCAGTTTTGTTTGGCCATTCTTTGCCCCCCCCCCCCCAGTTGACAACAGACTCTGAAGGTTGTTTATGACATCAGCTGCTAATTTGACCGTATCAAGCTGATTAGACATAAATGCAAGGAAATCAAAAATATGTTATTGTGTCTGATTGAGAATTGGGTAAAATAGAAATAAACAGAAAACAGGTTTAAACAACAAACCTATTTTTTGATTTATAACAGGTTTTGATTTTTGTTTTGTTTTACATTCAAATCAAAATTGAGGATAAACCCTCCAAAGTTCCCATTTTGTTTTGTTAGCTTGTAAAATCAAATTAAAATAAATGCCACATTAAAACAACTCACTTCAGTAACTTTTCTCCCCTTACCTCTCTTGTATTCGAGCTATAAGGATGTGCTGAAAAGTTCATAGGCTGATTATGAAAGAGTGATGCTAGACCTGTGAAATCTTGCATGCATTAATTTCATCTCTTCTTATATATATATATAATTGCATTGCTTCTTTCCAGGTAAACATTACATCTGATTGTTCAAAGAAGACTGTTCATCCTGTTGATCAAAAAAACTCATCAACAGCTGATATGATGTCAACATCACTGTGATATTGGTTCCCAGCCAAGGGCTTTTTCATGTTGTGGAACTGATGATAGTGAAATCAGAAGAATAGGGAATGTAATCAAACAGTTCAAAGCTACATTCATGCACAACAGCCATTTTGAAACCAAGGATTGTTCTGAAGCATTGTCCTGGTGCAACAAGACCCCTTTTGTTAGTTTTCTTGGTTGTTTGGTCTTGATAGCCTTTCATAATTGTCTCAGTGAGTTGGCATTGATGGTGTGGCCCTTTTGAAGATAAACAATAAACACAATGCCATTTGCATCTCCCAAAACTGAAGACATTACCTTCCCTGAAAATGAAATGACCTTGGCTTTCTTTGGAGTGGGTGAGGAGTGCATAGATTTTCTCTTTGTCTTTGGCTCAAAGTGATGACCCCAACACTCATCTGGGGAAAGTTTCAAGGAAACCAGCTGGATCTACCTCAAACAATATCACATTTTCCTATGATGTGATCAGCCTATGAGCTTTTGATCAAGTGTCATAAGACATGTCACCCACCAAGCAGAAACCTTTATCATACAAAGTTAATTGTGCAGAATGTTCTCAACTCTTTCACAGGATGTGCTAATGGCATTGGCTATTTGATTTATAGTTAATTGCCTGTCATCCATCACCATTTGGTAAACACAATTAATAATTTCCTCTGTGGTGGCATTTGCAGGATGGCCAGCCCTTGGGTCACTTTCAAGATTCTCCTTTCCCCTCCTAAATTCAGCTGCACACTTTTGCATTGTTGATAAAGTTAAGGCATTATCCTCTAACGCAGCAACCATGAATCTTCTTAGGGGATAAACCCTTTTTCTGCAGGTACTTGCCAAATTTTATCAATTTTCAAGAGAAGTCACTACTTGTTACTTTTGAAGTCTTCTTTGAACAGTCAGATGTCAGTTTACCTGGAAAGAAACAATGCAGTTATTATTAAGAAGTGTTGAAATTAATGGATGCAAGATTTCACAGTTCTAGCATCATTCCTTCATAGTCAGCTTACTAACTTTTCAGCTGACCCTTGTATTAACACTCTAAATCTAAACACCAGTGCTTAGCTAGTCTATATATAAATACAAAGCATATAATATTGAAAAACAGAAATTATAATTATAAACCCTTTATCTAAAGAAATTATAAACCCTTTATCTAAAGAAATTATAAACCCTTTATCTAAAGAAATTATAAACCCTTTATCTAAAGAATTAAAGGTTATCAGTATTTACTAAATTATCAAGAGTAGGTTTGACAGCCATCAATATTCTGGCACATCTCAAATAATTCAGCACCATTTGCATTTTGCCACACAACCTGGAGTATATGCAGTGTTTTATTACCTATAATATTTTACATTCATTCTAGTGATTGAAGAAAAGTAAATTGCCAAAATTGTTGTATTTAGGAAAAGTACTCATGTAGTTATTTGTGTGTGTATATGTAGGATTAATAGAAATATAAAATTTCTCACTTAGTTTATTGTTATTATATTCAGCACTTCACCTCAGAAGTTTCTAGAGAAACCCTTTTTCTAATTTTTCAGTCTACTCATCAGGAGGTTTCACCAATTGACTACAGTTTTTCTCATTTTTCATTATTTTTATACTAAGTTTCATGTAATTATATAAAGTTAAAAAATAAAGCTTTTTAATATGTTGTAGAGTAAATAGTACATACACTCCAGTGACTATATGAATTAGTATACTACTATAAAGTGCTCCAGGTCAGAGGTATGACAGATAGTTGTTTCAACCCAGGCAGTTTGCTGCTTGGCTTGCAAGTGACTTGTCGAACTCTCTGCCTTCGGGTAGAGAGGAACTCTGACAAGGCTATGCATTTGGGCAGAGTCTTGTCTGGGTAGCTAGACAAAACCAACCCCATGTATGTGGGGTCTATGGGGAATTTTTTGTCCAAGCCTA
The DNA here is from genome assembly GCA_963932145.1 of Acanthosepion lycidas. Classification (NCBI taxonomy): domain Eukaryota; kingdom Metazoa; phylum Mollusca; class Cephalopoda; order Sepiida; family Sepiidae; genus Acanthosepion; species Acanthosepion lycidas. Next base: position 79,124,112 of record OZ010583.1, on the reverse strand, counting down.
AGTGTTTGGTTTCACCCCATATAAAAATCAGCCTTGTGCCACATTCTGCCTTGTGCCACATCCTGCCTTGTGTGGAGGTTTGGTAAATACCTAGCTATTTCAAGTCAGGCAGTTCGATATCTGGCTTGCAACTGACAAGAACTTCTGTCCTCAGGCAGAGGGTGACTTAGTTGAGGCTCTGTCTACATAGAGAGACTTAGCTGAGAAAAACAAATAAGCAAAAAATTTTGGACCATTTTCCTGAGTGTTCACACACGGGTTCCCCACATTAAACCTGACCTTGTGTTGCATCCAGTTTATGTGGGGAGCCTGGGTAAATACCTAGCCATTGGAGTCAGTCTTCAGGCAAACTAATACAGACATCAGAACAAATTGCCAAAGTTTTACATATAGAGAATCCTTATATGAAATACGTTATATAAATAAGAGTGTGTTATAACAATAGCTATAGAATAGTAGTGTTATAATATAATACAAATAAATAAATGGTTTATCAGAAATTGTTGTAGTGAGAGTTTAATTTACATTTCATTTTATTTTTCTTTGCTTTCCAGAGAAAGACTCCGTCCTCAAACTACAGGTGCTGCACCTCCACAACTTGACTGCTACAACAGTTATGCAGTACACCGAGCACTTACAATAATGTGAATACCAAAAGTTGTGATTACAATGTTTATTTTTTTATTTTTCCTCTGGGTAGGGGTGGGTGTAAGAGATTAAGGGGTTGTAACAGTTGATGATTTTTAATAAATAAAAGTTGTGGGGTTGCTATGCATCCCTGGTGACATAAACTGAACGCCATTTTCTTTTCTGGTTGTATTTCTGTTTTTATCCATTGTTGGTTTTATATTTTTGAAAGCTGAAGAGTTGTTGTCATTGTTATAAATGTAAAGACTTTTTCAGGCAACATTTTTTATTTTTAGCAAACTCTACAAAAAGTAAATAATGAACAAGAACAGAGCTCCTCAGTCAGACAGACCAATTGAAGTTAACAGTGATCCGATCAAGATATTACTTTGAAGTTAATCACCATTAAGCAATGCAGGAGATAGTCAAAATACTTAAAATATATTCAAATCCAGCATTGAAAATATTTTCAGTAAATTGATTATGTTAGGCACTTTGATGTGTAGCCTCCGCACAAGTTAACGTGGACTGAATGTAAATGTTCCTTTTTTTTTTTAAACAAATTCTGATGAGCATTGTACAGTAAATATTTTACAGTGATGTGGAACAACTGAAATAGACAATCACTAACTGTACAAAAGTCTGGTCTTTATTTAAATAAGGTGGCACTTTGTATATGGTAGGATTGGAAAGGAATCATTTACTATGAACTTATTCTAGAGGTCCAAACAGTTGGTTTGAAGAAGTACTACTCTCAATTAGACTAATTGAAAACACAATTAACAAAAATCATCCAGCATTAGTTAAGAGAAAGGACAAAAATATTCCACCAGGACAACACTGTATGGCATTTAATGAGCAGGTAAAATATGTTGCAATTTTTCTGGGAAGTTTTCATTTATCAGTCTTCTTCAGGATATATTGTGACTTTTGCATTAGCATCTAATCTAGTATCTACAAAATTCTCTTAATGAAAAAGTTTTAACTCCATGGAAGACTGCAAAATAGGTCTGAGAAAGACAAAATTTTCTTGAAAGATAAAAAGATGGTAGAAAAATGACAGAAGATAGCAAAACAAAATGGAGACTATATTGTTCAACAGAAGTTAATATCGAGAAAAAAAAATTTTATTTTTACTTAATGACCTGAAAAGTTTTATATTAACCAATATTATCAATAATGATCAAAAGATAATACAATGTATGGAATATTATATATAGACATATATATTTTTTTTTTAATTGCTATCATCCCAAGCAAAAACATAGTCACTAGCACTCAAGGGGTGTGGAGGAATTAGGAACAGAAACATTAGTAATGAGGAGAAACAGAAAAGAGCAATTGGAAGAATAGTAGATAGTGATTGACATTGCATTTAGATTTTTGCAGATTTGGTTGGAAAACATGGAGCCTGGTGGGAGTTCCACAAGTGGGAAATGCAAGATAAGGAACTGTTAGCATAGAAGTTCCAGTTATATCTAACTAGTTCAACTGTAGCTTGATGAGATCTAGCCATCAGTCTAGTTATGCACTTAGATTTATACAGTCTAGGTATCATAATGAAGAGCTCATCTGAACAAGTACTATGAGGTATTTATAAAAAAAAGACACAGAGAGGCAACCTTAGAGTGGTGGGCAAGTAACTGAAACTGAGCCAGAGACCAAGAATATTACTGATTCTTCTTTGGATCTTATCGATGAGCTCCAGGAAAATAACAGGAGCACTGGACCATAGATGGCAGTAATATTCTAAGCATGTACAAATGCTAAATTTATAGATATGCAAAAATTGTCTCACCCGACACAGTGAACTGACTTTATTAGCAGATGATCTAGCAATGGATTCAGTGTAGTCTTTCCACATCATGTCAACTGAGAATGTTAGCCTGTGAAATTGCAATGAGTCACTTTCTTGGAGGATAGCATCAGTCATGCTGATGGAAGGTAGCGAGGGGTCTCTCAGTTGATTAATGGAGAGAAGTTTAGTTTTAGAGGTGTTAAAATTGACAAGCCATCTTTTGCCCCAGTTAATGATAGACTTGAGCTTGTTTTGTACATCAGCCTGAATATATGGAGGCAGGAGTAAATGGTTGTGTCATCAATGTAGATGCCAAGTTGAGAGTTGATGTCATCAGGAAGGTTATTAATGAAATTTAAAAACAGTGTAGAACCAAGGATGGAGCCCTGGGGGGACACCCGTGGTGTTAGCACAAAAGGATGTAGACAAGTGGCCATTCAGGATAACTTTCATTTCACAATTTGATAGGAATAACTGGATCAGTTCAAAAACATGCCCCGAGATACCGTAGCTTTTCAGCTTGTGGAGAAGATTTGAATGCCAGACCATGTCAAAGTCTTTCGAGATGTCCAGTGTTACTACTGGGTTTCACTATTTTTATCTAGAGCATCTTTCCATAATTATTGTTAGTACATCAGAAGTTGATCTGGAGAAACAAAAGCCATATTGTCTGAGAAAAGGTTCTATGATGAGAGATGATGAACCAATTCAGCATTGATTAGAGCCTCTGTGAGTTTTCCAAAAGGAGGCAAAAAAACTAATAGGCTGATAATTGGATGGGATCAGATGGTTCACCAAAACTGGGACAACAGATGATGACTTCCAGCAAGCAGGTAAGCAGGAGGCAGCCAGGCATTTATTATACAGTTTAGAGAGAACAAAAGCTAGTTTGGGAGCACACTTCTTACTGATTATTACAGGGATGTCATCAGGTTCACATGCTTTGTGGGGATTGTAGTGAGTTAGCCAATCTGTATCAGTGACAAGTACAAATTAAATTGACCCTCTACCATTTTTACTAAAATCAAATGCAAGAAAGACAACAACAACAAGAGAAATAATCAAATAGACAGATATTTGTTTTAACAAAAAATATTTTTATATAACAAGTACACATGATATAATAAAATTGTTTAAAACACTTTAGAGGTCTTGGTTGTGTGATCGAGGATAATATAAAAGGTGTTATGCAATAGATCTGGTAAGGAATGAAACAGTTTATGTTGATGGTGAAATTGAATGAAAGATTGCTTGACTTACTATAGATTGCTATTACTTACTTGCTTCGACTGATATAGTTACGATTTCCTTTATGTTGTTAAGATATTCAGTGAATTGGTTTCTGAATCGAGTCTTAGTTAAATTCGTCACTAGATGAGTTGATGTTGAAAAGAAGAAATTGAATTTCACAAACCGGGTTGATGTTAAGATAAAAATTACATTGGGTTTCATGGATTCGTGTGACAAGTTGATTATTTTAAGGACTCAATGGCTAAGTCACGTTGAAGTTTCATATTTATGAATTTTCTTGATCATGTGGGAGGCTCAAGAGAACGTTTACCAATTTTTTGGCATGATGTACTATGAACAGGTCAATTCAAGGTCAACCATGCAGACATAGACAGAAACATGACATTATTATTTATGGATCAATCAGAAAGCATTGTTTCATACTGAACTCAAGCCAATTTTAATGGGTTCTGCACAAACTGAGAATACTTAGGTGTGATCCTCTTTTAACAGATTTAAAACAGAGAATGTAGAAATCTAATTCTACAGGATCAAGGTTAACAAGAATTTCCAAATTAATGTGTTTTTCAACTGAAAAAACTAATGTTATATGAACGCTAACGAAAAAAAAAAAAGATTTTTAACCAAAATTTTGAATATGCAAGAAAGAATAAAATTTTTTTTAAATAATTAAAAAATACTTTGGTTTTTAATCTTAATAATAACATAAGCATTTTGACGATAAAACTTTGTTTTTATTAAGTTTGGGGCCTTTTTTCATCATACAGTGCTTTTTTCGGCGAGTTATTGAATATGCATATGTGTGTGTGTGTGTGTGTGTGTGTGTGTGTGTGTCTCACACAGACTATAATTTGCAATTAGGTTAGTCAAAATTATATTTGACATAGTTAACTTGCATACACCTGTTCATAAAAAAATTGGATCATCACAAACCTGAACAGTTTCCTCCTGACTGTTAGCACCAAACAAACCTCTGATATCCAAAAATGCCAGTCTTATATACCTGTAAACAAAGATGAAAAACTGGCACCATTCTCGTTCAAATTAGCACAACAGTTGTCATGCAAATTTAGCAATGATGTTGTGTATGTTGAGACATCATAGCCAATTATTCAGAACAAAACTCTTACTTGCATCAGACACACTATAGACGAGGTTCTCTTCTACATTAGTATTGACAAAAACTTACAAACCGTATCTTACATGTGTAAAGTCTACCCACGTGGTCACCAATTGTAAAGGTGAGTTGGTTGAATGATTTCTTTTGGGAACGTCGGAGATACTAATTGTAAAAGTCATCATGTGCGGGATTCATGTAAACAACAATAACTCCAAATTGTTAATCAACAAATATATATTGAAATAACATACAAGAACAAACATGCAATAAAATTGTTTTCAATGTATTTAACTGTAGAATGATTTGTAATTGATTATTTGAAGAAAGTTCTCTTGAGAGAAAAATGGTCAGAAATCAATATTAGAGCAAGTATGAATGTTAAGAATAAATAATGCAAGAATACAAATAAATTAAAATGTGTTGTGTTATAGAATGGTTTGAATCAACAGAGTTCTACTTGATTGAACTTGGCAAACTCACAGAGAGAAATGTAAGTTTATATTATGAAATTCTGTGTCTGTGTGTGCGTTTGAAATGTGACGAGTAATATCGTGGATTTGTGTTGACGGCTGGAATCTTACGGGATCTTACTGACGACTTGTGAAAAGTTGCCCCTTTTAAGAAAAAAGGGTAGGCTCCCATGGCAACACAGGAAAAATTAATCTTGCACTAAAATATGTGATTGGTTAAAAATTAACTAATCACTACATTCATACTAACAGAACAAGCAAGCAAGCTCAAAACCGAAGATTTAAAGAAACGACTGCGATGGCTAAATTGTCCTATATAAAGGTAGTAGTGATTTATTAGCCAATCGCAGGCGAATAAACTGTGGGCATGGAAAAACATAGTAACCGCTACACATGTGCTTGTTAAAATTCTGCTTGTATAAGAATATACTATGTTATATTCATTATTTTCCATTCAATAAATAGGCCTGTAGTTTCTGCTTGTTCTAACTCTCTCTAATCTGATGACTCTTGCTAATGTTGGTTTAAAAATTCTATAGAATTTTATCAATGTATTCTAGTTTAATTATTTTAAAAAATTGATTAAGTTTGAAAAGATGTAATTCCAGAATAAAAATTTGACCTGTGTTTCCTCATTAATTTGAACAAGATTGCAATGTGATGTTATCGTTTAATGTAGCTTATTTGTGCATGAAATCAATCTGAAGATGCTTCATGTTTATTTTTTTAAAAATTGAATCAAGAATTTCTAAAACTTACTTGAAATTAATATGCAAGAATAAATGCATTATTTTTTTTTTTTAACATTTTCTTGTTATCTCAAGTCAAGTGCCACTCGTTTGTGGTTGACTGGTTGTTCTTAGTATCTGGGAAGAACTCGGATTCCTTTGATAGCAGAAGCTGAAAGTAAAGTAGGCTGATTAAGAAAAACAGTCCTTCACCCCCACCCACTGACCGTCACCTCCCAACCCTCCTTCCTATTATCTCCTCTTCCTCCTAATATGGTAGGATGTCAGTTATAAATTGCATGGTCAAAAGTTCTATGGTCGCTGTTTGACTCTCCAAATAAGTTATCTGAATGTTAATTCGTCGAAATACCTGGAAATCAAAACCAGAACTGTTTTTGTTTGTTTCTTCCTTTGTTTTTTTTGGGGTTTTTGTACTTGTATTTTTTTTTTTTTTTTTTGTATTTTTGTTTGTTTGTTTTTTTTTTTAAATTAAAAATTGTCTCTGCAAGCTCCTCCGGTGGGAAATCCTGAGGCCACAATATGTTGCAGTTTGCACCAATTCCTTTCCTGCACGTGTTACATTAAATGACTGACTGCTACTACTACCCAAGGCCATTCCTTACCAAAACAGCACACGATAACTATAATCATCTACCAAAGATATAAAACTAAGCCAGGTCAATAAAAATTACCCAAACCACTCAACCCTTTTTTCTCCAACATTTGAGGTATTCGTACCAACTTCTGCCGCGTGGAATATTCCCGCTTCTAAAAGTCTCCGGGTATCCTAGCTCTCTGTGAAACTAAATCTTAACTCTTCCATTCCCTCCTCTGGTTTCTCGATTCTTGAATATCTTCCTCTCCTTTGGAAGGACTCTAATATTCACATTCATGGCTTGGGAGTTTATGTCTGCAAACATCTCCCGCTGGCTAGGGAACTCTCTCTTGAATCTCCAGACCATTTGTACATGTGTCTCCGTCTATCTACTTAACTCAATCATCTCTTCTTTCTCTACCATTTCCCTTCCTCTCAAGACTGTTGTGTGCTAGATAGTATTTCTGACAATATAGACAAGGCCATCTCTCTACATCCGGTTGCAAATATATTTGTGTTTTGTGACTTTAATGCCCACTATACCAGGGGGGCTTAAAAACTCTGTCACTGACCCTGCTGACATCCAAACCCTTAACTTCTCAATCACTCAATCTCTCACTCAAGTGGTGCACTTCCCCAGGCTTTTCCCCAGTAACCCTGACAGTCACGCCTCTTTTCTATATCTCTTTTTTACCTTTATCCCTGACTCATGTCGTACTATGCAGCTCTGTCCTCTTGGCAACTCTGATTATGTCTGTAAACATCTCTTTCCGCTCCCCTACCAGTCAAAATCTTCCTACCAACAGAATATTTTTATGTTATTAACGAGCGGATTGGAACTCGTTCCATGATTTCTTTCGTGATGTTCCTTGGAATGCAGTTTTTTATCATCCTGTTCATAAATGTGCATTTGTGGTCTCCTCCTGGGTGAAAGCCGGCATCGATTATTGGCAACTTTGCAAGAGTGTGCTGAACAACAGCAAATCCTCAATCTCTCCTCTATTCAATCAATTCAAAGTCCTGACATCTACAGCAGATAAGGTTGAATGTTTTGCTCAAAAATTCTCTTTCAACTCAAGATTCGACTCATTTGAAGTACTCATACATGATTTCCCCTCTAGAGCAGTGGCTCTACTAAGTGATATGCGCATAACCCCATCACTAGTTCAGACATTATTTCTAAATTAAACTCCCATAAAGCAAGCAAAGGTGACAGGATCCTAGCCATTGTCCTAAAGAAATGTATCCCTCAGCTGGCTTCAGTTCTCTCCAAAGTCTTTAGCTATTGCCTTGCTGCTTCCTGCTTTCCTGCTTGTTGGAAGTCCTCATCTGTAGTTCCTGTTTTTAAGAACTCTGGATAACCTTCTGACCCCTATCACCATATTAGTATCCTACCACTTTTGGGCAAAGTATTCGAGGCTTTAATCAATGCTGATGTGATTATGTATCTTACATCTCATGACCTGTTTTCTGACAAACAATGGCTTCTGTTTTGCCAGGTCTACTGCTGATGTGCTAATGGCCATCACTGAATATGTATATCAAGCTCTTGATAATAATGGCAAAACTCGACCTGTGACTCTAGATATCTCAAAGGCGGTTGACAGAGTTTGGCACACTGGTCTTCTACATAAATTCCAGAGCTACAGTATTACTGGACGATTGTTTGATTTAATCCAATCGTCTATATCAAATCATGAAATGAAGATTGTTTGAACAAGCTCGTTTCCAGATCATTTCGCACCAATGCTGTTTCTGATCTTCATCAATGATCTTCCTGATGCTATCAGTTCCCAAGTAGGCATTTATGCTGATGACACTACCATTTACTCCCATCTCAATAGAAAATCCATCAGAGCTGACAAAGTTAACCTGGCCATTGCTTTTGAAAAGGACCACCAATTTGTGGTTAACTGAAGCAGGAAATGGTTCATAAATTTTAATGCCTCCAAAACGAAACTGTTCTCATTTAACCACCATAGAGAATCTTCCCGGTCTGCCATCAGCATGTCTGATACTAGACTCTTGGAGAGCAACACACTGTGCCTTCTTGGCCTCACGTTTTCAGCTGACTTGAGGTGGAACGTCTACATCGAATCAATAGCTGCAACTGCTGCAAGGAAGGTTGGGTCACTGTATTGTGTCAAGGTTTTTCTCGTCAGAGTTCATCTTGCACATGTACAAAAATCTTCCATTCGTCCATGCATTGAATATTGTTGCCATATCTGGTTTGGTGTTCCTGCTATTCATCTCGAGGTTCTTGATAAAATCCAAAGAAGGATCTGCAATGTAATCGATCGTGACTTTATTTAGCATCTCGAGTTCAGTTACTTCCTCACCGATGTGACGTGGCTTTCCGCTGTCTTTTCTACAAATATACTGATGGCTACTGCACTGACAAACTTTTCCCCTAGAGCCCAGACTACGTGAGTTTAAGCGTACTGTAATAGTATTTAATGAAGACAGGAGACATTTTAAATACGTTAGGGCTTGTTCAGCCATCTTTTTATTCTGTCAACAACGAACCCTAATGCAAGGGGAATAACTCTTGAGGGAATATCATGACTTTTTTTTTACACAAAAAAGTTTTTCTGGTCATTTAATACAGTTTTTAATTCTTTTTTTTTTTTTTTAAATTTTATTTTATACTATAAACACACAAGAAATCTTCTTTTTCTTCTTATTTTACTTTTCTTTTAAGAAGTAAAAAAAAAAATGTTTTGTTGTGTTCACACAGATTTATTTTTTAATAAGAAATACAACATTAAAAAAAGTTTTGTGTTTTAGCCACTGAATCTTTCAGGTGGTCTTATTAGTCGGCCAGATTTGGTTATTTTGTTTTCTATAGTGTTATTGCGTATATGTGTTTCATGAGGGATGTGTTTGGCATGGTAATTGTAAGTTTGGGATGGGATATTTAGTATTTCTGTTTGGTTATTTGGTGATGGGTTGGTTTCCACTCTAGATGTAGTGATCCCTGGTGGATGCCTTGTGTGTTTAGGTGGGTTGGTTTCTCCACTCTGGCTGTTATGATTTCCGGTGGATACAATTTAATCCTAGTGGAAAAAGTCAGTGGCTACTATTTGCCATGGTCTTTTTACTGGGATCTCATGTAGCATCAGGGTCTCATCGTTCTGCATCTTTTTGGTGTTCCTGGCACGCATCACATCGCTGGATTAACATGTCAATGTCTTGGTTGATTTTGGGCCAGAACACACTTTTCGCTCTTAACTTGCACTTTTCGATTCCCTGGCGGCCGTAGTGGATCTTGTGAAGTATCTCTTCTTGCATGGGTTTTAGGATCATGATTCCCTCATCCTTGAGCAAGATCCTATTTTCTATGGATAACTCATCCCGATAGGGCCAGTATGGTTGCATATGCTTGTCAACTTCTTTCTGTGTCGTGTCAACTTTGTAAGATCATGTTCCTTAGTTTGCACATTGTTGAGTCAGCATTAGATGCCTGTTGAATCTGGGCTAACTTTTGCGCTGAAAATTGCACAAAATGGACCTGAATGTCCAGATCGATTGCCTCTTTCACTTTCTTGTTTGGGAGCCCGGAAAAATCATCCACTAGCGCCATTTCTTTGCCTGGGCAATAGACAATTGTCATGTCTTACCCTTGTAATAACATTCGCTGGAGACGAGGCGGGGCTGCAGACAAGATTTTTAGGTTGTTCATGTCTACAGGTTTGTGATCGCTTTCCACTTGGAAAGCACAAGCATAGATGTATGTTCGGAAATGCTTACATCCAAATACATCAGCTAGGAGCTCCCGCTCAATATTAGCATATCGTTGCTCTGTTTCCGTCAACGATTTCGATGCAAATGCTATGGGTTTTTCCCTCCTGTAGCAAAGCTGCACCTAAGCCTCTATTGGATGCATCTACCTGGATCACAGTTTCTTTTTCTGGATCATAGTACGCCAGCAGCATTTCTTTACAAATCAGGTCTTTGAATTTTTGAAAGGACTTCTGGTGACTTTAGTTTTAGTCCACCTGTACTCTAATTGGTTTTTAGTAGATCTCTCGTTGGTGATGTGAGATCAGAGAGATGTAGAATGAAGGGTGCCATATAGGTAATGATTTCTAGCACTCTTTGTAGGTCTGCGATGCTTTTCAGGCTGGGTAGTATTTTGATTTCCTCTACCTTTTTGGGGTCAGGGCGTACTCTGTTTTCGTCATATATAGCCCCAAAGAAGTGTATCTGCTTTTGGTTTATTGTACATTTTTCGCTGTTCAACCTGCACTATCTTCATCAGGTTGTGCAAATTTCTGTCATGTTCTTCTTTGGTTTTGCCATAAACTATGATATCGTCTATTAGTCCTAATGTACCAGGGCATTCCTCCAGAATCATATCCATTTTCTGCTAGAATACATCCTGGGATATGACCAGGCCAAAAGGCATTCTCTGGAAGCAATACCTTCCAAAAGGAGAGTTGAAGGTGGCCAGTAGCTGTGTTAACCCATTCTGTAGGCTCGATTACTCTGTGAATGATTCCCTGTTTCATCGTCATCCAGCTCGGATGGGACATTTCCTGGGTGCGTGGATGACAGGATGGTTGTCCGGTTTTAGGACAATATGGTATTCACCTGTGAAACTGCCTATGCAGTCGAACTGATCTGGGTATATGCCTCTCATGTCCTTCACAGAGTTGATCTGTGCCTGGTTATCTTGGATGACAACAGTGCATCGTAATGAGTTTCAGGTTCTCTGAGTGATAGTAGTCCTATTATTTTAGGTCCCCCCTGAGGTTGCCACAAAGAACGAGTGTTTTCCACACTCCTTTGTAGGTGCGCTGTATGCTAACAGAACTATGATGAGGGATGCTGGATCCATTATATGCAGTCAGTACAGTTGACTCTTTATGCGTTGCACCAGGGAGTGACTGTCTAGTGGTGCTGACTTTGCAAGGGAACATCTTGTGGAAAACACGTAAGGGGAGGGTTTTGCCTTCAGCTCCTGTGTCAGCCTTGGCTTTTAGTTTGTGGGTGCCTGGTAGGTTCGGAAGCTTGATGTAAACTGTTAAGTTCTGCAAAAAAACCTTAGTCTTCGTGTTTTTTTTTTGTTTTTTTTTGCCGCTTAATTGCATCAAATGGCATTTGTGCAAATTGTTCGTACAAATCGTCACCTTGACAGGCATTAAACGAGTAGACACGGTTGCTATGTTTCTTGTCCTGATGCCTGTACTGCTGGTTTCCATGGGTTTCCTGGTATCCAGATTTAAATTTATGTCTTTTGCATGATGTGTGTCTGTGGGCGTCTTCCTTTCTTTTCTTGTCTGTTGTTACAGACTTTGCCCAATGGTTTCTTCTTCCACAAGCTGAGCATGTAGTATTCCATGCCGGACACTTTTCTTTCTGGTGGGAATGCATGCTGCCACATCGTTTGCAACTGCTATACTTTTTAAAGTCAATTTCCTGGCACTTTCTATCTTGGATTTCTGCCAGTTGCTTCACATGGCCCACTGAAGCTTCGTGGACCCTGGACATATTAAGGGCTTCCTCAAGTGTCAATCCTTCTCCTTTGCTAATAACTGCTTTTGCAATTCCGAGTGTTTAGAGATGACCTGCTCTACTAACCGTTCCTCGGTATCTATTGCATCTTGGAACTTTGCATCTTGCTACAAAAACAAAATCATCCATACTTTCTGTATCTTTCTGTGTGTAGAGACGAAGGTAAAAACGAGTGATATGAAAGTTCAATTTTGGCTCTAACCTTTCCTCGAATTTCCGCCAAATAATTTCTGGATTATTTTTGTCGTCTTCGTTCGTTAAAGTCCATGAGTTAAAAATCTTCTTAGGCCTTCCTCTTCAGATAACAAAAGAATGTAGTCAACCTGTTTGTCGGCTGGTATGTTTTTTTTTTACAGAAAAATAGAGGTGACATGGCTGTTTAAAAAATCTGAAGGAATCTACCAGATTTGTAGATACCCAATGCATCACTGGCTCTGAAGCGATATTATCCATTATGCAAATAATAAACAAAATGAAAACAATTGAAAATTTTGAAATAAAGTGGAATGCAGTATAAGACGATGTTTGACACACTTATTTGTTTTGTTTCAGTGAACAATTTTTACTGTGAACATTAGTATTATTTTTCTGGTGAGAACATTTTCATTTTACTGCTGCCACCATGTAATTGTATTTAATGAAGACAGGAAACACTTTTACTTTAGGGCTTGTTCAGCCATCTTTTTATTCTGTCAACACTGAACCCTAATGCAAGGGGAATAACTCTTGAGCGATTATCATGATGTGCTACTAGATTGGCATCTAGGTCTCACCCTTTTACTGTTAAATTAGTTAACCGCCACTTCTCCAACAGTTTCCTTTCTCGCACTTCCTGACCATAGAACTCCCTTGTATTTCTTGCTTCCCTGATAACTACAATCTTCAAAAAATTAAATAAATGCAATGTCAATCGCCATCTTTTATCTTCTTGAATACTGTTCAGCTTTTATCCTTTCCCCCTCTGTAGCTCCCTGTACTAGTGGCATTCCCACTTTGCTTGGGGTGAAAAGATAAAAAATTAGAATACGATTTATTATAAATCGTATCAAACTGCAATGCTATTTATTTCCTTTTTATTAATTAAAGACATTTTTCTACATACATTTTTTAATGATAAAAAATAATTTATATATTTTATTTTCGTAATTATCAATAGACCTCATTATATTTATAAGCTTGCTTTTGTGCTTACCAGTTAAATTATTATGACTTTCAACTTCTAAAAATAAGATCGAAATTTACAATGTAATCATTTCCAATTGATTCGTGCTCAAATCTTTATTGAAAAATAAATAAATAAAATAAAATACAAAAGGGAGACAACCGTAGATTTTAAAAAGAAAAAATAGAGTTATCTACCTTAATATTTTATAAATTTGCAGCAACTGACTTGATTTCGGGCGGAAAATTCTGCCGAAGTGTTAGGATGAAATAAACAATAAGATGAAAGAAAAACTCATCAAAAACGAATAATGTTGATTAATGTCAATAATAAAATATGATAATATGTCTGCATATAATTGGGACATGCTTTCGATCCCTTCTGAAGCAACTGAATTCCGTTCCCACTCTTATGGTATTTCTAGCCTCAGTGAATTAACTTTTTTTTTAATTATTTTTTAACAAAAATGATAACATTAAAATTAGATGAGAAAAAAAAAATTGAGAAATGTGTAAAAATTAATATAAAAATTATTTTAAAAAATACAGATAACAATGAATTGAATTGTATGAAAAATAATTAAGAACAGTAATGTTAGTATTAGGTTGGTGCAAAAATTATGTCGTTTTCTCACATACTATGTGAGAAAACAACATTATTTTTGCACCAACCTAATAACACGATTTCTTTGAAAAGAAAACACAAAAAAATGAATCCAGATAGTTTAGAAAAAGAAAAAAAAAAACAACATAAATAGAAATTGATGTACAATGATTTAAAATAAAAAGCTCCAAAATCCAAATTTATATTAAAAATCACCAAAATAAAGCCAGGGAGTACTATAAATAAGGTGTTTGGCAACCTTTTGGGGAGAGCAGGCCAGACAGCTATGCAGTGTCTTGAAGGAAGGCCATGATCAACATGATGTAAATTGTCTCGGCTATGACCACTCCATCCATAAAGCTGTCTTGGTTTGGAGGTTTAAAGAAAAAAACAACATTAATGTTATTTTATTTAAACAAGGTTCCTTACTGGAGGAATGACAGGATAACAGTAACAACAAACTAAGCACAATTAACAAAATATGCGAATTCCTTACTACAAACGAAATACAGTTAGACATGGCAAAGTATTTAATGAGACACTTGTTTCTATTCATTGTTTGATAGCTTCTCCACATCAGATGAAATATTTTGTTGTTGAAAGAAGCAAAACATCTTCCAGGTGGTCATCAACCAGCTTTGCTCTTATGATTTTTAATATATTTCATTTTCAAAAAAAGTTGTTCACAAGCATATGTACTTCCAAATAATGATAAAATTATTTTCGCATTAGTCAATATTTTTTGCTTGACAAAACATATTTCTTGTAGAAGCCAGCAGTGGATTCAGAATGAAATTTTGATTTTAAAATTTTTTCACATTATAAGTTATAGGATCCAGATCCTATATTGTTCTCAAAACTTCAAAAATTAAACAAAACAGGCTCCAAATTAAACTACTAATGTAAAAACTAATATAATTTGATTGGTTCAAAAATATCACACGTCATTGACTACATCCACACATCTGACCTTAATTTGACCTGATCAATGGTATCGTTGCGCCAATATTTTAAAACAGCCTATCACTTATACAAACAACAAACAATTAAGAAACAGAGAGTGGGGAAAAATCATCTGAAAAAGCTACACACTACATGATGACATTCATCAATAACTTTCAACTAGACCATAAGTTAAAAATCTTTTTTAACATAACCACAGTCTATTTCATTCATTCAATGCAAATTAAACTCATGTCAGCAAACAACAAAATGACAGTCACTCAAATGTCAAAAACAATGTAAGTCACATCCAGACATGCTTTTTCCACAAACTTTGAACTGTTATATTTTGAATACAAACAATACTACATCGAACTGAAATTTTCGACATTCACACAAATTACTATACAACTTGCAGTCTATCAAACTGAAACATTACTTCACACAAGAATCTAAAAAGACAAGTTTATTTCACCATTTTAAATAACATTCATAACTATTGTTTTGTATACTTGTTATATAAAAATCTATTTACTTATACAATTTCTCTTGTCTGAATTTTCTTGTTTCTTGTTGTTGTTATTATTTTGTGGCATTGTGTCTAATATAAATTAGTGAGGACAATTAATCCCCACAAAGTCAATTAAGACCAACTGATATTTTTCTGCCACTTTTTTGCCACATTTGTTTTATAAGGAGTACAAAATAATTTAAACTGATTTCCATATTGCTAGATGTCAGGAAAACTTATTTCTCAAATTCTGAATAGAGCTCACATCAGTGTCTGGTATTATATTTTTCTTATGATTTGAAAGATTTGGAAAATGAGAGTAGTTTCCTTTCTGAAGTTATGAATCCCACAGTCAAAGTTTTTCTTAAAAAGTAGTAATTTGACTAAATATTTCATATATAAGCTTATTCTTTCCTTGAAGCACAAAATTCAAAAGTGTTTATGTGGGTTGTGATATCCACTAAATTGACAATACATCCTGGATTCTGAAAGTAAGAATTATCTTGGGTTTTGCTCTCCAAAAACATCATAACAAGCTCTTCTCTTAAGAACAGTAATGTTAGTATTAGGTTGGTGCAAAAATAATGTCGTTTTCTCACATATGTTACTATGTGAGTTGCAGAGTATGGTATATACATATTACATATTTAAAAAATATGTAATATGTATATACCATACTCTGTTTCAATTTGGTTTAGAAATTTTTTAAGCAGGTAATGACAATATAAAATTCATTGTTTTCACAATTAATGTCATGATGTCCTTAAAATTTAATGACTTTGCACACAACACATCCTGATGGATAATGCAATGGAGTTTGATTCATTTGAAATCAATACCAATGCCTTCTTGGACCAATGCAACAAACTCCTTTTTCTCTCTAATTATTGCTGATGCTCCATCTCTGGTTACTCCAATAAGCTTTGATGAATCAAGATTCATTTCAAATTCTGGTGTGTTCAATCTAAGACATCTAAAGGCCTTCACCAGGACAATGGAGCAACCTATCCATAATATATTCTTTGTAGATGCTAATGCCCTCATTGCTAAAACAAAGAAAGGCCTTTAGTGCATCTAAAGGCCTTCAGCAAAACAATGAGGCAACTTATCTGTGATGTACCATATAAATTCTTATTTTGCAGTGGCTACCTAGGTCTTTAAAGAAAATAAGCACTTGGATCAATGGATACAGAACTGTTGTACTGACCACTGCCTCCTGTACAGCTCTGAGTCTTGGGTCAGCCATAATTACCACCCATGACTCCTTGAGCACTTCTATCAGTGCTGCTTCTGCTACATTTGTTGGGGTGACTTTATCCTAATACTGAAGTCCTAGAACAGGCAGAGTCATTAACACTGAGGCCATGAGTTTGAAGATGCTGAGCAGGATATGTCCCCAGTATGAACAACCAGTCTGTGGAAGATTGTGTGCTCTGGTGAACACTCCACTGGGCTGCTCTGGTGAACACTCCAATGGGCTACATAAAAGCAGATACAAAATCTCACTAAAGATATCACTCAGCATTTATAGCATTGACCACAGCCAGTGGTCCGACCTTAGCTGCAACCCTGGGGATCCTGACTCTATATTCTCTATTATTATTATTAAAGACAAACTTCTCATCTATAGACTCCCCCCACTCCCATCAATGGACTTTGGATGCAATGGACAATATCTGCAGGCAGAATAAAAAAATCTGCAAGAAAAACTTCCAAATCATCAGTGATGTATTTCATAATTTGCTGGCTTAGTGGAAGAGTCATATTAGTTCTCAAAGTGGTAGTGGCTGGCCTTTCAATTGAAAACAAAGATGAAATGTATGATACATTAGCCCATGTATTATTTTTGTTATTTTGATTAATATATCTATATTAATTATATATTTATTTATGCCATATATACATGTTTATAGTATTTACATTATGATCATAATAACTGGTAGTTACTATAGTGGTTTTATAACTCAAAAATAATCCCTTCCCATCTACGGATAATTGGCTTTAATTGACCACACCCTCCCTCTTATTTGTCTGTTGATGAGAGGTTTGTCTTTGTCTTTGTTAGGAGACTGTCCAGCATTCATTGCCATATAGGAGAACTGATATTATGTAACATTTCAATACTCTTTTCTTTTTTCTAACAAAATTTTTCAGTTACTTAATACTTTGCTTAGTTTTTGGAAGGTGTCTTTTGCCATACAAACAAAATTCCAGATTTCACTATCACACTTTCCATCCTTTGTTAAAACATTTCTCAGATATTTAAATGTTTGTATTTGTTTGATTTTGTTATCTCCAATTTGTAATTTGCATGTTGGGCTGTTCCTTTTGCTAACAACCATGCAATTCTGTTTTCTTGCAATTAAGGTTTAGTCCTTTCTTCT
The DNA here is from genome assembly GCA_963932145.1 of Acanthosepion lycidas. Classification (NCBI taxonomy): domain Eukaryota; kingdom Metazoa; phylum Mollusca; class Cephalopoda; order Sepiida; family Sepiidae; genus Acanthosepion; species Acanthosepion lycidas. Next base: position 79,106,404 of record OZ010583.1, on the reverse strand, counting down.
TACTTTCCTTCACTACCTTCTGTAGGAATTTCTTCTGATAATATTATAAAAAAGTACACTGAAAGATTGCACAAACATATCCTAGAACTACAAGATAACAAACTCATCGCAACTCACCCTGAACAAAAAATGGTACTCAAAGTTAAAAGTATAGAAGGTAGGAATAGCCACAAAAGATGAAGCCATCTTTTAAAGAATGTATTAAAAGAATAAAGAAGCACTATGATGAATGTAAAGAGAAAAAAAAATATTATAATTAGGAAGTGTGACAAATGTAATATTTTTCTTATTTTGAATAGAACTAATTATAATAAAAAAAAAAATGATTCTCAACAATTCAGCCAAATTTAGAAAATTAAATAAAAATAGTAGCAATCTTCTTAAGACAAAAATAAACAGATTTATTACAAGTAATAATGCAGAAGTTGGATCTATGGAATTTTGAAAATTGTGGATGAATGTCATTCTGGCTATTTATACAGAAATGTTAAAACTCATAAACCTGACTTCACTCTATGTCTCATAATTTCTTCAACTCCTATTCCTGTATATAACTTGTCTAAAACTCTAAACAAACTGATCCAGCTATCAGTTATGTTTTTTGATACATGACTAACAAGGCATATTTTTTCCCACAGTCGGTTGCCATTTCTTTCTGAAGTAGACCAGTTGCCATCCAAGGCTATAGAACACGGTCTGTCCTGCTATTTACCCATAGCTAGGAGGAGAAGAGGATTCATACCTTTCCCAAAGGGTATTAGCACATAAATTAATGTAATGGATTTGCTTATATGCTAATACCCAGCCATACTTAACAAATATATACAACATTGATGTTATAAATAAATTCCTTGATATATTGCATTTTAATAAACCTAATAATGACTTTGTTAGACATTGAAAGTCTGTTTACTAGGATCCCTGTCAAATAAACAATAGATACAGTAATAGAAAATTTTATATGAGCATCCCATGTTCCCACCTGTTAATATTAGATCAACAATTTTCCATAAACTTTTTCTATCTTGCATGACACAAGTATCTTTTGACAATCATTATGGTAATATATACACACAAGCCAATGCTGTAAATATGGGCTTGCCTCTTTGTCCCACTTTATCTAACTTCTACATATAGAAAACAAGGCCTCTAATAATTTTGCCAAACCTTCCATGTGTGCAGTATATTGACATTTTCATACTGAAGAAAAATGAACCTTGCTGATTGGCACTACAGAATTATAAACAAAGAATTGTACCAAATAACAGAAACATTACTTGAGGACTACCAACAACAGCAACAGCTAAAATGGATAGCACAAGTAGCTCAAAGAGAAAATAATGACATAATCAAGATACTGATTAAATGTTAGGAAGGAAGCCCCCATCAATACTGTAAAGAGAGATAACAGCTACGGGGCTTGAGAAACTTATTTTCCTGAAAAATTGTTTTAATAGAAAGATGATATAAATTTGAACCAAGAATAGTAGAAGCTTCTTGATTGATTAATACTGGATGTTTCCTTATAAGGAAATGGCTAATGTCTGCATTACCATTACCACAAATGAAATAAAAAACCCTTAAAGAAACATTGAAATTATTAGGTTGGTGCAAAAATAATGTTGTTTTCTCACATATGTTACTATATGAGAAAATGACATTATTTTTGCACCAACCTAATAACTCCATTCTACACTTCACTTATGAACTCAACATTAAAAATAGAATCTCTTTCTTTGATGTTCTAGTTGATGCTTACAATAATAAATTTATTATTTCACTATATAAAATACCCACAAGAAACAATTTGTGTTTTCTTAATTATAAAAGCAAGTGTTCATATGGATATGAAATAGGCATTATAAAAAATTTGATTAATTGTGCTTTTTTTCTTCAGATACGTTATTTTATAGAGTTATAAAGCAAACATTTACCAACAATAATTTCTTAAACAATGTTGTTGGGGAAGAAATAAGATTGGCTTCAAAGAAATATGAAAAAAATTACATAAGCCACCACCTTGATGTAAACAAAAATAAGGACTCCATTAAATTATTTATTTTAACTAGATGCATCCTAATTATAAAAAATGAAAAAGCTATTAAAAATATAATTTGCCGGAATATCACAGTTAACAATCCCAACAAATATTCTAAATTTACTAAAGATGTCTAATCTATTACCAATAACTCAGCACCTATAAAAAGTAAATGATGTAAAAATAATGTTGTTTATGAATTATCATTTCTTTTGGGAGGTTGTATCACGAATATTAATAATCATAGACAGCATTAAATTTTTACATTAACCACACATGCACAACACTCTTGCATAGGTTAATTTATCATTTATCAAAATCAAGTACAATTCATGCACATATTGATCAGCACATCACAAGCAACCAAATTACTATTAGCATAAGACATATTTTAACAGTGTCACAAGGCACTGCCTCTAATCTTTTGTTTTTTTTAATCAGTATCACCTCATGCAAGGCAGTAAAGCCACTAAGACACAAGGGGTTACAGGGTGTGGAAGAATTAAAAAGAGAAACATGAGTGAAAAGAGGAAAGGGTAATCAGGAGGACAGTAGATAGTGATTGACATTGCATTTAAATTTTTGCAGATTAAAGTTCACTAGAAAACATGGAGCTGGAAAGTAATTCCACAAGTGAGAAGGGTGAGAGAAGAAACTGTTAGTATAGAATTTATGGTTACATCTACCCAGCTCAATTGTAAATTGATGAGATTTTGACTCATCTTTGTTTTAGTTAGACTAAAAGCAGTGGCAACAATATTTTGCACAAGTAAATGATGAGTGTAAGGAAATTAATGAATTTCAACAACACAATATTTTATATTTTGATTTTATATAAACTGAGTAACAAGAGAAAGAAAATACACAAGTATGAATGCAAAAGAAGGAAAACATTACAAGTTAGGATTTATGCAGGTAATACACGTGTGTGTGTGTGTGTGTGTGTGTGTGTATGTGAATAAAGTTCAGTCACTAAGAAGAAAGATATCCACATGCCCGAGGACGAGGTCCCAGTAATGTTGTTACTAAAGCATGCAGGGAGGAAAAGAAAGATAAGAGAGAAAAAGAAAGGAGGTGTCATGTTTCTGTCGGCTATGAACAGCCTAACAACTTCTTGTTGAAACTGGAGACAATATGTTGGGATAACTCACAATAGATAACACCAAAATATTATACAGGGCACACTGCAAAGAAAGATTTAAAATTTTAGAAGCCATTAGAATGCAAAAGAAAAAAACCCACATTGAATAAGATATCTTTCTCCGCAAGTAATCCTATATAATAAGAATTTAATCCATTGATATATAATTGCTGTAGATAATAAAACTTGCCACAAATTTATAGGAATTAAATACTATATATATTTTTCAACAAATAAAATCCCATCAGAAGGTGTGTTTGATAAACAATCAATTACAAGGGCAAATATCACCAAAATAATTTTCAGGGCATAGTTGCAGACATACCATGTGTTATTTTTGGATCATTTAGAAAATAACAATAATAACTTTTTTCACCATTTCCACAAGTTCAAGAAAAAGATTTTCATGAGCTAATGGGAAATTATTTTCTAACCAATGAAAACCTTGTATTCAAAAAGTTCACACCTCTACATGAAATTAGATTTTTAAGCCCCTTACATATATAAAAATAGATGAATACTACTACTCAGGGCTCAAAAACAATTTTGAAGATCAGTTTGATTTACACATGCATGCACACACAT